>VDFB02193867.1:679270058-679387732 GCA_007258455.2 Sequoia sempervirens | reverse complement strand
CCATGGTGGTTTTCATCCTCACAAATCTCTATAAATTGGGGCCTTGAGCTAGTGTTATTGAGAATTCAGTTTTGCAGGGTAACAAGGTGCTGCTAGATTTACAGGGAATGATAAGAGAAGTCTATTGCTACATGTAATATTGAAGATTATCAATAATATACTTGCCTCTCTTTCGGTGGTGGAGTTTTTTCCCTTCAGGGTTTCTCCACGTAAATCTGTTGTTGCATGTGTTATATTGTTCTATCTCTCTCTCTCATTCTTTCTTCACACTAAGGCTAAGGTTAAATCTACATATTTCAAATTTGCATTCACACATTTAAGTTCTTATTGCAAGCTTTCTTCACCTTGTTTTTCAACATCAACTCCACCTGAATTGGTAGGTCTGAGTGTGCCTTGAAACCCAATGGATCAATTGATCGGAGATAACACTTGGACCCCTAACCTAGCCATAATCCTTGAAGAGGATGAGTACCTGGTTTCGCACCCAATCAGTGTTGTCAGTATGGTCGGTATGGTCAGTCAGTGTTGTCTGTGGTCTTGCATTTCGACCTTGTATTATGGTCAGCTATTGATTGGCATTTGATTTATTTGATTTAAAATTGTTAGATTAATGCTTTTGATTAATTGTCACATTAAAATAAAATTATTAAGTTAAAAGGTATTTTCCATAGGTAAATATAAATGCTTATATTTAATCATAGTTATGATAAAATGAATTATTAACATAATGCTAAGTTAATAAATAAAATATTATTAAAGCATAATTACAAAGCTCATTATTAAATGTAAATAAATTAGAATATCATCTTGATAAATAAAATTAAAAACAAATACATAAATAATTATAGTCAATAATAAAATAAAATTTCAGTGGGATGTTATAATTTATAAATAATAAAATAGTATGATAAATCAAAAGGCTTTAATTAATTAAAAAATTATTATTGTGGGAAGGGGAAAACTAATTTAATAAATCAAAAGTTAAATTTTGATTGTCAGAAAATTGATTGGATTTCCCGGCAAGATGAATAGTCTCTCTCTTTCTGTAAATATTGTTCTGTTGGGAGTTTTTTTCATTCTGTTTTTGGCTGAAGGAAGTAACTTGTCTACAAATTGTCGTTTTTATGGGAATTGGGATTCTAGAAAAATTTGATTTGGGATTTGAAAAGATTGGAGTTTCAAGTTGGAAATTCGGAGCTCGGCATCAAATCTCCAGCCCAGCCAAGTGAATGGATCCAAATTTTAAATTCTAGTTACTCTCTTTTTGAATTCTATCTGTTTTTTGAAAACGAATGTTTGAATGATTATTTTGTTTGGAAACAAAACATTTCTTTGTTTATTTATTTTTGAATTGAAACAATTATTAAACGCCTTCTTTGAAGATTTCCAAAGCCCTTTTCTAAAAAACGTTTTGTGTGTATTTTGCAGCCGTGAAACCCCATTTCTTTTAGGCATTCTGCTTAATTTGTTTGTCCAATCCTTGCCTTCTCAATTCGATTGCATACAATAGGGAAATGCAACTGCAAACATTTGACAAATCTTCTATTCTTTATTCCCAGCGTAGCTTCTATTTCCTTCACCGCCTGCCTTCGAAATTTTGCTCATATTCTTAACTTTCGCCTTGCATGCTTGGTTGATGATTTTCTCCTGCCAATCACAGTTTTACAAATATCTGAAGCCTTTAAACAAATTCATTTTTGTGTATACCCAGTAGTATTTTCGTTGGTATTTATGCGAGTTTCTTAAACCATATGGCCGGTTACTCTTCCTTTCTTTGCGGTCTGGCCGCCTCTGCTGTGCCTTAGTTTTGGATCACATTTGCTTTGAATTCTGTATATGGCATTTGTATCTTACGGTCTGCGACTTCATTCTTGCACCTTACACTTGATATATTATATTGGTCATTCAATGGATGTATCATATGCTTTGTATTGGGTTTCACTCTGATGGCTTATCATATGCTTGTATTTGATGCTTTGTATGTGTTTCCATTCACTTTATTCGATGAATTTAGTTTGGTTTGTGTCTGTTTTAATTTATTTCGATGTTGTATATGGTGGTTCCATTCTACGTTCGAAGATGTTAATTCGATGGGTTTATTGTGGATGAGGGATTCGTTACTTTGTATGAATATACATTAAATCTAGTATTCGATGAATATATGCTCGGTAATCGTCGATCTTTCCTTATGTTTGATATTCGATTTCCTTTTGATGACTTTTGGTGTTTTATATTTGGTATATTCGAATTCCATGGCTTCTCTTGGTATGTTGTTTCTGCATGATATTTGATGCTGAATATATTCGATTTCATTTCAATGGCCTTGTTTATGATATGAATTCAATGTGTTTACCTCATATTTAGAATTCGATGGAAGGTTAGTAAGTTTGGAATTCGATTACCATGCATTGCATTTGGTATTTCAATTATATGTAATTCGATAAAAATGTATTAAGTTTGGCATTCGGGTTTATGTATGTATGTACGTATGTTTATGTGTATCTGTCATATTATATTCTGTTATACTAAAAATTGTATTATGTTTTAATCTATATATATATATATATATATATGCATGTATATTTATTATGGTTTTAGTAAAAGAACGATTCTGCCTATGTGAATTAAATGATTGTGTAGATGTGTAAATTGGAAAATAGTAAAATAGGGAATATCGATTTACTTATATTAGATAATTGAAAGATTTGATAAAATAAATGAATTAAATTATCTTTTGTTAATTAATGTATGCTGATTTCTTTTACATTAATTTAATAGTTGAATTGTAATTAACCCTGAAATTAGTTAATTAGAATAATTAATATCATAGTTATTTATTAAGGCATATGAAAAATTCATTGCTAGCAATTCACCAACAAAAAATTCATCGTCAATAATCAAAGTTTTTGAAATATATATTAAAAAATATTAATGTGGTTAATTTTCCGCCGCTATGAATTCTTTGCGGTGAATTTTACTTGGCGGTGAATTTTTCGTCAATGAATTTTCCATGGCAGTGAATTGCTGACGGTGAATTTTCCTAGAACCATTTATGAATTATTGTGCAAATAGCTTATTCAGTGAATTTAGTGGTTAAGTAATGGGTTATAGGAAATGTGAAATTAATGGTTGTATTGTTTGTTTGATTATTTGTATTGAATATTAAATTTAATTTTTGGTATTGCGGTGATTTTGGTAGTTGTTCAAAAGTGGGAGTCATTTGTGCAAATTGTGAAGGTTGGTTTCCAAAGGCTTGGGAGGGAGTATTTTTGTATGTATGATTCTTGTGATTGTTTCACTTTGTAAGGGGTTGTCAATGTTTTGAGTTGTGTGCAAGATGGTCAATGCCTTGCAATATGTATTGATTCTTGTAATTGTGATAAGTGTGGAAGAACGTCAATGCTTTGCACTATGTATAGATTCTTGTGATTATGATAAGTGTGCAAGATGGTTAATCTCATGCACCATATATGGATTCATGTGATTATGATGAGTATGCAAGATGGCAAATTCCTTGCTTGGATGTGTAGGGTTTACTAGCTGCAAGTAGGGGGAGTGGCTCTCAATGGGGGCCGGAACCCAAAGTGGTGTCCAAGGCAAGCCATTGAAGAGTTTCTTAATCCAATGATAACTTTAATAATTAATTAGGGGGTCGGGTAGATTCCAAATTAATCAAGATAATGATATGCCTCACTCATGGCTCAAGTGCTCGTTTAGGCTTGAGATGAGATGGGAAGGCCTGAAATGGCAAGACAAACTTCCTTGTCCTCATGAAAGGTATGTTGGTTCCATATGAGTTTTTCTGGGGGTTGAGGGTCAGTAGAGGCTGCCAGGATAACCCAGGATGCGAATCGGGGCCTAGGAAGATCTACCTAGGACAACCCATAGCAAACTATGTGATGACACTCCTCCCTATTGCAGTCTAGCATTCCCTAGTTGTGTTCTCTCGTTCTGTTGTGTGAATGCCTCTGGAAGCAATGTAAGTGTTGTATGTGATGTTGGTGTGGTTAGCAGTGTTGTATCAGAGTCATGTATAGCCCTTGTTTATGTTAGCATTTTTTCTTCTTGGTTGTTTGTATGATGTGGGTCCTTGCGCTATCTCCTAGCATAGGGGGTGGACCTTCCGGTTCCACATGGTCGGGAGGTTGGTGTTTTTACCTCCATTGGGTATTCTTGTTGCATGTTCATATGCATGGAGATTGTTCTTGATGTTGTGGACTCCCATCTTGTTCCAGTTTGAGAAGACAATCTTTCTATGTTTATGTGTTGGATTGTATATCAGTTGTATCTCTTATTGTGATCTAATGTTTTCTTCCCACATGTACTCAAGGAAGCATTGATGTAACATTTGTAATGATGCAACAAACAGTGATGTACTCTCTTGTAATGGATATTGTAATGTAATGTACCTTGCATATGTTAGTTGGCTAATGTTGATTATCATGTGACATGTTATGGAAGTAATTAATGTAGAAGCATTTAATGTGATGATTTTAAATGAATCATGTATAACTCATGTCATTTGATAAGTTAAAGAAATGATTTTATCCATCTTAACTATTTATTTTTGTCAGTAGCGCAGTTGAGGAACCTTACAGGACTTGGTTAGTTTATGATACCATGTAAACTATTATTATTTCATTTTAAAAAAAAATGTTCCATCATTGTAGCATGATTTGTGTTGTCCTTTAGGGTTCTTGGTGGGTTGTTACAATAGTGTTATTATGTTTTATGGTTACTTATGGATTTCTTATTATATCTTGTTCTAGTATCTTCTATGTCTTGCTTTTTGCAGTTGGAATCCAAGAGTGGAAAGATTTATTTAGTCAGGTCACTATGCAGATGGCTCCCTTCAGGCCCCCACATCATGCTAAATGAGCGAAGCATAGACCACTGCCTATGGTAGGGCACCATGCTAGCCTTTTTGGGAAACTAGTGAGATGGAGGACAGCGTACAAGGATGTTGTAGTGCCCCTCCGCATTTCACCCTAACCGTGTTGCTCGTTTGTGATATGGTTTGTCTCTATCAACATTATGTATTACCTTTTGTTTTGATTTCAAGCTAGGTACTACTTGGTATTATGATCATTTGAGTTAATTGTTTGTTTAGTGCTTGATTGATCATTATATTAAAATAAAAGATATTTAACAATTTAAATAAATGTTTTAATTTATAATTTGTAATTTTAATAAATAAAATATTATTAATGTTTTTAATTGATTTGAATAAATTAAATTTATGTTTTAATAAAAAAATATTTAAATAAATATAATAATGATTGTTTTTTGCTAGCATATTAAATGAAAGGATTAAATTATAAAATTAAATAATGTAAAAGTGGATTTAATCGTGTGATTATAAAAGTGTGGTTGAATTATAAAAATAATAATGGTGGCAGTTGTCGGGAGTGGGGAAATTTAAAGAAAATAATTAAAGAAATAAAAGGAACATGCAATAATGGGTATTGAGGGAGAGTAAATAAATTAGTTAATTGACTAAAATAAAGGGGGCTTTTGCATTCTTTTTGCAAACTAATTCTTGTTTTGGGCTCTCCTGTGAATGTTTCGGTTCTAAAAAGAAGTTTTGAGTTCTTGTTTTTGGAGGCTAGAGGTTTTTCCTATTTTCTTGGAGTTGTCCACTGGTTTTGGGGTTTCTTGCATTAGACTTTTGTATAATTGTTGAGGAAGTTTGGAGCTGAAAGCTAGATTTAAGAGAGCTCAGCATAAAGACCTCAGCTTGGGAAAATAAAAAAACCAGGTTCCCTTCTTCTCCAATTTTTGTCTCTGTTAATGAAAAGATAGTTGAATGGTAAATTGAAAAATATTTATTCATTAGCGTATTCCAGTTGATATAATTTAGTATTTGTTTGAATCATGGCATCGATTATTATTTCCTGTCATGCATTATGTTTTTGCAAAATTGTTTGAAAACTCTCAAATCTATATGTGGGGTGTTTAGTTTATTCCCCTATTTGTAGCAAACAACATACCAATTCTATTAAATCGAGATTCCTCCCTCTCTGTACTCATATTTCACGTTGCAATGTTTGATGCTATAGGGTGTATTAAGTTTGCCATCTATGCCATAGAAAAATGGCCCCTTGTCATTTTCATGGCCTTTTAAGTCTTATTTCATGGTGTTGGAACTATGTTGCTTTGATTTTATGATGTAACATGGCTTGAAATGCTTATTTAAGTACGAAAATTCCAAGAACGACGTCTTGTGAATGTGTTGTGAAGTGTTGTAAGCCATTTCTACATTCTTATAGACTCTATTTAATGCAATTTACCTAAAAACCACCTTTTTACTCATCAACATGTCATATATTGAAGTGTTGTAAAGTCTTGTAACAAGCCTTCATGCTTTTCTAAGCACATCTTCACTACATACACCTTTCTCGTGCTTTATTTTTTCTTTTTATGCCATCATATGACTTCATTAAGTGTATTTTTGAATGTTATCCTGACAAATAACATTAAATACAATATTATTCCTGACACTTGTTTTTAGGTCCTAGGTGGGACCCATTCGCCATGGGTGGTGAATGAGTCCCCCTTGGCCCCAAATTCAAAATATTTTAAATTTCCTTTTGGATACTAAGGCACAAGAACTGTACAAATAGGTGTTTTTCATCTCATTTTACATCCCCCAACAATCTCCTAGAATCAATTCATTCAAGCATTCAATCACACATCACATTCAAGCATTTTACATCAACAATTCAAGCACTATTCAAGCATTTTGAAGTTGCCATTGACATTACTTCAAACTTGCATTATCAAGAGTTAGGTGAGTTGATATCATTTTCATGTTATTACTTTATCTTTCTCTTGCATTTCATTATCTTTTCAAGGGTTTAATTATCAAAAGTGGGGTTTGACCAAGGCAAACCCCTATTCACTAACGCTAATCATTTTTTCCCTTTTGCTTATGTATTTGCAGTCTTTTGTTTGCAGATTTGACAGGTTATTATGAGTTGAAGATTGATTTTTATGTCAACTAGGTGCTTCAAGTCAACATAAGTCAAATTCCAGCTTGGAGAGACTTATTTGTCTATTTTCTGCAAATTTGACTTCAGCAACCCAACAAGCAGACATTTCCAGATCTGGTGTTGCAGAATTGTCTCCCAGTTTTTCAAAAATATGGGAGAGGATTGATTCGCCACTTGTGGTGAATGAGTCCCACCTTAGGACTGGAAACTTGAGTTTTATCAGATTTTAGATCCTGACAAACAAAAATCAGCTCTCGGCAGTTTTTCATCAGTAGGTGGATTGATTCGCCACCCAGGGTGAATGAGTCCCACTATGAAAAATCAGTAAAATTCACCAGGATTCCAGACATTCCAGAAAGCTCACATCATCCAAGTGCACTCAAATTTACCCTTGTACTCTTTGTTCTGCATAATTTCTTCATTTTCAAAGTTTTTTGCATATCACAATGTGTTTTCAAACATAGCTTAAATTGCACTTTTGCATTCATTTTAATCAATCAATTGCATTTAGTTAATTTCATTTACATCATAGCACATTGCACACATCCTAATTTGAGTGTTACATAAGCATTTTTAGACCTAAATCTCTCTCCTTTTAGGTGAAAAACCTTAGAAGTGCAAGAGCAAGCATTTAGGTTCCCAAAAATCTATGTTTCACCACCAAATCTAGATTGAAAACTCCATTATGATTCATATTATCAACCATCCTTATTTCTTGCATAGGGCTTTTAATTTGTGCTCCATCATCTCTTACCCTGCTCTCTTATTTGTTGGTTTGCTGCTAATAATAATGTTCCAGCTTGATAGAGGTCGTTGTTTATCCCTTCTAAAACAATCTTGTAAATATCTTCTTGGACGAATTCATGTGCTATTTCTAGCACCTTCTCATTCATCAAATTGAATTCCTTGAAAAGTATGGATATGGCATTCGATGCCTTTAGACTAGAATTGACTCTTTGTCTTAAATCACAATGGGTGTAAGCTTTATTAGTGATTCATTATCTATGAGTCAACTCAAATTCATGCCTAGTTTTCCAACTATGTTGTGAATTGAAAGCCTTTTACCAAGCAAAAACAACAATTTCTACTTTGGAGTGTCATTTGGAGGGCAGGTCCACACATTAACTATGTTCATATTCTCAATTTGCATGCTAATGCCCTGCAAAAATATAGCTTCTATACTCTCGTTCTAAATTGCAATGATGTATTGAATTAAAGCTATACCTTTTGACATATTGGAAATTGCAATAAATTTTTTATATCATTTAGTTTAGATCACGATAAGTTTGATACCATGTAATTAGATTGCATAATAATTGCATGATCGTTGCCCAATTCGTTGTACTGTGGTTGTAAATTGATATGCACATGATATGTGTGTATGTGTGTATCTTTGCAAATGGTGTGAAATGTGTGATTTCTCATGTGGTTCCTTGTGTCGTAGAATTTGTAACGTTCAGATTATTTAGCAATGGCATTCAATACCTTAGAATAGATAAACTTTATGTCTTATATTTCGATGGAGATAAACTCCAGATTTGACATGTAGGTTTCAGTTGTGATCTTCCCAATTTCTGTAGGATATGCACCTAGATCAGCGCCTCTGAGCATTCAATGTCACTATTGTTTATTTTGTGCTTAGTATTCACCTTTGTATATGCTCAACTTAGTTCAATGTTAGGAGATGTGTTCTGCATGCCTATTTGCTCATCTCTTTAATCCTTGTTCTTATCTGTAGAATGTGTCGGCCTAAATAGGTGGCATGTGACTTTGGTAAAGACGAGTTGGGATCTAAGTCATATAGAATTAGTGTTTGGGAAACATATTAAAATTGGCCTCAGAATTATAACTATATGTTATTTATATGTATGATTGTGGAAGTATAAATGATATTCATTTTAGTTCCCTGCATATGTAATGTTATTCAATTTTATTCAGTGTATAGATAAATGATATTCGATTGTGATTAACATATATATATATAAATGGTAATCGATTATATTTAATGCATATATATATAGAGAGAGAGAGACAGAGATGGTTATATAATGTGAATCTACACTTTGTAATTTGGAAATAGAGCTTTGCTTAACGATATAAAAATATATACATACATACATATATATATATATATATAACACATGTCCAGGCACCAGGCACCTCAGTTAACTGTTGGGCCTTGGATGAGTTAAATAAGATGAGAGCCACTATTCAGGCTAGCCAATATATGAGAACAATCTCTTTTCTGGCCTCTTCTTCTTCAAACTTGTCTACACAAGACAGGGAAACGTTAGCCTTGGGGATTGATGAATTCAAAAATAAGCTAAAGAAGGAAAAGGAGAATACAAAGAAGGCCAAACTGGAAACAATTAAGGTGGAAAATGACATTTTTGAAGATGTGTTGAAACATAGAGTGACCAAATTGGTTAATAGAGTTGATGATGTGTGGGAAGCCTATAAGAGCATCCATAAAGCAAACACAAGGTATTTGCAAGTTCAGGAAGCCTTCAAGTATGAATGGAGCAAATGGAGTACTAGAGTAGGTGCTTTAAAAAAAATGATGCCTAAAGTGAAGGAAGATCTTGAGGCACCTACAAATGTCCCTGAGCTATTGCAAGCTATAGACCTGGTGAATAAGATAACATCCTTTCATGGAAAGCTAGGTATGCAACTCTAGAATAAGCTGAAAAATATTCAAATAAATGGAGGAATGTGGTATGCCTGTGATATTGAATCACAAAGGTGAGTTATAACAATTTGACACATGGAGGAATGATTTGGGAGAACTACTCACATCGGCTAAGATGGCATGAACTATGACTAATTACACCATGTTGAATCAAAATGTTGACATGATGGTGGAGATTGAAACAAAAATGGATACTTTTGTCAAAGAGGCCAGAGCCTTAATTGATGCAAGATATATCAAACATAGTGCAAAGGTACAAAATTTATTGGATGTGAAATGGCTACTGAAGAGGAGAACATGACCTGGTTGGAGAAGTATATTGAGTAAGCTTGTATGGGGATGGCAATAAATATGTTGAATAACGGATAGGAGGGAAACAATGCATATCCTAAAAATAGTGCAGATTAGGATTTTTTGTTAAAGTATTGCAAAAAGATATTGTTCTCTCCTCAACATGAAAAAAGGGTGGCATAAATGTTGATGTGGATAAATCAGTTTTATATATTTATTTTTTCTTTCATACTTTTTAAATTTTGTTCACTGGAATATGCACGTGGAAAACACCTTTTCAGCACATGGAAGATATTTGGGAGTTGTTGTAACAAAAAAATGATTCCTTTTGAAAATGGGACTAGATCTCCAATAACGAATGAGGTTTACTTTTTCCCACCATTTGAGAGCTCAAATGCAACTAAAAAGGCAATATATGTTACAATGGTCCAATAGAATAGTGATGTGTGCTTTCTAGCCTAAGGCTTGTTTTGCTCCTTCATTTCTATAAGAAGGAATTCAAGGCTAGAAAGTAGGGAGTTCATTGTTATGCATTTGGCATGGTGAATTGTAAAAAAAGTATACTAGGCATGTTTTGGATTTTGTCTTAGGTTCTGAGTCTATAGTTACATATGTAATTTTGATAAGAAGATAGCAAATACAATACAGAATGGTGCTAATTTCATGGTTGTTTTCTCTCCTCTATACTTATTCTACGAGTTATGAATGAAAATGATCAAGTATTGTTTTTTTCATCTCCATTGCTTCCTAGTGGATGTGTAATTTCATTCTTTCTTATTAATTCAATGAATTAGTATAAATGCTTGAATGAGATTGTTAACTCATACAAATTATGTGCTAGGATATCTATAAGAATGGTGTTCGTGAATGTGTTGTGGAAGTGTTGTAATGCGGTGTTTTCTTAAGCTTATATGTTGTTATTATTGACTTGTTATCTGGTTTCATAGGTTAAGATTGACTTTGTGCTTAGGATAAGCCACTGGTTTAGGCAAGGTATTCATAATTGAGTTTTTGGGTCAATTCATCAGCAAATCACTCTTTATTTACAAACATTTCAAATGAATTACCATTATAGTTATTTTGTCATGAATTCGACTATTCTCATGCTCCAACTATAGGGTATTATTAAAAGAACTAGCAAGTCTTTTGATACACTACGTTGTTGAGTAGTTATATGAGAATTATATTTTGTTTACAATGTATTTAAATATTAGTTGCATAAGTTCTTGAATATACATTGTCAGATCACCCTCCTAGATTTCACAGAGCCCAAAGTGTAGGAGGAAAGTTTAATAGCTTTCACTTGTTCACTGGCCAATCCCTTTAGATTTCTAAATATTGGAAATGGAAAAGTCCATAGGTAATTCTGCAAATCAGCTTGGTTCTTAGAAAAATAACCAACAAATTGGTGACTCTGTTGGAGACATGCTAAGTCCAACGTATTTAGTTCAGATCTGGTACAGTCAGAGTCGAGTAATATATCCTTCGCTGTCTGGACAATAATTGTTCCAAATTTTTATCACATAATTCACATTCAGTCTTATGCGTCAAGTCCCATGATCTCTAAATGATGATTTCTTAGTAGTAGCAACAGAGGTTCCCATCTGGACTGTTACTTTAGGAATTTTAGGGGTAATTTCAACAATCATCTTGGAGACATTTTTAGCAAAGGCTTTCCATCTAGCAGCATCTAAAGGGGGGTCAAATAATTCCATGAGTGGTGAAGATCATCTCAAAGCATTTTCCAACATTATGGATGACTTTGAGGTAGAAGCAGAGGATGTCATGATGAAATTATTCATGCAACCCCTAACTAAGGATGTCAGGGAGTGGTATTAGAATTTTCCTGCTGAAAGAATCAGCTCTTGGGAAGAATTTAAAAGGCTATTTAGGGAGAAATATGTTGATAACATAGATACAAGGTATTTATTGAATCAATTGAATAACATTGCTAAAGGTTCAAATGAGTTTGTCACTGACTTTAATACCAGGTTCCAAAAGGCTATGAAAATATTACCTCCACATCTATAATTGAATGAACGTGTGTGTTTGGTAAACTACTGTAATGCCTTTGATGCAAAAATGAGTTACCGCATACTTGATAAGAATCGCAATTCATTGAGAGAGGCTTACAAGATTGTCATCCATATTGATAACATCAGTAGAGAAATTGGAAAATTTTGGAGAAGAGATGATGTGAAGATTGTCCAAAATCCAAAAAAGGAGGATAAAACATTTGGTGCTAAAGGAGGCACTCTTGAAGATAAAATTGATAATTTCATGAAGACTATGAATGAAAAAATTGCAAGGAAAGACAAGGTTCAATCAAACAATTATCATAACAATGAATGACCTCCTCGATTGCAGGATCGTCCCTATAATACAAACTAGCACAATGGGAAACCTATCCCCAACAATCAGAGGAATGTTCAAAATAAGGTTCCTTTGGATCCTCTACGGAAGAATTTAGGAATTTTTGTTGATGACACCCCTTGGTGCATGGTTTTCCAAATCCAACATTCTCCCCAGCAATGGGCAGTTGCACAGATGGTTGAGGTTGAAGAAGATGTACCTAAAGACTATGATCAGTTAAATAAGGAGGATATTGATATAAATATGATTATGGATGGTTCTGACTTTGTTGACAGTGAATGCTCATCTGATATGGAGTCTCGTGAAATGGATGTAGATGACCAAAGGAAGATTGCTAGTACATATCAGTAGCAAGTTCTCTCTGATGAGGATATTGATAGTGATACTGAAGTATATAATTTGGAAGCTGTTGAAGATGGTGTGTCCCTAAGAAGACCTTCAAATGAAGAGATTGTGAGATATATTGTGGATTTGGCTGCCCAAGCTAGAAGCTCATATCACCTAAGGAATAAAACAGTTGGGGGTGAATAGGGTATTCATGTTGATATTTTTCATCAAGGAGCAGAATGCCAAAAGTAAAGAGCAAAATTCTTATGGAAAAGCAGAAGTAGTTAAAGCTAAGGAAAGAAGGGGAGATAAGATTTGGGCTAAGAAGACTAGGAAACCAAAAACAGATGTAGAGCTCAAATCCCATGTTGTAAAGACAAAGGAAAAGAAGCATAATCATGAAGCTGTGAGAAAAGACGTCAAACCTAAAGTTGAGACAACCAAAAATCAATAGAAGGAAAGTAGCACAAAACAAGGTATGCTCCCAATTGAATTACCTAAGTACACCCCTATTGACATGTGTCAATTACTTAGCCAAGTTAAAGTATATGTTCCTCTTCTTGAGATGATGAGCATAGATGAACACAAACTAAAGGAAGTAGCCCTTATTAATGGTGCTACTATAGCCTACAATTATTTAGTGATGCCCACTTCGCTCAAAGTGAGTGAAAAGGATAAGAAAGATAAAAATGTTGAGCAAGTAATCACTGAAATCCCTCATATCTTTCTAGGAAATTCAGTAATTGCTTGTCCTAGGAAGATAGACCCATTTTTCCTCACACTGATTGTTGAGGGAAATTTTTTGAAATTTTTTATTATTGATTCTAGAGCATCCAACAATATCATGCTAGCCAAAATCATAGAGGCATTGGAACTGAAAGTTGAAAACACTCATGGTAAGTGCTATGTTGTGGATTCAAGACAAGTCCCTATTACTGGTGTGATCAATGAATTGCCTTACAGATTGGCAGCATATCCAGGGAAAGAATTTAAGATGAGTGTAGTGGTAGTTGATATCCCACCCAATTATGGATTGTTGCTATCCAAGAAATGGAGTGCATCCATGGGAGGCAGTATGTAGTGTGACATGCCTTATGCAACCTTCCCTATTGTTGGTAAGGATGTGCAAGTAGTACAGGAACCAAAGGTGCCACATATGCTAGAACATGCTCCTAAAGATGATACAATTCTCTTTATAGATACTAATATCAATGATTTCAAGGTGGAAGAAGTAACAAGAGAAATTGATAGGCGCCCTACACCTATAGATAATGAAGTTGTAATACTATCTGACAAAGATAGAATTTGGAAAATGTGCTTTGACGATGCAAGTTCCAAGGAAGGGTCTGGTGTAGGAATATTGATGGTGTCACCTACTGGCAATACATACAAATTTTCACTTTTTCTTTTGTTTGCACCAACAATGTGGCAGAATATGAAGCATTGTTATTGGGATTGAGGCTAGCTAAAAAGCATGGGATAAAAAAGTTCATGGTAATCTGTGATTTTGATCTTGTGATATCCCAAGTGAGAGCCAAATATACTTGCAAAAATAACAGACTAAAGTAGTATAGAAATGTTGTCTGGGATTCCATTTCTCACAGTTTGATGTGTTTGGAATCGAATGGATGGAGAGAGGACATAACAGAGTGGCAGACTTACTTGCTCATATTGCATTAAGACCAAATGATGTAACATTTGCTGGTATCTCTAAAGTTTACATACAATCAAGGCCATTCGTCCCTGACAACGTACATAATTGGCAGATCTTCAGTGATGATGAAGATATTCTTAGATTCTTGAGATGTGTAGATGAATATGAAGGTTAGGAGATTGACTCTAGAGCGTTTGTGGAAAGTATAGATGGTAAGGATACATTTTTTGGTAATGAGGTCATCCAACTAAAGACAAACAAAATCCCCAAGGGTCGTGTAGCACTAGAAAGGTTTTTTCATAATTAGGATAAGAGCAAGATCAAAACAACTGCCACTCATCTAGAGGACTTGGAGGAAAAAAATTTGGGGACTGAAAATGCTCTTAAGAAAGTATATGTAGGAAAGAAGATGAAACCTAAGTTTAAGGGAATGTTGATTTCCTTACTGAGAAAATATAGACATGTCTTTTCTTGGTCATATGATGACCTAAAGGCATATACAGAGGATCTATTTCAACATAAGATTCCTCTAAAAGAAAATGCTAAGCCCTTTAGACAAAAGCAAAGGCCCATTAATCTGACCTTAGCTCCAAAGATGCAAGAGAAACTGATGAAGCTAAGGGGTGTTGGTATCATAAAAACTATCAAGCATTACTCACGGGTGTCCAATCTAGTGCCAGTTAGGAAAAATAATGGTGATATTAGGTTGTGTGTGGATTTCAACAATCTAAATATATCATCATTAAAGGACAACTATCCATTTCCAAACATGGAAGCCAGGTTACATAAGGTAACTGGCTATGAGCTACTATCAATGATGGATGGCTTCTTAGGATATAACCAAGTGAGAGTGCAATCTGAGCAGTACAAGACTACATTCACCACTCCATCATATGTGAGAGCCAAAAATTCGAAATAACTAGAAAACGAAAAATCTTCTATTCACCAACTTTGTTGCTACAATGAGAGAAAAATATCTTATATCCAAAAAATTGAAAAAAAAAAAAAAACCAAAAATTACCTTTTTTGGCAGATTTCCATAATTATCAAATTTTTCCATTTTAGGTAATTTTGCATGCATATCTTTGAGACTCCAGTTTTTTTCCCAAAAACTTCCTAGAAATAAGGTAGGACGAATTGCCAACTAACATCCTAAATTCGAAATATGAGTTTCAAGTTATTAACAAAAACAACTTTTTAAAAACTTGAAAAAAACACTAAATTGTCATTTTGAGGGCCAAGATGAAAGTTTCAAACCCCAAAAAAGTGTCAAAGTTAGAGTCGGTTGGGAATCCACATGCCACCTCATAACGCATCCACCTATAAAATTTTAGCCCAAATGGACATCCGATTCAAAAGTTAAGACCTCTGGAAGTCCCTGCATCATATTTATACCATCTTCAACCTTAGAAACTTTCTCCAAGGTCATAAATTTCATAAAATTAGGTTGGCAACTCAATATTACCGCAATGGAAAAGAATGAGAGTGGACCCATAAAAATACTTAACCAAGACCAAAAATAATGTCTTGAATCAACCACTCTTAATTAAATTTAATTCTTCAAATAAAGGTCAGCCAAACCTAATGAAAACACAAATGAACATTGATGTACATGCTTCCCAACAAGAAGATAACATGTGGACGATGAAACACACTTCATTATGCATGAGAACACATCTCAGGTTCCTTCAAATACATCTGTAGCAAGTGCAACAATCTTCAAACACCGAACTCCTTCCAACAGTCCATCCGGACTGTGTAGACACATACAACAACTCAGAAACATGACTTTTGGATCACCAAACCACATGCATCTTTGCCCGAACCAAGAGATACCAATATAATACAGATTCCAGATCCGCAAGATCTTAAACAAAATAGTGGAGGACTACGAAGCAAAAACATTTCTCCCAATCCACAGAAGACCAACTCTACTAGAACAGTTCACACACCCATGAATGTAACTTTCACATCCCATCAAACCAAAAGCTTCAACTCAGGAGATATCACCACTAGATCACTATTAGCAAACCTTCAGATCCGCACAAGCATAGGACCAACACAAGAGAAATGCAAGGCACATACCGAAGCACATTTTGAACACAATAACTTTGAATTCTCTTCTTTATTAATTTTCTTGAAAGCACTTGGAAACTCATCATTTAAACACATTTGCAACATCATAAGGATAGCTCCATGTACTCACCGCATCTCAACTATACAAGTACAATCTACAACATACTGAACTATGTTGACATTAATGACAGCACCACCAAACTTTCTCGTACTTGCAACAATCTCCCCCTTTGTCATTGATGGGAACATCCTACACAATATTTTGGGAAAACACCTTATCTTCCTTTGCAACAGTTTTTCACATAACTTTCTCTCCCCCCTTTGACATCAATGGCAAAGATCAAAAACTTTGATCACTCCCCCTTAGGAGTGCAAGTCCATTCAACTCATACCGCAACAATGAAAACCTTTTCTACTCCCCCTATGGAGTGGACCCATTCATCAATCGAGATAAATGAAGAATCTGTGAATTCACAGGACTGATGCACCTCCATGTGCACCTAGTTCGAAGGGCCAAGGACCCCCAACCTCTCCCTAAGATACTCAAAAGTATCCTTCGAAAGAGCCTTAGTAAATATATCTGCAATTTGTTCCTTTGTTGTCACATACTCCAATTTGACTTCATTGAATGCATAACCAGATTCTTTGAAATATTTATAGCAGTTGTGTTGTCAAAGAAAATAGGAATAGGCTCATCACATATTACTCCAGTGTCTTTCAAAGTTTTCTTCATCCATAAAACCTGTGTGCAGCAGGATGTTGCAACAATATATTCTACCTTTGCAATGGATAAAGAAACCAATCTTCTGCCAAGAAAGAAAGCACCTCCATTGGTACTCTTTCATTCATCCACACAACCAACCCAATCTGCATCGGTATAAGCACTCAAGGTGAAATCAATACCCTTAGGATACCATAAGCCATAATCTGGTGTACCTTTAAGATATCTAAATATCCTCTTTACAGCTGTAATATGTGCCTCTTTACGATCTGCTTCAAATCTGGCAACTAAACATAATGCATCCATAATATCTGGTCTGGTAGCAATAAGATACAGTAGTCCACCAATCATAGATATGTATTTGCTATGATCAGTTTTAGTAGATTCATCATCTTTGTTGAGCTTACATCTAGTTATCATAGGAGTACTAACTGGTTTGGATTCATCAATTCCAAACTTCATCAACTCTTTCATGTACATAGATTGTGAAATGAATATCCCTTTATCAGTTTGATTTACTTGAAGACCAAGAAAGAAATTCAACTCAACAATCATAGACATTTCAAATTCTTTTTGCATTTCTTCTAAAAATTTCTTACACATGCCTTCATTTCCACCAAAGATGATATCATCAACATATACAACTACTATCAACATTTTGTTACTTTGCACTTTGAAGTAAACATTGATTTCAGTAGAGCCTTTGTTAAATCCTTGCTTTGTCAGGTATCTATCCAATCTTGCATACCAAGCTTTGGGAGCTTGCTTCATTCCATACAATACTTTCTTCAACTTACAAACCATGTCTGGTTTGTCAGATAACTGAAATTCTTCAGGTTGTTCCATGTATACTTCTTCCTCCAATTCGCCATTCAGAAATATTGACTTGACATCCATTTGATATACTTTGAAATCCTTATGGGCAGAAAATTCTAAAAAACATTCTAATGGCTTCCATTCTAGCCACAGGGGCAAATGTTTCTTCAAAGTCTATGCCTTAAACTTGTGAGTATCTCTTACATACAGGTTTTGCCTTATTTCTTATGACATCACCATTTTCATTTAGCTTATTCTAGAACACCCATTTTGAACCAATTACATTCTTATTCATAGGTCGAGGAACTAGTTCCCATGTCTAATTCTTTTTGTGAGGCCTACCATTTGATACACCATTTGGCTATCTTTTGATTCGATCATGATGATACTCTGTGTTTTGGACTATTTGGATGATCATAGACACTTGATCTTATGCATGTTTTATGCTTATGATGCTATGATGATTATATGCACAATATGTTTCCTCTATTGATATGCTCATATGATTTGGTTATCATGATTGAAATGGATAATTGTTTTAAAATGAGATGGAATTGATAGGATGCTAAATTTAATTTATTGATGATGTGATTTCCTTATTATGCCATGACTATATATGAATTGATAGAATATGTTATTGCTAGAGGAAGAATGATTATGGATATTGAAATTATTGATTTAGAGTTAGATAGTGCTAAATATATGCATATGGATTTATGATTTAATTATTGATTATCATGTATTGGATATTTTGACATTTTGGTATCAGAGCCTAGGTTCCAACACTGGGAACTCTAGGCATTTGTGTTTGCCATGATAGTAATCCATATGGTGTTATCGTGTAGGATGGCACCTAGGAAGCGAAGTATTCGTGGACGTGGTCGCGGTCGCGGTCGCAGACGCAATGCTGAGGGAGACCGATCTGATGCACCACCAACACCCCCACACGTTTCTAAGGCATCACAACATGATCCTCCACAGAACATCAATTCTCAGATCCTCCATGCACTAGAGGACTTGATTGGGGTTATTCACACTCGTTTACCAGCGACCGAGGAGGGCCCTAGACTAGAGCAGACTCATCACTCGACTGAGGCACATGGATCACAACATAGAGAGCATAGCAGGAGTCCCCATCGTATTCCAGATGAGTATGATGAGGAGGGAGAGAGGGGATCAGTTCACTTAGATCCTCCACCACGTATACCTCATCCTGAGGTAGCAGTTGGGGATAGAGCATATCGAGATTTAGGAGATCATGTTCGAGAAGTGCTACGACTCAAGCCAGATAATTTTGAGGGATCCACAGATGGACAGAGAGCTAAGTCATGGCTTCTCAATCTTGATAGGTGCTTTGGATTGCGTGCATATGCAAGCAATGTAAAAGCACGATGTGCAGTACTTTTTCTTAGAGGTCCAGCCTCTACTTGGTGGCACCAGGAGGAGCGCAAGCACCACTTATCCATTGACACTCTCACATGGGAGACATTCTTAGAGCGATTTCGAGCACGCTATTTGTCTGAGCACTTTCAGCAGCGCCGCATTGATGAGTTCCATGACCTTCAGCAGAGGGGACTATCAGTAGCACAGTATGAGAGTCGGTTTCTTGAGCTACTATAGTATGTGGACTATATCCAGGATGAGAAGCTTCTCGTCAATCGCTTCATCAGAGGACTGAATGCAGGCATATCAGGACCCGTACGTATGGCTGATCCAGAGAACCTTCGGGTGGCTATGGAGAAAGCCCTCATAGTAGAGGAGATTCAGGGGAAGTCACAGGAGGCATGAGAGCGATTTCAAAACTGCAACCAGGGTACTCAATCACATGGGTTTCGACGACCTCCCCTTCCTTCAAAGGGAGGATTTAGGCCTTCTGTAGGACCGTTTAGACCACCACATTAGGAGCATAGCCAGAGGCCTAGGCCACAGCAGGGCTTTCAGGGTGTACACTCTAGGCCATGGCGACCTCAGGGTCCCCGCAGAGATTAGCATTCTCATTTATAGGGTACTACCCCAGCACGTTCACAGCAGTCTAGCCGAGGAGGACACAGTGGTTCTAGTAGGACTGGGGGACAACAGTTCAGTAGGACCCAGCCAGCTCAGGTGTATTCTAGGGGTCCTTGTTATGTATGTGGGGCAGTCGGACACTTAGCTAGGGATTGCCCCCAAGGTCCCACAGTGAGAGGGAAGCACACAGCAGGCTCTGAGCAGACAGTGGGAGATGTGGGCAAGTCCCACCAAGTATTTGCGGCGGTCGAGAACCGCCAAGCTAAGCACCAGGCCACAGTTATTGAGACCCCAGGTATGATAGGTGATACTCATATTACTGTTTTATTTGATTCTAGGGCATTTGATTCCTTTATATCCCCTTCTATAGTGGAGCGTAGCAGGCTAGTGGCATCTAGGTAGGATGATAGGTGGGAGGTAGAGCTAGCCTCAGGGGCTAAGGTGTCAGTAGATTCAGTGGTTCATGATTGCCCACTTCAATTTGGAGGTTTGAATACATCAGTTGATCTTCGTGTCACACCATTAGGCTCCTATGGAGTGGTTTTGGGCATGGATTGGCTTGATGCACATCAGGCTAAGGTAGATTGTCACCGAAAGATAGTTGAGTGTGTGGATGACCATGGTTCAGCAGTGGTGATCACAGGGGTTCAGAGGCCCATTTCCCTTTGTACGATATCCGCTATGCAGTTGAAGCGGTGTCTACGAAAGGGATGTCAGTTGTTTGCTATCACTCTCAGAGATATGGATGAGGAGATGACAGAGGTATCCTTGGATGACCATCCCATTCTTAGGGAGTTTGCTGATGTTTTTCCTTCCGATTTTCCAGGTATGCCACCTCGTCGAGAGATTGATTTTCGTATAGATTTGGTGCCAGGGGCTGAGCCGATATCGAGGGCACCGTACAGGATGACTACACATGAGCTTGGTGAGCTCAAGCTTCAGTTAGAGGAGTTGTTAGAGAAGGGTCACATCCATCTGAGTGTCTCGCCTTGGGGCGCCCCTGTCATCTTTGTTAAGAAGAAGGATGGATCCCTTCGTCTTTGCATAGACTATAGACAGTTGAACAAGGTGATGATCAAGAATCGTTACCCACTTCCGAGGATTGATGATTTATTTGATCATATGCAGGGAGCCAAAGTTTTCTCTAAGATTGACCTTAAGTCTGGATATCATCAGTTACGGATTGCAGAAACGGATATTCATAAGACAGCTTTCAGGACTAGGTATGGCCATTATGAGTTTACAGTGCTACCATTTGGGTTGACGAATTCTCCTGCAATGTTCATGAGTCTCATGAATAGAGTATTCCGTACCTTCTTAGACCGATTCATTATTATTTTCCTCGACGACATCTTGATATATTCATGTACCGAGGAGGAACATGAGGTTCACTTGCGACAGGTATTATAGTGTTTGAGGGAGCATCAGTTATATGGCAGCTTGTCAAAGTGTGCCCTCTTCCATCCAGAGGTTCACTATCTTGGTCACATTATATCTGGTGATGGTATCTCTGTAGGTCCATCGAAGATTAGAGCTATCATGGATTGGCCAGTGCCTACTACAGTGACAAAGGTTAGGAGTTTCATGGGTTTGGCAGGTTATTATCGTCGCTTTGTAGAGGGTTTCTCTAGGATTGCACATCCTATCACTTCCCTTCAGCGAAAAGGGAAGAAGTTTGAGTGGACAGATCAGTGTGAGAGGGCTTTTCAGACCCTCAAGGAGCATCTCACTAGCGCTCCTATTTTAGCAGTTCTAGATCCTTCAGCTGATTTCATGGTTTGCACAGATGCATCTATTGATGGCTTAGGTGCCGTACTTATGCAGGAGGGTAGAGTGATCGCATATGAATCACGAAAACTCAAGACCCATGAGTTGAACTACCCTACACATGACTTAGAGTTAGCAGCAGTAGTTCATGCTCTAGTTCATTGGAGGCACTTCCTTTTGGGTCATCACTTCGAGCTACATTCAGATCACCAAAGCCTTCAATACATATTCACACAGCTGAATCTAAATGCTCGCCAAAGGCATTGGATGGAGTTTCTATGCGAGTACGACTTTGAGGTGCATTACATCAAAGGGAAGGAGAACATGGTTGCAGATGCATTGAGTAGGAGGCGACATGAGCTATCATCCATGACATTGAGCATTGATCTGAGGAGTCATATTCTACAACACCTTCCAGAGGATGAGTGGTATATGTTGGTTCAGCAGGAGATCCAGTCACAGAGGGCCCTTAAGGGCAAGTTTTCAGGATATACTTTAGAGTTTGATGGTTTACTACGACACAGAGGGCATATCTATGTACCTAGTGTGGGTGACCTTTGCACAATTATATTATCAGAGGCACACAGAGCACCTTATGCAGCACATCCAGGGGTGAAGAAGATGCATGCCGATTTGAGACAACTGTATCATTTGGCAGGGATGCGACGAGACATTGCAGATTTTGTGACTCGATGCCTTGAGTGTCAAAGAGTCAAAGCAGAGCATCAACATCCAGCAGGACTTCTTTACCCACATGATATTCCTGAGTGGAAATGGGACACCATTTCGATGGATTTTATTATTGGTCTACCTTTGTCATCACGTCGTCACGATGCCATCATGGTGACTGTTGACAAGTTGACCAAAGTAGCCCATTTTTCACTTGTGTGTATGACTTACACAGCTCTAGCAGTAGCAAGAGTCTTCCTTGATGACATTGTTAGATTACATGGAGTCCCTCGCAGGATTATATCAGATAGGGATTCACTCTTCACATCCACATTTTGGACATCATTGCAGCAGGCGTTGGGCACTCGACTGAACTTTAGTCCAGCTTATCATCCTGAGATAGATGGGCAGACAAAGAGGGTAAATTAGGTGTTAGAGGATATGCTACGCATGTATATGATGGATCACCAGTCTCGTTGGGAGGATTATCTATATTTGGTCGAGTTTTCCTACAATAATGGGCATCACAGTTCCTTAGGCATGCCACCATTTCACGCATTGTATGGAAGACCATGCAGGACTCCTTTCAGTTGGGACATGATTGAGGATAGAGTAGCTATTGGGCCAGAGATGGTACAAGATATGGAGTAGCAGGTGGTCTTGATTAGACAACATCTACAGGAGGCACAGGATCGTCAGAAGAAGTATGTCGATGCAAAGAGGGTTGATTGGAGCTTTTCAGTTGGGGACCGTGTATTTTTGAGAGTGCAGCCACATAAGAGTCGAATCCATTATGGAAAGGGCTCTAAGCTCGCACCACGGTTTGTGGGTCCATTTGAGATCTTGGAGCGTATAGGTCCCGTAGCTTATCATCTAGCCTTGCCACCTAGCCTGTCGCGCATCCACGATGTGTTTCATGTATTAGTTTTACGACGTTATGTGCACGATGCTTCTCATGTGTTGGATTGGGATGCTTTGTAGGTGGAGTCGGATGGCCAGTTAGCCTTGGAGCCCATCCGCATTTTGGCTTGACAGACATTGGCTCTTCGAGGCCGAGAGTTGGACTAGGTTAGGGTCCAGTGGGATCGCTATGACGAGGTAGCAGCCACTTGGGAGGATGCCTCACGTTTGAGGGTCCTATATCCTCACCTCTTTGATGACTTCCAGGAGGAAGTTCAATCTTAGGGGAGGGTGATGTGAGGCCTACCATTTGATACACCATTTGGCTATCTTTTGATTCGATCATGATGATACTCTATGTGTTTTGGACTATTTGGATGATCATAGACACTTGATCTTATGCTTGTTTTATGCTTATGATGCTATGATGATTATATGCACAATATGTTTCCTCTATTGATATGCTCATATGATTTGGTTATCATGATTGAAATGGACAATTGTTTTAAAATGAGATGGAATTGATAGGATGCTAAATTTAATTTAGTGATGATGTGATTTCCTTATTATGCCATGACTATTTATGAATTGATAGAATATGTTATTGCTAGAGGAAGAATGATTATGGATATTGAAATTATTGATTTAGAGTTAGATTGTGCTAAATATATGCATATGGATTTATGATTTAATTATTGATTATCATGTATTGGATATTTTGACATTTTATGCAGCAGACATCCTCATAGAGGCGCTGGCAAGATAAGGAGGTGGAGGTTGCGACTGAAGGGAGAGTTTTATTTTTATTTTTATTTTTCTTGATTTCTCGTTTGATACAGTTTGGATTTATTTTCTCTTATAACTGGACATTCATTTCTCAGTGTGTTCTTTTTACTATTCTTTTGTTTGCTTTGATTTAAAAACAGCATCTACTCTGCTTTAAATAAACATTGCCTATAGTTTCCATTAAATTCTATTCAAGCTTTTCAAGTATGCAGTTAGAACTCCTTAGTGCAATATATATTTGTCATTCCCGAAATAAGTATTTTTGCCAAAATAGAGGTCCATTAAAGTCGTTTTAAGAAGGTGGGCTTATATTAAGAATGTGGAATTCCTGATGGAAATACTGTTACCACTTGAAAATGAGACATTAAATAAGACAACGTTTATCCTGGTAGTGGAAACATATTATGGTGCATCCATCTCTGGTACAGAATGATACAACAGTTTGTGTTGAATGGTTGCACTATAGCATGGGTAGCAGGTTTACCTATTTATTTGCTTATAGTACGGTACGTCGATTGATTCCAGAAGAACAATAAAATAGGGTAAGCCATCGCTCTCTACTAAAACCTCCAGCTGCGCAAGAGACAAGGTAGGCATAACTAAGGGTGTCGATTTCAGTACAACATTGGGTTTTTTCTTAGCTAAAGTGTTTACTTGACTAATACAGGCCTGAAGATTAGGGATGGGACCAACACTCCCATTCCTTTGATTATTAGCCTACCATCTATGACCTTAATAGAAGCTGCAATCTGGATGGCCATTAATGTTTTTTTTTAAAAAAAAAACCGTTATCTATTTCTAGAATGGATTTAGCTATAGACGAAAGTAAAACTTCAAGCAGATTAATCATTACCATTCGTATAGAGGAAAGTAAATAAGGAAGCATAGAGTTAGGGTAGGAAGCATCATATTGATTAACAACAATACTATTTAATATCCAAGCAGAGGCTATATCCTAAAGATACAATGACTCAGAATAATAATTGCTCCTCAATAAATTTATTCTTGCTTTCAGAAATCAGCCAACACAAGAACTGTCATGCATTTTTCTTGAACAAATGATTGTAGTATAACCTCAATACTTTTCCCTTTTCTTAGCAATCAAAAGCAAGATAATAGGTCGAAAGAAAATGTTTACAATTTCAAGCATGCTCAGTATTAAATCCTTTATCCCCCTTTTGTTCATAGAAGACAGGCCTTTTTTCAAATCCACGTGTTTTACTTACAGTAATCACATTCTCATAAATACAATACAAACATAAAACTTTAACCACAATTCTTTAGGAATCACATTCTCATATTTCAGTTAGAAACATAAAACTTTAACCATAGTTCTTTAGGAAACACATTCTCATATTACAGTTACAAACATAAAACTTTAACCACAATTCTTTTGGACTGTTATCACTTGGAAACTACCACCCAAGCTCCTTTCTTTTCTTAAACAAGGTGACACACAAATGCTCCACACCAATAACTCCCATGAGACCTACAATTTTTTTTTTACAAGATATATATATATATATATATATATATTCTCTTTCATGGCCAATAGGTTGTGCTCACCTCCCAACCTTGGGTTGGAAAACCAACCACCCCCCAAGCTAGGAGGTAACCAAGCTACCGGGTACACACAAAAATAGAACAAAATGCCATTTTCAACCACAATGCTAAAAAAAAAATACTCCCTACCAAGATTCACACATTTACTTAGGGATTCTTTATGAACCCAAAGATGGGGATAGAGATGGACATCACTTCTATATGGGGAGAGTTGCTAACAAATAAAAAAAAACTGAACATCACCATTTTCTTCTTCTCCAATTCACCCATTCATCAAAATACTTCATATCATACACCCTCCATACAACAATCTTCCAAAAACACCATACTATCATGAAACAAATTTGGGTACTCATACCCTTTTTGTGCCCTTCCTTCTCAAAGGAGGAACAATCTCCCTATAGAGGTTTCTACACATTCCTATCCCCCACAAGGATTCTCTTCCCACATTGGGTGAGTTTATCCTATACAACCCCAAACCAACACAAGGAAATGCAAAGACACATAAAAACACAACAACCCATATAACTCATGTTCTCAAACTTCCATACAAAGAGGTAAAAGAAAAGAAAAGCAAACATACATAAAGATGGAGTAAAACCTACCTCAAATCCAAGCCAACAATGGGGGAGGGTTGAAGATGAGCTCCAAATTTCCACTCCTTCAAAACCAAGCAAGATTTTCCCTTCTCCAAAGCAATCCAAACACCAATCCAAAAAAAGAAGAAGAAGAGAGACTATCGTTTCTGTTTGACCCCAGTGACTCAGCAATGTAAGATTTAAAATGAATGATATATTGCGTACTGTTTGAAGTAATATATCGAACACTCTACTAGCGAGTTGTGTCCATAGCTAAATAGTAATGATGATATATTTAAGTGAGCTTTTTCTGTAAAGTAGTTGCAATATAATTATTACGGTAGCTTAGACAATATTATCATAGAATGCGTATAGCTAGTAAATGGAGTAGCCACTACATAACATTAACTTTGTTGCCACGTGCCTCGTTAAACCAAGAGAATAAGACTTTTCCATTAATACGTATCCTGGAAACCCATTATAAAGATCTGCACTGTCATCATTGTCAGAGTCGTTTCATTTTAATTCTTTAAACTTTCCCCTATCGAAGTCCTAGGCAGCAATAGCATTAAGTATTTCCTGAATTTTTTCCTATATCCTATCTAATCGTTCAACTGCCACAAATAATGAGAATGCTTAAATTCATTTCCTGGGTACGAATCATATCAACGGTACTGTGTTGTCAACCATATTAATTAATGAGGCTCTGGATTTACGCAAAACAGTAGTTAGAAAAGAAATAAAATAATAATAATATTAACTTATATAATCACAGTCTATTTGGGCGCTATTCTGCACAAACACGGATCACCCTAATTACATTTATTCCAGTTGTCTGTGTATGGTATTCCTCTTTATTCACGTAGGAAGTGTGGTGGATTCATCCTCTAAAATATTTCCTTTTAACTGGTTTAATCTCTTGCCATCATGGCACGTCATCGCCTTAAAACCGTGCAAAGCCAAGGTAATGGACGAGGTAGTTAAAGTTTGCGCTTAGTTGTTTTATTTTCCTTTCCATTGCAATTTATCTTTATTCAATGAAGGCTTCAGAATTCATTAGAATCAAATATGATAATAGAGCCCTCACCCGTACTTTCAGGAACACAAAATTCTAATTAATAAAAAGAGGAATACATCCCATGCTTTTCAAAAGGAGGCCTTAATAAAGAAAATAAAACAACTAATCATTCACCCCTCTTCCTTTCCTTTAAGGGAATAATTTCATGCATATAAAAGAATTGATTATATTTATTTATAATTGCTATTCTTATATGTTGCTATTTAAAAGTTATGTATATCATATTTAAGGAAATTGTATTAAATGTTCACTAGCCTCCTTTTTAAAAAAAAGTTAGAATCCTAGGATTTAATTTATTTATTTAAAAATGAGGTAGGAGGTTATAAGTTAGTTAATTGAATTAAATAATTAAAATGGAAATAGATATATATAATAAAATTTTAATGGGAAATATATATATATATATATATATATATATATATAATTCATTTGAAACTATTGTTATTTGTTTTGTTTTTTGTTTTTTTATATTAAGTATATAATGGGATAATTAAATTATGAGGTAGGATAGAATGTTTTCTCCATAAAATTTATTTAGTTTAAGAAAAATTAAACTTCACAAAATTCCTTGTGAATATAAATTGTATTAATTTTAATATGAATATTAAATTATTGCAACATTAATCCCTCCACAAAGAAAGTTATAACTTTAGGGTTATAATAATAGTACTTTCAAATTCTAGCTAATCTTCGGATGGCTTGACAACGTTATGTTTAGAATGGAGTTGGATGTCAAGTGGAGGTTAGTCACTAATAAGTCCTTAGCAAGTATTCTGAACCTAGCACATCCTTAACTTAGTCCTCATGTCACCCCCTTAGTGCTCTAAGGATGCATGCAGGGGAGTTTGTACATCTAATAATGTTTTCTCCCCTCACCCCTACTCTCGAGCAGCATAACGATGGTGGAGTTGCACAAGAAACTTCGCCTAATGCATATGGTGTGATACCATGCATGTACATGGTTAGCTTTTATTAGCATTTTGTAGCCTTGCTAAAAAAAAAAATTGATAGTTGTGTCATTTCCTTTTTGTAAAATTTAAGGCATGACACTTTTCTATTTGTTGCAACTCTTCTTTCATAGCTTTCATCCAACTCTCATCTTCACATGCTACACTCACAGACTTAGGTTCAATTTTAGAGAGTAAACACAGATTTACCTCAGCTACTACTTTACTTCTTGTCTTCACACCTTCACTCTTATATCCAATTATCTATTCCTCAAAATGATTCTTTTGTACATACTTAGGAGTCTTAACAATAGGTTCTGGTTCATTTTCTTCTTGTTCAATCTGTTCTTTTTCTTCTTCTTCCTCCTTCTCCTTATTCTCTTCAAGTACTTGTCCACAGATAGGATCATCAAATTCAACTTCACTTATCTCAGTAGGTTTGTGCATGTCTTCATCAACTTTCACAATAGCACTTTCAACAATCTTCCCCAGTCTTTTATTGAAGCATCTATATGCTTTGCTAGTAGTAGAGTACCCAAGAAAAAATCCTTCATCACATCTAGCATCAAACTTTCTAATATTTTCATCATCTCTTTTAATGTAACATCTGCTTCCAAAGACCTTAAAGTATTTCACAATAGGATTCTTACCAATCCATAACTCAAAAGGAGTCTTTGTGTTGTTGCCTCTGATCTGAACTCTATTAAGAACAAAAAAAGCAGTGTATTGCCTCTCTCTAGTACACATCTGGTACATTTGATTCTTTCATCATGCTTCTTGCAGCTTCTTGTACTGTCTGATTTTTCCTCTCAACTACCCCATTTTGTTGAGGGGTTCTCAGAGCAGAAAACTATCTTTTTATGCCATGTTCACAGAATGTATTAAACTTACTAGAAGTGAATTCTCCAACTCTATCAAATCTCAAACATTTGATTTTTAAATTTACTTCATTTTCCACTCTTGCTTTGAACACTTTAAACCTATCTAGAGCCTGAGTCTTCTCCCTAAGAAAAGAAACCCATGTCATTCGAGAATAATCATCAATAAGGAGCATAAAATACCTGTCACCATCCAGGCTTCTTGTTCTAGTCGAACCACAGAGGTCAGTATGAATTAATTCCAGCATTCTGGTAGTAGATTGCTCTTTTCCCTTAAAGTTGCATCTTGTTTGTTTCCCCAACTGACAACTTCTGCAAATAGTATTAGTAGGCCCTGTGATTCTAGGCAGACCTCAAACATCTCTTGAATTGATTTTAACAAGATTATCAAAGTTTACATGTCCCATCCTCTGGTGCCATAACCAACTTTCATTGACTTGAGATATAAGGCATTGACCATCAACTCCCTTAAGTTGATAGATGTTTCCATGGGTTCTCCTTCCAGCAACAACCATATCTCTAGATCTTTTTCTAATTTCACGGGTATTATTCTGAAACACAACTTTAAAACCATTGCTACACATATGTCCAACACTCAAAAGGTTATGCCTCAAACCCTTTACATAATATACATCATCAGTTTTGTGTACTCCATCAAAACTAATTGTACATTTCCTACAAATCTTAGCTCCTAAATCATCACCAAACATGACCAAACTGCCATCATACTTTTCAAGTTTAGTGAACTTACTCTTATCTCTGGTCATGTGATTAGAAAATCTATTGTCAATCACCTGGTAGTCTTCATCTTGTCTTGCATGAAAGGCGGTGACCAAAGCACCTTCCATCTTATTCTTTTTGTTCTCTGGAGAATTCTTCCTTCCACATTTTACAGGGTTAGTAGACACAGATTTACTCTCCAAAGCTAAAAACAAACATTCACTATCATCACCCTCATAATTAGATTCAGCATCAGAGATTTCAACTTCTTCTTTAACATAATACAACTTTTTGTATTTCTTATTCTTTCTATCCTTATTTGTATAATCCTTGTTCTTCTTATGTACAGCTCTATTCGAACATCTTGAAGCATAATGACCAATATTACCACAACTGAAACATTTAAAGGGCGACATACCTTTATACTTTCTAGTGAAATTCGCTTCCAACTCATCAGAACCATCACTATCCGGATCATCTTCAATCTTCATAGCCTTAAATGTTGTTTTTGTCTTTTCTACTTTCCTATCTTCTTTCCTAAAATTTCTCATCTCAAATGCTTGCAAGGTGTCAAATAACTATTCTTTAGTATACTTCTTAGGATCATACATCTCTTCAATAACTGAGATCTTCTCATTCTAGCAATTTGGTAGGGTGATCAAGATCTTCTCAATAATATCTTCATCAGTCAGCTTTCCCCCTTTATTCTTAACTTCATTTGATGTCATCTCAACCCCCTGGAAATAGCTTGCAAACTCTTCACCTTCTTCCATTTTCAAATTCTCATATCTGTGTTTTTCTGCCAGCTTCTTTGTCAAATTTACTCTTTCATTTCCTTCATACAGTTCCTCCAACTTCTTCCAAACTTTGTGAGCAGTGTCTAAAGAAAGAACCTTAATTCGCTCAATTTTAGATAAAGCACTGTAAATAGCATACCTCGCTTTCTCATTCTCCTCATAAGCAGAAACATCATCTGCAATAGTAAGACCACTCACCTAAGCAACATAATCCATCTTAATAGCCTTCTAGGTCTTGTAACCAAGAGAAACAATATATCCTCTCATCTACATTTTCCAATCACTGTAATCAGATCCATCGAACATAGAGATCGCCAACTTATGCACCATCAGATCTTCCTTAAGCGGTTAAGATCTATACCAAGGAACCAGAGCTCTGATACCAATTGTTAAAAGGCGCAGGACAACTAAGAGGGGGGGGTGAATCAATTGTCACACAAATTCAAATTCAAAACTTCAACACTTATCAATCCCACAACCACACTATTCTGTTATTAAGTATGAACATAAAATGCAGATAACAAAAAGTAAAATCAACACAATGAACTCCATATTTTTACGTGGAAAACCCAATGAGGGAAAAACCACGGTGAGGATTAACTCACAATATATGAGATTATAAAACTAAATACAGAGGCTCACTATCCAAATACAAAGATTCACTGCCTACAAAAAGGACTCATTGTCTAATAGGGAGGCTCACTACCTACAGATACAAAAGAGAACAAAAGATCCACCACAGCAATAAACACACATCCGTAGCTTTGATCAGAAGATTGCAGAAACCTTCAGCTCACTTCCTTCAGGAATCTAACACAATGAAGTACTGTTGCCTCAACTCACTTTCACACACTTCTGCCTTTTGATTTGTGGCTTATTTCGTCACTTTTTTATCTGCTTCTAATTCTTGGAAATTTGACTTGCATTTATACCATCTTCAATCTTAGAAACTTTCTCCAAGGTCAGCCACATAAACTTCATAAAATGAGGTCGGCAACTCAACATTCCTTCAGTGGAAAAGAATGAGAGTGGAATAATAAAAATACTTAACCAAGACCAAAAATAATGTCTTGGATCAACTACACGCTTCCTTAATTAAATTTAATTCTTCAATTGAAGTGTAAACACCAGGTCAGCCAAACGTAATGAAAACACAAATGAACATTGATGTACACACTTCCCAACAAGAAGATAACATGCAGACGATGCAACACACTTCATTATGCACGAGAACACATCTCAAGTTCCTTCAAATACATCTGCAGCAAGTGCAACAATCTTCAAACACCGAACTCCTTCTAACAGTCCATCCGAAATGTGCAGACACATACAACTCAAAAACATGACTTCCGGATCACCAAACCACACACATCTTTACCTGAACAAGGAGAACACTAATATAAGACATTCTAGATCCGTAAGATCTGAAACAGAATAGCAGAGGACTGCAGAGCAGAAACATTTCTTTCAGTCCACAGAAGACCAACTCTGCTAGAACAGTTCACACACCGGTGAACGTAACTTTCACATCCCATCAAACCAAAAGCTTCAACTCATGAGATATCACCACTAGATCACCATTAGCAAACCTTCAGATCCGCACAAACATAGGACCAACATAGGAGAAACGTTGAGCACATACCGAAGCACATTTTGAACACATTCATAACTCTGAATTCTCTTTTTTATTAATTTTCTCAAAAGCACTTGGAAACTCATCATTTCAACACATCTTCAACATCATAAGGGTAGTTCCATGTACTCACAGCATCTCAACTATACATGTACAATTTGCAATATAAATGACAACACCACCAAACTTGCCCATACTTGCAACAAGTCTGAAAGAAACTTGGGAAAGGTTAATGAAAACAAAAAGAAAAAAGTAGGAAGAGAGTGACCCTCCCCTCTACAAGGAGCATGACCTCTCATAGGGCTTTCATCGCCCTTTCTCTAGTAGTATATACCCGTTGTCTAAAACACGTCATATCATACTTAAACCGTGCAATCTTAGGCATTTATAATTAGGCTATCATGATAAAAAGAGATCAAAATGAAAGAATACCCCACAGGAGAAAACTTGGCACTGTAATCCCAAACCTAATGCTAGCTTGTTTCCTAGACAATGGCAGTTACTGGTGTCATTAAAACACCTGGAATGATGCAGATAGATCTGACTGTTATGGTCGTCACGTCCCTCCTCAAGCTTACCCTGCTTTGAATTCATTGGATGTTTGGAATGATTAAATGCCACGATGGCAATATAGGAAGTGTTGTAGGTAGCAATTTGAGTGATTTTCTACCCTAATCTCTGCCATGCTTAGCCAAAGAAATAGGAGTTTGAAACGGCCCATGCAGCAACAAGGTAAAAAATCAATGCAGCCAAGTTACAGTCTTCAAATTTACGAGTTGGAACCTATGAACTCCCCTGCAGGACTTCAACGAGTTATGGTGTCGTCACCCGTTAGTCTCCGTCAGAAGTTAAGAAAATTGATTAGAAGAGACCCCCTAATCTAGACAAGCAAGTCAACATTTAATTCCCTGGCAAACCACAGCGAGGGTGTAGAGAAAATAATTGTTGAGCGCTGTAACTACCCATTAAATGTTGTTGCAGCCTTGAACCAAATCTTGTAAGTAAGAATTAGTAGCTATGTCAATGATAGGTGCAGTCGGAGGGAGTAGCAACATAAAGTACAGATATAAAAAAGAGAGAGAAATATGCATCCAACTAATATAAACATTATAATTATTGATCTATAAAGTATTTATGGTGTTCAATTGAGTAATATAGTTATAATACAAATTAATATTTATAAATAAGTCTATCATTTATATTAACATTTATAAATATGAGCATTTATATAAACATTTATATTGTTTGTCTATTATAAAATCAATTATAGTGTTCATTTGGTCAATGTAAGTATAATGTAAATTATTATTTATAAATGTGACTTATCATTCATATTAACATGTGTACAAGAGTTCAAATGCTTATTTGTATACTTTGCACATTTATCTTTTCAATTAAATAATATTTATATAGGATGATTAGTTAGGTGAAGTAAATATATTCACACTCCGTGAAATTTAATATTACTATGGAGTAATTAGATTGTTATTAAAAGAATAAAGCAATAATAGTGATAATTATATCATCTAAAAATAAATAAATAATAGAAACTATTGATGAAAAAAAATCAAATGGATAATAACCTGTGTTAAAGGAGATTCAAATAAGTTTACGAAAAAATATAATATTTTAAGTAATGGGCAAATGTGTTGTTATAAATTAGATTAATTATCGTATTAATAATGAAAATATGGAGGGTGATATCAATACTATCTATATCTTCTATGGTCAATAGCAACTCGACATTAAGGAAATAAGGGTTATTACTGTCAATTTTATTGAGGCTTAAGGGTCCATAATAATATTATTATTAAAGTTGATAAAGTGGTTCAATAGTAATTCTATCTTTGGCTTAAGGATTTAATAATGTTGATATCGCTTTGAAGACTGACTAAATTTGGTTACTGGGCTATCATAAAAGAATAATGATAGTATGATTACAATTTAATTGTGGATAAGTAAGAATGCTAATATCTTAAGAGAATCATAATTAATAAATTGAATATGTCTCTGTTACACTTAATTTAGGAGTGACTTCACATAAGGGTGGAACTCATGCTCATGATAAGGTTACACCTCAAGCCTTACGAGTGCTAACTAGCTTAATACTTAATGTTTCAAAAAAATATGTTGGGTTTTTCTAGTGTAAAATTATGGGCATGACAAAATCCAATTGGAATATAGCTACTAAAGTTTGAAAATAATGAATAATGCATTCACAATGCATTAGTCAAATAACTTTAAGGTGGTATGAGAGTCATGATATACATAGATGGTTCCCAATTGGTAAATATATATAGGAGATTTATTAGTCAAGATATCCCTAGACACTTCTCCAATCTTTTGAGAAATCCTTTTTAGACTATGGTGTCAAGTGGGGAAAAGCATATTTATGTGGTTTTTCTTGAAGGGGTCTCTTCAAATTTATCCTTCTACATTCCTTTCCTTTCTAGCCAATAGGTTGTTTCTCCTTTCTAATTATACTTTAGATACCTTATCTAAACTAGACTTTCATCAAAAGAAAATTCATGAGGATATTTTTCCTCAATCCTCTAATTAATTTTACTATCTTTACATTCTACTAAAATTTTCCATGAAAATATTCAAGAAAATATTTTTCCATTTCAAAATGATGCTTCTAAGGTTTCCAACTCCAATTGATGGAAAATTTGAAGGTTGACTCATTTGGCTATCAACTATTCATAACTTGTTTTTGCTTACTCTATCTTTACAACAATGAATCCTTTTATATATGTGTGTGTATTGTATGATTCCTAGGCTATAATAATATCTTTAAATTGTGTAATATTATTACTTTAATTTATTATAAGTGGCATTTCACCAGTTTTTCAATCATCAAAAACTACATTTCTATGTGTTTGTCTTACGTATGCATTGTTGGGTCTAGGATAAAAAAGTTTGCTTTTGTTTTAAATTTATTGCTTGAGAGTTTTTTTGAGATCTATATTATCCAAATATATTTTTATGTCTTTTACAAAATAAGAGGAAAATTTATCTTCATATGTACCTCTTGTCTGAATAATTTGATTAAATTATCAAAGGAAATTAGCTTTTAATTACTGAAATGAGTATCATTAGATTCCTTCTCATTGAAAATACTATTTTAATTGTCATTGAAGAACAACATTTGATACAAAGGTGAAGGGTTAGTAACATCAACTAGTTATTAGTTATTTATTTAATATTCTCACCAATTTATTATTTATTATAAGTGATTTTACAATTGTGTATTTCTTGAATAATCTTAAATTGAATTAGGATGATGACAGATGCTTGAAGAGATCAATCAACTATCTAGTTAGTTATAAATATATACTACAAATAAAATATAAATTGCATCATAATAATATTAAGAAGATGAAATTCAAGATAAGGTAATTGATGCTATATTATTATTATGGATGTGAGATAAAATTAATGCTAAAATATGAATTATAGTCTAATTAAATCATATAAGGTCCTAGAAAATAGTAGAATATACCTATACCTGGTGAATATAATGACTTATTTATATTATTAAACTTAGAAGATCATAAAGAGAGAATTTTTATAAACCTTATTGATATCTCTCCCTTATAAAGATAGGAAATGGACTCCATAAAATTAATATAAACTTGGTTTCATGAATTAGGTCATAAAAAGAGACCTTTGAATGTTAAAATACTAAATGATAGCAAGAGTGGAGAATATAATAAAAATATTTTAAAATATTTTATTTTACAATCCATCAAATTGAATGTTGAGTCAACCTTTGAGACAAAATATGCCAATTTCAATTCTAATGATGGCATGTTCAAGTGTAAAATTTAAATTAATGGACTAAAAAATGTGTAAATTTATATACTAAAGATATGCCTAAATGTACTGAGTAGTGAGAAATTATCACATACTACACATTAGAATTATTTTTATAATTTTATGATATGTTAAAAGTTTTTACAAAAAATGAAGCCATATTATTACATAATCAGAGAAAATATTTGGAAAATCATAGTTTTTGTGATGTCAATTTGTAATAAACTACCATAGGTTCATAAAAATCTCTTGTTGATAAAAATTTAATTATCATAATTCAAGACATTAATTTATAATATTATAAAACTAATTATTTTATATTTTCTAATAAGTATAAAATATTATCGCATAGATATATGAATCATATTATATTTTTAACATCAAAAGACATTGCAATGCTTGAACACATGGTTTATGTTAGAGTAAATAGATAATAATCGAATAATTAATTAATCATTAATTAAGTATTAGGTTCCCTCTACTTTATTCACTTAAGTGTTTTTTCTATTTTTAGGTTGTGTTCTCTTAGCATAAGATGATGACACTTTTCATGATCTAATATTTTCCTTGTCTAGGGTTTGATTTTTTATTTTATAAGAATTCATAATTCATTGTAATCATTTAATTCAAGAAGAAAATTGAATCAATACAATTATCAAGTTGTTGAGAAAATATGTCTTTCTTTCCACTCTACTGTGATAGGTATCTCAATTGCAAGTGATTTATGGGAGATATTGGGTTTACTCAACTCCAAAAAGTTATACTAATACAAAACATTATATCATATATCCAATACATAATTTTAATTTCATAGTAATAGTAATATTTCATAAGGTGTTTCGCTTTTTGACCCCAACTCACGAGCCTATAAGATGAAGACACAACTAGAAAATTTAAAAAATAGGCCATCATTTCCTACTATTTATAAATGTTATAAATATCATTCAAACTTATTTATTCATGTAACCATTTTTATTTTCTAAATATATTTGTAACTAGAGCTAACTCCAAAATATTCTTCTCTTTCCCTAATACAGTATCATGCATTCGTCCCTTAGTTTCCAATAAAATGAAGAGATTCACAAATATTCTTTATATCATTGTTCTAATTTCATACATTGAAAATAACCACATACCCCATGACAAATAAAAACGGTATATAATAAAACTATTATATGTTATCTAATGACTATTTTTTTGCTTCACCTAAATCTAAAATTAAGTAGTTATGTCATCATTAAGTATTTTTTAGGTTTACTATAGTGTATATATATGTTCCTATATAATTCTCCTAATGTCATGAATTATGAACAATAAACCTATATATAGTCACCTAAATTCAAAATTATATATTCTAACTATAAAATTACAAATTTATGTCATTATAAACTAATTTAGTATATTAACTCACAATATTTTTGGATTGATGGAATATCCAATAGACTTTGGAATTTCTCCAATAAGTAGGGCACTTCTTAGAACTCTGCAAACAAAAAGGTCACACACAAGTATATAAAAGGACTATTTTTATACTTATCTTAAAACAATTTAACTCCAAGCCTTTCTATTTGATTGTGATATATTAAATTCATATTAATAAACTTACATTGTAGTTAGTTTTGTTAAATTTTGCATAAATGACAAATTTGATCCATCTTTTGTCAAATAAGATATCCTCCTGTATATATAATTATGTATAAAATCAATTAATATCAGGTATATTAAGTAAATATATTTAAATAATTATAACATCCAAGAAATTCATTAAACTTGTTTGTAATTTCAACTTTAAAGAGACTTTGCTAAAATTAAAGGAACAATTATTTGAATTACCATAATTCAAGAAAAAATCTAAGATAATGAATAAGGAAATGAAATGGGATGATGAAGAAAACAATACTTACAAGTCTTTCAATTGGACCAAATTTGAAAAGGTTGAAGGAATTGGACCTTGTAAAGAAGTAGCTTCTAATCCCCTAAAATAAATAAAAATATTTATCTTCTCTTTAATTGATATATTTGTAAATTTATCTATTCTAGTAAAGGTGTCATGGATTTTATAAATTTAAATTATAAAGGACTAGTTCACAATATATAAGAGGAAGATTCTCACATAGATGTAAGGTTTTTCCAATTTCCAATGAAATCTGGTATTTTTCCACTAAAATTATTGCTACTTGCTATACTGCAAAACAAGAACAAAATTAATCTACTTGAAATGCAATATTCATTTCATAATAATTTTCTAAACTATAAATTATAAAATTTAAATACTAAAACATAGAATTAAAAATTGTATAAACTTACAATCTTTCCAATCCATGGAAGTGGCCATATGTTTTAGGTATCTTCCCATGCAATTGATTACTTTGAATATACCTATGAATATCAAAATTTTATTTTTAGAATATATCATTTTCTTCAATGCTTGTAAAAGAGTAATTATATGTACATACAAATAGATTAAAAAATATACACTAATTGCATGATAAAACCATAAAAACATATATAGTTATTTTCTTGGTAATAAAGTTGACATAACCCAAATTTTCCAAAAAAAGAAATACACTATATTTTTAGTTTTTAAAACTACAAGAATATAAGTTATGGTGTTGTTGTGCAACTATCCTATTTTATGGAAGATTTTTGAAATCACACTTAGAGTATATAAAATTTTATCATTTTACTTCAGCAAAGGATTATGAGTATTAAATAATAGTGTAAAACAAAAAAGTTATTAGTCACCTGGAGAAATTTCCTAATGTTAATTTTCATGAACAAAGTTATTTGTCATTTATAGTCACTTTGATCCACTAGTTTACCAGTATTCCAACTATTTTAATTGTAATTTTTGTCATTGAGGTCATGACTACTACAAAAATCTTCAATCAATTAAGTTATTTCCATTCCCATCATTATCAGATATTGCATGTCATGGATTCTCTAATAATTTGGCTTCAACTATTTGAATCCCATATCATCATTTCTCTTGCATTAATATTTTTTTGAAAAGTTTTTTCTTTGAACAAATTATCAAAATATGCGTTGATTTATGTTTTTCTAAAAAATTTAAATAAAAGAGTGGATTACTGTTTAATTGAACAAGAAAATGGGATTTTCTTTTGGAATTGAATTATTTCCTTTTACAAGGTTTAATTTGATAAAATTTGAATAAGTGAACAATTTTTTGGCTAAAGGTAAACGTAGGTATGTTGAATGAACAACACAGCTAAGAGGGGGGGTCAATCAGTTTTAGCAAATTAAAATATCAAAGCCCTTAATAGTAAATAGATCCACAAACATTCAATAAACCCTTTTTTTTAAAGTGATTAATCATGAAATGAAGATAACTAAAACTGAAATAACAACACCATACACAAGAGAACACCAAATTTACATGAAACCCCCAATGAGGGAAAAGCCACCATGAGGATTAGCTCACAATATAAGTAATTACAAAACCGATACAAGGGCTCACTGCTAGAATAGGACATTGTTGAAAAAGGTTGACAGCAAAGTCTCACTGCCACACAAAGAAACAAAGAAGATAGAAGAGAAATACTAGATAGAGAATAATTTTTCAATGCAAACAAGGAATACACCACAAATTCTTAAACACTTTTGCATCCTTGAATGAAATATGTGGACACCTTCAATCTATTGCCTTCACGAGTCCAACACTTTGAAATTTGCACTACTTTTCTCAAATTTGCATCTACACTTTTGTAATTCACATCACATTCATCACTTACATCAATCTCACATCTATCTTGCCTCTCTCTTTCATATTACAACACCACTCTTATTTATATCAACCTCAACCATGAAAACCTTCTCCAAGGTTGGCAACTATCTGTTACATTTAAAATTTCAAATTAGGTTGGCACCCAACTATTCCCGCAGTCGATAGGAATGAATGTAACCCATATAAATCCTTAGTTAGGAACCAAATTAATCTTAACACACCTCAACACACTTTCATAAACTTTGCATGTAGTGTTAACACCAGGTTGGACAATACCCATGCAAACACCATAAAAAAATAAGTACACTTTCTTAAATCATTTCAAAACTTTTGGACAACAAAATTCACTTGAACACAAATTGAAATAATCCATGAACCACTTGAGATCCAACAAAGACTTCATCCAAGCTTGCATCATAGAAATACTTCAACCGAGAACATTCAATTAACCTCATATGCACACTAACACATGAAACACACACTGTACTACACTAAATCAAGTGAAACCTTGAATTATAAAAAGATATAAACATTATAAGAAACTTCCCAGATCTACACAACCTGAAACAAAATTGCGAAGAAATGCAGAGCAAATACATTTCTCCCAGACCATATCAAAGACCACTAAAAAACTAGTTCACATACTGGTGAATATCTCACTCTACACAACAATCCAAAAACCCAAATTCTAGACATAGAAACTATTGACAACCTTAAAAAAAATATCAGATCTGTAGAGGCATAGCATCAACATAGAAGAAACACGAAGCACATCTCAGAGCACATTCTAAACACTTGCACAACAATGTTTTCTTTGTTTTTCAAATTTTCTCAAAAGCACTTGGAACCCAAGTACCAAATACATCATCTTAGCACATTACCTTATTCCAACACATCTCCAAACATTGCAACACAAAGATAGCTCCATGTAATCACAACACTTCCTCAATATCTCAACTATACATCCACAACATGTAACAAATTGTTTCCCTCTTTTTCACAATTTTCTCAATATCTTTGACATCTTCATCATGCATTATCCTTCATCAACACATAGTTGACATTAATGAAAACACCAACCTATTAACATCATGTTGACATCAATGAAAACACCTTCATACTTGCAACAAGGTAGTAGGTATAATGGAAAATTTGGCTCTATTAATTATAATTTTAGGGGATATAATAATTTGTGGCACAGAAAATTGGACACTCTTGAGAAAAGAGACAATTTCACGCTTAATTAGACCTACTTTTGAATACCCCTGTATTATTCATTCTTTAAAACAACATTTATAAGCCCCTAAGACCCATTATTTTTTATCTAGAGGCTCGTTTCACTTGAGAAATCACTTAAATCCCGACAAACAACACTTAATTCATTCACATCCCGAAAAACCACCTTCAAAAACCACTACTGGGACCCATTTGCCAAGGGTGGCGAATGAGTCCCTTTTGAGGGAAATTTCAATTTTGAGCGAGAATTCAATTAGTTCAACTTAATTTTTCAGTGGATGTCAACCTCTTAGGTCTAAATAAAGAGAAAATTAGGTGTTGATGCTTATAAATACTCATTTTAGGTCATTTTTTAGATCTCTTAGTCAATTTTACAAAGCAAATTCTAAAGTCAAGTCTTCCACAATAAATTTCATTAGCAAAGTTGAAGTTTTAGGGCAGCAAACTAGGGTTTTTGTAGGCCTTGAAGCTCACTCTTCATTCAAGGTTCAACATTGCAAAGAGTTGTTAATGGATGCCTATGGTGAATCATGGAGAAATCTAGGTTGAGGAGATGCAACTAGCCATCAAATAACACCTAAAGACTTGTTTTCAAACTGATTTCGTCTTCCATTATTCTCTATCTTTAGATTAAGGTTTGCATTTCATTTACATTATATTTGCATGTGTTTTGTCTCCATATTTCATGTGTTGATTTCTAGGGTTGAAGTCTCGCATTAATCAAATCATATTTGCATATCTTATTCTAGCACAATAAGATAGGGTTTTCACATACTTCATATTTTCCTAGTCATTAACACATCTAAGACTAGGGTTTTATGCATATTTTTATCCATTCAAGGTTTGATTGTCCAACTAGGGGCTTGACTAAGGCAAACCCCACATTAGACAACCAATTTTAAGTTGTTTTGTAAGAATTTTCCAAGATCCTAATTCGGGTTTCCATCAAAAATTGTTGTACAGGTGACAAGGTGCAAAACAAAGATCTGAATTTGCAGAAATTTGAAAGTGGACTGATTCGCCATCCATGGCGAATGAGTCCCTCCTAAGGTGACTTTTTGAGTTAGATGTAGATCCCGACACCCAGTTTGCAGAAATCAGTTTCTGAGTAGTAAATGTTGTCCTGGGACTAATTCGCCCAAGGTGGCAAATGAGTCCTAGTCAACATAAAAGTTAGATTCATTAGATTTCCAGAATGCTTTCTAGTCATCTTCAACTTTACAGGTGCACATATTCTGAAATTTAGTTTTTTGTTTATTTTTATTCGCATTTTTCTTCATCCTTTTAAGCTTTTTGCAAACCTCACTGTGTTTTCAAACATTGCATATTACATTAGTTTTGCATCAATAGTTAATTAATTAAATAATCTAGTTGCATTTGTAACATTGCATTTAGTCTTAATTACATCATACAATACTCTATTTGAGTGAACCACTTCAATTTTGTAGGTTATTTTATCTCTTTCCTTTTAGGTGGAAGATCCTAAGAGTTCAAGAGTAGTTCATAGAATCCAACCACAAAATTGATGGTTTATAATTAGAAGAAAAACATATTTTAGAGACCATCTTATAGACACTATATGGGAACTAGAATCCAAGAATAAAATCAAGAAAAAATAAGGTAGTATACTATAGAATTCGAATATAAGCTCATACAACATTGATCTATAGAACTCCCTGTGATCAAATTCAAAAGTTTACTTTAAATGGTTTTTAATCAATTTGGGTTGAGAATTGAATTTTGAGGTTTAATAATAAGGGTGAGTAAAATTCCCATTAATTTTATGATTAGTTACTTCAAATGTGAACTAAAATGAAATATAATACCTCTTATGTACTTCACAATAGTATCAAGTCATAGAAACAATGAATATGATCATTATTGGTGGCACTAGGTCTATATTGTAATACAAATAGGAGTACTCAAAATAATGAGCTGAAATAATATACATATATACATACAACTATGTACTTGAAAAATAATTCTTGTTGCTCTTCTTTACAAAAATTATTATGAGAAGATAAGAACTTAAAGTTCACCTGCTTTGGGTTCATGGAGTTTTCTTGCCTCTACTTATTCACTCCTCACTTCTAAATCACAAGGGGAGATTATTTTCTTCACACTCAGGTATTATTAACTCTTTTTTAAGTTAATGAGCTCAAATATCTAGCCCTCACGTAGAGATTAATGCACATCATTTATATCTTTCTCACTTGATTTACCACAACATCATACATAATTATTTTGATGTTATACATGTTAATCACATTAAACATTATCCAAGATGAGCTCAAAATAAATAAATCTTTTGAAGGATAATAAGTTTAGAAAAATAGGTTGTAGAAGATTGAAAAAGAGTGGTTTATTCTCTTTTGTCATCTCTAGGACAATCCCATACAATTGATGATACTTTTTCAAGGTCACTTCGAGGCAATATAAAAGGAATTGCAAGGTAATAATAAAAAGTAATACTTAGGTAAATTCTTATTGCCATATTAGAATCAAACCCATTGGCTCTAAATTGTTCTATTGGATTAAGTACAAGTTTTATAGATCTATTTATGATTATAAGGTACACCTTGTTACCAAAGACTATTCACAATAATAAAGGATTGATTACAAGAATAGTTTTATATTGACAACTTTACAACATATAATTAGATTTTCTCTTTATCTTTTAGCTAAAAATGGGTAGAAAAATAATGAGGTAGATGTCAAAATTCCCTTCTTTAATGTGGATTTATAGGAGGATATTTATATGTCTTAATCTCAAGGATTTGAGGTTGTTATTTCTAAGTTCAAGGTATGTAATTAGGGAAATTCTTGTATAAAATAATTCAAGAACACTACTCATAACTATTGAACACTCGGAATACTAAGAGGGGGTGAGGGTGAATCAATATTCTTTGAAACCACTTAAGCATTTATACATTGATTTCTCATAGCATATTTAATTTTCAATAATAAAGGAAAGCATGAAAGAAACCATCAAAGAACATAACACATGAACACCTGATTTTAATGTAGAAAACCCAAAAAAGGGAAAAACCATAGTGAGGATTAGCTCACAATATATTATAACCAGTTACAACATATTATAGAAGGGCTCAATGTCAAGTGGACTCACTACCCATAGAATGAAAGAAAGATAGAAGAGAGTGATGGCACAAAGACAAGATTTGAACTACTATAATTGCATCTATAATATGCAAGAATTACAGTTCCACAAAAGCACAAAATATTGAATTCACACACTTCATACCACTTTGCTTTGCTCTACATTCACATATTATTCTCACTCTAAGTATTAGGAATTCACACACTCAACTTAATCATCACTCACAATACAAAAATGATCTTATACTTATATCCATTACATCCACAACATTAATTAGGTTGGCCTAATTAGATGCATTATGCAAAATTATAACTTTTTAGCTCATAATCCAATCATACACACTTTGTGCCATAATTCAAAACTTTTAACACATCAAATATGTTAGGGTGGACCTATAATAGCTCCCACCTATAATATCTCCAACATAGAGGATCAATACTTATTTGAACTATGCATAACCCTAAACATATTAGGTTGGGACCATTGATGACCAAACATCAAAATTCACCGACTGGTCATTCTCAAACTAACATGCAAACCTCCAAACTACATGCCAGCTGGAACATAGATGCAAATAACACCTCTAAACACTTCCACAAATCTACAAGACCAGATATCTTTTCACAGTGAAGTGTAGACTAATCAAAGCATGCACTTTGCACTAGAAACATTGTCACTAGAAAACCTAATATTTTATCATCCATACCTTCAGCATAATCTCAAAGCAAGGAAAAAAAGAATCCTTGAAGGTGATACTATGCACTTGGAAAGATTTGTAAAAGGAAAAAGGAATCATCAATAGTGCATCAAAATAATCAATCAATCAAGACTACACAAAAGAAAATTTGAATTTGGAGACTAGTTCCATTCTAAGACAAGGGTGTCAATATGGGATAGGGGCACCGATATTGGACACAATTTCCCAAATAGGACTATGGCACCATAAATAGCCATGCGCACCACAAATTTTAGAAAAAACATAAAAAAAACATAATATAATTAAATAAATTACAAGGAAAGTGAAAAATTGACTTACCTATGGTCCCGCCATGCCTCACGCAATGTCCTCTCATAAGATCTTGATCCTTAGGGGTTGGTATGGTCATCGAATCAACATCCTCACTCCTTGGGTTGGTGGTGGCACTCTCTAGATCTACAAGTAGTAAAACTAAAAAATAAATGTCAAATTAATAATTTTGCTATAACTTATAGTCAAATTAAGTATTACATTTTGCATATCACATCTAATCCAATTCAACATAGCTAGAGCTAGTGAACTTTGATTTTGATGTCATTTGTTGCATTGGATTCATAGTTTTGTTCTAAATCATAATGTATGCTTCTTGATAGTAGAATTTATGGTTCTAATGAACCTATTGTTAGAATTTCCATCACCAAGCTTAATAATTTTGTAAGATTAGATTGCTACGCTGATTCCACTTTCATAAAGAAAGTGGAATCAAGGGGCATACATCTACTCTCTAATTTGATCCTCTGTAGAACTTTTGGGGATTAGATTGTTTGTTTCTTTGAATACATGAAAAAAGGGTTTTGTAAGATGTAGTTCCTAACATTGGGGTTTTGCAAATGACTACACTTGGGGTTTCATTTGAGCCCACTTACAGTTATTTCCAATATCCTTCAGATTATCCTTTTACAATATGATTTATTTTTGGTACTTTATCTTGCATATGCACTTAGTGTCATATGGTCGCTAAAGTTAGGGATAAATGTAGCATCAAAAAATGTACTCCCTTTGAGGTGAAAGTGCAATTTCATGCTTTGTTTGGAACTTACATTAGTGACCATTGCATTAATCCATTTCAACATCCCTTAATCAGGCCCTAATTTCCTAGATTATGCATTCCATGGCCCATTTAAACATTTACTGAAAATTTGCAAGTAGAAAACCAATCCATTCACTTAATACTTTTTTCCCAACACCTTCAGTTCCACAAAATAGGGTTGGGACATAGTTGTCAAAGGTGACTTAGTCCCCATATTTTGCTTCCAAAATTGAATATGTCGGAGATAGGAATTGGTTATTTGAATTTCAAATATTCAATATTGCCTATCAGGATCTAATTTTTGATAAATTAAAGTAGATGCCTATAAATACCTAGTCATTTCACCATTTTAAAACTAATTGAAAATTTTGAGAAAGAGAAGAAGAAAGGATTCATTCAATTCCACCAAATACATTTGAATTTGTAGGTTTTCAATCATATTTTTAGATTTGATCAAGCTTTGTTTCAATGATTCGAGTTTGATGAAAATAGGACATGATGGAATCGAGGTTTGGAAAGTGCTCTTGGTCATTTTCCACAACTTAATGACTTGTTTTGAAAGTGTTCTCATCTTCAAGCTTCATTATATTTCCTGCCTAAGCAAAGGTATCATTTGTGTTTCAAATTTCCTAAGGGAATTTCACTTTCTCTTTAGGTAGATCTTGGCATTATCATGCATGAATCCTTCTTTGATGCACTTGAGTAGGTTTTATGCATTTTAGCTCATCATAACCTTAGATTCTCTTAAGATTGAGGGAACACACACTTTTATCAATTAGATAATTTCCTAGTTGTGGAGGTATAGATACCAAAACATGGATTGACTAAGGAAAACTGTTATATAGCTACCCCCACCACTTCTTTTGCAAATTCATCGCGGGTTCAAATTGGAAAACAAAAATTTCTACAACAACAATTGGAGAGTAGGCAGAGGATTAAAGGTCTAAATTTTAAGATATATAACAAGCCTGCAAGGACATAGTTGTCCAAGGTGACTCAGTATTTCCAAATTAGCTTCAAACTTGCAAGACATGTACACAAAACTCTTACCTTTCTAAGATTTTTTGTCATAATTTTCTATTATAGTTTCTCTATTGTCAAAATCTTGCATTTATAGATTAAGTCGTATAGTTTCATTAAGTTAATTGAAGAATTTCAATTCCAATTCAATTCTAGTTAATTTCTAAGGCTCAAAAGAATCAGATCCAAGGTTGATTGACTCACCTAAGAGGTTACAAGTCAATCTAATCTCCTTGTTGATTTGTATCCTAATGTTCTCTTGAAAAACGATCTATGTTAGTGTTCTATGGATTAGACCTAAGACCACTTTTTCATCAAAATAGGATAAATTTGTGGGATACACTACTTCAACCCCTTTTCTCTCAATGTATGATTGTGTTCTAATAGAGGCCATTTCAGGTCCAAAATTAAATTTGAAACTATGCATTACATTAATTTAGGCATTTGGCATTTGGTCAAAAAGGTGAAAAAGTGCATTATTTTGTTGCAAAAAGACTTCAAGGGTTTAATTTTCAAAAATCACAAGTTAGAATAAGTAAATTTCTACACTTTAGATCCTAAAATTTTATCTTGAATATCATTTCATTGCTTAAAAATTCTGCACACTTGTTTGCATACCTGCATAATCATAAAATAGTTAAATTCAAGAATTTTTTTCACTATCAAATCAGTATTTTCATAGAGTAGAAATGCCAAGCAGTGTTACCAACACTAAACTTTTAATTTTGCAAGAATATTGACTAGACTAGGGCATCATTATGCCCTTTTCTAGACTACTTTTGCTTAGATTTCAGTGACAAAACCCTCTCAGGGTTCTCTATCTGGATTTTCTTTCAATTTTTCAGATCATTATGGTATAAGAGTCTGAACTTAATTGAATACATAATATCATCATAATGGTTTTTTTTTTTTGGTAAAATGTTGACTTCCTTAAAATCCTTAATTGATGTTTCATGTTGTGTGTTTGTAAATGACCCTAAGTCGGATGATGAAACTCATATTCCTTCATCTCCCAATGTATATCTCCTTAACGATGATATCTTGAGGAAAGAAGAGGAAATTATGAATGAATTCATAAATAATGCCTTTCCTAAACTTGAGAATAATGTGTTTCTTTATCCTTCAATAGAATGGCCTAATCACCCATCCCAACAATAGGACCACCCACTATACCACCACTGGAAATATTTTACACATCATATAGAGAATGTGATTCACAAATTATACCTCAACTTAGGCACATGGAAGACCTTATTAATAAAAAAGCATGTTGAGTCCATACCACCTACTAATCCTCCATCCTAAGAGAACAAGTTACAAAAACACATGTTAGCTTGGAGAAATCCTAGGTCCAAGGCTTTAGAATCTTGAGAAAAAAAGGATGTGATACAAAGAATGTACATGAAATACACTCCTTTAGAGCAAAAACCATTTGATGATATGAAAGGAATAGGTTACAAATTTCCTTAACCTTTACATCAAACATTTTATTCTTCATCAAAACCATGTGAAATTCATGGTCCTATAAAAAAAAATTTGTTACCCGCTCCACATCCTTTATCCAAGACTTAGTGTACTTTAGATACGCTTTTACAATTTGCATTCATTACATTACCACCCATTTATTAAGGAAGAGATACTAAATAGAAGAATAAAAATACATCATATTATATGTATCATAGAACATTTGGACACATTACTGACGAGTGTCATGTTTTAAAGAGGAAATTAGAAGAATTAGATCCTTATAATGATAAATTTGATATAATAATAGACTAAACTTCATTTATTGTTGCTCATTTGCATGTGGTAGTTGTAGTCTTAATTCATTATGGCCTCACTTTTGTCCCTATGCATGGGAGGAAATGGTAGCTAGCCTTTTATTAGGTGCATTCCTTACTACAAGGGATCTCTTGGTATCTCCTTAAAATAATAGTGTAGATAGTACACTAAAATTTTAGGGGGGTATATAGTCCCCCACTCTTGGTTCGCACAAGAAATATTTCCCTTTTAGTGATGATATCATACATCTCCTAGAAAGTGTGATGTTGTTAATATAGCATGAATGTATTTAAAGTGTGGCCTTCATGATTTATGTTAGTGTCCCCTTTGTGGTGGTATCAGGGTTCATGTCCTTCTAAAGGTGTGACTTTTCATGGCATATGATGTTCCCTTTGGTGGTAATACTACAACTAGAATTCCCTAAAGTATGATCAAAATTTTATGACTTGCCCTCTCTTAACAGTGATGTTAGCTTGTATATTCCCTAGGGTGTGACCCTTCACATATTGAGCAATGTCGCTTTGTCATTTTTGTAAGACAACTTTTGTGTTGGTGCTATTTACAACACCCCCTTAAGGTGTGGCTTTGTTGTTCATCCCCTTGGATGTTAAAATTTTGTGCACCTTTGGAGGCAATTGTCCTTCATCCCATTGGACATTAAAACTTTATGCACCTCTTGAGGTGATTTTCATTCTCCCCCTTTGATGTTTTTCATTTGTCCCCTTGGACATTAAAATTTTTGTGCTCTTTGAATCAATACTTTGAAAGACAGTCCATGGATTTGGCATAGCGTAGCTTGTTGATTTATGAACTTGAGCACCATTTTAGCAAGGTTTCCTAACATAAAACGACTTGCTTTCCTATAGAGCCATGTGTTTCATGAATTCCTTAGCATAACACAACCTATTGGCCTTGTGGAACTCATCATATTGCATGGACACCTATCATAACACATATTGCTAGTCATTAGATCTATGTGTCTTGTGAGTGACTTAGCATAACATAGTGTGCTAGTCCTCATGAGAGCATTACCATATCTAACATTCATTTTATGGATGATATTTGGTATCTAAGATAAATTTAAGACTATGGTCTCTTTACCTTACTGACTTGAATCATTTTAGTACAATGCTTGTGTTTGTGTTTGTGTTTATTTATGTTTGTATCATGTTATATTGTTTTATGCATTGTGTTGTCTTCTTGCATTGTATACATGTGTGTTCCCTGTCCATTATGTTGCTTTTCCATAGGATATTGAATCTTGGGGGCTTGTGCACTACCCCTAGATTCATTGTCATTATATATCTTAAACATATTTTCTACTTTAGTGTGAGTTTGAATGGAAGTTCATACTCTCAATAAAGTAGGGGCTAATGTAGCATCATAAATTGTCACTCTTAACAATTTTGCATTATGTTTTTCTCTCCCTTAAGTGATAGGACCTAATTGTGTTTCTAATTTCCTAAATTATGCATCCCATGGCCTATTATAACACTTATTAGGAAATCAAATGTGCAAGATCCAAGTATGTAGTTAATGTTTTTCTCCTAGTACTTTGGATCCCAAAAATTATGGGAATTGGACTAGGGCATCCTTACACCCTAGTCCCCTTAGGGTGGTCCCAAAATTCAAATTTTTAATGATAGTAATTTAATATTTAAAATTCAAATTTTGATTATTGACTTTTGGGATTTAATTTTTTAGGAAATTAGACCAACTTCATATAAATACCTAATCATTTCATCATTTAAAAGGGAACAAGAAATAAATGGAGATAAAAATCAAGAGTTTTGAAGCAAAAGAATTATCAAGCAATCATTACCTATCAAGCCAAGAGTAGAATTTAGAGATTTAATACAACATTTCAACATTTCAACATCCTGTCAAGTCTTATATGATTTTTTTCATGTTCATGCATACATTTTGTTTGTGAGGACTAACACTTGTAGGTATTCAAAGAAAATCAAGTCATATTACAATCAAGCCTTGAGGATATTTGTATGAATTTAGTCCTTCAAGGAAATCAAATTTTAGTGGTGATTTATAGCCCATTGTTGATTCATCATTCATTTTTCATTTAGTCTCTGTCCCTCAGAAGGATGAGCTCTCTTTCATCAACTTTGCCATTGTGGAGGTGGAAAAACCAACATGGGGTTTGACTATGGCAAGCCCCTATATGGAACAACCCTTCCTCTTGTTTTGAATGTGTAGGTATAGATCTAAAGATGATTAGAGTAATATTTGAAGGTCATTCATTCATGCATATATTTAATCCCTACAACATGACAAGATAGGGAAACTACAATATCTCACCAATAGATGAAGGTCGAATAGCAAGATCTAGAATCAGGAAGCTACATACCTATGAAAGTATATTTTAATTTTAGATACATAGAATACGGTGTACTTGCTCCCTAGTCCACCTAAAATTAGCTCATATTTGAACTACATGTGAAAAATACTCCTCTTTCAAGTTTTGGTCCTTAAATTTGACTTTTAGTTTTTAGTTCTTCTATATTTACTTCAAAATAATGCATTTTCATAGTCCTTTAGTTACATCATTGCATTTTCATTTTGAATTCATTATCAATCACATCTCACACACATATCAATACACATCCAAACACAAAAGGGGCTAATTGACTCACCTTTTAGGTCGCAAGTCAACTTTATCCTTAATTCCATAATCACAAATGATATAGTAGCAAAAAGTGCTAGGTGAAGTCCTAGGGTTTCACTTTTTGACCTTATCGTGAATAACACACTAGAATAAACCCTAACCTTAGAGATAATGTGAGTGATGAAGATCAATAATCCAACCCTACTAAGAAAAAAAAAGGAAAAAATAATTTTAATGGTTATATCTAGTATTGGTAAGAATATTAGAGTAGATATTCCTAATTATTCTAGTAGTTTAAGTACTTAAAATTTGGCATGTTAAACAACTTATTTGGAATAATATTTTGGGTATGAAGGAATTGATGACCTATATAGTGTAAATGTATGAAGAAAAAGTTGAAATTCCATTCTTTTATATGGTGGAAGGGAATCCAGTTAGAAAAAAATAGGAAAGGTAAACCTAGCATTACAAAACAAGATAGAATAATGAAGAATCTTAAATCTAAATGCATTCCTACAAACTAAAATTTAAAATTATTGGAGTTACACAAATTAAGCAAAGATATATGACTATAAAAGACTATATTGAGGAATATTTAAGGTTGACAATCCTATCATGACATCATGATGTAGCAATGAAAGTGGTAAGATAAATAAATGGTTTTAAGGGGTCAGTTCAAGAAGAGATAGTATGTTTAATATATTAATAGTAGAGGATGCACATCATTTCGTTCTAACCATAATAAATAAATAAATAGAAGGCTTGAAGATAGGAAAGATAGAAAAAAAAAAGAAAGAGAGAAAGATTTCAAAGATATAGGTCCTAATATAGCTATCGGGGACCATACATGGAAGACTCTAAGAATGGTAGCTTATACTAGGATGATGAAATAGTAACTCTCACGAAAACAATAAAGAAGGTAGTAACTTACATCAAATAAAGGGATGAGACCAAAAAGATAACAGACACAACACACAGACAACAAAGACCCAACAAAGACAAACAGACCAACCCACTAATTGGCAACACCTTCTCATTTCTGGATGAGGAGATTTAAGACATCATCCCCAATCCAATTAGGACCTCTCCCTTGGTATTCTTGGCCACCTCCTCCTTGATAACATCAGAGAGAGTGATAGAAGATTTGTGGATGATCTTAATGGTTAAACGAGTTAGCCTATTGAACTTTCGTTTAAGTTTCACCACCCTCTCCTATAGCTTGTTGATGTCCTCCTCCTTGTCATTGTTCCTCTAAGACGTCTCTTCCTCAATGGCCCTGGGATCTGAAGAGTGGATGGGGTCCTCTTTGAGCATTATGTTCAGGTCGAAGAAGTGGTTGGGACCCTCCACGAACTCCTCAACCTCCTCAATAGTATATGTCACCAGTCTGCTCCGAGTTGCTAGAGATTTCATCCATCAATATCTCTTTCTTGTTCTTTTCCAACCTATGATATCTCTTGACGCTTGTTTACTCCATCCCCATGTCAATACTTGTGGCCACGACAGTGTCACATTTCCAAGGAATCATTTTCTATAGCACTCTTTCCCTTAATATCAGTGACTAACATCTCCACCTTGCACATAGTCTCTTTTTTACCCTTCTTTGTCATTGGTCTACTGTCCAACTTGGTCAAGGTGCTCTTTAGCTCACACAGTCTGATCGTGGCCTTGGAATGGGCTAACCTAATCCCCCCCTTTTTCTTTTTTGATGGGGGTTTTGATTTAGGCGCTACATGGGGTTCACTATCTAGCGAGGGGGTTTTTCTCTTCGGACCCACTGAAGCAGTGTGGGATGGTTTCTCAATGGAAATGTTGAGGGTTCCAATTCTTCCACACGAACAATCGAAATAGGTTTTGGAGGGCATAGGGAAAAATGGAAATGATAGAGCCGAAGAATGAGCCCCTAGTGAAGTGGCTTGGGAGGCGACTAGTCAGGGCCTTGAGCAACAACTTCAAGGGATTCCTTTATCAAATTTTCAAGGGAGTTCATCAGAAAAAAGGGAAAGCTTAGGAGCATTTTGTACCTAAGGTGGTTTAGTAGCAGTAGATGATAAAAGTAAAAAATCCTAAACATTCCTTCTAAAGTAATGTATTTCATGAGAGCAAGACACACCTTATCCCATGATTTGGGAAGTGCCTCTCTGTCAAAGGCCAACTGCTTCTTAATTAGCTTCTCATTATCCCTAAAGAAGGCATTGAGTCTCTCAAGGTTTTGAGTTTTGGTGTGCTTCTTGTACTTCTCTCCATTGTAGGAAAGGCTCGTCGCCTAGGCTATTACGCCTCGTTAACCTCAAACAAAATACCTCCCATAGTCACTCTCTGATCCCACCAGGATCCAGAAAATTGAGCTAACATCTTTTCGTCACGACCCACCAGAGTTTCTAACAGAGGCGCCAACCCCCCTCCATGCAGATGCGCCACACAATGGGGTCCCTACAAAATTCATCACAATTATTGGGCTCGATCCTAACCCTATTGCTACCTATCTCAACACACAACTCACAAAAAATTTCTTAGAAAAACAAAGTTAGCCAAGAATTGAACTGGCCGCCAGTGATTTTACCAGCCCTTATAACATCATTTCCAAGCCACCAATGACAAGAAATCATAATTAAAGCTTTCAAATGTTTACACACTCTAGTGGTCATTCCCAAAGAAGTCGTCATTGCAAGGCCATAATCTTTCCATAACTACACTAAAATAAGATAGAAAGCCATGATGAAAACTATTGGATAATTCATAACCGTCGTGCCATAAGTCCCAATGAACTTGCACATTTTCCTAGACCTTTTAGCCATGGGGCCAAAATTTTAATTACTTACGTACATCTCATTAAATCGTAGGGACATCATTATCTTGATCAAAATATAAATAGCTAGCAAGTTGGAGATAAACATAGTCATAATACCAAAAAACCACTCAACACCCTACTTTATCCTTACCACATCATCTAGCTTAGTCCACATCAGCAAAAGCCCTAATGTGTAGTGCCACCTATAGCCACAAAGAACCACATACTAGGCCACCATTTAAACTATTATATTTTTTTGTTCCTAAGGGATCAATCCTTGTATATTCACTGGTAGGGCCCCATGTTAGGATTCAAGCATATCAAAGCAATAAACATTAAAAATTATATGCAAATTAAATACCCTAGAAATAACAATGAAGAATAATACAAAAGAAATCAACACAGAAATTTAGCATGCTTCACCCAATATGAGCTACATCCATAGAAACTCAGGCACCCAATGATTTTATTATGCAATGCAAAATAGATTAAATCAAATTAATCACACCCCGCAATATAAATCCTAGCCACTTATAACAATCCTTTTGGAAACTTCTAGAATTAGGGTTTTACAAAGTCATTTTTTCATTTGATGTGTTAGCAAGAAAATGGTGAGGATATCTTATGAGTGTATAGTATTTACATGATCAGTCGCCACATACCAACAATCTCCTACTTGGAGACTAGTCGGGCTCCACACCAAACAATCTCCCACTTGGAGACTGATCCTGGATGACACCATTGCACTTGCAACTCCCACTAGATTATAGGTCTAGCTAGTTTCTTATGTCCACCATTATCAGTCATGAAGGCCAACGAAAACTAATGAGTAACTCAATTTCTCCCATGTAAATTTTCCTTTGTGAACATATCTACAGGATTATTACTTGTGTGAATTTTCTCCAGCTTCAATTGTCCATCCTCAAAAATTGACTGAATAAAGTGGTATCTAAGTTGTATGTGCTCAATTTTTGAATGCAGAGTTGAATTATTAGCAAGATGAATGGCACCTTGGATATCAGTGTACAAAGGGTTATCTTCTTGTCATTGTCCCAATTCCTCCAAAAAACATTGTAACCAAATCATCTCCTTACTAGCTTTCATAGCAGCAACATACTCAGCTTCAGTGGTTGACAGCCCAACAACCTTTTGTAGTCTTGAAATCCAACTAACTACAGTACCTCCTATAGTAAAAACATACCCTGTAGTACTCCTACTATCAATATCACCTGCCAAATTAGAGTCAACATATCCTTTTATTGTAGAATTTGTTCCTCCAAAATATAGCTTCTTTGAAGAAGTACCTCTAAAATATTGGAGAATCCATTTTACCACATTCCAATGTTCCATTCCTGGATTGCTCATATACCTGCTCACAACTCCCACTACATATGCAATAGTTGGCCTTGTGTATACCATTGCATACATCAAGCTACCAACTACTGATGCATATGGTATCTTAGACATTTTGTCTTCCTCCTCTTGTGTCTTTGGACACATCCCCTTAATCAACTTAAAATGACTAGGAAAAGGTGTACTAACTATTTTTGCATTCTGCATGCTAAACATTTTCAACACCTCATCCACATACTCACTTTGAGACGAAAATATTTTTTTTCTATTGTCCCTTGTGATCCTCATATCAACGATTTGTTTTGTTGCGCCCAAATCCTTCATAGCAAATGAATTTGCTAATTTCTACTTAAGTTCATTAATATGTTGCATGTTAGACCGGGCAACAAGCATGTCATCAACATAAAGCAACAGGATAATATAGCTACCATTATCCAATTTCTTAAAATAAACACAATGATCATAATGACATCTTTTGTAACCTTATTCAGCCATAAAACTATCAAATTTCAAATATCATTGTCGAGGTGCTTGCTTCAGGCCATACAAACTCTTCTTTGACTTGCACACAAATTCCTCCTTACCCTTGACCTCATATCCCTGTGGTTGTTGCATGTATATTTCCTCTTCCAAATCCCCATGAAGAAATTTTATTTTCTAATCTAGTTGTTCAAGATGAAAGTCTTTTGCAACCACAAGACTTAGAATAGTTCTAATACAAGACATCTTTACAACTAGAGAAAATATTTCATCAAAAGCTATACCTTTTTTGTATGCAAAACCTTTTACCACGAGTCCGGCCTTTTATATTTTCTTGCCTCCATCTTTTTCCTTCAACTTGTAAACCTATTTATTTGGCAATGCTCTTTTACCTACAGGTAATTGGACTAAGTCCCAAGTCTGATTCTACAACAAGGAATCCATTTCTTCTTTGATGCCTAGCACCCACTACTTTTTGGTATCTACCTACATTGCTTCTTCATAACATTCAGGTTCCCCCAAATCAGTTAATAATATAGAATATAATGATGGAGAACATATTTCTATAGGTCTAGTTATCCTTGTGGAACATCTAACACTTGCAAGAGTCTATGGGATAACTTGTTGTTGAGCATCGGGTACCACTAGTATTTCATTTTCTGGAATCTCATCCAGCACCACATATTCCTTTTTGGCACGTTCATGCTTATTTTCCTACAGTTGATCCTTATACATGACCTCATTGAATATAACATCTCTACTCCTAATGATGTTATGATTTTCACAATCCCATAACCAATAACATAATTAATCTACTCCATATCCAATGAGGGTACATTTTTTAGACTTAACCTCAAGCTTGGTTCTATTTTCAATATCAATATGGAAAAAGGCTTCACAACCAAAAATATTCAAAAATGAATAGTTTACCTTTTTACCCATTTGTACCTCCTCTAGAATTCCACCATCCAAAGGATTTGGAGGTCCCCTATTTATTAAATAAACAGCGATATGTACAACATCTGCCCAAAATTGTAAGGGTAGTCCACCATGCAATCTCATGCTCCTTACATGCTCCATAATGGTTATATTCATCCTCTCAAACACACCACTTTCTTGTGGGGTTCCAGGAACCGTTTTTTGCCTACGGATTTCATTGTATGAATAGTAATTTTCAAATTCAATTTTGTAATACTCGTCTCCATTATCAGATTTGAGAAAATTCAACTTTTTTCCTATCTCATTCTCAACCAATGCTTTCCACTTTTAAATTTTTTAAATACTTATTATTTTTGTTTTAGGAAATACACCCATGTTTTCCTAGTTGCATCATCAATAAAAGTAACATAATAACAAGAGCCACCAAGAGAAGATACCTGAGCTGGTCTCCATACATCTGAATGCACAAGCTCTAATTTCTCACTTTTCTTATCTTTCCCAACTTTTAGAAATCAGACACATTTTTCATTTTCCATAAACACAACTTTCGCAAAACTCCAAGTTAATATGCTTCAGAACTAGTAGACACTTTTTGGAGTGAAGGATCTTCATCCCTTTCTCACTCATGTGCCCAAGTCTATGGTGCCACAATTCTATTTTTTCCACTGTAGAAAGTGTTATAACTGTCTCAATAGCAACTAAGGTAGAATAAGTATTACTAATACACAAATACAATGTTACTATCCTTTCACCTTTAGCTACTACTAAGGCACCTTTAGCGACCTTCCAAACTTTACCTAAAAAGGTAACTATGCAGCCTTCACTACCTAGTTGTCCTACAAAAATTAAATTCCTTCTCAAATTTGGAACATGCCTTACCTCTTGTAGCAACCATTCATTTCCATTCTGCAACTTGATTTTTATCTTTCCTTTTCCAACAATCTGACAAGGTTCATCATCACCCAAATATACCTGTCCAAAATCACCTTGAATATCATCTACAAAATATTTCTTATGGGTGTGGCATAAAATGAAGCCCTTGAATCTATTACCCAAGAATCATTAGCATTATATAAACATAGAATTAAAGCATCCTACAATTTATTACTTGCAACATTAGCTTCATTACTGTCATAATGTTGTCTATCCCCTTGTTTGCCCTTTCGATACCAACAATCCTTCTTCAAGTGTTATGGCTTTCCATAGTGCTAGCAATCAATTTTTTCTTTGGATTTAGATATGCCTTTCTTTGAATTTCCTTGTGACTTCCCACGATTTGTTGGGCTTTTCCCTCTCTCCTTTGTTCGTCCCTTTGTCTCTACAGTCAAAGCATTACCTAATGTTGAACTCTCACTTGTGCTTTTCCATCACTATTCCTCACTAAGGATAACACCAACATCATCAAATTTCAATGTATTTGAACCACAGAAAAAGTTACTTACAGCCATTACCAAGCTATTCGAGCTTTCTAGAAAAGAACATAAAACCAAGAGAGCCCTCACCTCTTAATCAAAATCCACTTTTACAGAAGTTAACTGACTGGTAATCATATTAAACTCGTTTAAATGATCTGTCACAGATCCACCTTCAATCATTTTCAAATTAAACAAACGCTTCATGAGAAATACCTTATTTTAGGTTGAGGGTTTTTCATACAATTTAGCGAAAGATTCCATCAGATTTTCTATTGTCTTTGCTTCTACTAAATTGAATGCCATAGATGGGCCATGCACAACCGAATGGTTCTCAGTGCCTTTCTATCTAGTATCTCCCATTCTTCATCAGACATTGTAGCACCTTTCTTTTCTTTTCGTTACAATGGTCGCCATAGATCCTTTTGATATAAATAATTTTCCATATGCATCTTCCATAATTGATAATTCTAGCCATTGAACTTCTCAACCTTGAATTTTCCTTCTTCCATTGCTCGCACTCAAATATAGAGGTTTCTTGCAAATCGACCGAAATACACGCAGCTTTGATACCAGTTGTTAGGATTTAGGAAGATTGGAGCAATAAACATTTATAATTATATGCAAATTAAATAACCCAGAAATAACAATGAAGAATAACACAAAAGAGATCAACACATAAATTTAACGTCGTTCACCCAATATGGGCTACATCCATAGAAACTCAGCCACCCAATTATTTTATTATCCAGTGCAAAATAGATTACAGTCTCATGAATCACACCCCACAACATACATCCTAGCCACTTATAACAAGCCTTTTGGAAGCTTCTAGAATTAGGGTTTTACAAAGTCATTTTTTTTCATTTAATGTGTTAGTGGGAAAACTAGCGAGGATTCGTTACGAGTGTACAATATTTTCATGCTAAGTTGCCACATACCAACACTCCAAGTCTTATCCAACATTTGCATAGACTCCATGAGGAACCAACGTTGGCTAGGGTATCTGCCACCTGATTGCCCTCACGATAGGTGTGAGTCAAAAACTTCCTTTCCAATTTTGAAATCAAGAAATTTATGTCTAAAAGGATATCCCTGATGCTCAAACCATGAAAATAAAAAAGATTAACCGATTCAATCACCATCATGGATTCACCTTCTATGTGAAGTTTTCTTATGCCCAAAGTGATAGCTATCTCAACACCCTTGAACAACACCCATGCCTTCACTGTCATAGAAGACTGAATACCAATACCTCGAACAAACCCAACAACAATATTGCCCTTGCAATCCCTGATTATGCCACCAATATTGGCCATTCTTGGGTTCACTTTAGACGCTCCATCAAAATTTAGTTTGAACCAATCAATGCAAAAGGAGGAATTTTGGGTTGTCTACTAAGGTTTAGGACCTAGAGTACCAGAATTCCAACACTCTCAGGATCGAGATCCAAATAAATCTCTGCAAAATTCTCTTTGGAGGACTAAGACACCCTAGGTGGTGACTTAGTCCCACTTTGAATTTTTGTAATTTCTAAGTGTGATCCTGAGATTCCAAGTCTGTATTGTGTTCTCCACCAAGTCTTTAGATCTGAACCTAGAAAAAGACTTTCAAAACAAAGGAAATTGGATTGATTGTTAATGGGGGTTTTCCTTCGTCAAACCCCTTGTTTGGTAATTAAACCTTGATGAAAGAAAATAGATCAAAAAATGACAATGTGTGTGTGCCCTAATCTTAAGTATTTCTAAGATTATGCAAGCTAGAACATGGAGAAACCATATTCAAGTGTATTAGAATAGAATTCCTAAAATGCAAATGAAAATGGCATATAAAGGAGATCTCTAATCACCCTAATAGGATATAAACATGAAATGTATCTTCCTTAGGCAGAAAATAGAACTATGGAAGATGGAATTTCAATCAAGAAACAAGTCCTTAGGCTTGGAAGAATGGCTAGTTGCATCTCCAACCTAGAATCTCTTGTGATCCTCAATAGGCATCCATTATTAGACTTTGGCAATGCTAGATCTTGACTTGGGAATATATTTGGAAAAACCTACAAAAACACTAGAAGGCTGCTCCAAGACTTGAAACTCCCCTTCAACTTTGCTTCTCTTATCACTTGTTTGCTTCAACTTTCTTGCTTCTTACTTTATTATGTGAAAATGGGGTATAAATCTTACTTTTATAGGCATTCCCATCTAATAACCCAGTTATTAGATCCCAAAGGTCGACAAAATGCCAAATAAATTCAAATATTTTCATTTCCTGCTCTTAATTCCCGAAAATAAAGCCCTCGGGGCTAAAACGCCCTAGGTGGCATCTTCGTCCCACAAGGCTTAATTTGTAACTTTGAAAGGTGGGCTACCAAGATTAACAGTTGTTTATGGGTTTTGGTCAAGTTTATAATTGAAATATGCCTTGGGATGCATAAAAGGGGTCTAAAAGGCCCATAACAAGTCACCTAAAGGGAATTTAATGCAAGGGGTGCTAAAATAGGTCTAAATTAACTGTGAAATTGCAAAGGTATGAATTTTTCTACACTACATTTAGCCCCCACTTTAGCACCCATATGACACTACGTGCATATGCAAGCTAAAGTACTTCAAAAAGTAACTTTATAAAAGGATACTCATATGGATTCATTAGGGATAATGAAGCCCCCATTGTAGTTACCTGCAAAACCACAATGTTAGGAACCACATTCTACATCATAGATTCATTAACTCTCAAAAGTAATCCTATTATCTAACTTGTCTAGCAAATTACATTTGTCATTACTTGCATTAGAAGGTTGTGTGTTCAATTCACATCGGGTTCCCCAAAATGATTAAGGGTGAAAAATGGTATGTGATGGTACTACTTTTCTCCAAGAATCATTCAATAATGTCCTAGGAGCCCTAATTGGATTGACTATCAACCTCTCAAGGTGAGTCAATTCTCAATGAGGACCTAGGAGGGTGTTATTTAAACTTTTAGAGGTTCACCACCAAGAAAATGTTTGGAAAAGACAAGTGAACATTCAACTCACAATCCCTAGTTATGCAAGCTAAATGAGAGATGCAAGTAATGAAATTATGCAATAGTGAGTTAGGATATGTGTACCTGGAAAGTCTGGAGATGTAATGAGGATTCTGGAAATGTTAAAGTTGTCAAAAAGTGCTATGGAGGACAAAGATGCCCTTAATGTTGTCTTAGTCTCATTGTTTTTTTTTGGGGCAAATGCAAAATCTTCGAATGTTGGATCAGGATCCAAAGGAATCTCTGCAAAATTCTCTTTGGAGAACTAAGACACCCTAGGTGGCGACTTAGTCCCACTTTGAATTTCTGTAATTTCTAAGTGTGATCCCGAGATTCCAAGTCTGTACTTTTTTCTCCACCAAGTCTTTACATCTGAGCCTACAAAAAGACTTGCAAAACAAAGGAAATTTGATTGATTGTTTATGGTGGTTTTCCTTGGTCAAACCCCTTGTTTGGTAATTAAAACTTGATGAAAGAACATAGATCAAAAAATGACAATGTGTGTGTTCCCTAATATTAAGTGTTTCTAAAATTATGCAAGCTAGAACATGGAGAAACCCTATTCAAGTGTATTAAAATATAATTCCTAAAATACAAATGATAATGGCCTATAAAGGAGATCTCTAATCACCCTAATAAGATATAAACATAAAATGTACCTTCCTTAGGCAGAAAATAGAACAATAATAGAAGACGGAATCAATTAAGAAACAAGTCCTTAGGCTTGGAAGAATGGCTAGTTGCATATCCAACCTAGAATCTCTCATGATCCTCAATAGGCATCCATGATTAGACTTTGGAAATGCTAGATCTTGACTTGGGAATAGATTTGGAAAAACCTGCAAAAAACTAGAAGGCTGCTCCAAGACTTGAAACTCTCCTTCAACTTTGCTTCTATTATCACTTTTTTGCTTAAACTTTCTTGCTTCCTACTTTCTTATGTGAAAATGGGGTGTAAATCTTACTTTTATAGGCATTCCCATCTAATAACCCGGTTATTAGATCCCAAAGGCCAACAAAATGCCAAATAAATTCAAATATTTTCATTTCCCACTCTTGGTTCCCGAAAATAAAGCCCTCGAAACTAAGACGCCCTAGGTGGCGTCTTGGTCCCACAAGGTGTAATTTGCAACTTTGAAAGGTGGGCTACCAAGATTAACGGTTGTTTATGGGTTTTGGTCAAGTTTATGACTAAAATATGCCTCGAGATGAATAAAAAGGGATCTTAGGGGCCCATAACAAGTGACCTAAAGGGAATTTAATGCAAGGGGTGCTAGAATAGGTTCAAATTAAGTGTGAAAATGCAAAGGTATGCATTTTTCTACACTACAAGTTACACTACACACATTAAGAGTGGAACCATTGTCAATCAATGTTTTTTTTATTGCCTACCCATCATAGGTGGCTATTATCATGAATGCATCATTTCTCTTTCTTAATTCCAAAGGGAGTATCTCGTGTTGTTGAAAGGTAATTTCTACATTAATTGTATTCATTACTTTTATTAAAGTTGCCACATCATTTGAATTTGTACCAGGGGGGGCCATTACTTGTAAGGTTATTTGAAGCATACTTTTATTAAAGCTACCACATCATTTGAATTTGTACCAAGGGGAGCCATTACTTGTTGTAAGGTTATTTGAAGCATGATGTGATAATTAGGTGAATTCTGAATTAGGTCCCACAGAGATATCTCTATAGGAGTATTCTTAAGTTGTTCAACAAGATCACACTCCTTCCCACTATGTGAAGGCAAGCAAGGAGCACTAGGCAATATGGGATTGGGTAAAGGTAATGTTCTTGGAATTGGATGTTTTGGTTGCGGATTGTTTTGAGTGTTATATGTATGAGCAATGGTATTATTACTTGATTGCTACAAGACATTGTTCTTAGGTGGATAAAGGGTAAATTCAAGCTTGTTTTTAGGTTGAGATTTGTGTGAAGGTGCGTAAAGGATCAGTTGAGGTTGAATCAAGTTAACTTTTCTTGGTTTTGGTTTATCATGGCAAGCCTTAGTGGATGAACCTTGCGAGATGAAGTCCTCAAGGGCTTCATCTAACATGTCAAATTTATCACTACTAAAAGGCTTGAGGGTTAGGCTAGCTTGGAAAAAGAGATTAAGGGCTTCATCTAACATGTCAAATTTATCACTACTAAAAGGCTCGAGGGTTAGGCTAGCTTGGAAAAAGAGATTTGACATAGTCAAATAACTATACTTCCTCCAAGGGGTTCAGCAGTTTTCTAGGTCTTTTTGGTTTTGTTTTCTAATCTACTTATACTATGAACTAATGCTGAAAATAAAAAGTGCAAGAATCTAATGCTATCCACAAATGCAATGAATGTAGAGTATGCTACTTGTAATGATTTGAATATAATAGAAGCTATGCAAACTCAAACAAAAAGATTTTAACAACAAATATAAGCCTAAAAACAAGGAGTTCAATTATGGAAAACATAGTGTAGAATCTGCATTGGGAAGTTGATTCGCTTAGAGGGGCGTATGACTCCCAGTGAGGGTTTTTTTTCAAAATTTTCAAAAAGAATTTACTTTTTTTTATGTTTTTCTATTGTATGATCTCTCATCTAAATGCAAATTCATATTTTGTATGATTTTCAATTATTTGAAATGTAAAAATGCAACCTAAATGCACTTTCACTAACGCAAAAAATTAGAAACCCTAGAATGTCAATTAACTAGTGCAAACCCTAATGCAATGTTAATGCAAGCAAGATCTAGGATGGTGATGCACTCCATATCAAAATTATGATGCTCTAAATGCAGGTTCACCAAAATGAAAGGATGAAAAAATGGGGGATATTCTTTTGTATGGTTTAGGGCATAGAGCACACCCACATTCCAATTATTTCATTCAAGGATAACCCTAGAGATCTCAATCCAATGAATATAGGGGAAAGAGATCTAGCAATAAGGTTGCCCTAGGGGTTGTTTAATGACTAATGAGGGGTTCACCACCAATCTTAGGTCTTGGAAAGACTAATGCAATGTAAATCAAAGTACTTAAACCTAATATGATGCAATGCTTCACAAAATGACCTAGAAAAGTATGTAAAACAAAACAGAAAGCTATAGGGTGGAATGTGTGTACCTATAAATCTGAAGATGACTCGATGAGGCTATGAAATGCTAGAAATTTTGACTTTAATGTTGACTAGGACTCATTCACCAAGTTGGGTGAATCTATCCCAGATCTAGGTTTTTGTGCAAGAAAAGGAATTTGGCAAATGGGTATCTGAATCTATAAAAATCTACATTTTGACCTAAACTACAACTCATTCACCAAAACTGGTGAATCAATCCAGTTAGGGTTTTTTGAAACTTTAAAGTTTGAATCTGCTCTTCAAGGTCTGCTCTATGCTTCCCAATTGATTTCTAGATCTGAATCTGCGAAAAGACTTGCAAAACATAACATAGACTTGATTTGCTTATGGGGGTTTTCCCTCAATCAAACCCCTAGTTTGGGACTTAAACTTTGATAGAAACAATGAAATATGAATGTAAATAGGAATGTAAATTCTAACCTTAAGTGTGTCTAAGATTAGGAAGCTTGAAATGCAATGCAACCTTATTCTATTGTGCTATAACAAGATGCCAAAATGAAACAACGAAGATGAATGACTCACGATGACAGATCTCTAATCACCCAAAATGATCCCTAATGATGCATGTACCTTAGGCTGAAAATAGGGTGATAATGGATGATGTAATCACTTAGGAAACAAGTCTTTAGGCTTGGATTGATGGCTAGTTACATCTCTACAACCTAGAATCCATCATGATTCACCATAGACAACCATGATCAACCCTTGGAAATGCTAGATCTTGGATGAAAGTAAGCTTGAAAACCTACAAAAACACCTTAATGTTGCTCCAAGACTTCAACTTTACTTGCTTTGGAAATTTGAATGCTCTTGTGAAGACTCTTGAATGCTTTCCTTGATTTCTTAGATGATAAAATGACTTAGAAGCTTGCTTATATAGGCATTAACACCTAATTTAGTGTTATTCAGATCTCGAAAGCCGACATCAACTAAAATTTAGAATTAAAAATGTGATTTTCCCGCGCAAACCCTAAAAAGGCCCCAAATGGGACTCATTCGCCACTCCTGGCGTATGGGTCCCACCTAGGGGGGACTTATTTGCCCAAGGTGACAAATGAGTCTCGCCCTATTTTCGAGGTGGGTTTTTGAAATTTTGAGTGCTCTTCATGATTTTGTCAGGTTTTTAGTTGAAATAAGCCTCGAGATCTGAAATGATGGATGTTAGGGGCCTATTAATGATGACCTAAAGGGGTATTTAATGCAAGGGTACTAAAATAGGTCCAAATTAGGCAAGGGCTTGTACTATCTCCAAGAAGGGAGTATAATTTTTGTTTCCACACAATGCCCGGGCGGTTCCTTACCATGTTTCTTCTAGCCAGAGACTTCGAGTTATCATAGGAATTGGTCTCCAGGTTTATATTCCATGAGTTTTCCATCTTGATCTCATGTTCAGTAGGGGCTTTTTTGGGGGGTTTTCAAGTGTATATAGAGAAATTCTTAGTAATAAGTTTGGATCCAAAGCTAAAAACTTCTTTGGGGATCCTCTCTGTATCTCTAAAGATCCAATTGTTCATCTCTTTCCATAAGCACCAACAAATGATGGGGGGGATAATTCCATGTGATTCAAATAATAATAAATAAATAAATGTGTTTAGAATTTTACATTGAACTAGTTCATTCTTCCCCTTACCACCCTTAGAGTAATCGATAAAATCAAGTGTACTTTATTGGCTTATAGAGTTATTATAAAAGAAGCCATTAGGTGTAGCCCATTTGAGCTAGTTTATGGCATAGAGTCTAGAATGGATATTAGCTTGAAGTTACCTATGCATAAGATATTGCAAGATATAATTGATGATTACTATGATGATATCTCCCTCCAAGTCATGGCATTGACAAAATTAGATGGGAAAAAAAGAGAAGCTTATGAAATATGTAATCAACACAAGAAGATCATGAATCATTTTTATGATCAGAAGATGTCACCAAGGGAGTTCCAAGCTAGAGAATTCCAATTTAGAAGATAATGGAAAACATGGAAATTTTGAACCCTTATGGCTTTGGCCTTATGAAATATCTTAGAGGTATTAATTTCATGTATACCATCTCATGTATCTTGAAGGAGAATTGATGGAACTATTAATGCGTGAAAAATATTTGAAGCATTACTTTTTCATAAAAAATGGACCTTCAATTTTTTTTCATTGGCAATTTGATTGATTTATATTCCATTTTTTTTTCTTTTCTTTCAAGTAGTCTTTTTTTCTTCTTGGGTCAAGATGGTACATTTTTCCTTGTTAATTTTTACGTTCTACTAAAGGTTTTGACTTCTCATTGTGTTTGAAAGAGGCAAATGTCCTCTTTTATGACTCAAATCTAGAGTTGTCCTTTTTTGTTGGGTCCCTTCTCTTTTTGTACGTTAGCCATAATTTTCCAATCTTACAACCAATTTGTTAAATTTAATCATGGGTACTCTTTTGTCGAAAACTATTTGCATAGTTGGGAAGAGTATAAAAAATTGATCACAATTGCCTTTTAAGTCTTTTCACAATTCCTTAAAAGGATAAGAAGTTTTCCTCATGTGGGTTTCTCCTTTCCATCCAATTCTTGTCTATTTCCATACAAATGTGTAGTTTTGATCCATCCTCCCACATGGTGTAGTTCAATATTTTTTTGTAAAGGTAAGGAGTATAAGTAATTGACAAAGTCTTTTGGTATTGTGGAAATTCCTTATCTATTCAACCTTCCATTCTAACCCACCTCATACTGTTCGCTTGGAACTTTTTTCTATGGGAAATTTTTTCCTATCTAGTGTTGTAATAATTTCCAATTGAACTCACCCATTTCCACATGTTGATCATTCTTCCATAATTTCTACTTGCTTGTGATTTAATTGCAAACACATTCAAAAAATAGCTAAGAATTATCTTACAAGCGGATGAAACACATATTCCTCTCACCAATATCATCTCTAGTAGACTTTCCTCATTCATCTGAAGTTGGTCTTTCCAAATTTCTACATCCACTTCAAATATTTTTTTCAATAAGCTCAATCCACTTTACTTTCCCAGATTCACACCTAGATGATATCATGTTGAAATTATCTCACCCTATTTACGTCACCATGGTGCCATATATATCAAGCTCTCTAGTCCTTACCATCCCTTTCTATTGATGCTATGTTGACATCGCATATGGGAATTCCTATTAGAACTGAATATGGTGTTCACTTTTCAAATTCACTTGGTTTCTCTACATGTTCCACCCAAAGGCCAATTTTCCATGGGGACTTGATGGAGGATTTTGAACCCCATGAATTTTTTAGACTGGTGGAGAAATTAATATGGTTTCCAAGTGATTTGATGTGAAATTACCATCTAACAAAAGGGTGGGGAGGATCTCACCTGTACTTGGAATTTTTGCATGAACAATATAAGCATGTAATTCTTGCAAGTGTTAAATTGAACCTGGTCTCCCAGATAATGGACCTTGTGAGGATATGTTGTTCAACCAAGTGTGATCCAAATGACCATATTTTTTTTTTCATTTTTAAAAATGACCCTTAAATTCTCATAATGCTCTATTTCATGTTGGAGATATCTCCTAGAGTTGCCAATTATTCATCTTTTCATAATTTTAGTATGCGACTATATCTCTCTTTTTTTTCTAACAACTCCAATGTGTTGTTAAATCATGCTCATTAACTAAGAATTTATTACACGATTCAAGTAGTGTGTTTGCACTTTAGTTTCTACTTGTAAATTTTAAATTTAAAAATCATCAAATTATTGCTTTCTACACCCTTGTTCCATCTAACTACATTTATAGTATTCTCCTTTAGCTACTTGAAGTTATTGTAGCGGTCATCCATCAATCTGGGGCATTTACTTTTGGGGTAATCTTCCCTAGGAATCAATTTTGTGCTCTTACAATGATTTGTTTTATGGTTTTCCCCAATATTCGAGTTTTCCTATCATTTTGGTAATCATTTTATTTATTGGATAATATAGGAGAGAAGAGGAGTAATAAAAAGAGAACAAACTTACAAAAAAAAGTTATAGAGAATAGTTGTGGGAGGACATAAGTAATTCATGACATACTATTGTAAAAGGATTGTAATATTATTTATAGTTTTATGTCTCCATTATTGTGTGTATAAAATCAAAAAGTATACCAAATCTTTAATATTTTCTTTAGCATATTTTTTGTTGGGAATGTAATCAATATTACTGGAATTTGACATGATTTTAAGTGTTTTTCACAAATTGTAATAGCTCTTTTACGTAGTTACATATGATTTTGGGTAGTTCAATAATGGATAACTAAGTAGATAAATTTGTGAATGATATTCATTAATGCCTCAAATAATTAGATCACTTCAAATTTAACTTATCACCCTTATTTTTCCTCCTTGATCATGAATTTGTTTCCCAGGAATAAGCAATGGTATCTTCTATGTGTTTTATTCATCCATACATAAATAAAATTCATAAACTCATTTATTTTCATTTTCATTTCATGAGTTCATAATAAAATTGAGTGTACAGGGAGTAGAAGAAACCATTATCTATGAATCACGAAACTAAATTGACCTTGCATTTGTTTCAAAGATGTTATCATCTTTAGATGGGTTAGAGATAGTCATTTTTGTTTAGTCTAGTGATAATTATAGGGGTTGAGTAGGCTAATTGGGTTTGGCTATAAATTGCTAATTGTTTGTTATCTTAAGTGATTTCAATACCTATTCAAGTACACCCCTTGGAAATCCCTCCAATATTTAAGATGAGCTCAAAATGTAAAAGATAAAACCCATTCTTCTCAAGTTAGGTTAAATTCTTCCACAATTTCGTTGATGAACTATATGGCCCACATGATAAGAACTCAATCCTTGTGAGTAGAATATATTCTAGGAAGTAGAGTAGTGATTTTGAGACCAAACAAACTTTAAAATCCCGCTCAATGTATTATAGTAAACAATATGGTAGCAAACACTTGCAAAGCAAGTTTCTTCAAGGAGAATACATGTATTGATTTTGGAATAATTTTGGAAACACAACAATACCTATGAATAAATCATCATACAACTCAAAAATAGAACACTTTAATATGTAATTTTTCATGCAATAATGCAACATGTAATCATCTTGTTCAATATATGCATGTAAAACTAAAGATGAATATTCAAAGTGCCTATCTTATTCTACACAACCAAAATGAAACCTGCAACTATAAAAGACAGATGCAATGCATATGTATGAATGCAAGCTAAAACTTTGCATGAAATGTGCCTACATGCACAACTCCACATATCTTATAAATTTCAAGAATTGACTCCTCTATTATAAAGTTCTTGTCACTTTTAACTATCAATAATAACTTAAGTCAACTCGTTCAAAGTGGGACACCTATCTCCTAGAAATTAGGGACCATATAACCCATCAAATTTAGATCTAATATGACACAACAAAGTTAAACTCCCATATAAATGACATCAATAGATGCACACAATTAATTATTTAGAAAAATTAAAACAAAATTTCAATATTAGTAATTAAAGAATATATGCTAGGAAATCAAAGGACGAGACATATTATTCCTAATAAAATATATGTACTCATATCAATTCCTACACCCATAATAATATACATTTCCCCCAATGTCAACATGATTTATTAGTGTTGTTAATCTATTTTTTATCTCCATCCTATAAGATTTCTTATAGTTGATGAGAAATCTATTTATTTTACTTAATATAAGGCCTTACTCTATTAGAAGTATCCAAATTTTTTTAGTATTACCATCATATGTTCTTGTACCATAGAAAAAAGTACCCTTTGCTTGACTTTGGAATAATTCATGATAAATTGGACTTAATGAGGCCTTGATTCAGCTATTGTGAGGCATTTAATGCATCCACACTAGATCTTGGGCCCTTGTAAATTGAATAACATGCATTTAATGATGTCTTGTAAAGGTGTTGTAAAGTGTTGTAAGATACTTTCACGCTATTCTAGAATTAATGAACCTACTTCTCCCTAATTCAACATTATAAAATGTGTTTAATAATATTATCACATCAATCTAATTTTTTTTTGAATTAAACTTAATGTTAAACTAGTGTTGTAATGTGTCTTGCACATTCACATTAGTTCTTGTGCCTTTCTAGGCTATGCAGACCTCATTTTAATGTCATAAAGTGTATTTAATCACACTTTCACATTTAATTATATGTCCCAAGCCCTAAGTGACCTTTGCATTATCACTAATAGGCCCCTATTAACCCATATCGTGCATCCTGAGGCTTAAATTGATCAAATACCAAACAAAGTTGCATTTTAAACCTTATTTCCTTATCTCCTGGCTTCCTAGCTGTCAAATTGGCACATATGGGACCCATTCACCATGCATGGAAAATCAATCCCATCCAGGTGGGACCCATTCGCCATGTGTGGCGAATGAGTCCCATTTGGCCCAATTTTGACCTTTAGGCAAAAAAAAGTGAAATTTGAGTTTAATATTACTTAATGTCGGCCTTAGGGATCCAATTAATGGGTCAAATAAGTGATTTTCCTATAAATACAACCTTCTAAGCCCTAATTTACATCTCTCAACTCACTTAACAACTCATTCATCATCCATCTTCTCAAACAAGCTAGGGTTTCATCATTACAAGTCATTCAAGATCAATTTTCAGACATTCAAGGGCAAATTCTTCATGTTTTGTTGCAGATTTTAAAAATAAAACATCATGGCAAGTTAATCAACTCCATTATTACATGTTTCATTGCATTCTTTCTCTATTTTGGTTTAATTACCTAAAAGGGGTTTGACTTAGGCAAACCCCCATGCCCTAACATTCACCATTTTTCTCTCTTCTCTTGTGTTTATGCAGATTTACATATCTTGGAAGTTTGGAAATCATTAAGAATCAAGTTGAAAGGTTTTTCAAGTCTTCTCCTCATTCAAAAAATCAAAATATAAAAAAAAAACTCAGTTTCAAGTCTGTAAATCAGAGTTTCGACGCGAAAAATTGTAGGAAGTCAAAGTTTAGATCGGAAGCTTTGGATCCCACTCTTGAATATTCAGAAATTCAAAAGTGGACTCATTCTCCATCAGTGGAAAATGAGTCCCACTCCAAGGTCAATTTTAAGTTTTCTGCATTTTTGAGTAAGCTTTTGTCAAAAACAAGTTCCAGTTCAGTTTTGCAGAACTGAGATTGATTCACCCAAAATGGCGAATGAGTCCCAATAGGCCTAACAATCAGGATTATCAGCATTTCAAAAGCAATATCCAACCTCCTTCAACATATTAGGTGCACAGTTTAGGTTTTGTAAATTTTTGTTAAGTTTTGCATTCATTTCTAGTTCATTGTTGCATTACACAATGTGTTTTCAAACATCACTTGTTTCTTAGGTTTTGCATTCATATTCGATCAATTTCATAGCTTAGTTGCACTTAGATCATCTCATTTAGCCTTAGGTTTATCATACATTTCCTAATTTGAGTGAACCTAGCTAGATCTTTTGGCCCTTCTTACTCCTTTTAGGTGAAAAACCCTAGAAGTGCTAGAAAGGATTAGGGTTCCAAAAATCTATGTTTCATTTTGGTGAACCCACTTTTTGAACATCTTATTTTCTTATTTGGATTCCATTTTCATCCTAATCCTAGCTTGCATTGAATTTGCATTAGAGTTGCATTGGTTAATTTGCATCTAGGGTTTCAAATTTTTGCATTAGAAAAAAGGTCATTTACCTTGCATTTTTGCATAAAATTTCCATAAAGATTTATGAAATTTTGCATCTCCATCTTAGGTATGCATCATACAACATTAAAACACATCAAATTTTTTGAAAATTTTAGAGAAAACCACTACTAGGACCCATTCGCCATGCTGGGCGAATCAGTCCCTATCTAGATTTTTAACTGACTATTACAGCATCAGAAACCTCATTTTTGTGCTTCCTAAGCCTCCTAATATCATATAGTATAAGTCTAGAAAGTTTATGGAACGTTTGTTTTATACATCTAGCTCAAAAACATCATTTTAGATTACTCACTCTTCAAATCACTTCATTTGCACACACCTTTACATCTGAAAATGCTTCCATTTCTGCAACTTTGCATCACATTGATAAAAGTACTTTTCACTTTTTCATATACAATGTTTCTATTCATAAAACTTTGCATTAGCTTTGGTAAAAGTAATTTTCATTCTTGCATAAACATTGTTTACATTCTTAAGGTGTTGGATACATTGGATAAGAGTGTTTTGTATCTTTGCATATACATTATTCATATTGCTGAAACATTGCATGATTGCATGGAATGGTTACATGTGCTTTTCATTCTTATTCAAACAATCCTAGTACCTTACACATGAAGATATGTTAGGAAACATTTCCTATCGCCTCACTATGAGAGTGTTTTAGTGAAAGAGATTACAACTTGGGCCATTCCTAACGATCATACTTGTTCTTCTCATAATATCTCTCCTCTTGGTGATGAATATATTTAAGTAGAAGAAGCAATTAATGAGAGTTTTGAGAATCCTAGTTGTTTCTCTCCTTTTACCTCTCTTAGTGCACAAAACATTTACAACCAACATAACACAACCTTAGATGATCATGGAATTACAAATTTTTTTTCTCCTAATATCTCTCCTTCTTGTGAAGATGGTACATTGATATTAGAAAACCTATTTTGTGAAGATCATGAGAATCTTAGTTGTCCCCCTTCACCTCACAAAATGCTTCTTAAACAAGACAATACAACCATAGGGAATCATGACAACAAGATACTTTGTTGTGAAGAAGATACTTTGTTAGACAACACAATTAATGACGGTCATGAGACTCTTCATTGTCCCTCTCCTAGTATCTTTCCTTCTCCTAGTATCTCTCCTAGTTGTGAAGAAGATACTTTGTTATTGATAATAGTCATGAGACTCTTCATTTCCCCTCTTCACCTCACAAAACCCTTCTTGGGAAAGACAATTCAACAATTGAGAATTCCCCTATTTGTGATGAAGTCATTTTCAAAGAACCAACCTTACAATGTCAAGAACATTCGGTTTGTAGTTCTCCTAAAAACCCTCCTCCTAGGAAGGATATCATGATGCAAGATAAGAACCACAATAATGATATAGAATCTTACTTCCTAAGGGATGTTCAAATTATTCAACCTCAACTCATCCTTTACCCCCCTTCACATAAACCTCCAACTCAAAACAAACTCAAATTTGTCCTTTACCCACCTAACAATAATGTATCGCAACAGCTGAGTTATAATACCATTGCTCATACATATAACATTCGCAATAATCTGCAACCTCCGCAACCAACCCCAACACCCTTACCATTGCCAAATCCTCTCCCCCATAGACCTATCTTACTAGGTTTTCCTTGTGAAAAGGAGTACAATCTTGTTGAACAACTAAAGAATACTCCTGCTAAAATTTCATTGTGGGACCTTATTCAAGCCTCCCCTCACTATCACAACATGATCTAATTATCCTTGCAACAAGTTCTTGTCCCTTCTAATACGCCACCAACTAACATAGCAGCCATGATCCAAGGACTAAATGTTGACATTGTTCTCCACCAAAGTGAACTCCCCCCTTTGGAAGTACAAAAACAAAACGACACTTTCATGATCAATGCTCAATTCAATCGCATAGGTATCAACCAAACCCTTATTCATAATGGTTTTTCCCTTAATGTGTGTAGTGTGAATCTCCTTAATAGATTGTGTGTTGACAAGTCACAAATAAAACCCGATTCCTTCTCTATTCGAGCATTTGACAATACAACAAAGCAACCGCTCGATGTAATCACTTTGCCTATTATAGTTGTGGTGGCTACCTTGCAAAATCCTATTCATGTCATGCCTTATGATCTTTCATATAATCTTCTTTTAGGCAGACCATGGATTCATGACATGAATGCAGTGCCTCTGACCCTTCATCGCAAACTGAAATATGCCTATAACAATAACATTTATCATGTTGAAATAGACCACGAGCCTGAAAGTTGCTTGCACCTTGAAAAATGAGCTACAAGTCCTCTGAAAACATTAATTCCAACATCCAACATAGATCCTCTTGAAATTAAACAAAACAATGAGGAATCGGTGTCTAAATTATTTGGTGACGATTGAGGATGCTTAGAATTCACATCATCTTTTATGGGTGAATACATATTCATGAAAAAGAAATATGAGAACTAAGAACAACCAACAATAATGTCAACACAAAATTCGGACAACCTTTCGAAAGCATTTGCCTCAACCACTTTAGACAAAGAAGAAAACTACACAGTCAAATTTGACAACACTTATGAACAACTACCACCCGATCTGAAAGAAATGAAGAATCTTTATGGAAAAGGTTAAGACCTCATGAAACAACTTGGATATAGTGGCAAAGGATGTGGTGCTCAAGAAAATGGTATCCCCAACCCTATAGAGCTTAACACACAACAAACGACTCATGGTCTTGGATATTGTTCCTTGATCGAGACAACCAAACCTTCACTCACCATCAACAATATTACACAACATATTCATAACTCAACCCTAACCATCATCCATCCTTAACTCATCAACACTAGTGGTCTTGAACATCATCCTCTACAAAATATGAAACAAACAAATACACCTTCACTTAATGCCAATGTCATCTCGCAAAATGTTCATGATTTGAATTCGTTAGATTTTATACCCTCATATAATGGAGATAACAAAATCTCACAATCTCAACAGTCTTGCGTAGATATGACAACTAATACTAAGCAAGGGGTATCTTTGTTACAAACACCAAGACCACCTTCTACCATTGATCAAGAGGGTATCTTGTCAAGACTCCTCCAAGATCACTTGATCACCCTCCCTCCCAGAACTCGTAAGAAATGCTCTTCCAAGATGTCATCATGCATCTTTCATAGAGTTCATGGTCATTCCACTAATGAATCTTTGAGTCGTAAAATGCAACATTTTCAGGAGTTTGGTATGCTTCCCTTTGTGGGGGCATCTAATTCCTCTAATTGATACCGATTTTCACTCTCGCCTACATTTCATCAATGGTTTCAGATCACCTTTGTCCTACACTCAGTGGGGGCAAGAAGTTATGTAGCCTCGTCCACATATGTCACTTGTCATTGCCTCTATTCACTAATCATCAATCTTTCATCAACATATAAGAGCAAGCTTGGGACATGAACGATGTGTCTTAACTTGGATCGGATGTGACATACTTCCCTTTTTCATGACGTAGCTTATCAGAAACATTTGACTTGGCATAGGGCTTTCCGAGTAAGCTCTCATGTGTCCTACTTTAAAGCAATTGCTCGCAGTACTGGTGTTCGCAACCGCTTTAAAGTGGGGGCATACATCACCACTCACATTTCATTGTGTGATTTATTTCTTCTTCTGATGCGTCATTTTCTTGGTGGGGTTATTGGGCTTGATTCCCTCCAAGAGCGTGATACTTCTTTGTGCCCTTATCCTCTCTTGGAGACATTTTAGCACAATCTTCCCTAAGATGAGACCTTGCATGAACTAAAAAAATTCCCTTTGAACAATCCTTGCACTATTTTGGATTAACAATGTCTTTGAGTGTCAAGCATACGAAGTTTTTCTTACCTCATAGAGCTCGAAAATCATTTTCCTTTCTGGCACCTTATCAAAGTTATCAGGAGGTATAATTTGATATGGTTGAGTAGGAATCCCATTCGGAGGCACGACTTTCTCCATAGCCACCTATGTGCATACCAACTAGTGTATATTTTATCTTTTGGGCTTTCTCACCTAGCGGATATCCAAGAGTTCTATCAACCCAGAGTGAGTATGCATTTTTCTTTTTCCAAAAAAACAACCTAGATTTGATCCATAACTATTTGGACAAAAGTCGAAGCTTGATTCACCTTTTATTTTTCAAATTACTTTCGTGGGATAACTCATACTGCGGATGACCTAAAGTTCTATGGCCCCAGAGTGAGTGCATCTTTTTTCACACAGTTTTTAGTTCTTTCCATTGCATGATTATGTATCTTATTGGTTTTACTTAGGATCTTGGATCCTAGAGGCTTAACTTCCTTCTAGATCTTTTTCCTACTTTTTCATCTGCATTTGTACACTCAGATCTCTCTTAAATGTCTACTTTAGTGTGAGTTTGAAGCAAGTTCATCCTCTCACTAAAGTGGGGGCTAAATGTACCGTAGAAAAAGTACCCTTTGCTTGACATGAGAATAATTCATGATAAACTACACTTAACGAGGCATTGATTCAGGTGTTGTGATGCATTTTATGCATCCACACTAGATCTTGGTACCTTGTAAATTGAATAACATGCACTTAACGACGTCTTGTAAAGGTGTTGTAAAGTGTTGTAAGATACTTTCACTTTTCTAGACTTAATGAACCTACTTCTCCCTAATTCAACATTATAAAATGTGTTATAATAACATTATCACATCAACCTAAAAGGTTTTTGAATTAAACTTAATGTTAAACTAGTGTTGTAATGTGTCTTGCACATTCACATTAGTTCTTATGCCTTTCTAGGCTATGGACCTCATTTTAATGTTGTAAAGTGTATTTAATCACACTTTCACATTGAATTATATGTCTCAAGCCCCAAGTGACCTTTTCATCATCACTAATAGGCCCCTATTAACCCATATCGTGCATCAGGAGGCTTAAATTTATCAAATACATGACAAAATTGCATTTTAGACATTATTTCCTTATCTTATGGCTTCCTAGATGTCAAATTAGCCCATGTGGGACCCATTCGTCATGTATGGTGAATCAATCCCATCTAGGTGGGACCCATTCACCATGTGTGGCGAATGAGTCCCATTTGGCCCAATTTTGACCTTTGAGCGGGAAAAAAAGTGAAATTTGAGTTTAATATTACTTCATGTCAGCCTTAGGGATCCAATTAATAGGTAAAATAAGTGAATTGCATATAAATACAACCTTTTAAGCCCTAATTTACATCTTTCAATTCACTTAGCAACTCATTCATCATCCATCTTCTCAAACAAGCTAGGGTTTCATCATTACAAGTCATTCAAGATCAATTTTAAGACATTCACGAGCAGATTCTTCATGTTTTGTCGCAGATTTTTGAGATCAAACATCATGGCAAGGTAATCAACTCTATTATTACATGTTTCATTCCATTATTTCATTATTTTGGTTTAATTACCTAAAAGGGATTTTAGTTACGCAAACCCTCATGCCCTAACATTCACCATTTTTTTCTCTTCTCTTGTGTTTATGCAGATTTAGGTATCTTTGAAGTTTGGAAATAATTAAGAATCAAGTTGCAAGGTTGATCAAGTCTTCTCCCCATTCAACAAGTCAAAATATCAACAAAAACTAGTTTTAGGTGCATAAATCAGAGTTTCGGAAGCTGACACCTATAGGAAGTCAAATTACAGATCGAAAGCTTTGGATTCCACTCTTGAATATTCAGAAATTCAAAAGTGGACATCCCACTCCAAGGTCAATTTTGAGTTTTTTGTATTTTTGAGTACCCTTTTGTCAGAAACGAGTTTCAATTCAATTTTGCAGAACTGACGATAATTCGCCCAGAATGGTGAATGAGTCCCACCAAGCCTAAGAATCAGGGTTATTAGCATTTCAAAATCAATTTTCAGCCTCCTTGAAAATCTTAGGTGCACACTTTCAGTTTTTTTCATTTATGTTAAGTTTTGCATTCATTTCTAGTTCATTATTGCATTACACAATGTGTTTTCAAACATCACTTGTTTCTTAGGTTTTGCATTCATATTCGATCAATTTCATAGCTTAGTTGCACTTAGATCATCTCATTTAGCCTTAATTTTATCATACATTTCCTAATTTGAGTGAAACTAGCTAGATCTTTTGGCTCTTCTTTCTCCTTTTAGGTGAAAAACCCTAGAAGAGCTAGAAAGGAATAAGGAGCCAAAAATCTACAGTTCATTTTCGTGAACCCGCTTTTTTAACATCTTATTTTCTGATTTGGAGTCAACTTTCATCCTAATCCTAGCTTGTATTGAATTTGCATTAGAGTTGCATTGGTTAATTTGCATCTAAGGTTTCAAATTTTTGCATTAGAAAAAAGGTCATTTAGCTTGCATTTTTGCATAAAATTTCCTTAAAGATTTATGAAATTTTGCATCTCCATCTTAGGTATACATCATACAACATTAAACAACATCAAAAACAATTCAAAATTTCTAAAATTTTTGCAAAAAACCACTACTAGGACACATTCGCCATGCTGGGCGAATCAGTCCCTGTCCAAATTTTTAACTGACTATTACAGCATCAGAAACCTCATTTTTGTGCTTCCTAAGCCTCTGCATATCATATAGTATAAGTCTAGAAAGTTTATGGAACGTTTTTTTTATGCATCTAGCTCAAAAACATCATTTTAGAATACTCACTCTACAAATCACTTCATTTGCACACATCCTTACATCTGAAAATGCTTCCATTTCTGCAACTTTGCATCACATTGATAAAAGTACTTTTCACTTTTGCATATAAAATGTTTCTATTCATAAAACTTTGCATTAGCTTCGTAAAAGCCCTTTTCTTTCTTGCATATATATTGTTTACATTCTTAAGGTGTTACATACATTGGATAAGAGTGTTTTGTATCTTTGCATATACATTGTTCATATTGCTGAAACATTACATGAAATGGTCACATGTGCTTTTCATTCTTATTCAAACAATCCTAGTACCTTACACATGTAGATATGTTAAAAATATTTCCTATCCCCTCCCTATGAGAGTGTTTTAGTGAAAGAGATTACAACTTGGGCCATTCCTAACGATCATACTTGTTCTTCTCATAATATCTCTCCTCTTGGTGACGAAGATATTTTAGTAGAAGAAGCAATTAATGAGAGTTTTTAGAATCCTAGTTGTTGTTGATGTTTATATTCAGCTTCAGTCATTTTCTTCCAGCACATTATTTGTTCCTGATTGAATAAATTAAATAATAGCTTGAGAGCTATTTAATTTATAGAGCTCATATTCTTAATTGGCATGAGTTCATATATGTGTCGACTTTCTTCTCATTGGTTGCGTCTAAATGAAAAGGCATTATTGGAAGCCGACTTGAAGACTTGTGAAGAAGCACATGTTTCTATGAGAGGTCGACCTCTTATTATTGCATTTTATAATATCTCTATGTCAGCCGACTTTGTTCTTGAGGAGTTGTGTCTCTTCTATCATTTGATATATATATGACTTCATTTGTTCACAAATGACCATCCATTCATTCGCACTTCAGTTCATTCTCATACAGTTCAAAGTTCATCATATGCGTATCTATTCAAGAGCGATCTGAGATTTATATAGAAGGCTAAGATAATCATTAGAGAGTTGTATTCATTCAGTCTGTATTCACATCAGTCTATGATGTTGTGTACTGGCCTTTTGAGTGGCCTATTGTATATGTATCATTCATTTTGAAGACTCAATAATATAAGAGATATTATTGGCTGGGTTTTTCTCCCTCAAGAGGAGGGTTTTCCCAGGATATCTGTTGTGTTTTGTGTCAATTTTTGAATTAATTTTTATGCATGTTAATCTAATCATTAAATTTAACATGGTATCAAAGCGGGTTTGAAGAAGATCTTGATCAGATTTTGTATTACAACGATACTCCTTATTCTCTTTCTCATCGTTGATTACTTTTATCTCTTCATCAAGATGGTGAATGGTCTCAAGATCGAGGACAACCTTTAGGGAGCAACAAACTTCACATCTTGGAGATTTAGAATTACGCTCACCTTGGAGGAAAATGAATTGGCAGAGTTTGTGGAGAGCAAAGTCCCCGAGCCTACGGATGAGGAAGAGAAAGTTAAATGGAAGAAGAAAGATACTAAGGCGAAGAAGATGTTAGTTGATTATGTGAAGGATCATATTGTTCCTATTGTCTCCAAGTTGAAGATGGAAAGGGAGATGTTTAAAACCTTGGAGGAGATGTACGAAATCAACAACACAAGTTGTACACTTGCATTGAAGCAACAACTCCATCATGTGAAGATGGCGGAAGGAGAATCTATCATTGCTTACTTCATGAAGATTTTCGAATTGAGAGATCAGCTCTCTACCATTGGTCATTTTGTTGATGACAAGGATCTGACCATGCTTGCCCTCAATGGTCTTCCTTCTTCTTGCGATTCTTTCATTCAAGGAATCAGCGCAAGATCTAAACTTCCCAAGTTTGATCGTTTGAGGGTGGATTGCATTCAAAAAGAGTCTAGGTTGGCTGCAACAGGTATTGGTCAAAGCCCTCCAGATGAAGACATTCATGTTCTTTCTGCTCAATCCTCGAAGAAGAAAGGGAAAGATGGAAAGAAAGGATATTTCAAGAGGAATAGAGATAAAGGAGTTGATGGTGCTCCCGCATTCAAGAAGAAGTGGGACCTCTCTAAATTCCAATGTTTTCATTGTGACAAGTTTGGTCACTATGCAAAGGATTTCCCAACCAGGCCTAATCAGCATGCTTCATTTGCGGATGTGGATGAGATCTCCCCTCAGAAGGATTCTAGGGAATTTCTATTCTAAGTCATGGGCCTGTGTTCAAGCCGTGAAGGTTGTGTGTTGATCTGTGTGCATGAGCAACGTGTCTTATTGTGTCTAGTATTTGCATCCATCAAGAGATAAGTATTCTTTGTTTGCTGAGTTATTTTATTTATTTGGATCTTATGTGATTAGTATAGAGATATTGTAATTTCTCTTGAATTGTGCTCTCTAGCATAAAGATCCTTTTGAAGATTTCAAATTATTCATTGTGAGTTGTTTCATGCTAATTATGTAGATCTTTGAGTGTGACTTTGAGATGAAAAAGAGAATTGCATTTTCATTGTGATAGGTTGATCACATCCATATCATTCTCTAATGCATGAACTGTGTTAGAGCCTTGACTCTTGGAGAGAGTTGGTTCTACTTGCTAACTGCATATTGCATTCAAGAAATTTGCAATTGTTCAGATTGTCTTTTGTTGTGCTGAGTTTAGCACTCTCGAGAGGAGTAAAAGTTGGAAGAAAGAGTTATATCAAAATTCAATAAAAATAAGTTTCTTTATTCCTTCATTATGATTCTTTGATATATTTCTTTTATAAGTTGATTTACTTATTCATGTTTCAATATTGTTCATAAATTCTTATGTATTCATGCTATAACCTGAGATAGTAAACGTTGTATATTCTAGCCTTGATATTTCTTTGGATAGTTATAAACAATTAGTAATCTCTCTCTAAAATTCTTCCAGGACAAATCTAAGAGCAGAAGGTGTTGAGAGATTGCTTAGTGATGAAAAGCTTGAGGCATCTCATGAGGAATTCATGCCAACCAAAGAAATGATCAAGAATGAAGTCACATCTTGCAGCCATGGGACTGAGTTGGTGGCTAGAGGGAGTTCATTTCAAGAAGTCTTCCTTGCAATCTCTAAAGCAGAGGTCAAGAGGGAGTTTTGTAACTCACTAAGAAGAAGTGAAGATTACTATATTGCAAAGCTAGGTGCTAAATCCTTACAAGATCCCTTCAGCTGCTGAGATCAAAATTGCTCAAGACTGTCATCTGGATTTGTCATTGGTAGCTCCAAAAACCTATTCAGAATAGTGAGATCTGGGATGAGGTCGAGGAGGACTATCCTGAGCTCTATAGAGTACCAGAGGTGTGCGCTGGAAAACATTTATCTAAGTCAAAGTGTTGCAGGCAATCTAGGATGATTAGGTAAGAAGGTTGATGCAAGTGCTTGAAGATTCAGAGGGAGCCTGCTGAGCCTGAAGAAGATGGTAATCTTGTTGCAGCAAAGCATATCCTGAGATACTTGCGTGGCACAGTTGGATATGGATTTCAAGAGATATTCTTCAGGTTGGATCTAATATGATATCCTGGTGCAGTAGGAAGTAGTCATCTGTAGCATTGAGTACAGTCGAGGCAGAGTATATTGCAGCTCGTATGGAAGCTCACGAAGCAGTGTGGCTTCGTAAGCTCCTTGTAGGATTATTTGGGAAATCAATGGAGCCTACTATCATTCATTGTGATAATCAGAGTTGCGTGAAGCTTTATGCCAATCCTGTGTTCCATGACAGAACCAAGCATGTTGAGATCAAGTACCACTATATAAGAGATATGGTACTCTGAAAGGCTATATAGTTGAGGTATATCAGCACTGATGAACAGACGGCAAACATTCTCACCAAGCCTCTCTCCAGGATAAAGTTTGTGTACTTTCGAGATAAGCTTGGTATGGTGGAGAATCTAGCCTTGACTGAGAAAGAGTCTCAATATCAGTGAGCCTTGTTTAATGAGTTCTTCTCTGTGACAGAAGTTCGAGGTGAAATCCCTTGTTAATGCATTTTCCTCTGAGACGGAGGAATTTGAGGTGCAAGCCCTTTTTAATGCATTTCTCTTTGATAGTTGAGGTGAAAGCCCTTGTTTCCACCCTCTAAGAGAGTCATGGTGGATGTCATGTGTGTGACTCCATGACATATTTTGTACTTGTGTTTCACCCTCGTAGAGCCATGGTGAAAGTCATGTTGAGGTGACAACATCACGCAAGTGATGAACACTTGTACACACCATAGTATGGTTGTAGCCATTATGGTTGATATCGTGTTGAGGTGATATCTAATATCACGATGAGGTGATATTCATCTTTTCACTCATGGTTGTAGCCATAGTGATAGAAATCACGATGAGGTGACTTGTCTTGTGCAGCTGAAAGTATCCTCCCTAGCTGAGAGGGAGTGTTGATGTTTATATTCAGCTTCAATTGTATTCTTCCAGCACATTATTTGTTCTTGATTGAATAAATTAAATAATAGCTTGAGAGTTATTTAATTTATAGAGCTCATATTCTTAATTGGCATGAGTTCATATATGTGTCGACTTTCTTCTCATTGGTTGCGTCCAAATGAAAAGGCATTATTGGAGACCGACTTGAAGACTTGTGAAGAAGCACATGTTTCTATGAGAGGCCGACCTCTTGTTATTGCATTTTATAATATCTCTATGTCAGCCGACTTTGTTCTTTAAGATTTGTGTCTCTTCTATCATTTGATATATCTATGACTTCATTTGTTCACAAATGACCATCCATTCATTTGCACTTCAGTTCATTGTCATACATTTCAAAGTTCATCATATGCATATCCATTCAAGAGCAATCTGAGATTTATATAGAAGGCTGAGATAATCATTAGAGTGTTGTATTCATTCAGTCTGTATTCGCATCAGTCTGTGATGCTGTGTATTGGCCTTTTGAGTGGCATATTGTATATGTATCATTCATTTTGAAGACAAAATAATATAAGAGATATTATTGGCTGGGTTTTTCTCCCTCAAGAGGAGAGTTTTCCCAGGGTATCTGTTGTGTTTTATGTCAAGTTTTGAATTAATTTATGTGCATGTTAATCTGATCATTAAATTTAGCAGTTTTTTCTCTCCTTTTACCTCTCCTAGTGGACAAAACATTTACAACCAACATAACACAACCTTAGATGATCATTGCATTACAATTTCTTTTTCTCCTAGTATCTCTCCTTGTTGTGAAGATGGTACTTTGATGTTAGAAAACCTATTTTGTGAAGATCATGAGAATCTTAATTATCCCCCTTCACCTCATAAAATTCTTCTTAAACAAGACAATACAACCATAGGGAATCATGAAAACAACATTTGTCATTCTCCTAGTATCTCTCCTAGTTGTGAAGAAGATACTTTGTTAGACAACACAATTGATGACGATCATGAGACTCTTCATTGTCCCTCTTCACCTTACAAAAGCCTTCTTGGGAAAGACAATTCAACCATTGAAAATTCCCCTACTTGTGATAAAGTCCTTTTCAAAGAACCAACCTTACAATGGCAAGAAGATTCAGTTTGTAGTTCTCCTAAAAACCCTCCTCTTAGGAAGAATATCATAATGCAAGACAAGAACCACAATAATGATATAGATTCTCACTTGCTAAGGGATGTTAACATTATTCAACCTCAACTCATCCTTTACCCCCCTTCACATAAACCTCCAACTCAAAACAAACCCACATTTGTCATTTACCCACCTAAGAATAATGTATCGCAACAACTAAGTTATAATACCATTGCTCATACATATAACACTCGCAATAATTTGCAACCGCTGCAACCAACCCCAAAACCCTTACCTTTGCCAAATCCTCTCCCCCCTAGACCTATCTTACCAAGTTTTCCTCATCAAAAGGAGTACAATCTTGTTGAACAACTACATAATACTCCTGCTAAAATGTCATTATGGGACCTTATTCAAGCCTCCCCTCACTATCACAACATGATCCAATTAGCCTTGCAACAAGTACCTGTCCCTTCTAATACGCCGCCAACTAACATAACAGCCATGATCCATGGACTAAATGCAAACATTGTTTTCCACCAAAGTGAACTCACCCCTTTGGAAGTGCAAAAACAAAACGACACTTTCATGATCATTGCTCAATTCAATCGCACAGTAATCAAATGAACCCTTATTGATAATGGTTTTTTCCTTAATGTGTGTAGTGTGAATCTCCTTAATAAATTGCATGTTGATAAGTCACAAATAAAACCTGATTCCTTATCTATTCAAAGATTTGACAATACAACAAAGCAATCGCTCGGTGTAATCACTTGCCTATTACAATTGGGATGGCTACTTTACAAACTCCTATTCATGGCATGCCTTATGATCTTTCGTATAATCTTCTTTTAGGCAGACCATGGATTCATGAGATGAATGCAGTGCCTTCAACCCTTCATCCTAAAATGAAATGTCTATAACAATAACATTAATCACGTTGAAATAGATCCCAAGCCTAAAAGTTGCTTGCACCTTGAAAAAGGAGCTACAAGTCCTCTGAAAACATTAATTCTAACATCCAACATAGATCCTCTTGAAATTGATCAAAACAATAAGGAATCGGTGTCTAGATTATTTGGTGACGATTGGGGATCCTTAGAATTCACATCATCTTTTATGGGCGAATACATATTCATGCAAAAGAAAGATGAGAACTAAGAACAACCAACAATAATGTCAACACAAAATTCGGACGACCTTTCGAAAGCATCTGCCTCAACCACTTTAGACAAAGAAGAAAACTACACAGTCAATTTTGACAACGCTTATCAACAGTTACCCCATGATCCAAAAGAAATGAAGAATCTTTATGGAAAAGTTTATGACCTCATGAAACAACTTGGATATAGTGGCAAAGGATGTGGTGCTCGACAACAAGGTATCTGCAACCCTATAGAGCTTAACACACAACAAATGACTCATGGTCTTGGTTATTGTTCCTTGATTGAGACAACCAAACCTTCACTCAACATCAACAATCTTACACAACTTACTCATAACTCAACCCTAACCATCATCCATCCCAAACTCATCAACACTAGTGGTCTTGAACATCATCCTCTACTAAATATGAAACAAACAAATACACCTTCGCTTAATGCCAATGTCATCTCACAAAATGATCATGATTTGAATTTGTTAGATTTTATACCCTCCTATAATGGAGAGAACAAAATCTCGCAATCTCAACAGTCTTGTGTAGATATGACAACTAATACTAAGCAAGGGGTATCTTTTTTACAAACACCAAGACCACCTTCTACCACTTGACCACCCTCCCTCCCAGAACTCATAAGAAATTCTATTCCAAGACGTCATCCCGTGCCTTTCATAGAGTTCATGGTCATTCCACTAATGAATGTAAAGCTTTGAGTTGTAAAATCCAATATTTTCAAGAGTTTGGTATGTTTCCCTCTGTGGGGGCATCTAATTCCTCTAATTGATATCAATTTTCACTCTCGCCTACATTTCATCAATCGTTTCGGCTCACCTTTGTCCTACACTTAGTGGGGGCAAGGTGTTATGTAGTCTCGTCCTCGTATGTCGCTTGTCGTTGCCTCTTTTGAGTAATCGTTAACCTTCATGAACATATAAGATCAAGCTTGGGACATGGACGATGTGTCTTAAGTTGGCTTTGACATACTTCCCCTTTTCTTGACATAGCTTATCAGAAACATATGACTTGGCATAGGGCTTTCCGAGTAAGCTCTCATGTCTGCTTCTTGTACTTTAAAGCAATTTCTCACAGTACTGGTGTTCACAACCACTTTAAATTGGGGGCATACATCACCAATCACATTTCATTGTGCGATTTCTTTCTTCTTGCAATGCATCCTTTTCTTGGTGGGGTCATTGGGCTTGATTCCCTCCAAGAGCGTGATACTTCTTTTTGCACTTATCCTCTCTTGGAGACATTTTAGCACAATCTTCCCTAAGATGATACCTTGCATGAACTAAGCAAAATCCCTGTGAACAATCCTTGCACTATTTTGCATTAACAATGTCTATGAGTGTCAAGCATACGAAGTTTTGCTTACCTCATAGAGCTCGAAAATCATTTTCCTTTGTGGCACCTTGTTAAAGTTATCAGGAGGTATAAATTTGATATGGTTGATCAAGTAGCCCATTCTAAGGCACGAATTTCCCTATTGCCACCTTTGTGCATACCAACTAGTGTATGTTTTATCTTTTGGGCTTTCTCACCTAGCAGATACCCAAGAGTTTTGTCACCCCAGAGTGAGTATGCATTTTCATTTTTGGACAAACAACCTATATTTGATCCATAACTAGTTGGAAAAATGGTCGAAGCTTGATCCACCTTTTATTTTTCAAATTGCTTCTATGGGATAACTCACCCCATGAACAACCTGAAGTTATGTGGCCCCAGAGTGAGTGCATATTTTTCCAACCCGTTTTTAGTTCTTGCCATTGCATGAGTATGTATCTTGTTGGTTTGACTTAGGATCTTGGATCCGAGGGGCTTCACTACCTTCTTGATCTTTGTGATCCTTTGTCATCTGCATATGTACACTCGAATCTCTCTTGAATGTCTACTGTAGTGTGAGTTTGAAGCAAGTTCAACCTCTCACTAAAGTGGGGGCTAAATGTACTGTAGAAAAATGTACCCTTTGTTTGACATGGGAATAATTCATGATAAATTGGACTTAATGAGGCATTGATTCAGGTATTGTGAGGCATTTTATGCATGCACACTAGATCTTGGGCCCTTGTAAATTGAATTACATGCATTTAACAACATATTGTAAAGGTGTTGTAAAGTGTTGTAAGATACTTTCACGCTTTTCTAGACTTAATGGACCTACTTCTCCCTAATTCAACATTATAAAATGTGTTTAATAACATTATCACATCAATATAAAAGGTTTTTGAATTAAACTTAATGTTAAACTAGTGGTGTAATGTGTCTTGCGCATTCACATTAGTTCTTATCCCTTTCTAGGCTATGTGGACCTCATTTTAATGTTGTAAAGTGTATTTAATCACACTTTCACATTGAATTTTATGTTTGAAGCCCTAAGTGACCTTTGCATCATCACTAATAGGCCCCTATTAACCCATATCATGCATCACAAAACTTAAATTGATCAAATACCCGACAAAGTTGCATTTTAAACCTTATTTCCTTAGCTCTTGGCTTCCTAGCTGTCAAATTGGCCCATGTGGGACCCATTCGCCATGCATGGTGAATCAGTCCCTTCCAGGTGGGACCCATTCGCCATGTGTGGCGAATGAGTCCCATTTGGCCCAATTTTGACCTTTGAGCAGGAAAAAAAGTGAAATTTGAGTTTAATATTATTTCATGTCGGCCTTAGGGATCCAATTAACAGGTAAAATAAGTGAATTGCCTATAAATACAACCTTCTAAACCCTAATCTACATCTTTCAACTCACTTAACAACTCATTCATATCCATCTTCTCAAACAAGCTAGGGTTTCATCATTACTAGTCATTCAAGATCAATTTTCAGACATTCACGGGCAAATTCTTCATGTTTTGTTGCATATTTTGAAGATAAAACATCATGGCAAGGTAATAAATTCCATTATTACATGTTTCATTGCATTCTTTCTCTATTTTGGTTTAATTACCTAAAAGGGGTTTAACTTAGGCAAACCCCCATGCCCTAACATCAACCATTTTTATTTCTTCTCTTTTGCTTATGTAGATTTAGGTATCTTGGAAGTTTGGAAATCATCAAGAATCAAGTTGCAAGGTTGCTCAAATCTTCTCCTCTTTCAACAAGTCAAAATATCAACAAAAACTTAGTTTCAGGTCCGTAAATCAAAGTTTTAGAAGCAGACACCTGTAGGAAGTCAAAGTACAGATCTGAAGCTTTGGACCCCACTCTTGAATATTTAGAAATTCAAAAGTGGACTCATTCACCATCAGTGGCGAATGAGTACCACTCCAAGGTCAATTTTGAGTTTTCTACATCTTTTAGTACCCTTTTGTCAAAAACGGGTTCGAGTTCAATTTTGCAGAACTAGGACTGATTCACCCAGAATGGCGAATGAGCCCCACCAGGCCTAAAAATCAAGATTGTTAGCATTTCAGAAGCAATTTCCAGCCTCCTTCAACATCTCAGGTGCACACTTTTAGTTTTGTTCATTTTTGTTAAGTTTTGCATTCATTTCTAGTTCATTGTTGCATTACACAATGTGTTTTCAAACATCACTTGTTTCTTAGGTTTTGCATTGCATTTAGATCATCTCATTTAGACTTAATTTTATCATACATTTCCTAATTTGAATGAACCTAGCTAGATCTTTTGGTCGTTCTTTCTCCTTTTAGGTGAAAAAAAATAGAAGTGCTAGAAAGGATTAGGGTGACAAAAATCTACGGTTCAGTTCCATGTACTTTGCATATCCTCTTACTTGATTCTAAAAATTGAGTTCCTATTCCATTAAAAAAAAAGTGTGTGAATTTGAAATTTGAGTAAGTTCACCATGTTTCGCATTTTTAGATTCTAGATAGATCAACTTTCATCTTTGAAGATAATTCTCCCTTATTACCATGGGCTAAATTTTTTAGATTGAAAATTTATAATACATAGAAAGTTAAAATTCAAATACTTATACATCTCTTCTCTTGAAATGACTTGTGTTGAATTCTCTTGTTGATTATCTTATATGACTTTGTACTTGTGTTCAAAGTGAGTAAATATTCTAAGATCTTTGTCCCACCATGATTCTCGCTAGGATTTTTTATGGTTTTGTTGAGTACCTATGTATTCCTTAATGAAACATCCCTACTTGAGTTTTTATATGGGATATATAATAGATCCATCCTTTGAATGTTTTGAGTGGTGCATTATTTTTACTCAACAAGTTCTAGAAAAACTCTTAAATCAAGAGGTATAGAGTTTTAACTAAAACAACAATTTCTCTCTCTAGTAATGATTTATCTAATTGTAAATTTTATTTCTACTTACAAGAGAGGCACATATTGTTAATTTTTAATTATGTGTTGTGAGCTTGAATGAAAAATAATCTATTATATTTTATTTTTATGATAATTATAATATTCAAATTCTAATTTATTATGTTATGTCTATCAAAAATAAAATAAGATTATAAACCACTTTTAGGATGACGAGCCTTAAAAAAAGTCACTATCCTTAATCAATTAAATGTATGGGAATATTTGATGAAATATATATATATATATATATATATATATATATATATATATATATATATATATATATATATATATATATATATATATATATAACCCTTACATTAATTATTCATTAACTTAATTATATTTATCATAAGTTAGTTTGGTCTGTAGAATTAGAGGATTAATATTCCCCAATAATGTGAATAAATAAGAGGTAGTGAGTAGTTGCCAAGAGCATCATATTAGAATTCAAATTATCATTGTTTTTGATAAAGGGAAAAATAGATTTTGAAGGGATCCGGAACCCTAATACAAAAATAGCAAGGCTGCAGAAAAAGACAGCAAGCAACCAGCAAAAAAGATCAGCTCTACACCAAGACCAATCAAGATTTACAATTTACACTTTTCTTGTGGAAACAGAAAACCATGTCGAAAGAAGGCTTAGAGGATTTAACTTTTTTTTCTTTAACTATGATCCAACCTTCTTCCACTTGCGTCGCTTTACCATGCCAATCCAGCTTGCGATTTTCAAGAGAATGAAAGCCAACAGCAAGTGAAATAGGAGATTCATCTTGATTCCTTTGCACAGAAAAAGACTTCCCAGAAGATCCGCCAGAGAGGGAATCTGAAACACAACCACCAGAAGTTGCAGACTTAGACTCAATAGGAGAAGCCCTAGCATCCCCCCCAAATGAAACGATAGGAGTGGGCGTTCCAAGACCCAGTGATTCGGAAGCAACCACTTCAGAAAAACTCATATTCTGATCAGCTTTCTTCTCAACCATATAATGTTGTTGAGAGGCTCCTTTCCACCAAGTAGCTATCTTAGTTTTCTTCTCTAATCCACAATGCACAGCCGCATGTCTAGTATTAAAGCATCATCTAGATCAGAAGGGAATCCCTTCATAATCCAAAGATTGGACCCAAGAGCCTTTAGAAGATTTAAGAAAGACTTCAGCAAGCAGCCCTTTTGAAACATTTATTTCAACCAAAATGCGAGCATAAGTGGAATGAAGAATGTCAAAAGATTCATCATCCACCATCAAAAAATCACCAAGGGCATCACCCACTTCCTCCAGAGGAGAGTCATGCCAAAGGTGAAGGGGGAGATTGGGCAATCTAACCCAAATCGAGAATTTATTAAAAGTTTCAGAAACAGGATTGAAGTCAGAATGCTAAGGTTTGATCATCAGCATAAATTTATTTTCCCACCTAAAATAATTTTCACACAAGATTACTTTTCTGTCTTGAGCATTGTCAAATTTAGCTGCAAAAAATCCCTTAGCCAAGGGATAAATGTTAACTTTACCCAAAATTAGAGGCTCCCATTTGCTAGATATCCAGGAATGCAACTAGGGGAGGTTAGGCCAAAAACCTTTGAACCGACAGATCATGCCACAGAGGGAAAGATCAGCAGCAACCTCCTCAATATCTTCAACTGTTTCATCTTTCAGGTTTACTAAAATAGCACTCCTGACAGGGATAAATCCGCCATAATGCCCAAGCTTGGGTCCCGCAAAATTCATGGCTTTAGCCTTAGGCCCAAACCCCATGAGTTTCCTTCCATCAGGCACCGAAGAAACAGGGCCAGCACCTCCCTGACCACCGCCATTCGAATTGCAGCCTCCCTGGACAGCGACACCACCAAAACGGTTTGTTGCGGACGGGACAATAGTCTCATTCGCAACTAGAGAAGAGTTGTCGTCCTGACCTCCACCTGCACCATTACCCATGCCATCAACCTGCAAATCATCTACGCGTGTCTTAGGGTTTCCCTTCACGCGCTCCGCCATTTCAAACCTTGGAATTCAAATTATCATTGTTACTTTTCAAGACTTTCCCCTTTTTCAAGTGGCTTATTTTTATTAACAATTGCCTTTTTTCTTATACTATTATCTTTTGATAAGTTCATTACAATTAGTAGTAGAGCATGTTATTGGCACCTTAAGGGGATAAAAGGGAACTTTTTTTTGGTTTATATGGTATTTTCAAGTACATATCTCTCTCATATTTGTAATTTTTCTCTCAATTCTAGAAGTTTGCTCAAGGACACATTACAAAAATTGTATTCCCTATTTGAAAAAAAATTAAGTCATTTTAAAAAAGTTATTGTGATATTATAATTTTTTACCATATTTACTTCTAGGGTTAAAAAAACCTTGTTTCTTTTAAAAAAAATCAAAGTGGGTACTAGGCTCAAGTAAATTATAATAAAAAAATTATCAATTTTTTTTATTTAATAATTTTTTACAAAAATATTTGGAGACATAATGATAGGGCCTTGAAATGAGAATCAAATGAAGGAATGAAATCACACTAGGGAATCCTCTAAATAAAAGGGATCCAATAATAAAAGAGATTTCCCTAGATTTTGAAGTTGATTTAAATACAACAAATAGGAATTTTTCTAATAAAAAGATTCCAAAGTTCAAATATAATACTATAATTGTTAAAAAAAGTTCTAACATGGTTTGAGGAATATTATTCTCTAGAGACCCCACTATCACTGCCAAAAGGAGTTGACACAATGGATGATCACACTCTATATCATAATAAATTGCTTTATTTTCTCATGATGAGTCTTGTCATGGCCCAAACAAAATGAAGCAATAAGATGACCAACATTAGTGTGAAAGGAATTTTGAAGTAGGAGAGTCACACCATGCAAGACTTGGGAAGTAAATGTGTCTTCCAAGAGAATGATGGCTCTTGGTTCTTCATTGATTCAAATCTACTTCAAGATCAATACATAACTAATTCTATAATTCAAGACATAAGAATTATTTTCAAATATGAAATGCACAATTTTGGTGGCTAGCATACATAAATAATAGAATCTCATCAAATGCAAAATGTACTAAAATGTTTTAACAAATTTTGAGAAAAAATATTTTATCTTGATACTCGACCATCACAACCTAGTGTTTGTGTTGTGGAAGATAAAACTCAATGTCAAAATTTAGTGCATTCTTCTCTCAAGTTTAATCTCACTATGGCACCAAACTAAATGAAACAATGGGATGACAAGCATTAGTGTGAGAGGAATTTTAAAGTGGGAGATTGAATATTTTGTTGTTGAAATTATATAAAGAAATGCCTCATAAGTAACAAAAGAAGGAGAACAAGCTCTCACCCAAATATTTTAGACCTTATCAATTTTTGTATAAGATTGACAATATGGGAAACAAGCTAGAGTTGCCTCGAACATCAAAAATATGTCTATTGTTAATGTCTTGTTTAAATAAAAAAATTGCATAAAAAACTATTGCACAAATAATTTTTTGATACTATATTTTAAGTTTTAATTTAATTGATGTCTAACATAAACTAATAGATTCCATTTATGAGCAAATTGAAAACTTTAATAATTTATTTTACTTACTATTCTATAATAAATAAAGAAGTTATCATTTGATATATTTTATTTCATATAAAAAAAATTAAATGAATTCATAAAATATAAATCCATAATAATGAAATTAAAAAGAACTTTTATTTAGAACTAAATAATTATTAAATATTTAAAGAACTATTTTGACAGCTCTTCAAAATATTATAATTATCTCATTTTATTTAAAAAATTAAATTTTCAAAAAGAATATACATGAAGATAAATGGTACACACAAACTTACAATATTTTGAGTTGGGTCAAATTTACAAGCGATCGTGGTAGTCGTCCATATAGCTCATTTGAATGTAAACTCAACATGGCGATTAAATTAGTACTAATACATATGAAACACTTAATCAATGATTGCTCATGAATTTTGAAATTATTGAACTCCTCTTAAAATACTCTCCATAATCATATTCATCTTTAGATCCTTGGTTCTTATGTATGTAATCGAGTTCTTAACTTACATATATTGTAAATTTTTGAGGTTTCCAAGTTCTTTTGGAATACGACCAGATATACGATTTGTGCTGAGTGACCTGAAATAAATAGACAAAAACTTCCAAATGTTTAAAAAATAAGAATTAAATATATAATCTCTAATATCTTTTTAAATAATTTATTCTTCCTTAAATTATTATTTATGAAGTAAAATCCAAAAAAAAATTATTATAAAAATTAACATCTAAAATTTTATAATATAAGAACTTACAATGCTTTTAAATAAACCAATGATCCCAATTCTGATGGTATTCGTCCATTCAGAAGGTTACCAAAGAAATTGCTGCAAAAGCAATAAAAACTAATAAATATTTTTATAAATATTTCACCTCAATACTAAAAGTGAGACCTTAAGGTAAGGTATTTTATTAAAGGTATGTTAATTGCTATGCAAGGGTATTTTATTTCCTAATTATATAATGAAATTCTCCCTAATAAAGACACTATTAAAGCGCAGAACCTTTAGAAATTTATATGATATGATAATATTTTAAATTTTAAATTTAAATATAAATCAAAGTCTGGTGTTGAATAAATACTTATATTTTTTTAAATAATAATTTAAAATTACGGCTAATCGTTCAAAAATATATATTTATATTTATTATTTATAAATAGACTATTTTAAATTAATATTTAATATTTTAGATTAATTTTTTTTTAAATCTTGATGTTAAATTCTAGTTATCTAATTATACTTAGATCACTTTGAAAATAGACCATTTTATATTTAAACATTAACAATAAATTTAATTAATATAAATCTAGATTAAAGACCAAATCAAGGTCATTTTAATTCTAAACACAAAAGAAATACAATTAAAGACCATTAATAAGATATATAAATGAGTGTACAAATTTAATTGATTATTATCTACTAATATGACTTTAAAACAAAGGTTAAACATAAGTTTTACTAAGGTAATTTTTTATTTTTAAAATTAGAAAAAATAATAATTTTTTTTTAAAAAAACAACATATATTTACAAAAAATTAAACTATTAAATAATTTTGAAGTAATATATATATATATATATATATATATATATATATATATATATATATATATATATATATATATATATATAATAGTTATAGAAAATAAAATCATATAGCTCTTTAATTAAATAAATTAAATATTATATACCCATCTTTATAATACTTCAAAAAAAATTAAATGATATAAAAGTTAAAATAAATAATTATTAAGTAGGAGGTATTTTTCACAACATGTCAAATTATGATATTGCTATCACGATTCAACCATGTAGTTTTCGAGTCAAACTCATTGACCCATGTTTCACGAGTAGTGATTCACAAGAACCCATCTCTCATGATAATGAATGGTCCACTTAGCACTCATTGCATCTAGGTGATGCCCAGAGGTGAAGCACTAGGTCATCCTAGGAGGTCACCCATCCTAGTATGCTCCAGCTCATGCGCTTGGAGCTCGGTTGCCCACCAAAATGGGGCTGCCACCTATGGGCTTAACCTGGGGAAAATCTGGGGTCAAGCTTTTGAGCCGAGGAGTGTTAGGGATGGGTGACCTCCCGACTCCACCTAGTGCTTCACCTCTATGAGCATCACCTAGATGCAATGAGTGCTAAGTGGACCATTCATTATCATGAGAGATGAGTTCTTGTGAACCACTACTCATGAAACATGGGTCAATGAGTTTGACTCGAAAACTGCACGGTTGAATCCTAATAGCAATATCATAAATAATTATTTTTAAAATATTATATACTCAATTACTTTTAAATTATATTGCTTATTATATATTTATTTATTGAAATATATAATTATTTACTATTTTATTTATCAAATTTTATAATTATTTCAATAACATTCTTAATTATTATTTTTATTAGAATAATAAAAAGTAATTATTCTAATAAAAGAAAGAATAATGTAAATAAATAAAACAATTCTTAAATAGTTCTAAAATAAAACTAGTATATCTATCTTTAAGGAAAAAACTATTAGACTTGAAAAAGGATATCTCTCAATATATTCTATATGAACTTTTTTAAGATAGATAATTTAATATTATAGAGATATAAAATTATCATACAACTTGTTAGGCCTCAAAATTACTACTCATCTTCCTAGAATAAAATCTCACTCACAAGTCATCAAGAAAACAATGGTAGACTCCAAGATAACTATATAATAGTCGGTTTTATCTTCTACACTTTGAGCTTAGCTTAGACTTGAGAGGGTATTCATAGAGGTATACCTTAATATGTACTGAATTTACATCAAATGAATGATAATAAAATATGGGCACCAAAGCCCAACTTGTCATTTTGGTCCCAAATAGTGTCACTAAACCAAAAACATTTGGCTACCTCAAAACTCCTATATAGCTAATGTAATTTTGCAAACATAATCCAAATTAGATAGATTCATTTGAGGCTCACTAAAGATATATCTCTAGTTATGATATGAGGTTATGGATGCACAAAACTACTCTTATTCCTATACTATTAATTAAATATTTTGATGGTGTGAGATTGGCCAAGTGCACTAGAGACTAGTGCCTTATTTCTTGGGCTACAGAGTCATACACAAAATAGGAAAAATGAAAGAGATATAGAAAAATATATACGCACATATGTCATTCAATTATAGACATTGCATAGAGAGCATACTTATTAATCGCAATTGAACTACATAAATCTATATGTGATACATAAATGATTATAATAATACATGTAGTATTTTAAAATATTGTCACATTATAAAAAATTCATTGAACTCATGTTAACAAATATGACGAGAAAAACTACATTATAGTGAAGATTTTCTAAGAGAAAAACAATGTGGAGCCCACCTTTGCATAATACATACACTTCATCATTCACATGCTCATGGATTCACTACCCTTCTACAACTAAACATGACATTGTTCAAGCCCTAAAAATTCCCTATTCATGTGTATTCAACATATATCACCAATAGAATCAAAACCCTTTTCAAAATGATCAAAATTGTGCATATAATAGTAGACAAGCATAACCCTAATTGTTGGACATTATTTACAGTTCAAAAGGCATGGTTCAAGTTCAAACCCACCTAAAATGATCACTTCAAATTAATGAAGAACATCTACAATAAATTCTAGTAGGTAGACAACATAGTGTCTTGAATGTAAGAAGGTGTAGAAAATGGAAGATATATGCACAATATTTTCCTTTTTCTACTCTCACCTTTCATGAAATTGAGCAGTCATTCAAATATATTCAAACATGTCCAAAAATACCACAAAAACTTCTTGCCCCTCTACCTCTTTTTGACTTTTGTGAAAATTTGCGTTGGAATAGGATATGCGGGTAATGAGCCAACATCATAACATTGTAGAGAAATAGTCACCAATTTTATACGTCCTAATTCTTGAATCCTCTACAACATATGTTTTACTTTCCTGTTCGAGCCCTTACAAAACTTTGGCATTCATGTGGATATAATGAATATTCAGTTAAGATAAGATGTCTAGGCATCTTTTAAACTTCCACAAAACACTTTGGCCACTATTAGGATATATCCAATCACCTATAAAATTTTCACAAACACCCACTTCTTTCCTCCTACGTAACTAAAATTCATTTGTATGTTGTTGGGGCTTACATACCCGCTGAAAACCCCCACCATGTGCCCACACCCTCATCCCCCTTTGTCTTTCTTTTTCTTTTTTTGCTTTCTTTTTTTCCTTCACCACACCATATTTTATCTTCCCTTTTGTTGGGCACGTGGTGAAGCCCAATGTAACGGCTCTTTTGTTTGATTCTCTGTAACCATCCATATGCAGAAGGTTCTTCTTGTTTTGTAACTGATCCTTTCAGGGGTTGTTGATTTCAGTTTTCTCAGACGGTTGTTAGGAGTTCCTTTTTTTTCTAAGAGTCTTTTAGACTATGCTACAATGTTGTTGTAGTTATTGATATGAATGTACACAGAATACAGAGAGAGAGATGTATCATATGAAATAATGAATGAATCCCTTGTTTTGTGGATGTAGCCATATGATATGGTGAACCACGTTAATGTTTTGGTGTTCTCTATGTGTTATGCTTTTATGCTCTGTGTTTTATTCATTCATATTGTTGCTACTTTGTGTTTGGTTCTATTGTTTATTCATTGCAGCAACAATTGGTATCAGAGCTCTGTGTGAAGCTCGGTCCAGGAGATAGTCTGTGAAGACATTTGAAACTAAGAAAGAATTCAAAATGGATGATACAGAAAAATTGAAGATCAAGAAATTTATAGGCCAAAAGTTTGGACTTTGGAAGGTACAAATGGAGTCATTGCTTATTAAATAGGACCTGTAGTGTGCCTTGGAGGGGAAGACAAAAAGGAAAGGCTCTATGTCAGATGAAGACTGGGAAACAGTGGATAAAACGGCCAGGGCAACCATTTTCCTTTCACTATCCAGTAATGTGTTGTTCAATGTATCCAACGAGAATACAACGAAAGAACTTTGGGATAAGCTCTCCAGCTTATATGAGATTGCATTGGCCTCCAATAAGGTATTGATTATGAAAAAGTTGTATAATTTGAAAATGAGAGGAGGGCTTATGTCAAACCATTTGAATGAATTTAATACCCTTGTTACTCAATTAACCTCAATAGGAATCAAGTTAGATGACGAGATTAAAGCAATCTTGCTATTGTATTCACTACCCAATAGCTGGGAAGGTGTGGTAATGGCAGTGAGCACATCGGTGGTTGCCAAAAGTAAAACTTTGTTTTGATGACATTACAGCCACCCTTCTCAGCGAAGACATGAGTAGGAAAAACCACGAACCTTCTTCTGGTGATGCTCTAACAGCGGTTAGTACAGGTAATAGAGGTAGAAGCCAAGAAAGAGGTCGAAATGGTAATTGGAGAAAATCTCAATTTGGTCTGCGAACGAAGTCTAGGTGCAAAACCGGTGCTTGTTGGTTTTGTGGTAAACCCGGACACACTAAGAAGAATTGTTGGAACTACAAGAAAGCTCAAGAAAAAGTGAGCACAAATAATGAAGCAAAATACGATGCAAATTCGTGGGTACTTGATTCTAGTGCCTCATTTCATGCAACTTCATGCCAGAAAGCTTTTACAAATTTCCACGAAGGCACATTCGGTAAGGTATTTCTTGGTGACAATAAAGAATGTGACATTTTAGGCAAAGGTGATATAACATTGCTTTTGAAAAATGGAGATAAAATTAACTTTGACGGATGTTAGATATATTCCCATGTTAAAAAGGAATTTAATCTCAATTAGTTAGCTTATAGCACATGGTTGCAATGTTAAATTTTCTCTTGATTCATGGAAAATTACAAAGGGGCTTCTAGTGTTAGCAAGGGGAAAGAAGCAAGGTAATTTTTATATTTTGGAATGTTTTAATGAAGTGGGAGTTGCCTTGTCGGCCATGGATAGTGGGTCTACAATATGGCACAAAAGGCTCGGTCACATGAGCCAAAAAGGACTTCAAGTCATGCTTCAGCGTAATCAACTTCCAAGCCTTACTTTCGTTGGTTTAGAATTATGTGAACATTGCCTTTACGACAAACAGACACAGACTCATTTCTTGAGAATGGGACACGATCAGAAAACTTCTCCATTGGAACTTGTTCATTCCGACGTCTTTGGTCCAACTGAGTTAACTTCATTGGGTGGAGCTAATTATTTTGTAACCTTTCTTGATGACTACACACGTAGAGTCTGGATTTCTATGTTAAATAAAAAATCAAAGGTCTTTTCCAAATTTAAAATTTTTAAAGTTGTTGAAAATCAGATTGGGCATAAGATTAAATGCCTATTAACAGATAATGGTGGAGAATATTGCTCTTCGGAGTTTGATGCTTTTTGTGCAGATCATGGTATTCGACGGTTAAAAGTAGTCCCTTATACGCCTCAGAAGAACAGTGCAGCTGAGAGGCTAAATCATACAATTCTTGAGAGCGCTAGGTGCATGCTCTCTAATGGCAAACTGGGAAAAGAGTTTTGGGCAGAGGCATGTAATACTGCAGTGTATCTAATTAATCGAGCTCCATCATCTAGTCTGGATTTCAACATTCTAAGGGAGAGGTGGCTTGGAAAACGGATTTCTTATCATCATTTACAGGTGTCCAGTTGTGAAGCCTTTGTACACATTCTGAAAGAGCAAAGAACTAAGTTAGAATTCAAGTCTAAGAGGTGTATATTTGTTGGCTATGGTGAAGATCAATTTGGCTTTCACCTTTGGGATCCAATTGCAAAGACCATAATCTGTAGTCGCGATGTTGTGTTTAATGAAAAAGTTTTTCCAAGTACACAACCTCTGAGTTTTTCACAAATGAAATTTGTTGATGTGGACTTGTATGATAATGGTAATTAAACACAACCTCTGAGTTTTTCACAAATGGAATTTGTTGATGTGGACTTGTATGATAGTGGTAAGACAAAACAACACTATGTTTCTTTCTCCCAGCCTCTAGTCACATCTATACAATCTTACACTATTGGTACCCATGTTTCTACTAGCCTCATACCTTCTGTCATTTGTCCCATACCCCAAACTGGCTCAACCCAATCTTCCGGCTTCGTGTTATTTTCAAATGTGTGTGCCTCTCCTCATATTAGAGTGCAGCCACTCCACACTCCATCATTGCCAGCTTCACATGAAACGCAACCTCTAGATGCTCAATCACAACCTCTTAATGTCTCAACTCAACCACAAACCACTTTTACGTTGACCCCACAAAGTCAAATACAAGGAAATGTAAGATCGTTGCCTACTTCAATTCAAACACAGCCTCCCTCTAGTCATTTGTTGCCACTACAATGTCCAATGCAACCTTTATTTAGTGATTCGCTGCCAAATTCAGGTCCTATGCAGCTAATACAAGGTCTGCAACCTTTAATAGGCTCACATACTCCAACATCAACTCACAATTATTCGCAACCACTTGATATTGCACCAAATTTGTCAAAAATGCAATAGGGAAGAAAGGGCACTATAAGTGCACAAGGCAATATGCAGAGATAGGGGAGTTTGCAACAAGCTCATCTACAGTCTGAAATTGATGATGTTCAAAACTTATTACAGAGATTAAATATGGACACAAACTCACATCCACAAGAAGGTCCTCATTTGAGGAGATCTACCCGTGAGAAGAGGAGACCAGCAAAATACGAGGACTATGAGCTATTGCTCTCTAATTATGCAGAGCCAACAACATATAAACAAGCATGTAAGGATGAGAATTCAATTAAATGGATGGCATCCATGAACGAAGAAATGGAGTCATTGAAAGTAAACAACACTTGGGATTTGGTTTCTCTTCCACCAAATCGAAAACCTCTTAAGAACAAATGGGTTTATCATTTGAAAGATGAAGATGGAGGGGGTAAAAGGTACAGGGCCATAGTAGTGGTCAAGGGGTTTGATCAGCAAAAAGGAATAGATTTTAACGATATTTTTTCACCAGTCGTGAAAATGAATACAATGTGTTGTGATGGGTTTGGTAGCTGTTTGGGACCTAGAACTTGAGCAACTCGATGTTAAAACAACATTTATACATGGGGCCATTGATGAGGAGCTATATATGGAGAAACCTGAAGGTTTTATCAAATCAGGTCAAGAGCCTCTACATTGCAAATTGAAGCAGAGTTTGTATGGGTTGAAGCAAGCCCTAAGACAATGGTACCTTAAGTTCAACCGCTTCATGACTAATAACAATTTTATTCATTGTGAATCAAACCCTTATGTTTACTACAAGAGGCTTAATACCAGTGAGTTTGTCATTCTTTTGCTCTTTGTTGAAGATATGCTAGTTGTTGGTACTAGTCTTAAGATTATAGCTCAACTAAAGCAACAATTGGCTCTTTGTTTTGCCATGAAAGACCTAGGACCAACCAAAAGAATTCTTGGGATGCAAATATTTAGAAATAGAAATAAAAGAGAACTCAAATTGTCCCAAGCAAACTACATTCTCAAAGTCTTGGACAGGTTTAACATGTCTCATGCCAAATCAATTTCTACTCCTTTAGCTAATCATTTTCGATTATCTTCAGCTATGTCTCTGAAAAATCAGGAAGAGGAAGAGCATATGAGGTCTATACCATATACATCTGCAGTGGGCAGTCTAACGTATGCAATAGTGTGTACTCGTCTGAATATAGCTCATGCAGTGGCGGTTGTGAGCAGATTCATGAGTCATCCGGGAAAATTACACTAGCAGACAGTTCTTTGGATTCTAAGCTACTTGAAAGGTACCTCACATTATTGTTTATGTTTTGGCGGTACTGACCTTCAGCTTCGTGGTTATGGTTACATTTGGCGGGGCCACGATTAGTTGGGTTTCTCGGTTGCAACAAGTTGTAGCTTTGTCCTCCACAAAAGCAAAATACATTGCACTCACGAAAGGAGCAAAAGAAATTATATGGCCTGAGCGTTTGTTGACTGAACTGGGTTGTCTGAAATTAGTTTTTCCATTGTATTGTGATAGAAATAGTGTTATACATTTAGCTAAGAATTCAGCTTTTGACAATCGAACTAAGCACATTGACCTCAAATATCACTTTATCTGCCATGTTCTTGACGAAGGCAAGTTGCAGGTCACAAAGATTGATACGAAGATAAATCTGACGGATGCATTAACCAAGGTTGTTCCACAAGAGAAGTTCGAGTTTTGTAGAGCTTTTCTCGGTCTTGTTTCATTGTGACACTGAATTTATAGAAGGGGGTCTCTCTCAGTGCAACTTGTTTGTCGTTCCCATTGGTCTTCAAGTGGGAGATTGTTGGGCACTTGGTGAAGACCAATGTAACGGCTCTTTTGTTTGATTCTCTGTAACCGTCCATATGCAGAAGGTTCTTTTTGTTCTGTAACCGATCCTTTCAGGGGTTGTTTATTTCAGTTTTCTTAGACGGTTGTTAGGATTCCTTTTTTTCCTAAGAGTCTTTTAGACTATGCTACAATGTTGTTGTAGATACTGATATGAATGTACGCATAATACAAAGAGAGAGATGTATCATCTAAAATAATGAATGAATCCCCTATTTTGTGGATGTAGCCATATGATATGGTGAACCACATTAATGTTCGGGTGTTTTCTGTGTGTCATATTTTTATGCTCTGTGTTTTATTCATTGCTACTTTGTGTTTGGTTCTGTTGTTTATTCATTGCAGCAACACCTTTGCATGCTATGTATCCACAATTTTTTGTTGAGGGTTCCATGTGAATTGGAAACCAATGGTTCTTTGTTCCTAGGGACCTTTGACAACCTTTATTATTCTTTTGCCAAAGGGAAAAAATTGTAGGAGTTTTCATAAGAACTAGGAACCATTGGTTCATGATGCCTATGAAAGCTTTGACCACCTTATTTTCAGCCATTTTTTTGGTTTTTTGAGTTTGAGGAATTAACCAAAGTACATGAGAAGGGAACACATAGCCAAAAACACATTTTAGCATGATAAACCTTACAAAATTTATTTATTGATTATTGACAAATTATAATGTTATTAAAACATTCAAATGAAAAGGACTAAAGCCACAAAAACAATGAAAAAGTGAATACCCACACAACTATAACTAAGTATACAAATATTCTATATAAAAATTATTTATTTTTAAATATTAAAATAAAAACAAAAAGAATATTAAATGCTCCTTAATTTATTCAGAAAATTTAAAAGCTAAAAAATGGATGATCAAATTAAAATACATACCACAAAAGAACCTTTCTCTATGAATTCAAAGGGAAAAAAATTCCAAACGGAGTACATAAAACTGTAATCAGAAAGCAAAAGACTAAACTGAAGCCTCAAATGCTTTTTTGAACTAAATATTTATTTGCTACGTGAATTTGAATTTATTTGCTAGGGGGATTTGAAGGCTTTTACTTTTAAACATAAATTCAAATAAAACAAAAGAACAGTATTATTACACACATTTCCTCAAGGTATGTGAGATTGGCTAGCTCCGCCGGGACAACTCCAGTCAGGTTCTGTCTTTTCAGATATCTGCAACCCATTATTTCATTCAGCTTTAGAAAACGTTTCTGTGGAGGATAAGGAGAACAAAGACAGAGCAGCAAGTTATAAAAGATTTGCATACATACATCTGAGTAACGTGGAGAAACGTTCTCCCCTCTGAAGTATACTTCTCACAGACAACCATATTTTTGTTCTTATCATCCTGGCTGACATTCCAGCTTCCCCTTCCACTGCAGGGATCCTCACTGAAGTCCCACTTTCTATTTCTCATTTTCTCTTTTATAGCTTTCAGTGCTCTAACTGCTTACAGACAGAACTAAAATATATAAGAACTAGCAATCGCACCTATGGTGTGCAATGGGTACGCCGAAGCAGTGTGGAAAGTTAATGTGGAGAAAAGTTGTTTTTTTTTTTTGTTTTTGGATATAGTGTGCAATAAAGGTCTTATTAGAGAAGTAATATGCATTCATTTAGAAGGAGCCAAACAGGATTGAAACAAAACTTTTGAATAAGGAAAATAGTTAAGCTCCTTGACCATAAATATCTACATGCTTGAGTCCATTTTGTTTGATTTTTCTATTTTGTCTTTATAAAATTTCCCTTGTTAGGTCTGGCATTGTTGATACATAGTTGAAATGTTTGGAAACTTTGATTAATTTAACTGTCAAATGTGATTGTTGGTAATGTCATCCACCAGGAGTTAAAATAAAGTAGTGAAAATTATTCAAAATGCATAGCACACCAACAGACAACCAAAAACTCTCATGCAACGGCTTTCTAAAATGAGACTATTTGAAGTGATGTGTACTTTGAAATAAAAATAAAAAATGGAGACACAATAATGTCCAACTGTAAGAAAAATGTACTAACCTTTTTTTTTCCCTAAATGTCCATACTCTATTTTAAAGCTCCCACACGCGGGCAGAATACTAACAAAATTAATAAGATTTGACTTAACACATGAGAATTGCATTTTCTTGGAAGTTTGTAGATTTTTATTTTAATGATTTCGTACTGTGCAATTATGACAGATCATTGAGGAAATTATTATTTACCAGTTGAAATCAATAATTAACAATTTGAACGAGGAGAAGCATGTCCTTGGCTTTGGTCTACATCACAGAGATGGATAAATGTCTCAGCAATGCAATCATTGCATTCCATGAGATAACCTATCTTTGAGGCATTCTGTCAAACAGTTCACGTGCCTTTTCTATGCTTCCACATTTTGCATACATGTCTACCAGAGCATTTCCAACTATAATATCTGAAAAATTTCCTCCATCTATGATGCTTTGATGGGAGTATACTGGCGAAGGCTGTGGAATTTGACTTTACACCTGCCAATTGCATTTGCTTGAAAGTTTCTAAAGCCTTCTCAACAAATCCATTTTGTACATATCCTGCAACCATTGCAATCCATGAGATGAGATCTTTTTCAGGTATTCCGTCAAATAGTTCACGTGCCTTGTTAATGCTTCCACTTTTTGCATGCATATCTACTAGGGCCGTTGCTATAAAATCTGACAAAGTTCCTCTATCTTTTATGCTTCGATGGATATAGATACTGTTCCAAAGCTCCCATTTTGGCATGGGCAGGGAGGATGCTAGCAAAGGTTACGGAATTTGTCTTCAAACCTAACAATTACAAATTTGCTTGGAAATTTCTAAAGCCTTTTTAACTAATCCATTTTGTGAATATCCTGCAAGCATTGCAGTCCAGGAGATCACATCTCTTTGAGGCATCTTGTCAAACACTTCACCTGCCTTGTCTATGCTTCCATATTTTGCATACATGTCTACCAGGGCAGTTCAACTACAACTGTAAACTCAACATATATCAATGGCCATATATCAATTGTTGGAGTCATTCCAGGAGAAAGGCAAGTATTTAAAATCATTTTGGTGATGTGTTTTAGAGTGTGAATCTATGTTGAAACAATCTATCAAATGTTGAATTAGAAGATCGAAACTTTTGTATCAGTATTTCTGTTAAAAATAGTTGCCACTTTTCATGTGACCAAAGAAAATTTGAAGTTGCAATATTTTTTGAAGCTACACAATTCTGCTTACATATAAACCTGATGTGAGTGTGCTTCAAGATGGCATGTAAGTGTGCTTCAAGGTGGCCTAGAAATGCAAGAAGACGGTGATTAAATAACAGAAAGAACATAACTGCAGTTGGGGAAAAAGAGGAAGTGTAATAGTAACCTCTGTTGACTCCTCCAAATGCACTCCTGGGCATGGTGGTTGCTTGCTACACCCATAAAATTAATCAACTCCACACTAGTCTCTGAATAAATCAGAAAACTCTGTAGCAAGTAACTATTCTGAGCACCCACTACATAATTACTCTGGGGTTTGCTATTTTTGGGCTTTGAAGATAGACCAATTGTGTTAATTTTCACTGACCAGTTTAATCATTGCCCAAGCACTGTCAGATAATGTGACACTATACTCTGGATCTATATAAACAATTATTAGATTGTTTGGATTAAATCCTAGATTCTATTTTAGAAAATCTTTATATCCAACTACTACAGAGGCTGCTACCCAACAGTCTAAACGCAATACAATCAATGATATGGGTATTCTTGTTCTATGTGAGTAAATGTAGGTGGCATTGATTAGCAGTAGAGGGCCAATTTATGATATTGTAATATTTAAATTTTAAGGAGCCCACATGGAGGACGGGCTGAAGCTTATGCTCAGGATTAATATAAGATAGAGACATGTTTGAACAGGGCAAAAAGGAATGGAAGTTAAGCGGCACAATCAATTGTGGTCCCACCATGGCTTCTGTAAAAGAAATTTGTGAATGCTTTTGTACATTGTGCTACCGGTGGTTCTTTAGTGAATAAATGGTGAGTTAGATAGTGAGAGTAAAGAAAGGTAGAACCAAATGCCTGTTAGTTTGTTTTATACTTTTGCCAACAGGGAGAATGCGACGTTTATGTATATTATCTCTACTTATCTCAGCCCTACTTTCACTGCACCAGTACTCCTCCTTATATCATTAGATATGAGAGCTATGCCTGTAGATTCCATGGCTACCGCAAAGCCTTACACACCCACAACTATAAAGACATGTGTTGCTGCTAATGCCGGTACATCATTAATTCCATCACCCACCATGGTAGTGATGCCCTCCTGCTTTAGCTCTCGAATAAATCTGAGCTTGTCTTCTGGGATTAATTGGGCATGAATTTCAATTTCTCCTACCTGTACCCCATTACCAGGGCTCCTCTGCCGGTTAAAATTGTTGTGACAGGATTGCTTACTCAAATCAGCCATTTAATACATATGTAACTCTTTTTCAATTTCTGTTTATAATTATTGATTTGTTGTTGATTCGTTTATTTTGTAGTGGCCGGCAGAAGATTTTGAGGGTTCCCATTTGCATCTTCTGCCATTTCTACACAGCTTCAAACCCTGATGCACAATATGAATCTAGGGTTTGCAAATTTAAAAGAAAGTATTTAGAAAATCATATAAACCTAGGGTTTGCGGAAATTAATATGAACTAGAAAGAATGGAAAAAAAAAACAGAAACATGATATAATTGAAGAACTTACCGATTAGCGGTAAGTTTAATTCCAGTCTTGTTACAGTTTATCTTCTTTTTCAAAGATCTCCAAGTGTTTACTCGATTCTTGAGCTCGAAACAAGATTTTTGCAGCCTAGGAAGAAAATATCGGTTGTGATTTCAGGCATGGGGTGAGGAATGTTTCAACTGCCTCAAAGTTGTTTTTCCCGGCGAGTGAATAATCCATTTATTGCGTGCACTCATCTCCCCATTCCGGGTTCTCTTCCCTCTTCAGCTGGATCAGGGAAAAAAAGGAGTACTGTTATTCGTGTGGTGGATCGGGAGGTGGGATCGAGGTGGGCCGGGATGCTTGCCCGGCAAGGGACGAATGGAGGGATCTCATGCTCTCACTCAATCCGAATCAGAGCGATCCACTTCTCGACCAAGCGGATATCCTTCCCTCCCACAGATCTCAAAGCTCTCACTTGATCCGTTCAAGTAAGGCATGGTCCAGGCAGGAGGTGTAAGTCGATCTCAAGTTGGGACTGCAGTGCACGTTACTCCAGTATCCCTTCCTATCACGCAACCTCAGTATATACACGGCGAAAAAGATCAACGGTTGACATTGAGGGAACTGTCAACCATGCCGTCTCCCTCCATCTGAACCCTTGAAACAGGGATACGCCTTCGGCGTAATAAATTACACAATGATAGCAAGCTGCTGATATGACTCAGGAAGTTCAAGAGAGTTTAAGTTAACGTGCACTGGGTAAATTGTTTTATACGCAGATTACCTTCAGAGTATATATAAAAGCTAAAATAATCCCCTAAAAAATGAATGTTCTAAAACTATTTTTCAGGCAGTTGATTTTGAATGTAGGAGCGGAAATGCATAGAAATAGAGACAGTTAATTACCTTCTTGTGGGTGTGTTACTGTTGCTGCAGCAGCTTCTCCAGGATGTGCACAGTAATAGCAGTGTAGATGGCTTATGTATAACCATACTAAAAAACCTAAACGAGAATTGATGGCCATTGCAGAGAAAAGAGAATAATGGAAGTAACTAAATTGAGCTCATTGTCCTCAATTTTCTTTCGACGTAACGATATAGGAATGAAATGGTTCTAGTTTGGAATGGTTATAGGATTTCTCATTGCATGGTGTAGGTATCAACTATAAGTAGGAGGTATTTTCTACAGTGTGTCAAATTATGATATTGTTATCAGGATTCAACTCTGTAGTTTTAGAGTCAAACTTATTGACCCATGTTTCATGAGTACCCTGAAGGCCCAGTGCTTCACCTCTGTGAGCATCACCTAGATGCAGTGAGTGCTAAGTGGACCATTCACTATCATGAGAGATGGATTCTTGTTACTCATGAAATATGGATCAATGAGCTTGACTCTAAAATTACGAGGTTGAATCCTGATAGCAATATCATAAGGTATCAACTAGTCAAAATTTAGAGGACAGCTGACATTTTAAAAAACGATGCGTTAGGAGATTAGAATTTTCTTATGTGGCTATCCGGTACAATAATGAATGGTACTGCTCTGGCACATAATGGCCCATGAACAATTAAAAACCAGAGAAATGAATGTGGCTTTCAAACAGCTGGCAATTGAAACTTGGGACCAATTTACGAGGACAGAAGGAAGTGCTTGCTGTCCACAAACCCAGCCAAAGCCGTGGATCTGTGTCAAAATAGCGACGGACCGAGTACAAAAAGCAGCACTGTAAGCCTTTCGCCATGAATCGAATCAAATCTTTTGTTTGTGTGGTTATCGGAATGGCCAGCTGTGGGTCTCGTCAACAGTTCATTTCGGTTTCACTACAGTTCTTGCAGTCAATTATTCATTGGACATTATTTCTATTTAACCCTAATTTACTGTTTAACGTGTAACATTTTCCAATTTTATGTTTTAAAAAGTAGGGGATGAGTTAGGGGAAGCGGCTATCCAGCTGATGAATTTACAAAATAAAGTTTCTTAATATTTACTATCAGTTGCATGCATATGCATGAAACGATCAGCCAATCATAGGGACCCTGCGTGAATGGGTATTTAGTGGGGGATGGATGAAGAAAGTTGTTTTTCTAATATTATGTAAAGTATAAAAATTGAAAATTATTTGCAATTGTTTGAATGAGTCAAAAAAGGGAAATCATGTTAATAATTCAATATGGAATAGCGCAGGCTTACTTTATACTAGGAGGTGAACGAGATAAGATTTGTCGAGTACATTGTAATGAACAAAGATGTTTGAAAATCAATTTATATATTTATATGAATAATTAGCTAGATGGATAGATCAATTAATGCAAAGCTATGTGTGCATTAAAAAATATGAATTTGACTTACATTACTTGAAGATGTTATAAAGCACTTAAATTTGGGAAAGAAATTATTTTATATCTCTACATTTAATTGGAGCATTATATAACATTTTAAACCCCATGTTATAGTCGACGTCTTTATTGTATAACATTTGCATAAAAAGGAAAATTGATTTTTGCATTTCCACATCAATTATTTTTAGTTGGAAATTGATTATGGAAATGTAAAATAAAACCATGGGTCTTCTTCATTATTTGCAATGTATGCATTAATTGCAATTTCAAGCAATTGATCATCAATAATTTTAATTACAACAATTCTTTTAAAATGATTTTAACTAGCAATTGTGTGCAAAGACATGCAACGATGAGCCGATAGGCAGAGAAGTCCAAAAGGTAGGTGCTATTACATCCATCGCCACTACACGGAAACCATACAACAATTACCAACCTTCTCTATCGACATGCCAAACGCTTTCAAACACAAATAAAGTTGTAATATTCTTAGCCTTTATTCGAAATAGACCAAAAACATATCTACAAACCTCAAAAACATCAAAGAAAAAATTAAACAAAGCATGTTAAATTTGTCAAAGGATATGTTGAATTTGTAGACAGAAAATATTAAATTTAAAACATATAACTGAATGAAATCCAGCATTTACCTCATAAATATGTAATTAGCAATTTTTTAGTTCAGAAGATTGAAGCAAATTTGATATTTTAAATAAAATGTTGTAGAGAATTGAGAGTTTATTTGTCCATTACTGTCAAAAGGCTTGTTTTCTCAAAACATTTAGGGTAAAGGTTCATTCAAAAGAGAATTTAAACAACTTTGGAAGTCAAAAAATAAAATGCTTAATATTGGGAGAACATTTGTCCATAACCGTCATATATCGCATAATTGATCAAAATCTTAGAGTCTACTTTGCAACAAATTCCAAACATCAAAAAAAAAAATCTTATAAAAATATGATATCTCAAATTATATCAACTAATGCATGTACCTATTTTGTTCCATATTTGAATGAAGAGAACGAAAAGATTAAATTATTCCTTTCCTTTTCTCAGGTTGTAATAGTCCTCATCCTCAACAAACAAGACTCTGCTAGTAATACTGCAACCTCATATGAAGAAATAATTATGGCTTGAATATATGATATCCTCATCCTTGGTTAGAGTTCCTGAAGGGAATAGAACTTTCAAAATTTCCATTGTGTATTTGGAAAATAGTTGTGGATTTTGAAATTTTCTAATTTGCTATGGCGCATTAGGAAATGTAGGCCTTCTTGTTGAAGTATATAAATATTCTAATCCTTCAAAAGTGTTGTAATCAATACAATAGAGGGACATAAAGCACACACCTTGCATGATTATACCAATTATTTCTAACCCTTAAAAAGAACTCTAATCAACTCTAGCAATAGAAGTATTAGAAAGAGCGCTTATTTATATCGAAAGCAGAAGGCATATAACATGTGTAAAATTCAATACAACGCTACTTGCAAAAAATTTCTTAATTAATAAGTTCGAGCTTCAAAACTGCAATTAGTGAAGAGAAAATTTGAGAAGTATACCAAATATGTTAAGTCCCATCATATATTGGTTTAGAGAAACCATCGACAAACTGAATAAACCACCAAGTGATGTAGAAAGTTATTGCAAGTGGAAACATAACGACACTGCAAAATTGTGTTCAACATTTCAATCCACATAATCAACTACTACACATTTCAATGTAAATTAATGAAGCCCAAATCCTTATTAGAACTGGAACTTGCAATGAAAGAAATGGTCTATCAACCAATAGGTTTCACTTGATTGTGCAATGCAATAAATGGAAAAAATCTCTTCTTGCCATCCACTCGTGAACTTTTTTGAAACCCAGCTCTGCAGAATAGCATAAAAAGCCTGGTCAATTCAAAACCACCCAACAACTTTGAATTAAAAACATGTTCAAGTATTTACTAAGTTTCAACAACAACAAAAGAAAATATAATCAATAGAATAATTGGAAACAACATCATAATTTCCCAACCATTACAAAGAAAACTAAGAGTATGAATGATTTTTCCGAGATTCATAATTTAGTTGCTAGCCTTAGAAAAACAAACACTTTGACAAACATCTACAAAGAATTAACAAGTGCCCTAATATCTTGCCACCATTGGTTCAAATTATCCACGCTGAGATCAGAATGTGTAGCACATGTAAAGATAGTCACAACATAACAGTACCTTATTAGCCATTGCTATAAGATTTTCCAACAATGTAAAGATATGGTATTGCCATGGGTCCACAACAAAAAGGCAAATTTTGCCAAGTCAATATCAAAAGAGAATACATAAAATCTCTTCAACACATGGAATTTAAAAAAAACTGTCTACTAACATATGGACAACTACAAAAACAAAACTAAACAGGAGCATACACAAACAAGGGTCTATAATGTGACAGGAAAAATCTTAAATGCTATTTCTACCTTAAATTTAGTTAGCATTATACTTGGTTGGTGTCCAATGCCCCTCTTAATCTCCATCTGATGAGGGCACAGCCCGAGACACAGAAAATAACCCACAAACAAGAGAATAATTCTATTATTCAGAAAATGGAGCTTCTTACATGCAGAGGATCTCAATCCCCAAGTTCTACAACACATGCAAGTTACAGAAAACTACAGAATTACCCTTTCGCAATATGCGAGCTTGTCCCCAAAAAGTTACCCAAAAATTAGAAACCCACCCATAAATAGAGCTCCTCTTTGGTTTGGAGTCAAAACAACATTCAAATTTGAGTTTAGGCGGTTTGGGGCCGAAAAATTACAAATTGAAGTTCAAATTTCAAAAGAACATTTGCAATTGTATCTTCTAGAAAGTGTGCCAACTTCCCAGGGCCATAACTTTTGATCCAGAACTCCGATTCGCGAACCGTTTGAACCGTTGGAAAGGTCTCAAAGTCAAGAATGCGCCTGAAATTAGCTATGCTGATTTCGGCAAGTTTCGGGGCTGATCTGAGAAATCTAAGTGCCTCAAATCTAACTCAGAAGATTTCCAGGTGCAAATCTGGGCAACTAAAACTGCAATATCTTTCAACCCAGGAATAGAAAATAAAAACCATAAATTGGGAATTTCATTATGACGAAAAGGGTATGGGTGTGTGCAAGAAGTTGAGTCCACTTTTTGGCCAAAAAGTGGAAGTGTTTTCCCTGATTTTCAGTATTTGACACATTTGACCTTAAAATTTGAAGCACTTAGAGATGAAATCTTTAAAAAAGTCACTAATCATAAAATGTAGTGCTCGGAGTCTAGTTTCCAAATATGTAATTTATTTCAATACCAGATTGTACAAATTGAGTTTCAATAGGCATTTCAAAAAACACTATTTAAAAGTCATTTTTTTTACCATACCATGCACGTGTACTGACATCCATATTTTGACTTAAATTATTGTATTTTTCTAAATCCTTTTGGGAAAATTTTTATGACTCAACGAACCTTGCTCTTGATATTTTTTGTAATTTTTATTGAATTTTTTTTGTTAATTTTTATTAGGCGATTTGTTGGTTTTGAAAAATAGTCGTAATGCGACATGCATAAGATGACCTAAACTTATCATTTTTTATTTTTTTTTTCAAATTGAAAAGAATTGTCTGAAGTTTGTTCTCGTGCAATCCGTTTTTCAAAATGTTATGTTGATCAAAAGTTATTAAAATAGTAAAAAACTCTAATATTTAAAGTTTATGGACCAATTTTATTAGAAATTAATTGAAAAATAGAAAAAATAATTCAATTGCAAAACAAATTACATATTTAGAATCTGCATTGTTTGATCTAAAATGGGTTTTAATTTCGTCATAAAATTTTCGAAAAAAGGTCGTCAGCCATATGTCCAAAGTCGATATTTTTCTTTGACATTGTTAGGGCCTTCAATTTGCAGGTCAAACTAGGTTGAAGGCTTAGGTTCAGACTTCCAAAGCTTTTCCTGAACCAAAAACCTTGGCAAAAACCAGTCCACGATGCAAAACAAAATTCAAATTTAAAAAAATGGGATCCCAATTATAAAACGGGATCCCATGCTATAATCGGGATCTCGTTGCCATTTCGACCATTGTAAAGGTAACGAGATCCCATTGCCTTTACAACGGCTCCCACACTCAATTTGAGTGAATGGGATCCCGATTATAGAGTGGGATCCCGTTTATTAGTAAACGGGATCTCGTTTTATACTCGGGATCCCATTTAATAATAAGCGGGATCCCGTTTTATAGACGGGATCCCGTTTATTTTATTTAAAAACACTATGCATAATTACTGTCAAGTCTGCAACTTTGCAACTTCACATGTACGGCCGAGAGCACTAAAAATCAATTATTTTTCATAAGTTATTGTATTTACAGGTGGTCAATTTGATTTCTGGTTGATTTTATCAAAGGGAGCATCATCTACACCATTTTTCAAGTGAAATTTGCAATATGGATTGAATTTTTCAAAGGAAGCATGAAGAAAACAATTTTTAAAGTGGAATTGTGGTAGTTTTCTATTTGTTTTGAGGAACACAAGAGGAAGAATTTTTCCGTGATAGGTATTCAACTTCCAATTTGGATTGAATATTTTGAAGTATTTTACTATTAACATTCATTTGTGCTTGAGAATTTTATAATTATGGGAGACAAATGTCGTAATAAGAGAAGAAAGGCATTGACTCCTCAAGAAGTTGAAGCAAATAAAGAAAAAGAGAGACAAAGACAAAGAGAAAGAAGAATGAGAATAAAATCAATGAACGATGGTGGAGCAACCAATTCAACAACTATTGAAGATGAAAACATTGAAGATACCATAGTTGTAGATGAAGCTAATTGCAAGGAGTCAATTTGGAGAAGAATATGATTATACAAACAAGTCCTACTATGTCTTCAAATCCCTCTTTGAATGCTATGGAGAATGTTTCAATATACACGAATCCAGGTACGTCTTCAAATCCACATGTTAGTGAAATGGTAAATTTGTTTGTAGAAGATTTACAAGATGCTGGATATAATGATGTTGACATTGACTATATTCAAAGAGATGAAACTTTTATAGAATATGTTGAAAACAAAAAATAAAAATCTTTTGTTGCAAATGAAAATCAAAATGATCATTTTCTTGAAAATGAAAATAAAACCTATATTTTTGATGAAAATGAAAATGAAAATGAAAACCCTGTTGATGAAAATGAAAATGAGCCCAGTTTTGTTAATGGCGAAGATGAAAATGAAAATGAAACCGTTTTGTTGATGAAAGTAGTGAAAATGAAAACTGTTTTGTTGAGAGTGAAAATGAAGATGAAAATCTAGAATGTGATGTTGAATTTAATGAAAATACTTTTTTAAAAATTGGAAGTGGTGTTTTAGATAATCTTCCTGATCAAATTTCTTGGAGGCAAATAAGAACACACGCGAATAGAATATACACCGAATTCTTTTATCATAAAAAAATTGCATTTCAATGTCAACTAATGATGCAATTGATGAGAATGCAAAGAATGAGGAAAGTAATGAAAAGGTTAGGCTTTTATGTTAAAACAAAAAGAAAAGATCAATCATCAAAACATGATATGTCTCATTTGCTAGTGCCATTCAATCTATTGGAAAAATGAGTGATCTAAGATAAAAGCAGCAGAAAGGCTATAACTACTGCTATAGTCAATAAGTAACTTTTGAATAAAAAGAATGGTAAGCTTAACAGTGAAGTTTAAAAATGCATCATAAAACATTTTACTAAGAAGCTGACAAAAGAAGAGAAAGTATAGAAAATGATCCTATCAATCAATGTTGGGTTTACGATTGGGCGACCTCTGAGGAGTCTAATACCATTGAATGTTGAAATTAAATCTTTGATAAAAAAATATTGGCATGATAATACTAGGGTTTCATCTAATGCTAGAGATGTTTTAAAATTAATGGTGGGGTCCAAAGTTTGCGATCCTCACCCAAACACCTATTAGATACAACTGTTGAGATTTTATAAAAAAAATTAAGCGATTGATGTTACTGGTAATATTAAAAATAAGTCAAAAGGTCTTTTGAAATGTAAACCACAGTATGTAAAAATTAATAAGCAACGAATATCTTGTTGTTGTAAAATACATGTTCAATTTCGTTATTTTTATGATGTTTTTCGATATATACGTTGTACCTTGCATTCTAACATGATTATACATGATTGTGGTATTGATATGCCACCTGAATCAATAAGAGAGTTTATTTCAGGTTTGTTTTGTGAAAAATCTAATGATAGATTATTTTATTTAAGTTCTTGTATTTCTGGACAATGCATTAACTGCGGAAATCTTTTTCATTTTTAAGAAATTGTTTACATGAAAGTGTTGATCATGATTTTGGACAATAATTAGTAGACATCAAAAGATTTAGGAATGTTCACTATTCTTTAAAAGATGGAAAAATAGGAAAGCGTTGTGATTTAGTTACAGAAAAAGTTAGTGTGCATGCATTTATGAGTGAATTTAATAATAAAATTGTACCAAAATATGTTATGCACTCTGAATATGCTCGATGGCTTGATGGCCAAATTTGTGCATGTAGAAACACATTTCCAATTGGTACTATACTTTCAGTGGTTGATTTTGCAGAGAATTATACTCTCGCTCCACAAGAGGAAATTCAATCTCAATATTATAATTATGTGCAAGTAGCTATGTTTGTCCATATTGTTTATAGACATGCAGATGATAGCACTGAGGATGATAGAAAAGTTTTGAGGGAGTATCATTTTTATTTGAGTGACAATCGGTTACATTCATAAGAGTTTGTTCAATATTGTTTTAGTATATTTTATAGAAATTTAAAAGAAAGAGGAATCCATATGAAAGAATACCTCATATGGTCAGATAATTGTACGGGGCAGTTCAAAATGCTAGAATGTTCTATTGGTTAAGTAGGGTTCACAAAGAACTTAATGTCCAACATATATGGAGTTTTTTTTAAGCTGGGCATGGTAAAGGAGAACATGATGGAGCTGGTGCGTGTGTCAAAAGAATTCTTGCTAGAGAACAATTAAAATTCGAGGATTCAGTAAAATTTAAAAATGCACATGAGATTGTGGATTGGTGTAATAGAAGATTATCTGCACCTGGTTCGAGTGATTACTCTACAATTCATCGATTCTTTTGGTTGGTGGAAGAAGAAAGCATTGTATCTAGAGTTGATTGTGAGACAATTAGTGGATCTACTAATTGGCATTCATTTAGGAGTGCGATAGCAAGCACATGGACTATTTGGACAAGGGAGCTTGCATGTTTTTGCCATTTTTGTATCTCAGGAGATTGGGAAGCTTGTGAAAATACAGAATGGGTTGAACAGTGGGAGCAAAGATCGTTGACACCTGTAGAAGCACATAATCAATATGAAATAACTATTGAAGAAAATGATCAATTGTTTGCATCTGAAGATTATGATCATGTTTCAGACCTTGTACAAGAAGGTAATTTTAATTCAATTTATTTCATTTTATTTTGCTTTATTAAGTTATTTTTAATACTAAATTAGTTATATGGATATGCTGCAAGTTATTAAATCAAAATTTTGTTGTGAGGGACATGTGTATCACGGTTATTGCGCTGAGGGAATGAAAGAAGCAAAGCAGAATGTTAGTTGGCAGCTCGTTGTGTGGAAACTAAGCATAAGTTTATTAACACCTCGAGAAGATGATGATGGCTTTCATTATCCAACAGTCACAGTGATCCTTAAGACACCTCCTTAAGCAAATTTTGATAACAAGTTTTAGATCCCCTTAAGCATTTTTTTAGAACAAGTCTTTGATCCCCTTAAGAAAATTTTGAGAACTTATTTGATGATGGGTTTTGAACATGTTTTCCAATAGGATCGATGGTGGTTGTTGGCACTTGGCTACAAAATTTCTTGAGAAGAAAGAATGGTCTACTTGCATTCGAAGACTATGAAACACATAAAAAGATTATGC
>VDFB02193867.1:678950646-679269958 GCA_007258455.2 Sequoia sempervirens | reverse complement strand
TGACTTAAGTCAAAAAACAGAAATAATATATAGTCACTTTATGTTGGCCAAAACAATTATTATTTTAATAAAAATGAATTTAAGTTATATGTAATGTCCCTATTTTTAGCTCTACACTTTTCAGTGATTGATGGCCTTTTCCCGGTGTGCTGTCGGTCAGTCAGAAGCAGAATTAGGGTTTCCGACTGCTTGATGGGTTCTTTTGAAGATTCAAGGGTTTTCATATTGGAGTTTGGATGTTTGGATTCTGGTTTCCTTCTAGGTTTTCAGAAGGCTTCGCAGAGATATGACATGCAACTGCGTCGGGCAACCTTTCCGGACTTACTATTTTTAGTAAGTTATGATGGCTACATCCTGGAGTTTGGGATTTTGGATTGCGGATTCTTTCTGGGTTTTTAGAAAGCTTCGCAATGGTGTTGCATGCCTTTTGATCCGAGCAACTTTCCAAATTTACTATTTTTAGTAAATTCTATTTTTAGCAGTGGTCCAGTCAGCATCAGCTCAGCAAGCTTTCCTCTTCTGGCAGTTCAGTTGGTAATATTGATTTTGGCTTTAAGGTGCTCATTTTGGAGAGATAAGTTATTTTAAATTAATAATGTTTTATTTTCATCTTATGACCCCTTGGCCTAATGTTACAACTTCAAGTTGTTTTTAAAAGGGGGACTTTGAGGGTGGTCATCTCATGAGGAATTATTTTAATATTTCTAAAGGCCAAAATTTAGCTAGAGGATTTGGACGCCAACTTTGAGGGAGATATTATTTTATTAAAAGATTTATTTTTGCTCTTAAAAAAGGGACGCCACTCTTGGAGGGAAAATGAAGTCAAATTCAAATTGGAAAAAGGGCGCACTTTCTAGAAGCATCTAGAAATTCTCTACTAAGTCTATAAAAGAAGGCCTTCTCTCTTCATTTTATCATCTTATGACTTGAGTAATGTTATGCTGCCGAAATGGTATTGGGATTGCTTCGAGGAATGAATGCCTCCTAGCCTTGGCTCGACTTTTTGCTTGAAAGATAGCAACTAGTGGAGAGTTAGTTTGTAGTTGAGTGGATTTTGTAGTGAGATTTTGCATTGTAGTAGTTATTTTGTATTTGTAGTTCAATTTCTAGCATGTTAATGAAGTTCTGGAGTTGCTGATTTAGTATAGCTGCATGTTGTATTTGCTCATAAGTCAAAAAATAAAAATATATTCGTTCTGGGTATTGGCTAGAACCATTTCTATGCCCTAGGCGCCCATTTGTGCAAATTTTGGTGATTTATAATGAAGAATCTGATTTTATCTTGTTGGTAGAACATTTCTAGAGGCTGTACCATTCTGTTCCGCCTGGCAAGTGTTTAGAAAAAAAAATACTTCAATTTGTCAGTTGTTTCTTTGTCTAGTCTTCATTGTCATCATCCTAGCATTCATTTGCATCAAGTCTCATGTCATTCTGACAAGTATTGAGTGAGTTGTGAGCATTTTAGTGGATTCTAGGGTTGTTGGTTATGCATTTCAAGTTGTTGTTCTGTCATATCAGATTTTGGAAAGTGCATTTTTGGTGAAGGTTTGGTGTTAGGAAGTCTTACTAAGCTTGGTGGAGGTCACATTTACTATTGCAGCAATTGAAGAGATTCTAATCCTTGTTCTTGCAGGCATTCTTTATATTATTGTAAGCTGAATAGTAGTACTGTCAGCATTTCTTCTCATCATTCTCATCATGCTTTGTAATACCCACTGAATAAGTGGAAGAGGCTGGCTTGCCGCCTATTTACAATTGATTTGCATTGTAGTTTCTTAGCATCTCCGCCCTATGGTAGCTCCATTCCCACTCCGGGATTGAAAGCACATTCTGGGTGTTGAGTTTACTTTCAGCACTTGTAGTTGGTAGGGATCCTCTGACCATATGTTTGTCCATCTTGCACACATTCTTGGTTAGAATTACCTTTCAGCACGCATTAAGATCCTCTGACCATATGTTCATCCATCTTGGGCACATTCTTGGTTAGAGTTACCTTCAGTTGCAATTTGTTTTAAGGCACTGACAATCCTCTTGCCATATGACAGCCTCTCTCTTGTTGAGATTGAGTGCGCATTCTTGGCAACGAGTTATTTGTAACTGCTGGTTTGATTGAACTCACCCTAACGGATTCTTGTTGTTGAGTTGTAAAATTGAAAAAAAATTGGCTCGGCATATTTCATTATAACTTTTTGAAAGTTCCCTCGGAAGTTATAAAAGAGGAATGAAGGAGATCATTTTCACATCTTGGACATTTTATTTCTCATTTACAAAGTTTGAGCTGCAAGTTCAACTTCAAACCCTACAGGTATTTGATTTGAAGATGAAAGATTTCTTTCTAGTCAAATTAATGGCGGATTCACACAAAATTCACATGTGCTTCTAAATGGAGAAAATAGAGATTTTGTGACAATTGCAAGCGGCAAAACTACAGGTACAAATTTATTGAGATTTGCCCACAAATAATAAACTTGCCAATATGTGTGTGTGTGTGAATGGTGAAAAGTTCAGAAGTTATAAGTGCAGTGTGTGCAAATAAAAGTTGAATTAAAAATTATATATGTTTTATTCATGCTAAGCTTTACCTAGTTGTACCCTTCTTACATATTTGTGAGGGGTCATACACTTTATCAAAGAAAAAGAAGGGTGATACATTATTTGAAGACTTGAGAAGCCTTATAAATTCTACCACAGGCTTATAGGCTCTAAAAAGTCAGAGCTGCATTCTTAAAGGGAGCCGCCACTATTGGAAAAATATTGTCATTGATGTCAAAGGGCTCGACAATGGTTTGGACAGTTTTTTTGCAAAAATAATGGTGTATCTTCTACATGGGACGACCTATGTAATGCATCCCTTGGAGGAGTTTTTTATTGCAACAATAAAATCAGAAAAATGGGACGAACCCCTCATAAATGCCACCCCATATTGGAAATTTTAATTAAATATTAAATTAATTTTTATTATCTTTTTGGGCTCCCAAAGAGGGATGACCCCCCTAGAAGGGTGCACCCAACTTTGGGCAAATGAAATTTGTTGGCGTTTCAATTCACACCTTTGGAATGCGAATTAGGAACGGACAGCTATGCACTATTAGACTGCTCTTCAAATTAGGAGGGGAAGCTCCCTCTTTGCTGATTATGCTTAAAAAGAAATACTAAACTACTACCAATCTTTTTATTTCTCAGCTGAGACCACAAGGTTATAAAACACTTTGCGTTGCAGCTAAGGTTTTCTCTGGTTTCGTAACTTCAAACTACAACTAAGCCTATTCTAATAACATTTCTAATAACTCAAGTAAATTCAGAGCCTGAAAATTAGAAATAAACAAGTAATGATTGATTTGACACAAAAGCTTAAATAAACTCGCTTCCAGAACACACCCGAAGACTCGTTGTACTTATTAGATGTAAGCTGAAATAAATATTACGAAAGCAAAACATAAGACAAAGTACTGAAATAGATTGAGACAGTAGATCAGAGCAAGATAGAGATGAGATTTCTTTGCTCAATTTTATAACAGAAAATACACTTCTAGGACAGCAAATTATAGCAAAGTAGGCTTACAATATGTGATCAAACTAGATTACACCTGAAACAAAAGTGAACAAGCACTGAATAAAAAAGTTGCAGGAACAATAGGCTCAGCAATTTGTTATCACAACAACAGTTAAAAATAAATGGGCAAGGCTGCCCTTATTTATACACAAACAAGGAGTAGGGAACCCTAAAATCTCCTTGTTTTTAACAACTAGACTTGCCAACATGCAAGCTTTATTTCTAAGACTATACAAAACATAACTAACAGTTAACTGGACTACAAACATCAGTTAACTAATTTAACAACAAGAAAAGCTCCAACTATACATTTGATATTTCCAAAGAATAGATAAGCATGAAGGAGAACAGCCAGTTTAACTTGAAAAAGGCATCAAGTTAACTATTGCCTTTACTTGAGTTCTATTCCTGTGAATCTTTGCATGCTTCAACTGGTGGATCACTCATTGATAACTTGGGAAATCATATCCTCCAAAAAGTTAACTACCTCTTCATCAGAAACACTGTACTATCTAGAACAATATATTGTTTTTCTAGCATCTCTTAACCATCTGCGATCAAACTTAGAAATTATTTTCTCTCTTCAACTGCTCTATCAAATTTTGCTAACATTGTGACAACATGATTCATCTTGCAGGCAACAGGATCACCATTAAAAGTGTCATGAATAAGGTTCTGAAACACTATTTGTACTTCACTGAGATCAAAGTAAGTGCCATCTTCATGTCAATATTGACAAGGAATTTGCGACACAAACGTGCTTACGAACTTGAGAGTATTAGCAACCTTTTGTCTATATCCAGCCAATTCTATAGATATTCCTTTGTACGTATTTACTTTGAAGAATTGTTGTTCTCTCCAAGCAAAAAGTTTCTTCTTGTGTTCTTTTGTAATGACTGAATCATAAGCCCTCCTCAAGTCATAAATAACAATCTCATCTCTTGGTTTCCTTTCCGCTATATTCTACTCAAACTCTTGAATCCTTGAGCGAAGATCATGACCGTTATACCTCAATTGGTACATCTTTGCAAGTATAAATTTGCCCTTGGTGATGAATTCTTCTATCCAATCTCTCATATGTTTTCTATTTATGACCAACTGACTTAGTTGAAATAAACCGGACCAATTTTTTTTTGTTTTATCAATGAACAATTCAGCTCAATCACAACAGTCACCCGTTAAGGTTAGCCCAAAACCAAACTCTGCTGAAAAGTAACTCTACGCCAAGAATGCACACACAACTCAGGATGAGATTGGTGTTGACATATGGCACCGAGGGTCGTTAGAAGCAACTGAAGGAAATACAATGCTGAAGGAAAGCTCAACACCAAGCATGTGCACTCCTAACCCGAGGTGGGAAAGGTGCTACCATATGGCGGAGATTCTATTAACAATGATGCTATGCAAGTAAAACAATCTCAATGCCAAGCATGTGCATTCCTAACCCGAAGTGGGAAAGGAGCTATCATATGGCGGAGAAACAAATAATAAATACAATGTAGACTGAGCAAGGGCCAGTCTCATACACAACCATGGGAGTAAAAGTGATTAAACTAAAAGTAAACTAGGTGGCATAGCCATCCTCTTCCACTAAAGTGGGGATACAAAATGTAAAGTGCAGAAAGTAAAAGAGTTGATCAGTACTACTGATTCAGCGTTACAATATGATGAACAATCTGCAAATACAATGAAATATAGATAACCAATGATCTCCAAAATGTTAGGAAATGAACTCCAAACAAGTACAAGCTATCCAACATGTGAAATATAGCAAAAGGGACTAAAATATCAGGTCTGATATAAAATTGCAGCAATCAGAAAATTCATACCAGCAAGCCCTAGAATCACCAAAATGCTCATAACTTCGTCAAAACACCTCCGAATGATGTGGAACTAAATGCAAATGAGAGCTAGGAGTTGAGCGACCAAGACCAAGCCAAGAAACTCCTCCAAATAGCAGTGATTTATTTATGCACGCTTTCCAATGCAACCTCAAAGAAGGTACAACCTCCAGAAATGTTCTACTAGCAAGATAAAATCCGAGACACTTCCAAAAAATCTGAAAACTTGCAAGGAGGGGTGCCCAAGGTAGACTAAAGCATAGGGCCAATACCCAGAACCACCAAAAAATCGTGCATGGACTTATGAGCAGATTTCTATTTCAGCAAAACCCTAACCAGCAAATGAAAAACTGACAAATCTCTAAAATCTTCAACCTTGATGCTCTGTCTGCTAGTCTGGATGAGAAGCAGTCTCTGGAAACTCAGCTAGGTGCTATCTTTCAAGCACGAAACCAAGAGAAAGAACTAGGAGGTATGCATTCCTCGAAGCAAGCTCTGAAAGCATTTCAGCAGCATAACAGTATGATAAGCAACAATAGATATCCATGAAGAGCCCAACACTCTTATTTATAACTTTTTTCTCTCCCAAATTCAAATCTTCTTTTCCCTCCAATTAGGGCACCTATCTCAAATTCACATTCATCTTCAATAATTTGCAATTTGAATTTCATTTAGCCTCTTCTCCAATAATGAAATATACTTTATCAAAAATGCTAATAAAGTATAATGTGGCGTCCCAAAAGTATTAAAGTGCAATACTTTATAAAATAACATATCTCCTCAAATAGGTGTCCAAATATAATTAAGTGAAATATTTTATAATTTGCAAATATTCTTTCAAACTAGGCGTCCATTTTGCCTAAGTTAATATTTCACTTAAAACATTATCATTTGCCAAATAAAGCCTCCAAAATGTTTAATTACTAAACATTATAAAAATCACTTATCTCTCCAAATCGTCCTCCATGCCTCAGCCAAATATTTTTCACTTAAAACATTATTTTTCATCAAATATCAAACTTGCCAAAATAATCACCTCAAATGTTGGAGACCACTACTCAAGCTGACCTGCCAGAAATAGCCACTGCACTGAACTACTACTAAAAATAGCACTGCCAAAAATAGTACTTACTAAAAATAGCATACTGCTAAAAATAGTAAGTTGTTCCCAACTCATTTTCTCCACATTTTGAGTAGCCGTCGCAACTTACTAAAAAAAGTTAAGTCCGGAAAAGTTCTTTGATTCAATTGCATGTCACACCATCGCAAAGCTCTCTAAAAACCCAGAAGGAATCCAAAATCCAAACTAGAAAAATCCAACATGCAAGCCTCCAAAAGCAGCCGAGAATGCAAGTCAATAACCTATCATGCATGTCACCTCATCACGAAGCTCTCCAAAAACCCAGAAAGCTTCACCAGACATGAGTTAGAAACTCTCACATGCAAGACCTCAAAACCTCCTTTGAAAGTGGAAACCCTAATTTTCATTTCAGCTTTAGCCTACGAGTTTCCGGAAATAGGCTAAATCCAAACGAAGAGTGTAGGGCTAAATTGGGGACATTACATCAGTTGACGTTGATCTGCAGGTGACTCCGGGATCTATGGAGGCAACAAAGTAGCTTGTGAAGTACCATGAAGGAGATTGGAAACATACTATTGTAGTTGTCGAATCTCAGCCTTGAGGGCTGCCTTATCTTCTCCATCCTTGAGCACTCGTTCCTTCAGATTATCTGCTGCAACCTCAAAGAGATTTACATTAGTATGCCAGGTGCTTCTTCCAAGATTGGCCTTGACAACCTTGAAGTCGTCAATTTCAACCTCATCAACGTTCTTGTTCTCTAGAGGTGTGGCAAACTCAAGGGTAATCTCGCCTTTAGAATTCTTCTCCATATGAACTTGCTTCTTGAGTTTCTTCTTTGTTGTGCCTTGGTAGATGCTATCAAGTTCTACAAAGTTCAACTAATAAGAAGGCTTCCTCCTCTTCCTACCCAGTAGGTTCTCAAGCCAAGACGAGGAGTCTCTACTAACTTCTCTGAGAGGATCGTTTCCAGTTCCAGAAACTCCTGATGGATTAATAGGTGTTGAGACGTCGCGAACTAGTGAATCGTCTTTTGAATCTATATGAATAGGTGAAGGCCTCAGCGACGACGGAAGAACAGGAGATGGAGGCTCTACTTCAACTTGTGGTGCTAACTCAACTAGAACTTTTGGTGCATCTGCTGACTATTCCTGTTGATTCACCTTTTCCTTTAAGCTCTTTGTCATTCTACTAATCTTTGTATCTTCTCGAGGATTGCTCATAGCTTTCGCTCTCGGTTTTGATTTAGAAGAAGGAAGAGATGACTGAACTATTGGTGGCTCTGTGATTGGAACAACAAACTTTCGTGTCTTCTTACTGTTCAGGAATATCCTACTATTCTTGATAACTCGGCTTGTTATTTCCTCAATTGAAGTGCCCTCTTTGGCGAACCAATCAACTTGTGAAAGTGGCCATTGCCCAACTCGATCTTAGGCATACATGCGAAGTAGGACTTCCCCATCATCATCTAAAAGATCTTCCAAATCCTTTGATAAGAAATCAGCCATCTGTTAAGGGTAAGTCTGTTGTAATTGTGCTTGTGCACTTCAAACTCATCTTCACCGTTAGTCCAGAAATCTTCAACTGTAGGCACATGTGCATGATTTTGACCAAGACAAGCTGCAACGACACCACAAGGATCGTATGAACGTCTCTCCTTGAAAAGATTGAGACCAAACTTTGACATTTCATCACTCATCAACTTAGCATCAGCTGCTGATCTACCCCTATATATGCTCATTTCAAATGGGAAACTAAATGCAGACTTGCGTTTGTTACGCAAAAAAGTGTGCACCTCATCCGTCGGATATCTAGGAAGCATGACTAGATCACCTAAGAAGCCATATACTCTTATGTAGGAGAACGTGGGGAATTGGATAAACCAATTAGCCCACTCTGCCATTGCCAATCTAGCATTTGCTGAAATTCGTATATGCAACTCATTATCAAGATCTCACACCGTATGCATAAGGAATAGATCATTCACCCGCTTGTAACACCATGGGTAATAATCATACACATGTTGAACACCCAGAGTTCCAACAACATTAAAACCTCTAAACTTGCCTTGAAAGGCCATTAGATATATGAGGTAGGATATCATGTGGAATTCACAGGCTTTGAAGAACTCTGTCATTTGACAGTGGAGACAATCACTGATCAACGTTGGCCAGTCATAGTGTTTTTGCTCTGTCAACAATCTGGGAAATGATGTAAAACATCCAAGGCTGGAATTTATTGGCCTCTGCTTGACCTATGATTCGGTTGAGCAAAGTAATCATGACTGCAAATTCATCCTTGAACTCACTGCGCCCAACATTTCTTGGCAAAGTATTTTGCTTCTCTTTCAGCCACTTCTGAGCCATTCTTTTCCAGCACTTGTCCTTTTGTGTATACCACAACTTTTCGCATTCTTCAATAGATATGATGAAATTTTTTGTCCATGGTGGTATTGCAAAACATTTCTCAATATCTTTCGGCCTGAGGCTGCAAATAATACACCCATCTGCTGATATGATTTCTCGTGAAATTGAATTGTAATGCTTGACACAAGCAATTACGAATTCAAGGCTTTGCGCCTTGATGGGGATAGAAGTTGCTACAAGCAACTCGAAATGATCAAGATTCTTGACTGTAACGTTTCTTACGCCTTCCAAAGCATGCAAATCAACAACTGGAAACATATGATGTAAGTCAGTTTCGAATGTTCTCAGGAAATCGTGGAGCAACACTGATTTGGTCCTGATTTCTGCTGGAGAGTACTGCATTTCGAAAAACTTAACTTTTAACTGTAAACACACCTATGTTCAGAAAAGTTCTGCACAAGAGCTAAAAATAGATCGCTGATTTATTTTTTCAGAAAAAGGTAAAAAAAAAAAATTTCAGAAAAAGGTAAATTTTTGGAAAAAAGTTGAGGTCTGGGTTTTGTAGACAATCTTATTCTGAAGAGACCCAAATCGTCAAATTCTGAAAAATTTGAGATTTTCCCAAAAAACAAGATCATGCAAGATTTCCTAAAAAGTAGGGTCGAAAAATTGAGGTCTAGGTTTTGTAGACAATTTTGTTTTGAAGAGACCCAGAACGTCATATTTTGGAAAATCTTAGGATTTCCCAAACATACGTGATTTCCTAAAAAATAGGGATCGACATGCAAATTTTTAAAAAAATTCAATCTTCAAGAGGAGTGAAAAACACGTAGACCCAGATCAATGAAACTTAAAAATTTTGACCACCTATTTCTGAAACGTGATGCCCTAGAAAAACAGACCATGCAAAAGCGTGCCTTGCACTTCACAATCTCAAATCCACAAAGAACACTGAAAAATTACTTCGTTTGAGCCTCCAAATCTTGATAAGAAGAAAATTTTATGTTTCTTCCTCTGAAAACTAACCTACAAATTATGAAGAATGAATGCTCAAAGCTTTCTTAAATAGGGTTTGGAGATAAAAAGCGCTTTCATGCAAAACCCTATTATTTTGGAGTCTACATGCAAAAATATCTGACTTCGTTTGCATCAAACAGTGAATTCCTCTTTTATAGCTAAAAAAAGCACATGCGTATGGGGACATTTCTAAAAAAATGCATGATGAAAACTGAAAAATGGATAAGGCATGGAGAGCTAGTTACCCTCCTTGAAATAAGGCGCCTGACTTTGCTAGAGATGGAAAAAGATTTGTGATTTTCAATTTTTTGCTTTTCGTGTTTCTACTAGAGCCTGCTTATGTCTTTGACAATCCGTCAAACTAGCACTGTCAACTGATAATCTCTATTTGACCATGGTAATCTCATCTTTGACCACTGCTGAAGTGATCCTCAACTTCATTTCAGCATCTGACATCGTTTGATCGTTATTGTACACCCCGGAAACTGTTGATGGAGGAGAAATGGAAGAAAACATGGCGGGGGTCAAAAAATTTCTAAGGCATAAACATTTGGGCCCCCTTGAAAAAAGGCGCCCAACATCTCCAGACTTAGTCATTTTTCCAAGAATTTCAAATTTTGCTTGCTCCGTTTCGCGTGAAGCCAGCAACCCCTGTTTGATCTTTGTTTTCGAGCAACTAGTGAATAACAGAGTTTGAAAGTCAGTCAATCTGGCAAGCCTAACCATATCTGAGTTGAATGGTACCCTTTGCCAGCCTACGTTACTGCATCTGACTGATTTTCCGAAAGTCAAAAACAGGGTGACAAAGAAGTTTTAACGTTTTCCAAAAAACACAAAAAAATTCTAAGTGTTGAAGACTTGGGCGCCCTCCTTGAAATAAGGCACCTTTTTTCTTCAAACTTAGTTTTTTTTTGAGATTTTCAACTTTTCTTTAACCTTTTTTCGTTTTGCGCGAAATGCCTCCGTTGATCTGCAATTACCAGCATCCGACAGATCTTCTGAACTGGATGATGGATTCGTTGAAGAACCTGAACATATCTGAGATGACTTCCAACTTTTCAAACCCTAAAAACTACTTTTGACTTCTTTCTACGTGATTGGAACCAGGCTAACGGAGGAGATTGCACATTTTCCAAAAAAAGAGTAAAATTTTCTACAGCATGAAACCCTAGGCGCCTTCCTTGAAATAAGGCGCCTAGCTTTTCCAGTGTTAGAATTTTTTTCACAGATTTCACTATTTTTAGATTTCCCTCCTTTCACCATTTCTCGTGCATCTTTCGCCATTGATCAATCTGTGCAGCATTTGAGACTTTGAATCTGACAGCTAGCAGTTGACCTTCCTCCATTGATGAAGACATTATTGCCAATCTTGAGAAAACATTATTGCTGACTTTGTGAAGACTATATTGCAGATTTGTCAGAAGGCATTAGGGCAGATCTGAGGAGTGGCAAGTTGAAATTATTCATATCATTCTTGTGGAGGTTGGAACCTCCTATTTGGGAGATCGTGAGGTTGGAGCCTCATGTTGAATAGATTGGAGTCTCTTGTTGAGTTGGTGCTCAGTGGAGGGGATTCGAGTCTCATGTGGATTGGAGCCTACAAATTTTGTAAGAAGATTAATGCAAGCAAGATTTTGCAATGGTTTTTTCCCGTAAGGGTTTCCATGTAAAAATTGTGTCTCATGTGCATGTTCTTGTTTGCTACATCTTGAATGATATTGCTATGGTAATTAGGGTTTGAAGTAAAATTACTAAATTTGATTAAGTAAAGCAGTAAAGTTTTAATTTATACTGATTCACCCCTCCCCCCCTCTCTCAATATAAGTGTGTGTTTCATCAGCCACCCCCATCTTGTCATACAAGTCTTAAAGGTGTCGTACCATTTATGTGGGCGGCCATACCACTTTTTGGAAGAAGTTGGAGTTGGTTTGATTGTTGTTTGGACTGTTGGGGAGCTTTCAAGAGGTCAGCAATTAATTTAATAACATTTTTTTGTGTTATCATAAGTTCTATGAAATATTTTTGTAGTCACCAATTGGCTGTAGCAGCTCATATACTTATCAAATAGTAATTGATGTACACATTTTTGTATTATAATGGAGAAAAGAAATGTAATCAGCATTTCCATTTGAGAAACCACTTCTATGGTGATTGTTTTATGAAACTATGTTAAAACCACATTGAATGCATACTATTTGATGAAATGCCTGCATAGCAAACTTGTCAAAAACTGCAAATTTTGGTACAATATTATTTTGGGACAGCATATTACATTACTCTTCTTGCAGAGTCTTACATTCAGCCCTTTGTCTTCTACTTGTCTTCTCTCGAGGCAACATTTGTGTTGTACCCCAAATTAAAAAATTTGCTACACTTCTAAAGGCATTTTGAAGAAATGAGTAAAAGTCTTGTCAAAACTGTCAAAAAAGGTCAAAATTGGGGTTTGCATGTCTTGCATGAGGGGAAAAAACTTGAAATTTTCAAAATCTGACAATCTAGGTCTGCTCAAAGTGACCAAGTCTACAAAACCAAGATCTCAGTTTTTCGGCACTACTTTTTAAGAAAATTGCTATTTTTAGAAACTTTTTCTGGGTTTTTCTAGTTTTCTTTTGAAACGGATGCTGACAAAATTTTCTAAAAATAGAAAGTTTGGCTATTAGGGTTCAAACTGATTTTGATTGGTCGAAAATACTTCCTTCATCAAGCTAGTGCAATCAAAATCACAAAATGATCAGTTTTGCCCTAGTGGGTCTATTCTGCTTTTTTAATTTCAGAAAGCATTTCGGGAGCTCTGAAGTCATTAATGGAGGTCAATCAGCTGCCAGTTGTCAGATTCAAACATTCAAACACTGGACGTGCACTGTAATGTCCCCAATTTATCCCTACACTATTCGTTTGGATTTAGCCTATTTCCGGAAACTCGTAGGCTAAAGCTGAAATGAAAATTAGGGTTTCCACTTTCAAATGAGGTTTTGAGGTCTTGCATGCGAGAGTTTCTAACGCATGTCTGGTGAAGCTTTCTTGGTTTTTGGAGAGCTTCGCAATGAGGTAACATGCATGACAAGATATTGACTTGCGTTCTCGGCTGCTTTTTGGAGGCTTGCATGTTGGAGTTTTCCAGTTTGGCTTCTGGATTCTTTCTAGGTTTTCAAAGAGCTTCGCGATGGTGTGACATGCAACTGAATCAGATGACTTTTCCGGACTTACTATTTTTAGTAAGTTGCGACGGCTACTCAAAATGTGGAGAAAATGAGTTTGGAACAACTTACTATTTTTAGCAGTGTGCTATTTTTAGTAAGTACTATTTCTAGCAGTGCTATTTTTAGCAGCAGTTCAGTAGTTCAGTGCAATGGCTATTTCTGGCAGGTCAGCTTGAGCAGTGGTCTCCAGCATTTGAGGTGGTCATTTTGGCAAGTTTGATATTTGATGAAAAATAATGTTTTAAGTGAAAAATATTTGGCTAAGGCATGGAGGACAATTTGGAGAGATAAGTGATTTTTATAATGTTTATTAATTAAACATTTTGGAGGCCTTATTTGATGAATTAATATTTAAGTGAAATATATGCTAAGGCAAAAGGGGACGCCTAGCTTGGAGACATTTGAGTTTAATTAAATATTTCACTTAAATCTTTTAGTGAAACATTTGCAAGTTATAGAATATTTCACTTAAGTCTATCTTGGACGCCTTTTGGTGATATATTTGCATTTTATTAAATTATATTTCCACATATGGGTTAGAAATGAAATGCAAATGAAATTTGGAGAAAAGGTGAAAAGTGAATTTCATTTAGGCACCCTAATTGGAGGGAAAAGAAGATTTGAATTTGGAGACAGAAAAGTTATAAATAAGAGACTTGGCCTTCAATTGGATTATCTATTGTTGCTTATTATATTGTTATGCTGCTGGAATGCTTTCAGAGCTTGCTTCAAGGAATGCATACCTCCTAGTTCTTTCTCTTGGTTTCGTGCTTGAAAGATAGCACCTAGCTGAGTTTTCAGAGATTGCTTCTCATCCAGACTAGCAGAGAGAGCATCAAGGTTGAAGATTTTAGAGATTTGTGAGTTTTGCATTTGCTGATTAGGGTTTTGCTGAAATAGAAATCTGCTCATAAGTCCATGCACCATTTTTTGGTGGTTCTGGGTATTGGCCCTATGCTTTAATCTACCTTGGGCGCCCCTCCTTGCAAGTTTTCAGATTTTTTGGAGGTGTTTCGGATTTTATCTTGTTGGTAGAACATTTCTGGAGGTTCTACCTTCATTGAAGTTGCATTGGAAAGCGTGCATAAATAAATCACTGCTATTTGGAGGAGTTTCTTGGCTTGGTCTTGGTCACTCAACTCCTAGCTCTCATTTGCATTCAGTTCCACATCATTCGGAGGTGTTTTGACGAAGTTATGAGCATTTTGGTGATTCTAGGGCTTGCTGGTATGAATTTTCTGATTGCTGCAATTTTATATCAGACCTGATATTTTAGTCCCTTTTGGTATATTTCATATGTTGGATAGCTTGTACTTGTTTGGAGTTCATTTCCTAACATTTTGGGGATCATTGGTTATCTATATCTCATTGTATTTGTAGATTGTTCATCATATTGTAACGCTGAATCAGTAGTACTGATCAGCTCTTTTACTTTCTGCACTTTACATTTTGTATCCCCACTTTAATGGAAGAGGATGGCTATGCCGCCTAGTTTACTTTCAGTTTAATCACTTTCATTCCCACAGTTGTGGATGAGACTGGCCCTTGCTCAGTCTACATTGTATTTGCTTTCTGTTTCTCTGCCATATGATAGCGCCTTTCCCACTTCGGGTTAAGAATGCACATGCTTGGCGTTGAGATTGTTTTACTTGCATAGCATCATTGTTAATAGAATCTCCGCCATATGGTAGTGCCTTTCCCACCTCGGGTTAGGAGTGCACATGCTTGGCGTTGAGTTTACTTTCCAGTACTGCATTCTTTACTAGTGATACTCAGCCATATGGTAGCTTCTTACCCAACTTGGGTTGTGTTGGTGTACGTTTTATCATCCACCGAACACATAGAATAAAATGTCCAGTGACACTCTATCCTCTCTTGAAAAACCACCGCGTATGCTAAGATTGCGAGAAGATCATATGGTGATTCCAAGGTTTCTTTTGTCGGGTCTCGACGTGTGGATAAGCTCAATGGCTGTTGTGATATGCTGGTAATGAACAAGGGGACTTACGTTAAGAAAATCTTCACAAGTGTGGGACTTAGGCGAATTTATCATTAAAGGCTCTCAATTAGGACTTTCAATGTGGATCTCAAAAAAAATGGCAAAAGGATAAGGGTTTAGGAGAATCTAGTCTATGCCTAAGAACTTAAGAGACAGTAAGGATTCGGTGAAGGGGATAAACCACACTTTGTTTCGCCTCCTGCGGGACAACATACGCAAAATGGGTGCAATCTTCAAGGGTTGTGATAATAATTTTCAAACCTCGAATGAGGCTGAAGTTAAGCTTCCACAATTAAGAGCTCAGGCTAACTTTACGCATCGAATGCAAATCATCCATTCGAAGAAAGTATGAGCTATACTTCACCATTGAATCAATACGATCAATCTCTCATTCACTTAACCAACTTTCAAAACAAATTCTACTTAATCTAATTCTAACTTTAATCTATGGCGGAAGAAGATATGCAACCTCGCTTACTATTTGACAATAAAAGTTGTTCAAAGCAAATCATGCATAAGAGCTTTTATTATTCGAAATAGTCTCAATGCAACAATCTCATACTCTGTCTCCACACCAATGAAAGTGAGAGAGCATCAGTTTATATAGAGTTTCAAAAATGAAATGAAGGGCCGAGATTAAAACAATATCAACGGCCAAGATTATTACAACCCAACCCTAATTAGGGTTACCCAAAATAACAAAAGTTATCAACTAGCAATCAATCAGTAAAGTGGCAGTTGCACTATTATCTAGGAGAGGCGTCCTTATCCTTCTGAGCAGCATTGCGTTCGATGAATCTGGACACTACTACGATGACCTCCTCCATTGTGACAGGTGGCAGCATGCTAATCCGGAATTCGAGTCCGTCCAACTTTTCAGCACATTTGGCAAAAGTACTTTCCCAATCTGCCTCCTGCTTCCCAAAATCATTTCGGATGGCTGAGAGTCTTGCCACTCTCGCAAAATCTTGTCTCAGAAATGGTCCAGTGGCCGAGAAGAAAGTCTCTTGAACTTTACGCTTCAACCTCTCCAACTGCATGTCGTTCTCCCGGACAATCTCACGGTCGAACACTTCTGCAGCTGTCATATAAATCTTCTCCTGGATTTCTTTGACCTGCTCTTCAATTCTGAGCCCATCCACTTTTGCCTTCTCCAAAACTTCTTCTCGTACAGTCACTGCCCAAAACCAGTGATGGAAATCATATGCTGCTCCTGCAGCAATCACCCTTTTATCAACCAACTCCTCTCTTGGAGTGCCTTTCAAGATCCTAAGGCTTGGAATAAGCCTCTCCTGCATGTCCGGAATACATTCCCATGTCTCTGCCATATCCATAAGTCTGGAAAGAAAAGAAGAGGTCCGTCCATAAGCAAGTGCCAGTTTTTCCATGAATGAGGCTGCTTCCGTGCCTTCGCTCACCATCCAGTCCTGAGCCTCCCTGGCCGTAACCATTCCGTGCTCTACATCCTTGGTCACTTCCTGTGATGAATTGAGGAGAGGAGCTGCCGCATTACCCTGATCAAGTGGCTGGGTCAAATGCTGTATGTACTCCTTAAGGCGTTCAACCTCCTTTTTATACTCTTTCTTCTTAGCCACTTCTTTTTCCAATCTCGCTTTGATGGTCGAGACGGAATTATCTAATTCCTCCACTTCTTGGCCTTTGAGGTTGGGCCGAGATCTACAGTGGTTATAGCATACTCCTGAGGAGTAATCTCATCTTGTGGCTTGTCCACTGTGGGTACTGCAATGTGCACGGAACGGCTGCCTATCTCGTCCCTTTGAATAGTAGAGAATTTCTTGGCGGGTTTCTTGATTGCAACTTGCTCCAACCTCGCCAAGAAATCTACAGTATCATCCTCCTCTTGGGCTTCTGCAGGTGGTTGAATCTTCATTCTCTCTATCAGCCAATCTGGAATGGTTGGCTGCTCAACTCCATCTTCTACCTAAACCTCTTCCTCATTCGGAACATCCACAACCTCCCTGAGAGCGGAAATCATTCCCTCCTCGAAGTCATTATTCCGGACTTCTATCTCATTGTCTGAACCGAGTATTTCCGTGCCCGTAGGTGACAAGGGCTCCTCATCATCTGGCTGAATAGGTTCATCGTTCTCTTCCTGAACTGTAGGAGGTACGAGTATTTCCACCAAGGACTCATCTATAGTAGCCATCAGCTCGTCAATATTCCGGGATGCTGCTGAACGAGATGGTTCTCCCTTATGTCTCTTTTGAACAGGTTCTGTACTTGGCGCTATTTCTTTTCTTTTCTCTCCAATCTCGGTCGGGCCCTGGTGAGATGCATCAGCGTTGGAAGAATATGATTCTGATTCGCTCAGTAAATCATACGTGAGCGTTATTCTTCCCTGCCTCATTTCTTGGACCTGACAGTCAACCCACCAGTGAGAGTACTTGACTACTGGCCTCATTAGTGTTGCTAAGTCCGCATGCTCAGGTTCTGACCATTTCACAGGAGGAAGAGGTCGATTCTCCTCAAAACGCGGCTAGATATAGTTCCCATCATCTTGTAACTGATCAGGCACCCGGCAGAACTCAATTGCCCTCATGAAGTCTAGTGTCATTCTGGACCACATTCTCCGTCTGACTTCATACTCATCAGTGGCATCAGCCCAGAAGTCTTCCAGTTCCACTCTGTGCTTGTACCTTCTCCCTTCTACTGTCCGGATATTATGATGTGGGTCAAAGTTGACCCTGGACTTGTAGGCTGTAAATGGATACCACTGGATCTCCAACCTTGCACTCTCAGCTGCCTGTGCTGATGGACAAGACTCCAACATGTTCCCAATGAACAATGGGAATGTAACAGATGTTTTCTTGGTCGGCCTCTGGATGTTCTGATATTCCTCTAACTGTCTCAGGACCTCGAGCAGGACCATCCGATTTGTCGGATAAATTGGCAACTTATAGGGGTTTCCAGTAAACCCTTGGATCCTGATATACGTAAATTTCGGGAACTGGATGAACCAAGATCCGTACTGCTGATTAGACTCTTCGCATCATGACTCAATCTCTGATGTACTCCCCCTTGAAGCGTTCTGGTGATATGCATTAAGAATGCATCATGTGCCCTTTTGAAATGAGATTTCTCCTTCAACTGGAGTTGTGGGTAGCAGTCGTAAGGCCTGAGTTCGTTCTCCCCGTTGCCAACTTTTCCTCTGCAAGTTAGTCCTAAATACTTATATGATCTGGCCAACAAGTAGACAACATACGAGCTCATATGGAAAGACTTAGTCTCTTCCAGATTGATTAATTGCTCGTGGAGATTGTCACTTATCATCCGTGACCAATTGAACATTTTCACGCCAGAAGTGATCTCGTCTATGAAATAGTACATCCAGCTCTCGAAAAAGGCGCACTGCAGGTTACTAGCTATTCTATTCAGCATCAGTATGATATCTCCAAAATCTTCTTTGAAGTCCGTCCGGCGAGGTCTTTTGGGCATCTTCTTTATTGATGGCTTAGGTTTGTCCAACCATGCCTTGTTAACAGTTGTAGTGCATAAGTCCGGTTGGCTGTCATATAACCTCTTGGCCTCCTCCTTGGTCTTATAGACCGTCCGTGAATGCTCTGGGATGCCGAAGGTTTCTTGGATTGCCACCTCGCCTAAGTGTGCCAGAATTCTGCCATCCGGTGCAATGATCTGCCTCTTTTGAGCATCATAGTGGATAGCACATTCCACCATCAATTCTGCACAATCTTTTGCAGGCAGGAATCCTGCTGCCTGGAAAATCCCGTTTTTGATCATCCGCCTGGCTATTGGTGTTGGCAGTCCGTTCTGTCCATATACCCTTCTTTTGAACTCATCGAAGTCGACATGTCCGAGATCGGTGTCTACGACATCCTTCCATTTTGAATTGGTTTTAGTCTCCCGCTGGGTACCTTTGCTGGCGAACTTCATTTTTGCCGGTCTCTTTGATGATTCGCCCACAGCGGTCATCAACCTGCAGTCATAAAATTAACATTAATATGGAGACTTTTTAAATTAATTTATTCCCATGCCTTGGATTTGGAAATCTACTTTCAGCTGGTTAAATAATTAAATTGCTACGAAAAAGCAAGCTGAAAATAAATGGATGAAGTTAAAATTTTAGCCAGAACTTTTGCTAAGATGAAAGGACAGAAGAAGAATGGCGAATCAACTTGACTGAACATCAAACCTCAGAAAAATACTGCTGGCTGCAAATCAGATTTAAATTCTGATAAGTTAGAAGAAGAAGTGCGCCTCTTCTGAACAGAAGAAATTTCAACTTCCAATAAATCTTTTCTCTTTCCTGTGAAAATTCTTCCTCAGCATAACATTACTTCTCTCTCTGGAAAATTCAATCTTGCCTACTGAACAATCAACTGCCTGATAATTTCGAGAGAGATCAAATTTCTCTTCAGCTGTGCCTGTGAAAAATGAGTTGCTGAAACTCATTATAATGCTGAAGGATTTAATTTATTTAGCAACTGCCTTTTCTTCTCTTGATCTCGATTTGTTTTCATTTATTCAAACAGGCAAGTTTCCTTTATTTTTCGAAAAGAATTAGTCTCGAGCTTATCCGGACAAACCTCATTGATCTTCAAAAATTCGATTTTTTGCTTGAATGTTTATCTTTGATTTTTCGAATTTTGAAAGAAAATATTAAATATTAAATTCGACCCTTCCAAGTTTTAAATTCATGGTGAATTTAATTTTGCCCATCGGATTTCATCTCTGGCCGGCACAAATTATTTTCTTCCAACTCTCGTTTGGCGAATTCGATTTTGTCCAAGGTATTTAAATTTTCGAGTAGTTGAAATAAATTATTAAAATATTAAAATATTTTAATTTATTCCAACCCATTCGTTTTGGACCCATGGCTATTTCGATTTTCTCTTCATTTTTCTTGGCTAAGAGTGTATTTTCCAATTTTATCCTCAATTTCGTCTAGCCAAGTCAAAACTTAAGCCATTCCGTCGACAATTGTTATGCCAGATCCCTATTTTTCTTTGCCACGGCGAACTTTTAATTGCACTGAGCCTATTTTCTTCTGCCAAAGTCAAATTTTCTCTTGCTCAGTCGAATTTCTCTAGGCAAAATCCTTGTCTGGATGTCTTCATCAGGCGAACTTCCTTGACGCTCGACAAATTCTTCTTCCTTCTGGCCAAGGGCGATCCTTCTTTTCTCCCTGCCTTGTGCATTTTTCTCTGGCCAAAATTGTCAATTTTTCCTCTAGACATCCAAGACTTTAGGCAAAAATTCAAATTTCTCTTCTCTTTTGTGCTAGGCACACTTCATTTTATTCCTTGCCATAGCCTAACTTCTTTAGCACTTGTCCTTTCAAACTTAGCACTTAGCCTCTTGAAAACGTCATGATTCCTAGCCAAAATCTCCATTTTTTTATCCTTTGTCCTCTATACTTGGGCAAAGTTTCGAATTTGTCTTGGCTAGGCACCAAACACTTAGCAAAAATCATTATTTTATCCCTTGATAGACCATGGCGGACTTTCCAACCCTTTTGGACAAGCATCTTGGACGTCCCTCTTTTCTAGGGCGGACTTTGGATGGTCTTTGCATCATCTCTTCTTTGAACATGGCGGACTTTTTACAATTTGCCTTAATACTTTATCCTTTGGAAATGATTCTCCACCTTTCTAGGCTCTTACACTTAGCAAAATTTCAAAATTTTCCTTGGTAGGCACCAAGACTTAGTGAAATTCTTGATTTTTTCCCTCTCCCATGTGCCTAGGCGGACTTTCCAACCTCTTGGCATGTGCATGGCGGACTTCTTAAGCTCTTGGCACTTCCTCTCAAGTGGATGGTGGACTTTCAAAACTTTTGGCACTTCCTTTCAAGTGGATGGCGGACTTTCAAAACTTTTGGCACTTCCTTTCAAGTGGATGGCGGACTTTCCAACCCTTTTGGACATGCATGGCGGACTTTGGAGGATCTTAGGACAAGCATGGCGGACTTCATCTTAGTCTTGGACATTTCTCTTTGAGTGCTGGGCAGACTTTCCTAATCTTCCAGACATTCATACCTTCTTCCTCTTGACATTTTCCTTCTTGAAAATGGCGAATTTTCCAGACTTAACCAGATTTTTCATGAACTTCATCTTTTTCGAGTTGATTTTCTGTGATTTTACTCTCAGATCTGACTGATTTTCAATGATTTTTCCAGAATCTGGTCTGATTTTTCATGCTTTTGATACTTTTTCTCATGCTTTTTACCTTGTTTTTCCAGATTTTTCAATGATTTTTCAATTTTCTCTTTGATTTTCTGAGTGATTTTCGATTTTTTTGGACTTCTGAGTGGATTTTTGGAATTCGAGACCTTTCTAAATTTAGAAACTTTCCAAAAATAGAAACTTTCTAAAAATAGAAAAAAGCAAAACCCTAAAAAATAGGGAACCCTGTTTGGTCCCAAAATGCCAAAAACGAAAAAGCGAAAAAGCAAGATTTCCTAAAAAGTAGGAAGTCTCAGAATTGGCCAAATTCACAGGCGATCTTCGTTTCCTGGGCCTTCTGAGCGCTTCCATGACGTCTATGCACTGATTCAAGCATGGATTACTGACTTGGCTCGGGTAACTCTCGGCAAATTGACTTGAAACTCTTAACAAGGTGATCTCACGAAACCGTTGCAAGGAGACAAAACCCTAAAAACAAGCAGACAACTGGGGGTCCCCATTGGCGATGGGGCGATGTGTGAAAAGGTCACAACAGGTTGGAAAGTACATTCTTGGTGTTGAGGCTTTTTCCTTCAGTTGCTGGTTTTGATTTGAGCTAACCCTAACGGGTACTTTGGTGCTGTTGTGTTCTTCAAAGTTTGAAAATTTTTGGGTCAGAATTGGTTTGGCTCATTACATGCACACAGATCAAAGAATGGAGAAAGGACGCTATGAAAGTTGAAAATGCAAAATTTTGGCTAACACTGGAGACTCCACGCGCCTCAGCTCAAGTCTAAGCGCCCAAACACTCATGCCTTCGAAAATTTTTCATCTCCGGCGAGCAAGGCAAAGGCAAGCACGTCAAACGAAGGAAGAAGTTGAAATCTGCAGAATAAAAACTAACTCTGCCAGCCATAGGTGCCCTAGAAGGAGATAGGCGCCCAACTTTTCAAGGCATCAAATGATGAAATTAGGGTTTGTGCTCCCAGACAATGTTGCTCAGATTCTTCTCAGCTCCGCAATGGGTCTAGCAGTGCAGTCATCAGATCAACCAATCATCCAGAATTCGAGGTCAAATAAAGAGGTCACAACCAAGAGACAAAATGCAAACCATGAAAAAAACAAAAAATATTCTAAGTCTAGGAACTTTGGGCACTATAGGTGGCCAAGGGCGCACAGCCTTTTGGAGGACCTAATCCAACAATTAGGGTTTGCGAATGTGCTCAATCTCTTCAGGATTTTGTCAGCTTCGCAGTGGATGTCTTCGTCAAATCATCAGACTTGTTAATCACCGGCAAATCTAGATTAAGCTAAAGGTATAACATGAAGGTTCAAGTTTGAAGAATGAAAATCAAGCAAAAAATGGCTTAGTCTGGAAGAGTTGGGTGCCCCAGAAGGAGATAGGTGCCCAAGATTTTGAGAGCAAAAATGAGTGAATTTGTAGTCAACACCTCCAGCATGACTTCTTCAGATTTGATCAAGCTTTCCAAAAGAACCATCAGCAAGTCTATCAACGTTGGCAGTCATCAAATATCGAAGACGGGACAGAGGGAAAAACATGAGCAAAATATCAAAAGTCAAAAGCAAGGTGTAAAATATAGAAAATAAACCAACTCTGGTGGAGTTGGACGCCCCAACTAGCCAGGGGCGCCCAAGCTTTTGACCCCCAAAATCAACTTTTCCGAAGATGTAGCATCCATAAGACCCCCCTCAAAATCAGTCAGGCTATCCAGTGAATCCGACAGTTAGTCGATCGGATCAATCTAGCTCCCGGAATCAAGAATTCATCAAGAGATCAAAGAGAAACAAGCAAAACTCGGAGAACATAAAAATGGCTAACACTAGGAAAGTTGGGCGCCCCAAAAGGAGATGGGTGCCCATGATTTTGAAGGTCAAAATGAAGTTTTTAGCCAAAGTTGCCTCTAGAACAATCTCGCCAGATTGGATCAAGCTCCGTGAGGAATCATTCAGCTTGTCGATCGGATCAACCTGGAAGCTGGAAATCAAATTCAAACTGGGGTCTAAAATCAAGAAAAAGTTGAAACTCAAAGAAAAATGGCTAAGTCTGAAGAAGATATACGTCTCCAGCCAAGAAGGGCACCCAAGAAGCCATGCCTAAGCCAAATTTCTCAAATTTTCAAAATTTCAAGGAGAAGATAAAACATCCAAGTTCAATGCACAAGCTCAGGCTAGGGTTTGAGGGGTTTAAAGCTAAAGAAAGCAGATTTTCTCAAAGCTTAAGCTTATTTAAGATGCCTTTGCCATTCATTTCTCATAATTTTTGTAGGTGGCGTCCAAGGGAGAGAAGAGCAAACATAAAGAATTTTTCTTTTCAGGATTCAAGAGCCAAAGCTTGCTGATTTTTCAAAGTTCTTCATAAATTTCAGACCAGCACACAGAGGAGCTTGCTTTTTCATGTTTTTTTCATCCAGAACATCAATTCTTTGAAGTAGGTCAAAGTTTTCAATTTTCAGCGATCTGGGTCATCTCAGCTCATGATTCTGAACAATTTTTGAAGAAATTTTTCAAGTTGCAGCAGCTTCTTTTTTCATGCATGTCCAAGGAATCATCAAAATTTTCAAGCTTTAATCATCTGAGTCCTTCTAAAACATACTTTTGAACAAAACCCAGATCACAGTTTTTTCAAGAAAAAATCAGATTCTAGGGTTTACTGCTTTTTCAATCAGCTTTCAATATTTCCAACATTTGATCAACTGGATTCATTCAAAACATGCTTCTGAACAAAACCCAGTTGCCAGCTTTTTTCAAGAAAATCTGAAGAAATTAAGGTTTGCTGCTTTTTCAATCTACGCTCAAAATTTTCAAAAATGGACGATCTAGGTCTTCTTGTAACGAAATTTTGAACAAAACCCATATCTCAAAAAAAAATTGAAAAAATTTGTCCATTTGAAGAAAAGCCAGCAAGCTAAATTTAGAAAGTTGTGCAGAACTTCTTTGAATATAGGCGAGTTTACAGTCAATCTTCAAGGTTTTCAATATGGAGTACACTCCCCTCGAGTTCAAAACCAAATCAGTGTTATATCATGACTTCATCAAAACAGCTGAGACTGACTTGCACCATATTAAACCAGTATTCAACTTGCGAGCATTGGAAGATGCAGGCAATGTTGCAGTCAGGCACCTTGGTCACTCTGGACTACTTGCAGCAGCATCCATTCCTATTTCAGTGCAGAGTCTGGAATTCGTAATTGCTTGCATCAAGCATTACAATCCGGCGACTCAGGAGATTCAGTCGGTAGATGGTAGAGTGATTTGCAACCTGAAACCAAACATGATTGAAAAATGCTTCTAATACAACCTTGGCCTAAAAGTGTAACTATCTCCAAGGAAGAATGTGAAAGGGTATGGGACATGCACAAGGAGAAATACAGCAAGAAAGTTGCACAAAAGTGGATGAAAGAAAAACATAAGACTTTGCCAAAGAACATCGAGCGAGGGGAATTCAAAGATGAAATTGCTATAATGATCACCCTACTCAACCAGATCACTGGTCAAGAGGATGCTACAAAGGCCCTGGATGTTTTATGTTATACCTCATATCATGAAAAAGACAGAATTCTATGATTAGTCAACCTTAATCAGTGATAGCCTCCATCAACAAATAACTGAATACTTCCAAATTCATGAGTTCCACATGGTCTCTTACCTTGTCTACCTAATGGCCTTCCAAGGCAAATTCAGAGGGTTGAATACCGTAGGGTCTTTGAATGTACAGTACGTTTACAATTACTACCCTCAACTGGAGTTCATAGAGTCACATCACACCATTACAAAAGGGTAAACGAGGCTTTCCTGATGCATACAGTGCGAGACCTGGATAATGAGTTGTACGTACGCATTTCATCAACTGCCAGGGCAGCAATGGCGGAGTGGGCAGATTGGTTTATTCAGTTTCCTACCTTCACCTACATCAGAGTCTACGGCTTCTCCAGTGCTCTGCTCATGTTGCTGAGGTACCCATAAGATGAAGTTGTTTTCATGGAATTCCTAAGGCAAGCATATGATGTCCACACTATTTTGCGGAATAGAAAGAAGTCTACCATCAGTTTTCCATTTGGGTTGGGAATTTACACATGCAAATCAGCAATAGATGCCAAGTCCATTGGTGATGAGTTGGCTAAACTTGGTCTCAAGCCATATAGCGAGAGACGATCATACGACCCTCATGGCGTCTTCGCATCCTGGCTTGAGAAGAACTATGCTCATGTGCCCGCACTTGAAGATTTTTGGGCCAACTGCAGAGATGAGTTCGAGGTACAGAGGCGTAGTTACAGCAGACTCACTCTCCATCAAATGAAAGATTGTCTGTCAGAGGATATTGAGGGACTATTAGATGACAATGGAGATGTGCTTCTCTCAATGTACACTCGAAAAAAAATTGAGCAACAGCCTCTTCCACAAGTCAACTAGACCAATAAAGAAAACATTTCGATGGAAGAAAGAACATGCCAAGTCATTGAACACAGCAAGGCTTTCTTAGTCCTCAAGAGGAAGAACTCCATTCCAGCAGCAGAGCCACCAAGAATACAGTCATCACTTCCTTCTTCTTCTAGAGCACAGCCGAAGATGAAGGGCATAAGTCAGCCTCAAGAGGGTGTAAAGGGTAGCAGATCAACAAAGAACATAAGAAGAAGGTCAGACTTCTCAAATATAGTCATTCAGGAGCAGCCAACAACCGAAGCAGAAGCTTCTCCAGTAGAGTCCGTACCTCAAAAGGAAATAGAAGTTATGCCTTTGACACATGATTCTTCACCATTGCCAAGGTCTTCACCAACTCACATTGATCTAGAGGACGATGAAAATGAAGGAGTTGCAGTTGAACCTCCCAGGGAAGTAAGTAGAGATACCACATCTTGGCTTGAGAGCTCCATAGGAAGGAAGAGAAGAAGACCTTCATATCAGCTGAATTTTGATGATCTTGACAACGCTTATCAAGAGGAGTCTAAAAAGAAAGCAACGAAACAAATTCACTTTGAAAGAAATCCTGATGGTGAGACAATCATGGAGACTGCTACACTCTTGAAGATAGAAACAGAGATGAAGTGGAGGTGGATGATTTCATAATGGTTAAGGCCAATCTTGGCAAGAGCACCAGGCATGCAGATGTTAGTTTGTTCAAAGTTGCATCGGCAACTCTTCAAGAAAGAGTGCTCAAAGATGGAGAAGATAAGGCAGCCCTCAAGGCTGAAATCCGACAACTTAGGCTATACATTTCTAATCTTGTTAATGGCACTTCATAGGCTACTCAGTTGCTGCCTGTTGTGACCTTTTCACACATCGCCCCATTCAAGATGGGGACCCCCTAATTTTTGCTCCATTCTGGTCTTTTTGGGCTTTGTTTTGTCTCTCTCTCTTTGTCTGTCTCTTTTCTGATGTCCGCCTTTCCTGGGACATTCCCGCTTGTGAGCTTAATTGTGAAATTAGACCAAGTCTGAGAATTAGGGTTTGCACTTTCCTGGTCAATTTGAAACCAAATGTAGTGAATAAATTGAAAACGGAGATTAACGTTGCTATCAGTATGCTTCCAATAGACTCTCAGCTAAATTTCATCAGATTCTGACAACTTACTATTTTTAGTAAGTGTGTAATTCAGGGTGTTTTCTCAACATTTCTTGGAATTCCGACAATCACACTGCGTCCAGAGCACATCAAGCTACTCACTGGTAAAATTTGAGCTGAAACAGACCACTTACTATTTTTAGCAATTCAACTTCCAGGGCAAATTTCAGGGTTTATATGAAGAGTTTTTCAATGCATGTCATAGGATTCCTTCTGGGTTTTCTGAGACCTTCGTGATGGTATAACATGCAAAGTGAGATAACGACTTTCAGAATTCAGTCTTCCGAGGCTATTTTTAGGGTTTGCATGTCAGGGTTTTCTTTGCATGTCTGCATATTCTTTATGGGTTTTTCGAGAGCTTCGCAGTGATGTGACATGCAAACGGAGATAACCACCTATTTGAGAACTTACTATTTTTAGCAGATGCATCCGGCCTCCCAGACTTAATCAAACCGATCGCAATGCAACAAAACGAGGACAAACGAGGACGTTTGATATACATGCAAGTCAAATTAGGGTTTCCAGCTTCAAGACCCAAAATGAGGGATAAAAGGTCAGAATTTTCAAAAACCGATGTATACCACCGCGATCAGAATCTTTCAAGCTATCCGCTGATAAAATTTGAAGGCAAATGGAGCACTTACTATTTATAGTAAGTCATTTCAGAAACTGGCTAAAAATAGAAAGTCAGCAACAGGCGCCAGTGTCAACAGGCAAGTCACATGGTGAGGAGTACGTCATTCGAATTTCAAATCAAACAGAGTTGTGGAGGTATCAGAAATAAGCAGTTGCTATAAATAGCAAACTACCTTCAAAATATGCTATTTTTAGCAGGCCAACTCAGAATAGCAGTGTCAACAGGCTAACGGAGTCATGAAGATCCAGTGTTCAAAATTTCAAAGCAATCTGAGCCTCTGGGATATGAGAACCAAAAGACTTACTATTTATAGTAAGGCATAGAGAAGCTGGCAAAGACAAGGAAAATGGCTAAGTCTGAGACTTCATCCTGCACCACCATGAAAATGCGCCCATCTCAGCTGGAAGCCAAGAAAATCTTTAAGTGTTTGAAATATCCTCTTGCCACCTCCAAATGCGCCCAGCTTGCATTCAAGGTATTTGAAAAAGTTTCTAAGTAAGATGTTTATCCTCTTGCCTAGGCAAAATGCGCCCACCTTGAGAAGGTTGATAGCAAAATATTCTAAGGCATAAACATCCTCCTCCCATGCCAAAATGCGCCCATCCTCTTGCCTAGCTGAAATGCGCCCATCTTAAGAAGTCAACAAGAAAGTCAAAAGGTCAACAAACTTTCATCCACCACACATACCAAATGCGCCCTCAAAGTGGATGACTTCAAAGAAAATTTCTAAGTATAAATATCCTCCACCTATGGCAAAATCCGCCCATGCAACAAGCAAGTCAAAGGGGTCAACGTGTTTCATCCTCCTAGAGGCATCAAATGCGCCCATCTTAAGAGAAAGTCAAAGATTCAAAGAGAAGCTCAAGGGTCATCCTTCACATCATGCAAAATGCGCCCATACTACAAGGAGGTCAACAAGTCAAAGCAAAGGGCGTTGAAAGATAAAATCCCTCTCACCCTCTCAAATGCGCCCAAGGTGGTAAGATGAAATAACTAAGGCGTGGACTTAAAGCATATCCCTCATGACATGTAATATGCGCCATGTTAAAATGAATATGAGGTGAAACGTGGTAAATAAGGTAAAGGTGTTGAGGGTGAGATGATTAATGCTAGGCGTTGAGAATGTTCTCCATGGTACATGAAGTGCGCCTAAGATGTGAAGGGGAAGCAAGGTGATGGAAATTTAAATGGAGAATATTGCTAAGTGATGAATAATAATGCTAGGCGTGATAATAATATCCTTCATGAAGTATCAAACGCGCCCAAGACATCATGTGGTGAATAAAATATTCTCCATGATATGTGCTTTCAAGAATTTTCTAAGTGAATTGAAGTAAAAAAAAATTCTTCACCATAGGAAGAAGGATTGAAGATGAATAAAAATTTCTTGAGGAAAAATTTTCAAAATGCTAAATGATTTAAAAAATTTCTAAGGCACAAAAATATTTTCTTCCTTAAAAAAATCACGCCTAGACATGAAGGATGATGAAATTTTCCTGAAGCACGGATAAATTGTTGATGGATGAAGTTAGAGAACGATGGCATTGCAGGATGGATAAAAAATTTCCAAGTCACAGCAACGAAGCACTCACAGAGATGAAGAACGGGATTAAATTTCATGAGGAATTATTTTTCTAAGGTTCAAAATTTAAAAAAATTAAATGAACCCGTTCATTGTATACCCATGGATTCGACAAGTTCTGGAGAAAATTTTCTTCTAGGTATTAAAGATTTTCGACGAGAAGTTGATTTCCAAGTCCTCTGCACTTCGCCAAGGCCTTCAGGATGAAGAATTTAATCGATGCTTGAATTTATTTTTTTTCTAAGGGAAATTTTAAAATTTTCTAAGGCAAATTTGAATAAAATGTGTTTTCAAGATAAAATTTTCTAGTCGATGAATTTGAAATGGATTGCCTAGATTATTTTAATTGAATTCTTCACGGGGTGAATTTTCCAGAGCCGAGGAGAAATAAAATTTGAATTCAAGTGACAGAGCTCCGGCTGGTGAATAAAATTGATTAAAAGATGAATTTAAATTAAATATTTTCAAAAGTGAATTAAAACATGCCAGTCAAAGTTGAAATTCTAGAAGGCCAAGATTCCAGACGCCGGATGACAAGTGTTAAAATTGGCAAGAGAGGGAAATTCGAATTCTTAGTGGAAATTTAATACACTGGCTAAACTTAGCCTTCTTCTAGAATTCAATTTTCCTATAAGAGCTGAAGGTTATTCACTTCTCTTCACCAGTTGAAGAAAATCGAATTTGCTCTGAGTCCAGTGTTGCAGTGAGTTGCTGAGGCTGAAGTTCGAAACTTGTTGAAGAGGAATTTGCTGAAGGCTGAAACTTGAGTTTGTTGCTAAGGCTGAGAAGGTACGAATTGAAGTCTAGTTGCTGAAGCTGAGTTTTAAAAATCTGAAGTTGCTGAGGTACGAATTTTAAAAAGTCTAGAGTTGCTGAAGAAGTTCGATTTTTGCTCTGAGTCACTTGGAGTTACAGAAAACATTGCTGAAAGAGGTTTTAAAAGAGAACATTGTTGAAGCTGAATATTATTGAGGAGGTGCGCACTTGCTAAGTTACTTGAGATTGTTGAAGTTCGAATTTAAAAGAATCTAAGTTGCTGAGTGTGAAGTGGAGTCATTGCAGCCAACTTAGAAATTTGATAAGTTTCATTGAAGTTGTTGAAAGTGTTGAAGTGGCTGAAACTTTCTAAGTGTTGAAAGTTCGAAGTTGTGAAGGAGAAGTGAGATGGCTGAAGTTAGAACAACTGGCAAGGACAACAATGGTGCATCCAGGCAAGCTGTTATCAAGAAGCTGAGCAAGCCTTTTATGCCAGAGTCAAAGTTTACTTCAAAGTTGGGCAAGCTGGCTGACACCAATTTGGGCTCTATCAACTTGGAGACTTTCAAGAATAGAATGTTGGGTATTGGCAATCATCAACCTTCAATCACTTCGCACAACATCATTCGAAGTGGATTATATGCGGCTGCTGGTTTCCCACCAGCTATTCAATGTTCAGAGTTGATGATGGAGTGCGCCAACTACTATAAGAAGGATCACAGATCAATTGTTTCACCAGATGGCCAAGTTCTCGCCAACCTTACTCCTACAGCTATTGGCGAAGCTTTTGGAATCCCAGCACACAGGAATATGATTTACAAATCGAGGGAGCGAGCTGAGCGAATGTATGCTTCTGCATTCGAGAGATGTACAGAGACAATCAATACTTGCTGGATGAGCAACCCCAAGCCCTCTCGTACGAAGTTGCCGAAGCAAATTATATCAAATGACTTGAAGCAGGAGTATTGTGATCTTATCATGATGCTGAGTAGAGTTGGAGGCTGCCCTCAAGCATTTATTTTTGAGCCGTGGATGTTCTATTACATCAACCTCGTGCTGGAAGGAAAAGACTACGTCAACTGGGCGGTGATGATCAGTGACAATTTGCACAAGCAACTCCTGAGCTTGAGAAGAACAAAGACCTTTTACATGGGCTCTTACATCATTTACATGCTAGCTCGTATGACAAAGTATAGAGGAATCTCATACAAGGAACCTGTTGGTTGTGGTTCTCACCAATTTAAAATTCATGAGGCTTGTCCGCAGCTGCACTTGACAAGTACTACTCATTACAAGCGTGTCAATGACGCTTTTACCATGCACATTACAAGATCACTTCAGGAGCGGATGCATCACAGAATCTCGAGGAAAGCCCAAGAATTGATTGAGAGGTATGGGTGCTGGTTTATACAATTTCCAAAGTTTTCTTACATCAGGCTGCAAGGATTTTCTTCATATCCATATAGGCTACCTAAGTACCCAACCAATAGAATATTAATGTTAGAAATATCTAGGCAACTAGTTGCCTATGATAAGATTCAGAAGAAAAAGAAGAAGGGAGGTGTTGACTTCCCAATTGTCATGGGCAATTCTGATGAAGTGTGTCCTTCATTACAGGCAGCTAGAGAAGCTGAAAGTGAGCTTCAATTTTATCACTTTTCCTATCACACCAGCCGACAGCATTATGATCCACATAACAACATCAGATGGGTACTGTCAGAAGAATTTAAACATAAGGCAAACATTGAGGATTATTGGGTTGGTGCATTAGACGAGGCTGAAGTCAAGAAGAGAGTGTTCTCTAGGTTGCCATTGAGTATGATCAGGGAGTGTGAAGTAATTCCAGTACCAGACCAGGTGAACGAGGACATAAGTGTTCTCCATCCAGATTATGAGGCAGTGAGAGATACTCCACTTCCACTCCCGGATTGGTTAGAGCCAGAGATTGCTGATTTGGATACACTTTCTATTCCGGTCTTGACATTTACCAGAGCATGAGTTGACATGCATGTAAGCAGATTGAAGAGTAGGTCAGTTTCTTTGACTTACAATTTGATGGGAGATCACAGGACACCCACTACCAGCAGAAAGAAACAAGTTACACGAGGTCCAGAATCTCGAAGGAAGGAGCCTGTTCAGCCAGAACCTCCACGAGTTGTAGTTGAGTCACCCACACCATTGGAGACACGTTCTCCAAGTATACAAGAGGTTTCTTTATTTGCTGATCAAAGAAATGCATTGAATCAGGTGCAGGTGGTGCAAGAAGAAAATCAGCCACCACGAAGAGAGTTAGTTGGCCAGAGCGTCAACGCACCTACTAGAGATGATCAGCAAACTGATGAGGGGACTGCTACTGACCCTCAGTTTCAGCGGGACTTAAAGGCAGCTTTAGAGGATGATGATATAGTTGAACAAGTCCGTGAGGTAGAGGCACAAGAACAGTAGCCATTTGTTATACAGCATGTTGTGCCTAATTGGCTCAGAGATAGGATGAGAAGAAGCCCCAGTGAAGAGATTGATCCAGCAATTGAGATGAAAGAGTTTTTAAACAGAATCAGCGCGCCTCCACAAAAGAAGAGAGCACAAAAGTTTTCAAAGATATCAACTGATGAGGATGGCTCCCGCACCCTTCATATGGCAGTGCCACAAGTTGATTGTGATCGAGACGAAGCAGTACCAGAGAACTACGTGGTCACAACTCTGGAGTTAGGACGTCCCACAGGTGCACAGATCGTAGAGGAATGTGATAACTCCTATCACGCACTCAAGGACAGATTATTTAAAAAGGAAGGAAAATATAAGAAGTTGAAAAGGGAGCATAAGGCTTTGATAGGATATGTGCAGCAATTGTCTCGTCCTTGTGGGCAAGAGATTCCAGCAATAGAGCTTCCGGCTGAGATATCTAGGGAGTCTGTTAGCGGCTTGTTGGAGTTGGGGAAGATGGCACAGGAGGCAGATAAGTGGGTTGCAGGAGTTCATGCTGAGACAAAAAAGTTCATGGAAGACCTTGCTCATTCTTTCTAGCAAGCTTCTAGTATTACAGCACGTATGGAGGCAGTTGATCAGGCCTGGGGTGATGCTTCTGTTTATCAGAGCAAAGTTATTCAGCGTCTAGAGGCATTGAGGCATGTTCCTTTGCGGATGTTGATTGATGGAGGAGTCATTCAAGAGAATGATAGATACGACTTTTCTAGATGGTACTCTTCAGTAATCACGGGACGTGGTTTCTTTGACGCAGCACAGGCAGATTCAGCTAGAGTACGGAAGGCTATGGCCAATATTATTGATGGGGTCCAGAATACCTTCGAGGCTATATTTGCTAGACGGTTGAATCCCGAGGAAGTGACTACTGATAATTTGAGGGGTAGGTTGGTGCCTTTCTTTTCAGAGGTGAAGACCTTTGTGCAGGACGACTTTGAAAACACTTCTACTTTCTCCAGCTTGATTCAGAGTACACAGGATGCCTTAGTCGCTTGGAGAAAGTCTTGCACACGACACGAGCAGTCAATCACAGTGTTAGAGTTTCAGCTTGATTGCATCCCACCTATTTAAGTTCAGGAGGTTGAGGCTGTACTCGCCAGGTTCATTGAGTTTGCAGCCAGAGAAAAGCAGAATGGCAATGCGCTTCTAGATGATGACCTTCTAGAAGACTGATTGTGGGCATTAATTGCCTTTACTATTTTGGGAGTGAGTGGGAATCTTTGATTCATTTAATGTACCACTCCCCATTCTGGCAGTTTTTAGGGTTAGGGCTGAGGTGGCTCGATCTGAACCTTTGATTTGATTGTAATCTGAGCCGTCCTTTGAACTTGGCTACCTATAAAAGGGGGAGTCCCCCTCATTTGTAATTCATTAGAATTAGAAATTAGAATAAGAGATAGTTTAGAGGAGACATTGGAGAGTAGACATTTTAGAGAGATAGTTTGATAGCATAGTTTGGAGGAGAAGGAAAGTTTTCCTTTGAAAACTTTTGTAAGAGATTGTTGTGTAAAACTTTCATAATACAAGATTTTTTATTGATGGTGGAATTCGTCTTTGTTATGGATAGCTAGCAAGGTTTCTTCATCCCTTCAATTCCAAGTAGCATAAAGTAGCGTAAAGTAATTTAGAATAGCATTTCCATTTCATGCAAGTAGATAGTAGTTGTGGATTTGTGGTGTTGATCAAGGCAACTTCGTTTTATTCCATACCACTAGCAACTTGCTGACGGCAAGTTTGCCTTGCGTGGTCAACTGGAGCATTTCATAAACTTAACTTCAGTTGTAGTTCATATCTTGGTATGCGTCGTTTTGATGGTACCTTGATGTTGAATTGTAGCTTGAAAATTTCTTGCCATTCCTTTGAAGATTGCACCAACTTTGTGTAAGTTGTCCAGCGTGAGGCTGAACAGAGTTTGGTTGAAGCTGTTGAGATTGATCCCACGTCCCGCCTCAGAGTAGAACATAAATTCCTTAGGCCCTACACTCATTTACATTCCGCACATTTCTGGCTAGTTTTAGGAAAATACACACCTTACTGCCAAATCATACGCGCAAAATCCCCTTCAAATAATCCATCTACTGTTAACTGCAAGAGTCTTGAACAATTGTGTAAGTCCCCTCGTGAAAACAGCAATTCACAACCAACCAACTGAGGGTATTCCAAGCATTTCAGAACCTTGGAGTTGAGCGTGCGAACTTTCTGGCAATCTTAGCGCACGGAATACTTTGATCAAGAGAAAATGGAGTAGCCTTCGGACAACTTTGTTCTGCTGATTCGTGCGGTCACAAAAATCACATCAACACTGCCCCCAAGTTCTAGAGACACTAGCTGATCATCAACAGTTGAGGCAGTTGGTAATATGTGGGAAGCAAACACAAGAATAGATTGAAGGATTCATCATCAGAGGAAAAGAAATCTTGGCACAGATGTTTCAGCTAAGGGACAATTCTCATAACTTGCGCCAAGGGATTCAAGGATTTGAACAATCAATGGTAGAGGTGAAACCTAGGCACGAAATCATCATTGCAGATTTGGATATGTAATGTCCCCTTCTCAAATGTGATCGTTGCAGTTGACCGTTGGCCTATTCTGGAGACCCGTAGGCTACTCGGATGGTAAAATTAGGGTTTCCTAATTTTGAGATGGTTGTTGCTTGAAGTTTGGAAATCGGTTTGCGGATTCTTTCTGGGTTTTCAGAGAGCTTCGTGGTGGTATGGTCAGTTTGGCATTTCAAGCAACTTCATGAATTTACTATTTTTAGTAAATTCTATTTTTGGCAGTGGACAGGTTGGGTTCAGTTCAGTTGGTCTTCTTCTTCAGTTGGTTCGGCTGGCACTTCAGTTTTTGGCCTTTGGGTGCATTTTCCTTGGAGAGATAAGTATTTTCACATTATAATATTATATTTTAATATTATAACACCCCCTTGCCTAGCATTACAACTTTATGTTGTTTTTAAAAAGGGGACCTAAAGGGTCGATGCTTCATTGAGAGATAAATTATATTTTTAAAGTCAAATATTGGGCTAAATGAATTGGACGCCTACTTGAGGAGTTTGACTTTTATAAAAAAAGTGAAATATTTCATTAAGGGAAAAAGGACGCCATCTTTTGGAGGGAAATGTTGAATTCAAAATTAGGGTTTTGGGCGCCCTTCTTGAAGCTTCTAGAAGGCTCTCTTCATGTCTTTATATTCAAGCCTCAGCTCTTCATTTGGGATCTTTTTGTCTACTACATCGTTATGCTGCTGAATTGTCTTCAGGCACTCGCTTCGAGGAAAGCACACCTCCTAGCATGGGCTCATCTTCTTGCTTGAAAGATAGCAACTAGTTGAGAGGTTAGCTTGTAATAGGTTTGATTTGCATTTTTCAGCGACCATCTTTGCAAAGTTACAGATTTTATAATGCTCATTTGGATTTTTAAATGAAAATCGCCCCTTTAAGAGGGCCGCACCATTCTAGAAGTGGCTTGGGAACTGTGCAAAATAAATAGGGTTCATTTAGTGATGTTTATGCATTCATTTTGGGGCGCCATCATCTCTGGAGCAATCTGCATTTAGTTTCATGTGAATTGGGTGAGATTTGAGTGATTTATGAGCATTTTAGTAGGTTGCTGTGTTGCTGGTCTGTGCAATTTTCTGTCAAAATCAATCATATCAGATTTGGGAAAAGTTCATTTGTGAGGGAGAAGTTGTTACTAAAGGGATTTGGGGCTTTGGAGATTAGTTAAGAATTATTGCAGCATTTGAAGCTTCTAATCTTGTGCTATTGGCAGGCTCTCTAACTTATTGTAAGCTGAACAATAGTACTGTTAGCAATTCTCTCTTCTCTTCTTTGAATTTACATGTAATTCTCACTGAATAAGTGGAAGAGGCTGGCTTGCCGCCTATTTACTTTCAGTTAAGTAGTTTAGGGACCCTCTGACCATATGCTCGCCATCACTCGGCGCCATTCTTGGTTAGGGTTACTTCTGTTCGTCATGCATTGATCCTCTGACCATATGCTCGTCTGCACAGGCGCATTCTTGGTTAGAGTTCCCTTCAGTTTGCATTTGCATTAGATTCTCTGACCAATGCTCACACCTTGCCCACATCGGGATCCTGGTGTACATTCTGGTTAGAGTTACCTTCCGCATCGTTTTGGTTTTGAGCTAACCTTAACGGGTGCGTGTTGCATTGTAATTGTTATTGAAAAATTTAAAAAAAAAATTGGTCCGGTTCTTTACAGTGGTATCAGAGCCATGATTCTGCCAACCTGTGCCCTACAGTGATTCAGTTGTCAGATGAGTGGCAGTGATTGCAGATACTTCACCAGAAGTCAAGCCAAAAGACAACAGACACAGTTTCCACCAGTGCCAGAAGTAGATACCTTGTCAGAAGCTTTGAGAGAAACAGGAAGAATAGTAGATACCAGTAAAACAGTTGAGAACATGGCTGAAAGTCATAAGCAGGCCATGGATGAAAGAGATGAAAGGATGGAAAAGAAATTTGATGGGATGATTGAGTTGATGTCTCGGTTACTTGCACGAATGGACCAGCAAACTCCTCAGAATCATATTCCTAATCAAAACCATGCTACAGGAGAAAACAGTGGAGTCAATGGGAACAATGGTAATGGAGGGAGTAGAACTATTGGTCAGCATGAGGCCACCTCTAGAGGAACAGCCTCTAGGCCTCTCTTTCCTACATTCACTCAGAGGGAGGAACCGCAAGTTGAAGCTGTCATTCCTTTTGCAGATGATGCCAGGCAAGCCTACATGGAGTATGCCACCTTACCCCCTGATCTTAGAGACCAATGGTCCTTTGATCAATTCTTGAACCAAAGAAACAGAAGAAACGGAGGAAGAGTTGATAACCGTGCTCATATGGCTCCTAGAACCGATTATCAACAAGCCCTTGGGAAGGTGTCATTGGCTCACTTCGATGGAAGTGATAGTTGTTCAGCAAGATCGTGGGTTCAGAAGTTAGACAACTACCTTTCACTTCGTCCCATGCCAGAAGAAGATGCCATCAAGTTTGCAACGCTTCATTTGGAGGGAGCTGCCCATGAGTGGTGGTACCATGGTTTGGTCACGCTTGGCCACAACCTCATTCGAACCTACGATGAATTCACCAATAAGCTGATTGATAGGTTCGACACTAAGGATCCTGAAGTGAAATTTCGTGAGCTTGCACAATTGAAGCAGCATGGCTCCTTGGATTCCTACATAGCTGATTTCCAAAGGCTTTCCGTGATGGTGCCCAACATCACTAAAAGAAGATTGGTTGTATTTTTTTCTGAAGGATTGGTTGAGCCTTTGAAAGGGTGGGTTAAAGGCTTCGATCCACCAAGTCTCAAAGAAGCCATCAAAAAGTCTCGGAGTATGGAGTTATCAGCCCCTAGGCCTAAATTTCCACCAAAGCCATTTGGTCACAAGAAGGATAAGAGGCATTTTTCAAATCAGCAAAAGAAGTTCCCACCCAAGTTGACTGAAGAGCAACGTGAACAGCTTAGAAAAGAGGGCAAGTGTTATACATGTTTGGAGCCTTGGGTTAAGGGTCATAGATGTCCTGGAAGAGGGCGTTATAATCAAATGGGGACCTATTCTGATTATGGATCAGAATCTGATATGTCTGATCAGCAGTCCTATTTTGGGGACAGCGAGGAAGAAAGAGCTCCAGAAGAGTCCGATCATGAGCAAGGAGTTGGGGCCCCTATTGCCCAACTCTCTAGTTTCCAAAAGAACGAATCTTTCAAGGTTCGTGGTGGAGTTGGAGGTCACCGAATTGTTGCATTGATTGACACTGGGGCCACACATAATTTCATTGACGAAGGAGTGGTTGCAAAAAGAGGTCTCAAAACTGAAGAATTTGAAGGCTTCAAAGTCATGGTGGCTGATGGGTTTCATATTTCATGCAACCGAAGAGTTCCTAACATGTCTATGCAGTTGGGCAACTATGAAGTTAAGGATGACTTCTATGTGGTTACTATTGGTGACACTGATGCAGTACTTGGTATACAATGGTTACGCTCTCTTGGTGAAATCTCTCTCAACTTACAAACAATGGAGCTCAAGTTCCAATCTGATGGAAAGAAGGTGGTGTTAAGAGGAATGTCAAATGGAGGTCCTCGAATTGTTTCATTCAAAAGGATGGAGAGGCTGATTCGGCACGATCAAGTTGAGTGGGCTGCGGAATGCATGGTTCTTCCGGCTAGTCCAGTTGAAACGAAAAGGGACTATCCTCCAGACATCCAGTCTATACTCACCAAGAGGAGTAAGGTGTTTGCTGATTTACCTCCTGGGCCGCCTCCTGAAAGAGGAGCAGAGCATGTCATTGAACTCAAAGAAGGGGCCAAGCCAGTCATCACAACGCCATATCGGTATCCTAAGAAGCAGAAGGATGAGATCGAGAAGAACATAAAAGAACTCTTGGAGATGGGTTTCATCCGCCCAAGCAAGAGTCCCTTCGCTTCTGCAGTGGTCCTTGTGAAGAAGGAGGATGGCACCATCCGCATGTGTGTGGATTATCGTGCCTTGAATCAAAGCACCATAAAGAATCGGTATCCTATTCCTCGAATTGATGAGCTACATGGTGCCAAATTCTTTTCGAAAATTGATTTGAGGTCGGGCTACTATCAAATCCGGATGAGAGGTTCAGATGTCGAGAAGACGGCATTCAGATGCCACTATGGACACTTCGAGTTCCTAGTCATGCCTTTTGGGTTGACTAATGCTCCGGCCACTTTTCAGTCTTGCATGAACAGAGTTTTCCAGAAACAGTTGAGGAAATTTGTGTTGATTTTCTTTGATGATATTGTCATCTTCAGCAAGACTTGGGAAGAACATCTCAAGCACTTGGAGGAAGTGCTTAGCATTCTTGAATCGGAGAGTTTGTTTGCCAAAGAGTCCAAATGTGAATTTGGAATGAAGGAGCTGCTCTACCTTGGTCATATAATCAGCGCTGAAGGAGTGAAGGTTGATCCTGAAAAGATCAAAGCAATAGTTGATTGGCCACCTCCAGAAAACTTGACTCATTTGAAGGGATTCTTGGGTCTTTGTGGCTTCTACAGAAGGTTCGTGAAGGGGTACTCTCAAAGTGCTGCTCCCCTTACTGACCTCACTAAAAAGGGGGCTTTCATGTGGTCAGAAAAGGCTCAAAGTGTTTTTGACAAGTTCAAGAAAATCATGAGTTCTTGTCCAGTGTTGGCCATACCAGATTTCTCCAAGCCTTTCGAGTTGCAATGTGATGCATCAGGAGAAGGAGTTGGTGCTGTTTTGATGCAGGACAAACATCCCATTGTGTTTGAAAGTAGAAAACTAAGGGGTGTCGAAAGGACCTATTCTATCTACGACAAAGAAATGCTTGCAATCATGCATGCATTAGCCAAGTTCAGACAATATCTGGTGGGGAGCAAATTCGTGGTCAAAACTGATCACAATAGTCTCAAGCACTTCATGCATCAGAAGGACTTGAATGAAAGACAACAGAAGTGGGTGAGTAAGCTTCAAGCTTACGATTTTGACATTGAGTATGTCAAAGGGAAGAACAACATTATGGCTGATGCTTTATCCAGAAGACCTCATTTGAGCTCATTGTGTGAGCTTACTGCTGATTGGAAGGAGATGTTGCTTGCTGATTATGCCAAAAATCAGCTCGCAGCCAGCATCATTGAAGGAACTTTTCATGATGAAAGGTACAAGGTAATTGATGGTTTGATACATTACAAGGGGAGGATCTTTTTGGTGGCTGATTCCAAACTTAAGAAGAAGATTTTGATGACCTTCCATGACATTCCACTTGCTGGTCACCAAGGGTATTTCAAGACATACAAGCAGATTCGAGAGAGGTTCTCTTGGAAGGGGTTGAAAGAGGAAGTTCTATGTTACATCAAGGAGTGTAGCACTTGTCAAATGGACAAAAATGAGCACTCTCTTCCAGCTGGTCTACTGCAGCAACTTCCTATTCCTAATAAAAAATGGGAAAGTATTTCGATGGACTTCATCACGGGATTGCCTAGGGCTCAAGGCAAAGATTGTATCTATGTTGTAGTGGATAGATTGACAAAATTTGCTCATTTCTTTGCCATTACCAGCTCGTTTTCAGCAGCTCAAGTTGCAGATCTGTTTTTCCATGAAGTGTTTAGATTGCATGGGTTGCCGAAAAACATTGTAAGTGGTAGGGACAGCAAGTTCCTAAGCACCTTTTGGAAAGAAGTTTTCAAGATGAGTGGTACAGTGCTTACTCCAAGCACTAGCTATCACCCTCAAACAGATGGTCAAACTGAGATAGTGAACAAATGGTTGGAGGGCTATCTTAGAAATTATGTCTCGGAGCAGCAAAGAGCATGGGTGAAATGGCTTCACATTGGGGAGTATTGCTACAATTCATCCTTCCACATGTCTATAAGGATGTCTCCGTTCGTGGCTCTCTATGGTTATGAGGCCCCTAGCTTTGTTGATTTGGTGTTTGGTGACAGCAAAGCACCTCAAGCCAAGGATTAGTTGCAGCAAAGTCAAAATATTTTAAAGTCCTTGAAGAACAACCTTCAAATAGCACAAAATCAGCAGAAGATGTACGCTGATCAGCAGCGTGTTAAGCGTTCATTTGAGGTTGGTGATATGGTTTATCTTCGACTTCAGCCTTACAGACAATCTACACTCAAGAAGAGTGGAGCTGAGAAGCTGAAACCTCGCTTCTATGGGCCATTCAAAGTTGTCAGAAAGGTTGGAGCAGTGGCTTATGAGTTGGAACTACAATCGAGTAGTAAGGTCCACAACGTCTTCCATGTGTCTCGCCTCAAAAAGGCACTTGGACACAATGTTGTTGCTTCATCACAGTTGCCTCCCTTGGATGAAGAAGGGCAGTTGACCTTGATTCCAGAAGAGATTATTAATTCCAGAGAGCGTTCTTTGAGGAAGAGAACAATCAAAGAGTACTTGGTGAAGTGGAAGAATTTACCTTTGGAGGATGCTACTTGGGAGAATGAGGAGATTCTACAGCATCCAGACTTGCGATTGCTTGAGGGCAAGCAATCTTGGGGAGGGCGGATTGTAATGTCCCCTTCTCAAATGTGATCGTTGCAGTTGACCGTTGGCCTATTCTGGAGACCCGTAGGCTACTCGGATGGTAAAATTAGGGTTTCCTAATTTTGAGGAGGTTATTGCTTGAAGTTTGAAAATCGGATTGTGGATTCTTTCTGGGTTTTCAGAGAGCTTCGCGGTGGTATGGTCAGTTTGGCATTCTGAGCAACTTCATGAATTTACTATTTTTAGTAAATTCTATTTTTGGCAGTGGACAGGTTGGGTTCAGTTCAGTTGGTCTTCTTCTTCAGTTGGTTCAGCTGGCACTTCAGTTTTTGGCCTTTGGGTGCATTTTCCTTGGAGAGATAAGTATTTTCACATTATAATATTATATTTTAATATTATAACACCCCCTTGCCTAGCATTACAACTTTATGTTGTTTTTAAAAAGGGGACCTAAAGGGTCGATGCTTCATTGAGAGATAAATTATATTTTTAAAGTCAAATATTGGGCTAAATGAAATGGACGCCTACTTGAGGAGTTTGACTTTTATAAAAAAGTGAAATATTTCATTAAGGGAAAAAGGACGCCATCTTTTGGAGGGAAATGTTGAATTCAAAATTAGGGTTTTGGGCGCCCTTCTTGAAGCTTCTAGAAGGCTCTCTTCATGTCTTTATATTCAGGCCTCAGCTCTTCATTTGGGATCTTTTTGTCTACTACATCGTTATGCTGCTGAATTGTCTTCAGGCACTCGCTTCGAGGAAAGCACACCTCCTAGCATGGGCTCATCTTCTTGCTTGAAAGATAGCAACTAGTTGAGAGGTTAGCTTGTAATAGGTTTGATTTGCATTTTCAGTTGAGTAATTGCATTTTGGAGTTCTAGTTTGCATTTTCTGTTCATTTCTAGAGTTGCTGAACATCATAGAAGAATGTAAGATTTGCTCACAGCTTTCAAAATAAAATTAATTCTGTTCTGGGCATTGAAGTATTCCATTTCCTTATGCTAGGCGACCATCTTTGCAAAGTTACAGATTTTATAATGCTCATTTGGAATTTTAAATGAAAATCGCCCCTTTAAGAGGGTCATACCATTCTGGAAGTGGCTTTGGGAACTGTGCAAAATAAATAGGGTTCATTTAGTGATGTTTATGCATTCATTTTGGGGCGCCATCATCTCTAGAGCAATCTGCATTTAGTTTCATGTGAATTGGGTGAGATTTGAGTGATTTATGAGCATTTTAGTAAGTTGTGTTGCTGGTCTGTGCAATTTTCTGTCAAAATCAGTCATATCAGATTTGGGAAAAGTTCATTTGTGAGGGAGAAGTTGTTACTAAAGGGATTTGGGGCTTTGGAGATTAGTTAAGAATTATTGCAGCATTTGAAGCTTCTAATCTTGTGCTATTGGCAGGCTCTCTAACTTATTGTAAGCTGAACAGTAGTACTGTCAGCAATTCTCTCTTCTCTTCTTTGAATTTACATGTAATTCCCACTGAATAAGTGGAAGAGGCTGGCTTGCCGCCTATTTACTTTCAGTTAAGTAGTTTAGGGACCCTCTGACCATATGCTCGCCATCACTCGGCGCCATTCTTGGTTAGGGTTACTTCTGTTCATCATGCATTGATCCTCGACCATATGCTCGTCTGCACAGGCATTCTTGGTTAGAGTTCCCTTCAGTTTGCATTTGCATTAGATCCTCTGACCAATGCTCACACCTTGCCCACATCGGGATCCTGGTGTACATTTTGGTTAGAGTTACCTTCCGCATCGTTTTGGTTTGAGCTAACCTTAACGGGTGCGTGTTGCATTGTAATTGTTATTGAAAAAAAAAAAAAAATTGAGTGCAGTTCATTACATCGACCTTTTGATTTATCGATAAACTTTTAATAATCTTCCCTTGAATGGCTTGTAATTTCTCTAAAATTCTCTATAATGCTCTTGCTTTTGATATCCTTGAAGTCACATAAAAATTATAGTTGAAACTATGTAAAATAACCTTATATTTATACTTAATTTCAAGAACATAGGTGACATCAGATCTAGGATTTGAAATTATTAGAATCCTGCCAAAAACACATCCAAAAGGGGGTGTCCTAAGTTAAGTATGACCCATTCACTATAGGGTGAATGGTTCCTAGCATACTTAACTACGACCTCTTTCAGGGATTGTGAAATAACATGCCAAAAGGGGGTTCTAGTACCTAGTGAGGACCTATTCAATAGGTGGTGAATGGGTCCCAAGTCACTATCCTAGAACAAATCCCAAGTGAGGATACTAAAAGACTAGGATATCAAGATCCTCCTCCCTCTGCATCTTCCAAGGAAACAAGTGTCCACCTTCATAATGATCAACCAATTCCCTACAAGGATGATAGGATTCTCTTAGGTCCTCCAATTTAACTTCAACAAGTCACCCAATCAAGCAAGAATTCAAAGCCTTATAAAGAAATAATCGTCATTTATGCACACTAAAACAAAAATTAAACAAAAAATGGGACAACTTCTTCATCTAGGATTGATTTACTTTCCAGGTACATTCACTTTGCTCCTTGCCATCTAATAGTTGTAGAATCATAGCATGCTCACTATTACATGTTTTACATTTATTGTAAATCATTTTTATATTTCAAGGAGGACATTCTCATCACTCACCTCAGCTCATCCTTTTCTTGCAATTGGTGGGGGAAAGGTGTTGGTAAGACTTGTCCTAGTACAACACTTTTTGTTGTCCCTTTGGCTAGTTATCCACCGTCTACATATGATGAACAAGATTGAGATATGAATGACCTACTAGGTTGACTCACATGTACTCTATTAGTCTTTTACTTGTCTTCTTTTTATGTTCTTTTTATGTGATTACATGTGCATAATATGATCCCCCATATTGTTCTATTTGACATGTCTTTATGTGCATTCCTCTATTTGTACCTACATTCTCCTATATCTCGTAAACCTTTATCTTTTCTCTTATCTTGTATTTTCCTTTTGGGGATGATGGAAGGTGTCAAGAAATTTAGGTCACTTCCATGTTGACCCAAAATATTTTCTTTGTTTTCACTCACTATGTGTCATTCTTCTAGTTCTACGAGTATTTGGAGAATGGTGACATTTATGAGCTCTATAACATTGTAGCATAGACATACGTTGACCCAAAATCCACATATCTCTCATGTGTTTGGGATTTCATTTGGGGGAAACCCATTTTCATGATGTAAATTCATTTGGAAACATATGCTTGACACAGGGCTTTCCAAATAAGCTCTCATGACTTCTTTATTGTTTAGCATTTATCATTTTCTACTTTAATGTAATTGCTCACATCATGTTGTTTAGAAATTTCTTTAAAGTGGGGGCATACATTGGCATTACCATTTTTTACTATAACTCAAGTCTCTCATTGCAATCTTCTTGCTTCTTGTGGCGTTTCTTTTTCTTGTTGACATTGGGTGTGATGTCCTTCAAGATTGCAACATTTCTAAGCTTCTAACTTTCCTCTTAGTCGTAATGCTCTAGATTGCATTCCCTATGCTGTGAATCTTTTATTCTTCACTAGTCCTTTGTTGGAGACGTTAGGAACGATGTTCCCTAAGATGAGACCTTTCATGAACTAAGAAAAACCCCTTTGAATATATTATTGCATGAATCAAGGCCACCAAGCATAACACAACTTTCTTTCCAATGGAGGCTTTATGTTTTTCATGGCCACCAAGCATAACACACCTTGCTTGCAAGTGGATCCATATTTGTTCATAAGTGCTTAATATAATACAACTTGCTAGTCTTGTGAAGCTCAAAATTACAACACCATTTTCAAGGCCACCAAGAATAACACAACTTGCTTGCTAGTGGAGCCTTTCTATTTTTCATGGCCACCAAACATAACACGCCTTGATTGCCAATGCATCCATGGTTGTTCATAAGTGATTAGCATAATACAACTTGCTAGCCTTACGAAGCTCAAAGTTCATATTTTGTGGTGTCTTATCAAAGTTATCAGGAGGTATAACTTTGGTATGGTTAGATAGCCACTTCCTAGGGCTAACTTAGTGGACAACGGATTTCACTAGCCCGTATGAGTGCATGTTGTTTGTAAAGTAGACAACAGGTTTTACTTGTAAACATTTTTTAGACAAATAGCTAAGGCTTGATCCACATTGTGTTGGACAAATAGTCGAGGCTTGATCCACCCCTTTCTTCTTTTTCCTTTCTTTTAGTCTTTGACATTATATGATTGAGTATCTTGTCATTGTTGTTGCATATTTAACAAAGGTATGTGTCTCCTTGTGCCTTTGTTGGTTTTCCATGAGATCTTAGATTTTGTGGGCTTGATCTTCATCATTGACCTTTCTTGTCTTATCTTTCCAACAATTGTACAATTAGACCTCTATTGATTGTTTACTCTAGTGTGAGTTTGACATAAGGTCATCCTCTCACTAAAGTGGGGGCTAAGTGTAGTGTATAAAAATGTACTCCTTTACATTTTCACACTTTTTTTTTGTCCCTTAAATTAAATTGGACTTAATTATGCCTTAATAAGCCCTATTTTATATCTACAAGCCTAATAAATTATATTTTCCAAAGGAAAAACATGAGAAAATTAATGCCAACACATAACAGTTTACCTTGAGCAATGTGTGTTCCAAGAATAAGGACTTGGGACCCATTCTCCCATGAGAGAATGGGTCCTCCCTAGGCCTTTGAACCAAATTTAACATATGTTTTTGCTGGTATTTTAATGTCCCCAAATGCAATTTTAATGTTGGATTGTAATGTTTAATTTTGGGTAAATTAAGGATACATACCTATAAATACAAGGTTATGTTATCAATTAAAATCCTAGAAAAGAAGAGGAGAAGAAAACTAAAAATTTTATGAGACTTCATAAGAGAAAATATTGTGATTTAAGGCATTCAAGGGCCGATTTATCGGTGATCTATTGTAGCAATCAAGATCTCAAGCATCATGTCAAAGTCTCTTGCAATCATGCATGTTTTTGGAGCTAATATTGTGATGTAGGTTTCAAAGATCTAAATCAAGCATTCAAATCAATATTCAAGTATCAAAATACAAATCCATTGAAGGCATTTCATGTAATATCAAGCTCAATATTTTAGACTTCCAAAGGTTTATTCTAGGGTTTTTTGAGTTGCAACGTAGCATTGTTCATTCATCATTCCATTCATATTTCATTATTTCAATTCAATGTTTAATTACCAAAATGGGGTTTGAACAAGGAAAAATCACATTCACCAAAAGAAAACAAATTTTTCGTCTTGTGTCTGTGTTGAAGATCTTAGGTTGAGGAAATATTGAATAATATCTTAGAGAGAAAAAATGGAAAAATTGTCAAAGTTGTCGTCAAGCCATGAAAACTCACTTACAAGATTTATTTCTAAATTTTTGACACTGAAACCTGGATCAAACAGAGGCTACAAAATGCCATCATCGGATCTCAAAATCTGGTTAAAACCTCTACACAAAAACCCATTCACCCATGGGAAAATCATTCCCAATTTGCCTCCTAAAACTGCATTTTGGTGACTGGTACGCAATGTTTAACCCTTTTTCAGATTTGTAGAAAGTTTGTTGTTTCTATTTTTATTGAGCTTTAATTTCACATTTCAAGTTTGAATGAGCATAATTGAGTTGATTTACTATTTTTTTATTTTTTCTCCCAAAAGTGTTGTTCAAGGTCAGACCCTCGTCCTCAATCATAAGGAAATCAATAGATTCTCTCATTGAGTTGTTTCACCTAAGTGTTGGAAGTTGATTCTTTGTGTGGATCTCATTTCTTGATTAAATAAAGGAAAATAGGTCCATTATAGTTTTTATCATTGTGGTGAACCCCCTTTTAACACCTACACCCCCATTTTCCTATGTTTCAAGTCCAAATGGACTTCTGAGTAAGTTATGACTCCTAGAAGCCATTATATCATTCTCCCCTAGTTGAAATGAATGCATATCCTACAAGTTATTGTCTTTGAACTCACGCCACTTTTCTAGAACCACTTTCTTCAATTCTTTCTTTATGATCCAAGTGTTATCTATTGGTTTCAGTCTTTCCCACTGTATAAGATACCTATTGTATTGATGTTACCAAGTGTAGGTAGGTTTGTTGTCTATCATTTGTACAACCTTTTCCTTCTGCTTATGTGGAATTTTTTGTTGTCAATCCACTTCTTTTCTACTATCCTTATTAGGATCCTCTCCATGAAAGGAATATAAATTATAAATATTTAACATAGGATAAACATCTAAATTCTATCAAAAAATTACATCATAGGCATTATCATTGATCTTCTTTGTGATTTTGCAAGGACCAATCCTTTTGTACTTCAATTTATTATAATTTGTTGTAGTAAAAATTTCTCTTCTTAAATAGACCATCACTAAATCACCTTCCTAGAATACATTAATTCTTCTACCTACATCTATGACAACCTTATATCCATCATTTCTCTCTTGTATTTTTTGTCTCACCTCTTTATGTAGTTGCTAAAGATATTTTGTGTATTCTTGTCCATCATCACTAATTTTTTCCTTAACGGATAACTATACCAAAAACATAATTAGGATTCCTAGCATAAAAAATCTAAAATCGTGATTTACCTATGGATTTGTTCACATAAGTTTTATAGGAAAAATTAGCTTGAGGTAATCCTAAGTCCCATTTCCTAGGATTTTCTCCAACAATACATCTCAATAGGTTTCCCAAACTTTGATTAACAACTTTTTTTGTCGATCTATTTAGGGGTTATAAGCACTAGTACTAAATTTTAGTTTAGTTCCCACCCTTTTCCATATAGTTTTCAAAAAATATCTCAAAAATATGGTACCCTGTTAGATGTGATAGTCCTTAGAAAACCATGCAATCTAGCATCTTCCTTAAAAAATAATTCCGCCACTTGAGTTACCTCTTTAAATTTCTTGCACGAAATAAAATTGGTCATCTTAGAAAAGTGGTTGATGAATACAAAAATGGAGTCATTTCCTTGTTGGGTTCTTTGAAGTCCAAACATAAAATCCATGCTTATATCTACTTATGGTTCTATAGGTACTGGTAGTGGCATATATAAGCATGTATTATGTGATATTATTTTAGCCATTTGAGAAATCTTGCACCTAGTCACTTAAATGCTACTAAAGCTATGTTCTTATCCTTGCCAAAATGCCCAATCATCTCACAACTATGAAATTCTCTAGTTATGTTATCTCTCATAGATGTAGTTGGAATACATAATTGTTTTCCTTTGAATACATAATCATGCTGCATAAATTATTTTCCCTTAGTATACTCAATAGTGCTAGGCACTAAACTTTGCAATTGTTCAAATATTTCTCAATATTCATTATCAAAGTCATACAAATCTTTCACGGTATCAAACCCAACTATGTCATTCTCCATTGTTGTCAAAATTTTAGTATACCTTCTCAAGGCATTTACAATGTATTTTTGTTTTTTGGATTTGTTCTTGAGGATAAAAGTGTAACCTTGCAAAAAAGAAATCCACTTTGTATTTCTTCTATCCAATTCCTTAATTCTTGTACAATGGAATAAAATTCTACATAATATGTTGAAAAATTCTTCCTTGCATCATTCAAATTTTGACTAAAAGGGGCTATGGGTTTATCTTCTTGGCTTAGTGAAACTCCAATACTTACATGCAAGGAATCACAATCCAATTCAAACACTTAATCAAAATTTGGTGATACTAGTACATATGGGAGCTTTAGTCACCTTTTTCTTAGGAATTTAAAACTCTCTTCAAATTCTATCATCCACACAAATTCATTTCCTCTCGTGTAATTTGTCATGAGTGCTACAATACTTCTAAAATTTCCAATGAATTTTTTTGTAAAATATGCCCAACCCATGGAAACTCCTTACCTCTATTATACTCCTACCTAACTTGACCAATCCAATATTTCTTTGATATTTTTTGTATCTATCTTGGTACCATCTACAAAGATGAAAAAACCTTAAAACAATAGACCATATTAATTAAATATGTTTTTTCTTTAAATTTGCATAGAATCTATCTTTTTTCAATACATCCAATATCATCCTCAAATGTTGTAAGTTTTCACCTTTCCTTTAACTAAAATGTTAAGAATGTCCTCAAAATATACCACAACGAACTTACCAATGTGAGCTCGTAGTATAGTATTCATTACTCTCATGAAGGTATTGTGGGCATTAGACAACTTGAATGGAATAATTATCCACTCATATAGCTCATCTCTTGTTTTGAAATTTGTATTAAACTCATCCCCTTATTTAATCCAAATATCATAATAGCCACATTGTAGATCATTTTTTCTATAACATGTAGCCCCTTCAAGAACATCCATCATGTCATTCAGGTGTGGTATAGGAAATCAATATTTTATGGTGATATTATTCATTTCTCTACTATCAATACACATTATCCATGAGCCATCCTTATTTAAAGTAATTTTAGTACAACGCATAGATTCATGCTTTCTCTAACAACACCTTTCTTGATGAGATATGTTACATGTTTAAATTGACTTCTTCATTTTGTGTACCTAAATCATCCTATATGTTGCTTGGTTGGGTATAGAGTCTCTTGGAATCATATCAATATGATGTTTAATATCCTTATTCGATGGAAAACCATTAGGTAATTTTTTTGGAATAATGTTAACATTCTCTTCTAGTACATTTTCTACTTCTGTAGGTATTGGTACTTCTTCACTTTCTCCTCGCTACACCATTAGTAAATAATAGAAACAAATCACCTTGATCTCTTTCACAAGATCCCTTTCTGACAACATACTCTCAATATTTCATTCATCCTTTAGGGGTACTAAGGTTACCTTAGAGTCATCCTTAAAAAAGTATGTGTATTTTTATCCCCATCATGTATAACTTTTCTATCATATTGTCATGTTCTTCCCAACAAAAGGGTATGTGCAGGATCATGATGGGCCAAAAAGTGGCAATATGATGGATATGTGTAGGGTATGTAGCTGATGACATTTTTTTAACCCAAAATTGATGAAATGAAAAGGGTTTTTAAAAGAGATTCTCAACTTTCCACCAATATAAATTATGTTTTGCTTTGACTTTAATAAATTATTATTATTCATTTTCTATTTGAATTATGACTAAAGTCTTAATTGATATGCTAATTGAAAACATATATAACTTTCAAACAAGATTATCATGTAGTTTTGAATCAAACATGTGTCGATTCTATGCTTAAAAACTATAGGATTAAAAAAAAATCATAAAGTTTTGACCAAGTTAAGATGGTTAAACATACAAGTTTTTATATTTTTTAAAGTTGTAATAAAAAATTCATAATTAATTATTTATTTGGAAAAAAAATTACAAAAATATGCATCACATCCGGGCATGATTTGTCTACTTATATCTAAAATATCATAAAAAATATTATCATTTTATTGTGGTTAGGTGGTCGGACAAACACCTACTTATTTTTTCCTTAAAATTTAAGTACTAGTCTATTGAAATTTCAAATTTTAACCAAATAGATTTTTTTTTTTAATAAACCTAGTAGTTTAGAAACTACATTCTATTTGCTACAAATTCTATTCTTACATATTTTTGAAATAATATAGATAACTTATTCAAATTTTTATGTCAAGTTGCCTAACTCTGATTTTTTTGAATTTTTTGCAACTTAAGGGCCTGTTTTTACCATGATGATCCTACACATACCCAAAACATGCCATGTATCCATCGGCATAACATCACACCATACATCATCCTTATAAGCCTTCCCTATGGAAAACTTTGTTAAGCATCTCTTCAATAGTATCTGCATTCCCCTTTTTAAACCATGCAATATGATAGCAATGGGTATGCTTTTTAAAGTTTAAATTTAAGTTCTCTACCATTTCCATAGATACCATTTTTCACAACTACCAATATCAATAATAACTTGACTTACCTTTCATCCTAAGGTGCATCTAGTATGAAAAATATTTACATATGAAGCCAAGAATATTCATATCCCAAAGTCTGCATTTTCTCCTTCTTTGAAATCACCATTTCTCCTTGATCATGACATTCTCACCCACATCTAGCACGACCTGGGTTCCTAATTTGTCTTCTTCATCCTCAACTTAAGACAAGTTCACTCTTGCATACTTCCCATGTCTCCTTTCTTGCATTTGATCACCTAAGAATTCAAATGACTTATGACCCTCTTCATCACACCTGAAACAAATGAATGACATTTGTTGTGTTTCCCATCCTCTACCTCCACTATAACCTCTATCCCTCACAAACCCTATTCCTCTTTGTTTGTTAGAAGGGTTTTTTTTATTATCATTTGATTTCTTTACTACCTAGGATGATTCTACCCTATTATTTATAATAGGTCATGATGCAGAAGATGTGCCTCTTCTTCCTCCTCCATTACTTTGAAAATATTGTTTGTTTGTTTTTCTTCAACCTTCAAGCCTAATTGATATGCTTCTTCCATATTTTTAATTTTATGCATGCTCATTCATCTTGTATGGAGAAATTTAAAACATTTACATACCCGGTAGCCATTTGCTCATCAGTCTCTTGGTGCTCTAGAAAAATCAAAAGTTTGTAAAATTCATTTGTGTAATCTTCCATGGTAGATAGATTTTGCTTCAAATTTTGAAATCTATGAAAAAAAATCTAGGCATAATCCGAAGGAAAAAAAAATATCCTTGAGCATCTTCTCCACCTTGCTCTAGGTTTGAATTTTTTTTTTTCCCTTTATAATCCTTTCCTTGTACAAATGATCCCATTAGATCATGACATGTCCCTTTAACTTGGTGCAAAAATTTTTTACCTTCTTTTCCACTATCAGAGATTTTCTTTCAAATAATTCACTCATAGTGTTTAACCAATTTATTAGCTCCTCCAGTTTAAGGCTACTCGCATACTCAAAATTTAATTTTAATCCCATGGTTCCTCTTCAAGTTCTGTATACTGATCTACATCTTTGTTTATCTTCATTATAATCATCTTCTCTTTGCATCATTCCTTGATTTTCCATAAATTTCACAAGATCTTACACTTGTCACTATAGTATTTTAATATCTATATGGATTTGGGCAAGACCTCTTCCTCTTCCTCTACCAACCATCTACCTACTCTGATATTAGATGATGCAACAAAATAAACCATTCACAATATTTTTCATTATTGTTGAATGAAAACTAAATTGTTCTTATTCATTTTTTCCCTAAAATAAAAGAAAAAACCTTCTTCTTTAAAAATTAAAAATTAAAAATCTAAAAAATCCAAAAATTACCATTTTTGGTAGTTTTTGACAATTGCTATAATTTTCCATTTTTAGGAATTTTATATGTTTATCCCTTTGAGCTCAACTTTTTCCAAAAATATCCCTACAACTAAGGTGACACTAATTGTAAACTTACAATCCAACTTGGAAACATGAGTTCCAAATTATTAAAAAAACAACTTTCTAAAAAATTGAAAAAAACATGAAAAGCTTATTTTAAGGATCCAGATGAAAAAATTTTACCCTACAAAGTATCAAAATTGTCACCTATCGAACTGAGTTGTATCAAAAAACCAAACAACTCCTCATAATGCATATCTTTGTAAAGTTTCAGTCCAAATGAACTTTTGAGTCAAAATTTATGACTCTTGGAACACCTGCATCACCTCCACCCACACACAACACCATGCCTTTTCTCCCTACATCAGCAATAGCAAGAACTTTCTACAGGAGGGAGCATTTTGAAGTAGATAAGCATGTTGTATCATTTATGTATGTAGTTATTCCCTAATTATTATGTTTATTGTTAGAATATTACTTTCATAGATTAATTTTCCTTTAAAAGAATGATTTCTTAGACTCTTCTAAATTAATGAAATTATAGTTTATAACATGCACCATCTTCTAAATTTTCGTAAGGTCAACTAAAATATAAAATTCATAATTACAATATGAGTATTATGTGTGATAGCTACAAAGGCTTGATATTTATGATACGTGATTTTGTTCCTTATATTTGAGATAGTTGCATTTAAAACTATGATAGAGAATTTATAAGGGTAAAAGGTATAGAAAATTAATCAACTCTTTTAAACTATTTTAATATTAATGTATTGAAACATTTAGATGTTTTATTTATGTTCTTGTTGGTTTCATTTTTATTAAATTAAAAATTATTTTTATCCTTGATAAATTTAACAACATAATTAAAAAAATTAATATATATATGCAAAATTACAAAAATATCAGAATTATAGTACTGGTAAGTAGAAAAATTCTAGCAACATATAATATTCGTAACAGAAGAATATTCCTAACTTCAGATGGCACCAAATATTATAAGCATTAGAACAATCTATCTGTGACCAACATGTGCATATATACACAACAAAATTTGCAGTATATGCATTTATACACTACCAAATGTAACTTGTGCATCTTCATTCCATCATTTCATCTTAATCTTCATTTAGATTATGAGAATTTACATTGAGATCCAGCAGGTTATCACTTTGCCCCTTAGCCCATTCTTCTACATGCTTGCCTAGTGGAGTAATGTGAGGCTCTGCAATATGTCTCCTTTTGTGCCTATCTTGATGTCCAAGAATGTATGAGAGGGAAACGTATTTTTCTTTGATCATATCAGTCATTTGCTGCCCCAATTCTCCAAAGTGCATTGGTATCATTCGGAAAAACAACCATGGGTCATCATCACATAACCCCTTTTTCACTGCACCATACACAGCTGCAAATCCTTGCTTTTCCTTGAGATAATTTTTAGGAACTATCCCTGCTACATATGCTGCTCCCATATCCAAATTATATTTTTGGACTACCTCTAGAAGGTCATTTTCCCCAATGCTTCTGGTAGAACTGAAACTATATATTATTTTTAGCACAACAAAAGATTGAAGAAAATCCATGGCATTTGACAAAAAGATTGAGAATAAATTTGAAGGGAACAACAGTATGGGTGAATCTGGGTGAATTATTTCTCCACCTATCATACTTTTAATGCAATCAACAAGGCTTGGGCAGGTAGTGTGAAAGACTTGTGTCATTTCATCTTCTGATACCTCCTCTGAGAATGGGATTTCGTTCTTTTTTATCTCCACTGGAATTCTGAAGTTTTTTGTAATGTATTCCCTAGCCATTTAATTCACAAGTTGCAAAGCCCACAATTTTTCAAAGCCTTCGATCCCACTTGAGAATTTACACAACTTTCCCTATAGCTTCAAAAGTTAAAAATTTTCACTATAAATGCAAAATTTATGATGCAAGAGATAATACACAAACATTACGCCACACTTGTCGGCATCACACAGAGGTAACCAGAGCAAAGGGAGTTCCCTGATAATCATAACCCTCAGTAGTATTTGTAGCAATAGAATTGTCAAGTTTGTAACAATGAAGTAACATAGATGAGACCCATGATATCACTTACTGGTTGACATCCTCCAGTCGGGATAAAGTATTTCTTTACTCTCGTTGTTTACTCACAACACAAAACCCACAGAAGTAGAAGTCGAACTAGAAGCTAAACTATAGAAAATTTATACATATATGAAGCCGCACTTATTGCCATACAACAAAAGTAACTAGAACAAAGAAAGTAACTAGATAATGACATCGGTGCTTGACACTAACTCTCAGATGTACTTTAGCAAAGGCATAACCAGTATCTCAAAATAAAAAAATGAACTACCATGAGGTGACTTACTGATGAGTCGTTAAAAGCTTGAAATTCTGATGTCCGAACGTAGAACCAATCCTTGCCACTGCAACGGAGACACAAACACTAACAACCTAATTCAAGCCTTGCTCTTTTACGAGAACTGAAGCACTTGCTACCCAATTCAATACCAGAATATGTTGGTAGGAGGACAAAACGTGGGGTTTTAAAGGGCTATGAATGTACCTCAACACCAATATGCCATCATGAAAATACAATGGCATTTAATGGTCACAAATGGAAGCATATGAACTTCAATTCTCTCACACTTGGAGCTGAGATGTGATTATTAATTTAACTCGACATCTTTGGGCCTGGGTTTGACATGTGAATACTTGCACAATTTTATGATAAGAAACTTGTACCTGCCTCTTGATATAATTTTTTTTGAATGATTGCCAATCACTCATTTTATGATGTGCTTTAGTGTACCTTCCATTTCACTTGCATGAATTCTCTTGATCACCAGTTTCAATGTACTTCGCTTACACAAATCACATCTCCTGGGCCTTCATCCATTATCATACCTTATGACATTAGTACTAGCTATTTTCATTTCATCTTTCCCGTAAAAGAGAACCACTTTGTTAGCTTAGTTGCCGGATTCGCTGGGCGATGTGCCCGGGCGCGTTTGCCGGGAGGCGGAGCTCAGAGCGCCAGACACTTGGGGTTTTCCGGATCCGCACCGGACCCCAGAACCCGGGGTGTCTGGCGCTCCCCGCTCCCAGCGTGCCCCGCGTGCCCAGACCGCCCGCGGAGTTTGGGCGTCAAAAACAAAACAAAAAGTGACTTTTTTAATCATTTTAAAAGCCAAAAAACCCTAAAACGCATTTCTAATATGATTCTATCACTCTTTTTTCATTTCATTGCTCTCACAAACACATTTTGCTCTCCATTTTTTTCATTTTGCAGGTTGAAGAAGATTGATCAAGTGCAAAAGAAAGTGAGGATAACTTGCACAAAAGAAGATCTAATCACTTAAGGTATGCATTTTAACTCATTTTTTCAAGTTTATGATGGATTCTTTCAAGTTTTTGAAGATTTTTTTCAAGTTTTTGAAGATTTTTTGCAAGTTTTTGAAGATTTTTTCAAATTTTTTTTTTTTTATAAATTTTTTTTAAGAAAAGAAGAAATAAGATTTGCTATTTGTTTTAATGTGTTTTGGTGTTCATTTTGTAATTTGTTCAATATTTTATATTTCTTATAACAGTAAAATCAAAGTTCAAATGGCTACAAGTTCAAGTTCAGTGGGTGTTCCTGCTGGTAAAAACCAAAAGTATAAAATTGATGCAGCATCTCCTTTATGGCATCATACTACAATGGTTGAACAGCTTCCAGGAGGTGGGGCATTTGTTTGGATTTGTGATGAGTGTAAAGTCACATTTAAGAGCTCATATAGTCGAGTGAGATTTCACCTTTTTGGACAAAGTGGGCAAGGGATTAGACCATGTGCAGGGGCAGATAAGAAGGGGTTGTCAAAGGATAAAATTATGAAATACATGGCTGAACAAGAAGAAGCTGATGCGAAGTCTACAAGAGCAAAATTAAGAACCCATCCTTTAGCAAAGAAAAAATCAATTACTTTGCCTGAAGATTCAGTAATGGCCTCTCAACATCCTTTCTTGGAGACACCCTCTGTCGAAGTAGAAAACCCCACTTCTTCCCGCAAAAGAGGACCATTGGATAGGGCATTTCAAAATGAAGCAAGAGACATCGCAGAGGAAAAAATTGCACGTTGCATTTATGCCAATGGTCTTCCTTTCAACTTGGTGAGATCACCATATTGGCATGATATGGTGGAGGCAATCAATGCTGCACCTTCAGGTTTCAAAAGTCCTGGGTATGAAAAGGTGCGCACCACCTTATTAGTAAAAGAAAAAAATCATGTAGAGACATCACTCAAATCAATTAAGGATTCTTGGGTTGAAACAGGATTGTCTATTGTTTCCGATGGATGGAAGGATTGCAAAAATCGACCTTTGATAAATGTTATTGCAGTGTCCCCTAAAGGGGCTATGTTTTTGAAGGCAATTGATTGTGAGGGGCAAATCAAAGATGCAGAATTCATTTCAAAAATCCTCATTGAGTCCATAGAGATGGTGGGTCCGGAAAATGTTGTTCAAGTCATTACAGACAATGCAAAAAATTGTCGGGCTGCAGGTATTTTGGTTGAGCAAAGGTATGAACACATTTTTTGGACACCATGCACTGTACACTCCCTTAACTTGGTGATGCAAGCAATTGGCACTCAAATAGAATGGGTGAAAGAAATATACCAAGAGGCTGAGGAGATCCAAATGTTTGTGACAAACCACCATATGTCACAAAGCATCTTCAGGACTTTCTCGAGATTGGAATTGTTGAAGGTAAATTTAATTTAATTATCAATTATAATTTATTTTAATTTTTTTAATTTTATGGATTTATATTTTAATGTGTTATTATTATTAACTTATGTTTTACATGATCCTAGGTTGCGGAGACCCGATTTGCATCACACACAATCGTTTTGAGACGACTTGTGAAGGTGCGAGACGCATTGGGTGCCATGGTTATTAGCAACCAATGGAGTATTTGGAAAACATCAAGTTCAGAGAGGGCTCGAAAGGTCAAGTCATTGATCCTAGAGGATGATTGGTGGGATCGTGTGGCCTATGTCTTGAGATTCACTGATCCTATCATGACTATGCTCAGGTTTGCTGATACAGATAAACCATGTTTGGGGGATATCTATGATGGTATTGACTCCATGATAGAAAAAATAAGGGTGATAATAGCAGAAAAAGAGAATGACCCCCAAGAAACATTTTTTCATAGAGTTGAAAAAATCATTCACCACCGTTGGGCCAAGATGAACACACCATTGCATCTCCTTGCATATGCATTATCTCCCAAATACTATAGTTCACAGATACTTGCTTTGCCAGGGAGAACTCCACCATATAGAGATAGTGAAGTTGCTAATGGGTACAAGCAAGCATTCAAAAGACTCTTCATAGATCCAGAAGTGGTGGAAAATGTTAGGAAAGAGTTTGGCTTGTTCATCACAGGACAAACACTTAGTCCTTGTGCTACTCAAGACCAATACAAAGTAGATGCTTGTACATGGTGGTACCTCCATGGGCAAGATTTTATGTTCCTCCAACCTCTTGCAATCAAGATTCTATCACAAGTAATTTTTATTTTTTAATTTTTTTTATTTAACATTTGTATTGTAGACTTTAAGTTTAGTAGTACTTCTTACCATTATTTAATTTATTTTGCATTTTTTATTTCTAAGTTATTTTGGTTTTCTCTCCAATTTCAATAGGTTGCAAGTTCTTCTTCGGCTGAACGAAATTGGAGTACATACTCCTATATCCACTCAGTGAAGCGTAACCGGTTGGGTGCAAAAAAAGCAGAAGACTTGGTTTATGTCCATTCCAACTTGCGTCTTCTATCACATAAGCAAGATGAGTACAAGGATGGTTCAATGAAGAATTGGGACATAGCCCCTGAGAGTGCCAACTTGGATGCATCTATTGCAGAGCTTTCTAGAGTCACTATAGATGGAGATGATGATGATGAGACTCTTGCACATGATGCACCTACTACAAGTGGCACTGGCAATGCATTTGTTTGTGGTTCCCATTCAAATGATGATGATCTAGACCCTTTTGATGGTTGATGAATAATTGTAATGATCTTCATTTGAATCATGACTAAAGAGTACAAAGACATATATGATATTATTAATATATGAGTATGACATATGTATTGGAATTTTGAACTATCAATTGGCATTTATGATTTATCTTTCTAAGCTTGTAGTTTATCACTAGCATTGATCAATGATTTTAGATTTAATGATGATTGATGATTGATGAAGTATCATAGACTCATAGTTCATACTATCAAATGTATTTACAATTTTGTATATTTTTAATTATATATATATATATATAGCCGTACCCAAACGTACCGTATTTCAGGAAAAAAAAAATTGCCATGCGTACCCATATCCGTTACCGTGCAGTTCCGTACCCATACCCGCTAAGGCAATACCTATTCTAAACCCTTCGCTAAATATTTATCCTTTTTTAGCTCCCTTCACCGCTTGCCCTTCCTTCTTATGACAATTTAATTTCATCTCCTGGTTCTCATAAAGAATTGTCTATTTGTGCACCTTCATTTGCTGACATGCATCGTGTTGTTGATTTCTCTCCCATTTGTCCATTAGTTTATCCTTCATTTCTGCACTAATGATGTTTTGTTTCATAACCTTGTTTTTTAAGAGTCTCTCACTTAAGACAGAGATTTGGAATGTGTTCCTAACTGATTTTAGTTAAAAAAAATTTAAACACTTGTGTTGATGTGTTTCAAAATGCATCTTTGTAGGGCTGATCTTTACAATTTTGTAGAACTGACTTTATGAAATGCAGAACTGTTGCTTCCATATCATATGTGCATATAGACAACTTCTATATTTTTATAAAATTAAACTGCAACCTTTGTTCAAAAGATATCACAAATCCAAGTCTTTCATGCACAAGTTGACACATTTATGAACTTCGTTCACCCTAATGTATACTTCCCCATTTGTGAATCTTGATCACTACTTTTGAATATTTTCCCTGCTGTGTACTCTGCTTTTTTCCAGTTGAATCAAGTCTTGAAAATTTATAGGGAGAACATCAATTTGAGCCCCATACATTATTTCTTTTTGATCTTGAAGAAACCCTATATTGGCTAGTCCATTTGCAACTCGGTTTGCTTCCCTATAAGCATGGTTGATCTGGAACGTCTCAAAATTGTCTAACAAAACCAGAATCTACTTGAGAACATAATTAATTTGCCAGTTGCTTGATCCTTTGTCTTTATAAGCATTTACAACTAGCAAGGAATCCCCCTCAATTACCAATTTGGAAACCTTACAATGAGAAGTTAAAATTAAGCCATGATGGAGAGCATGCGCTTCAACCTGATTATTTGTACCATTTGGCAGGAAAATTGATTTTGCACCTAGCACTGAACCCTCATGATCCCTTAGCACTACACCAGCCCCTGACACTCTCGGATTACCGTGAGATGCACCATCAAAGTTTTGCTTGACATAGCCATTAGAGGGAGGCAACCATATGACCATTTTTCTGTCAATTTTGACATTCACAGTCGATATTATAATACCTTTGAAAGGTATAACAAGAAAAATCCATTCCTTTAGTTGCTTAGGATCCCAATTAGCAAATGCAGAGCCTACATCTTTAGTATTTTGCACATATGCATTAGTAACTTCACAAATGGATTTTTCCAGCTTTTCCAACACTAAATCTAAGTTGGATTTTTCTTTCCAGAATATCCTTTTATTCATTTCCCACCAGATGCTCCATACCATTGAAGAAGGTATTATTTTCCATATGATTGTAAAGAGAGAGGATTTGTATAAAGTAGGCCAGGACATGAACATATCCCAATGTTTTTGAGGAAGAGGACAATTCCATCCTAACTTGGATTGAACAAAAATATAACAGGATTTTGCAAATGGACAATTTAGGAATAAATGAGCGACTTCTTCTATAGCTGCTTCGCATAGCACACATTTGAATGGTGTAGCAATTCCAAGTTTTACCAACCTCTCACTTGTTAACACCCTATGCTTTAATGCCAAACATGAAAAACATCCTGCCTTGGGAAGAAACATTGGGTTCCAACAAAATGACAAAGCTCTTTGTTTTCTCCCCTGCTCTTGATCAGACATAACATCCTTGTACCCCATTTTTACTGTATAGTTACATGTTTTTGAGGGGGACCAAATTAGTTTATCAGACCCTTTCCCAATGAAAATTGTTCTATAACTTAGAGGCTTGATCAATTCTATTTGCTGATCTTGTGGTAAAATTGAAGAGGGAAAAACTTTCCATGTTACAGCCCTTGTTTGCCCATCTAGATCTCGGATATAATCTTTAAGTTTTATCCCCCAGTTGCTTCTTGTATAAACAATTGCAACTTGAAAATCATGCTCCTTTTCTAATGGTGGAAATCCATTCCACGAATCTTGCCAGAACATTGTACTCTCTCCATTATGAATTTCCCAAGTTAGGTATTGTACTATTACCTTTCGACAATCTAGCAAGAAATTCCACATCACAAAACCTTTAGGAGGGTTAGATATGGTGAGAATACGCACTAGATAAAAAGTATCAAGATACTTACATTGCATAATTTTACACCATTTACCTTGTGGTCTTGTGTATAAATGCCATACCAATTTAACTCCTAATGCAGTATTCCTAGTCGACATATTATGCACCCCTGCCCCTCCTTTTAGCTTCTCTTTACATATATTTTGAAGTGAAACTAAAGGAATTTTACTTTTAGAATCCATATTACTTTTCCATAAAAAGGATCTAATTAGCTTTTCAATCTCTTAATGATAGTTCTTGGGGCTTTAAGAACTTCCATATAATAATTTGGGACTGATGACAAAACTGATTTAATCAATAAAATTCTACCAACTATAGATAAACATCTCCCCTTCTAACTTGATATTCTTGTTTTAACAGTCTGAATTATCTTATCCCAATAAGACACTCTGTTTTGACCAGCAAATAATGGGATGCCTAAGGATTTACAAGGAAATTCTGCAACTTGAAATCCCATTATTTGAACAATCTTGTCCTTCACCATTGTATCTGTGTGAAATATATAAATATTTGACTTGTTTGAGTTCACCCTTTGTCCAAAAGCTAAAGAGTACCTTTGCAAAACTTCCTTAACTTTCCTTGCTTCTACAATGGTTGACATACCAAACAAAATGGTATCGTCCGCAAATAATGAATGGGATAATGTTAACTTGGTGGTTGGAATTTTTATACCTTTCCATTGACCTTCCAAATGAGCCTTCCTAACCAATCTGCTTAAAGCTTCTGCTAGTATGATAAATAGAAAAGGAGATAAAGGGTCTCCTTGCCTCACCCATTGAGAATACTTATAAAAACCCGAAGGGGTTTCATTTATTAACATGGAGAACATAGCACTGGCAAACAAACAAGATTAGATCCATTTACACCATTTTTCATGAAAACCAAACTTTTTCAATATCTGTGACAAAAAGGACCCGTCCACTCTATCATATGATTTCATCATATCCAACTTGATGATAAAAAATGACATAGAAAATGTTGATACAGAGTGCAAAACCTCATGAGCTACTAGAGCTCCTTCTATTGTTTCTCTTCCTGGGACAAATCCACCTTGCTCCTCCAAAATTATAAAAGGGATAATCTTAATCAACCTCAAATAGATTGCTTTTGTGAAAATTTTGTAGATAGTATTGCAAAGTGATATGTGTCTAAACTTTGAGAAAGAAGAGGGGTTATTTATCTTTGGGATCAATGCAATATGAGTTACATTAAATTGTTTTAACATAGTTCCTGAACTCCTTGATTCCTCCAATGCTTCCAACAGATCTATCCCATTAAACTCCCAACATTTTTGAAAGAAGATGGAGGTGAAACCATCAAGACCTAGAGCTTTGTCTGCAGACATTGAGAACACTACTTCTCTTAGTTCATCTAAGGTGAACGACTTCAACAAATTCTCATTATCTTCCGACAAAACCAATGTTGGAATGCTTTGCAACAATTCTTCCCTCACAACTGATTGTTGATCTGATGCACCTCTTGGTGTTGAAAGTGGATTTGTAAAAAACTTAACACCTTCTTTCTGTATGTCCTCTTGTTATTCTTACACCTGTAACGTTGTCTTCACTTGAGAAAATTGAATTCTTTACTTTTCTTATTTGAGCAGTTCTATGAAAAAGATTAGTGCTTTTGTCTCCCTCTTTAAGCCACATCTCCCTTGAATTTTGACACTAATATATTTCTTCCCAAATTGACAGTTCTTCCCATTATTCTTGCATTCTTTTTTGTAGCTCATATGATTGTGGAGTTAAACCTTGTGCTATAATTTCTAAATTTACCAAGGTTAATTGCTTGAATACTTCTTCCTTTTACTGAAAGATATTCTTGAAAATAGAAATGTTCCAACGCTTTATTCTTCACTTTATATGTTTTAATTTGCAATAAAATCTATACATAAGGTGCCCTTCCACTATTCGAGCCTGACACCACCACTGCTTTAGAAGACCCAAAAAATATGGATGGCGAAACCACATCTTTTCAAATTTGAAGGATGCTTTTGCAACTGAAGCCACCTTTTTCTTTTTGATACAAAGATACAGTGGAAAATGATCTGACCTTGCCCAAGGAAGAATTTCTAATATTAGTATACTTTTTTACATGATCCAATTTGAGCATGCCAAAACTCTATCCAACTGAACAACAATTTGCAAGAAATCTTTGTGCTTATTTGTCCATGTGTAATTTCCATTTCCTGGTTGTACATCTACAAGTGCATTATTAAGGATGAATGAACTAAAATCCTCAACTGTTTTTTGAGGAGGAATGATCCCACCCTTCTTATCTTTCATGGATAAAATTGCATTAAAGTCTCTCATTAATATCGCCTTATCTGACCCAAGTTGCTCCAAAACTTGTGACAACTCATCCCACAAGAGCTTCTTCCCACCTATTGCATTAGGGGCATAAATATTAAGGGAAAACTGAAGGTCAAACTGCACCACCTTCATTAGCTGCCAATGGTGTTCAGTTTTAAAAATTTCCACTATCACATTAAGGGGTTTGCACAGAATGAGCATACCCCCAGAAGCCCCTTGCACAACTAATTGCGCTAATTTCCATCCACCCCACTTACCTGTGACAGCCTCAAATGACTGTTGAGATAACTTTGTTTCTTGTAAAAGAATAATATCTAACCCAAACATCAATTTGATGTTTAATGTGGGCTCGTTTGTAAGGGGAATTAATGCCCCTAACATTCCAAGATATTATCCTTATTCCATACGCGGAGAGCTAGATGCTCCCCTCAACCGTTTTTTGATACCTTCCTCTAAAGTGGATTGTCTGCCTGATGTTATTTCCTCTAGTAACTTTACTGCATTTGATTTTCTACCATGTTTACCAGGTGACTTTTGAGTAGATTGAATGAAAGATGGAGTCTGCGTAATTGAAAAATTCTATGAGAAATCAAAATCCTTACTCCCTCTTCATATTCCACACTAACTTTTGAATCTTTTGTTGAGAGTGTAACCAATTTAGACAAACTATCCTCCTCCTCTGCTCTTGATGACTTAGCTTCTTCAGTTACCAAGTCTGATACAATCTTTGGTGTTACTGCTTCCTCAGCTATTTCATCAATAATAGAGGAATCTACCATAGTTAGAATATTCTCAGCTGGAACTCCAAATTATCCATGTCTAGAAAAGACTGAAAGTCTATGGACTCAGATCTATAATACTTATTTTCCTCCAAAGTGAAGTTCACTTGTGGGTTTATCTTATTTGTCTGATTTTATGGACAACTTGTTGGAATAATCCTTGTAGCATAGCTTTCCCATAGTAGAGCCGAAGAAATACTCTGAACTTGTTGAATTGAGATATGAAAGACCAGTTTATGCAAAATTTTGGCTCTTAAAAGACATTGTAAATCTGCGTAAAACCCTTTTGGGTTTACTGGCAGACTAGATCTAGGAGCTCTAACTCTATCAGAAGATCTTCTCAAATGCTTAGAGTTCCTAAACAAAGGACGACACACAGGCTGATCACTTATTTGCAATGACAGTTCAACGATTGTTCTATCCTCATGGTACACTCCAAATTCAATGTGAAGTCTATTTCCCCCTTTGATAAGCAAAGGGATTTGCTCCCTCACACAAATTTGTTCAACACAAAGCATATGCTGTGGTGAAAACAAATAAGAGCCAGAGCTCAAAGGGATAGCCCCAGTAGTATCATAACTTGCATTGCGATCAAACAATTTACCCTTTCCTTTATAACTCCCATTTGAAACAGACCCCATCAAATCTACGTTGAAAGAGCTAGAACTTCTTGAGAGCCCTAGATTGTATCCTATGCCAATTTTGGCAACTGAGAACTAGAAGCAGAATGTACACTCTTAAGCTTGTCATCTTAGTCCTTTCTTGAACTTTACAAGAAGAAGCTTTATGGTCCAAGATATGACATTCCTTACAGACATTGGAGTGATTTTCATAAAAAATATCTTTTATGTAGGCTCGAAGATTAGAAAGTATTTTAATACTTTTGGGCAGATCTTTCAACATATCTAGTAAAGCACAAACCCTAACTGGCAACTCTAGATTTCTAAAGAACTCCAAATCATGGTTTAGGAAAATACCAATCTGATTGGCTAGGATTTCCACAATGCCTAGCTCCCTATACTCCAAAGGCAGAGATTGCACTTGTAACCAGAAAGGGATAACTTTTTTTTTCTTTTTGAGGGTTAAAGTTAGCTACCCAGGGTTGAGCATGCAAACTGGAACCCCCATAAACCCAAGACTTGACCCTATAGATCGCATCTCGAGCTTGCTTAGAAGAGAAAAAAACAATAAAAAATCCATTTCCCCTCTCTATATAGAAAATCTAGTTTACCCCTTCCCAATATTGATAGATTAAGTCTTTCAACTTAGTAATAGGAGAAAATTGCCAAAACTTACAAATTAACACCGTTTCACGAAGATTCTGTGATTGATCCTTGAGAAGAACCTCTAGAATCTTGATAGTTGGGATCTTCTTAGAACGCAATTGAGGAAAATCAGTTGTCTGTTGAGTGATGCCTTGTGAATAGGAGCAATTCCAATTATGCTTCATCACTTGCCATTGATGCCTATTTGAATACCTCTCTCCTTGATGAAGAGGTTTACGGTATTGACTCCGCGTTTTCCACTTCTTCTCATTTGAAGCCCTCATCCCCAGATCCACATTATTAGGGAAAGTAGCTAGAGAAGGAGCTTTCAAACAGAGATTATTTGGAAACATTTAAGTATCCCAAACACCTCCTTCCAAAACAACTCCAACATCTTTTCTCTCATTGCAAGGTGACTCAGATAAGAGCCAGGACTTGGATCTACTCTGTTTTGCATTTAGAAGCTATAACCATAGAATCCTGTAGCAATCTTCATGTTTCCTAACAATGTTATTCAGAAAAGTAACCGGGGGTACATTAATATCTAGCTATTTAACATTATCAACCTTTGGATTGAAGGGAGCTATAGAAACTTCAGATTCCCAAGATTGAATAGAGGATCGGGAGCAGACTAAATGAGAGCCTGCATAAGTCTCTAACTCCGACCCACAAATGCCAAATGACGGCTGTATTGCCCAGCTGAGTGATTTCCTGGGACGGAAGGAGTTCCCATTTAAATGAATAGAACGCGAAATGGTATGAAAACCCCCATTATTGAATATCCCCTGCTTCTGAGAGGGTCGAAAACCTCCATTCTTGAAAATCCCATGAAACTTTTAAGAAAAGGAGTTTCTTGAAAGCCGAAGGGGAGATCTACAGATTGAACCATGAACAACCTTAGATAGCGAGCTCCTACCAGAGAAAGGAGCGCCATGAAACCCTGCCGGATGCACTAAACGACATGAGATTTTTGAAAAAATCTCGTTAGAATGCTTGGGCGCACTCCGAAAAGTGTTGTCCTCCATTTTTTTTTTGTAATCTAAATTATGTTAACATCTATGACATAGTGATTTACATACTCTAGTTATTTGAAAAAGAAACAAATGATAAAATTAAATATAAATAGTAAATTTAATAAATCTAATAAATTTATAAGCTATGAAATATATGACGATTATTTTTGTATTACAACTAGTAATTGCAATAATTATCATATAATTTTTAGTATATTTCTTTATTCTATTCTTAATTTTGTTGATGATGATATAAAAACAATATAAACATATAGATAGAAGTTTATTTTGAAAAGAGATAGAAATTTCTTACACAGTATTGATTGTGCTTAACCATTCTTCCAATTTTCCATTCAAATTGTTGTTTCCAAGATACCTAAAATTCCAACATGAGCATTACTTTTTGTTATACACAAATATTCTTGGAAAATATTAGATCTAAAACTTATTAATGAATAAAAGTAAATAATATTCACGTGTTTTATAAATGCATATTTTAGAGAGAATAAAAAGGTTGAGCATATTATGAAAAAAAAGTTTGGCATTTGTTAAAAAGGATATAAATAGGTTAGGGAAGTATTTGTTAAGCACCACTTTAATGAATTTTTAAGGTTTTCTTAATTTGAGAATATGAAGAATTTTTGTCGAAGCCTACAATAAGGTAAATACATTTTTAGTAAATTAAATTCTTAAATATATGATGGAAAATGGACAGTTTGATAATTTATTATAATATGAATAAATTAGATAGTTCTTATTTTAAATTTTTGAGATATATTTTTTTAAAAGCTAATGATTTATATGAATGAATGTATCCTTAAGTTTCTTTTATAATGTGACGAGTATAATTTTAGTATGTTGATGACAAAGTGTCCTTTCATAATTCTATATTGTGTTAGATTTCTTAGTCATAGTTTATCTCAATAATTTTGTAAGCAATGTATTTTTAGTTTAATTTTATAGATTTTAAGATTTTAATTTGATGTTTGTATCAAGTGTATATGTATAGTCAATTTTATTAGGTTTGGAGCCAAAAAAATTAAGGTGTTTACAATTGAATTTATTTAATAATTAAAATTAGATTCATTCCTTATGTTGTTGGAATTTTGCACTTAACAAGTAATTCTTAGTAGGCTATTTTTTAGACAAACAAATTTACTAGTAAGAAAATGACTATTTAAAGAAAAATGTTAGAATTAAAAAAATAAGAGAGAAATGTAGCATGGTAGACTAGATTATATTTATAGCTCTTAGAGACAGATTTAGAGAAAAATCCAATTAAAAAATTATAACATAGCTTAAAAATTTGTAAACTGTTTCAATATTTTTTGAAAATTAATTGACCTAAAATTAAAAAGCACATAGCCAAAGACATCTTAGAAAATAGAACAAAAGGAGAATGAGGAAAGAAGAGGAAAAGGAATTGGGAAATTTAAAATAATTGTTTTAGATGTTTTAGTAGTGAGGAGAGGTATATTTAAATTATTGTGAACAAGAAAAATATAACACCATAAAAGAAGTAGTTCCTAAAAGGGAGGAAAAGTAGTTTAATATTAAAACTAAGAAGAGAAAAGAAATTTAATATTGGGAAAATAAATAATAATAAATAACAACTATGAATAACTAAGTTCATAGTTCGTGGGCTATTAATAGTAACAAATAGAGGAAATGCATTAAAAGGTATGTTGGAATAGTATTATATTAAAATTTATTTATCTCTTCATTTATTATTCTATTAGAAGCATATTTATTAGATTTATTTACAATAATATGTTTCTAATATTAAAAAAAGGTTCCACTGGTCTCGTTGGAAAGTATGTGCATGGATAAATATAGTGGGGGTGCTCGTATTCATAACTTATCTACAAGGAACTTGGCTCTTGGTGCAAAGCTAATATGGCAGATGTATAAAAAACTAAATTTGAAGTGGTCTAGGTTAATGGAAAAGAAATACCTGGATGATGACAACTCAGCTAGAATTCTCACTATTTCAAATCACCCAAGTGGATCAATTATGTGGAATTTCATTGTAGCATGTAGGGAGGTTATCATTCCATATTTATCATGGGAGATCAATAATGGTGAAGAGGTTCAGTTTTGGAAAGACTCTTAGAATGAGTATCCCCCTCTCAATTCCATTTAGGAGTTACAATCAACAAAGCAAATCTTATCATTATGGGGCAGCAAGCTAAAAGACTATGTTGACACACTAGAGCCCACAATAGGGATAGTTTTATGGAAGGATTTCTCCATCTTATCATTATCCTCTAATCACAAAGGTATTTTGCAAAGAGTGCTAAGGGAATGGTATTTTTTATTAGCTTGCTCAGATGATAATTTGGGCACTGTCCAAAGATCAGAACTATACAGTTAAACTGGGGTATAAATCGATTATTTCTAATAGAGTTCATAATCAGTCGTCTCAAAGAGCATATTCATTTTGTTGGAGTCCAATGACATTACCTAATGCTGGAATCTTTGCATGGTTAGCACTAAGAAATTGAATCTTCTCCGGTGATAGACTGGTTAAGTTGGGATTTACAGAACCTTTCAAGTGTGTATTGTGTGAAGAGGAATATGAAACTATGGATCATTTGTTTTTCTTCTATACAATGGCCTAGGAGTGTTGAGATTTTATAAATAAAGCTCAATATCTTCTTTCCATTACCTAAATCTTTGTGGGGTTTGTTTACAAGTTAGCTAATTATGTAAAAAACGTCTTTATTTGCTTGCATTTGGATAGTAGCCCCAATAATACTAGTATGGAGTCTCTTGTGAGAGCAAAATAGACATATATTCAAAAAATAATCCCTTTCATTGCATCAGATTAAGGTTAACAATTAAAAGTCAATCTGAAGGTATCTAACTCTTTTGTTTAGAATCAGAAAAATGTCCCCTTCTTGTTCACAAGTTCGGATGATAGTCTACTACATAACTGGGGGTTCATTGCAATGTCATTCAAAGGTTCTCATCATTTTCCAAATCAACTAAAGGTGGATAGAAGCACAATTCATTGGTTACTCCCTTCATCAAAATTTTACAAGCTGAATTTTGATGGAGCTTTAAGAGGAAACCCAAGTCTATCAGGTACACGAATTTTTATTCGCAATTGGAAAGGTTCACTACTAGCTACTAAAGCTACACACTTATCTAATGATACTAATAATATAGCAAAGACTAAAGCACTTCTTTAGAGGTTACAACTAGGAAAAAAAACTAGGTCTACATAAACTTCATATTGAAAGGGATTCTTTCCTAATTATCAATGCTTTCAAAAAGAAAATGATTCATAAGTGGAGGCTTAGCTATATTCTTAAGTGGAGGCTTAGCTATATTCTTAAGAAAGTTTGGTTGTTGATGGCAACATTCAATGAAAATTTCTCATGTTTATTGTGAAGGGAATAAGTTGGCAGATAATCTTGCTAATATGGGGTGAAGTTGATATTTTGGGTGATAGAGATATTAGTAAAAATTGCCCTCATTTGAAATCAATAGTGGAGGCAGAGCAAGTTATCAAACATTGAAAATCCCCTACAGTATTGATCTTAGTCCAAATTTGGTATGCGGTGGAAGGGGTTTTTCGTTTTTATCACATGCATCATTTATATGAAGGCTCGGTATAGTTTCCTGCTTGGTGAACTATACATTGAATCTCGTCCAATAAGGAGTTGAAGATTCTTACATGTGGAGTGGCTTTTGCTTGAGAAATATTTACATAAGGCTCCACACAAGCAGTCGCCCCCAATTTTCTAGCACATTTTTCTTCTAACGTGTGTTCTTTTGCAGGTACAGTCCTCATCATTATTCAATATACACCCTAGTTTTTCACAATTGGAAATGCAATTTCACAGAAGTTTGGCAGATGGAGTTGTGTTCCAATTTATTGCATAAGTTGATAGGACAAGGATAACTATTTTTCGACCCTCCTTCCTTTAACCTTACGGCCGGATGATTTATTGTGTATATTTTAAAAACCCTTTATGGAAAATTCAAGAGTATTCTGCTTTGAAGAAATTTTGTAAGCTGTTGCATTTCTAGTGTTTTATGGAAAAGTCAAGAACATCTTTGGTGCTTTGGCGTGTTCTATGTGGGTGCGTGTGGTAGCATAGTTTTCTGAAGGTGACGCCTGTCAAACAGTGCAAAAAGGTGATAAAATGGCATATCAGCCATGGAATTTTTGTGTCTGCATGAAGCTGCTAGCCTGGGAAAGGCATTTCGAAGGTTACCTCTTGCATCATGATCTCGACATAATGTTCAACCTGGACTGTCCGCATGTGGAGGATTGCGTGCGCACGGTGATAGGAATTGAAGTCATTAGTCTGAAGGCAAGAAGGGTTTGCTTCCATCCCAGGTGGGCCGGGCTTATCGAGCACACTCTAAGGGCACGGTCCTATGGAGGGGGGTTTCCTAAAATTTGGGGCAGAATCTGCTTAGAAACTGCTTAAATTTATAGAAAAAAATTTAAGCTGGTGGTCCCATAAATATTTTGAAACTTCAAAATTGAAGCAGGCTGGTGGTGCAGTGGTGGTGGGATGGTGGTGGAATGGCATGATGTGACTAAAAAATTAATAAATAAACATCACTTTCCTCCAAAAGTGGCAAGAAGTACATTTAAGCAGGTGGGGCAATTTCTAGCCCCACCCCATTTCCACCAGCTGAAATTTTCAGCCACCTGTTTATTTGGCCTAAGAAAGATTTTATTTAATCCTGTTGCAGATTTTTTTTTTGCCATGAGACCACCTACTTCCGTGAAAATAGGAGCCCAAGCCCCCCCATGGGACCGCAGGGTAAGGGTACACTCCTTAGGTGGTTGGGCCCACAACCCTTTTAAATCCATCACTTTTCTCGTTTTTGTTTTCACTTTTGCCGATGCCATTTCCGTTTCTGGGTATATGTATTTCAATTTTAATCTCACGGAAACAATGCAAGGGAGAGGACATCATAAAAGATATAAACGGTAACTTAAATGTGTTAGTCCCGTCATAGAATATTAAACTTTCTGAACTGCCATGCTTTTTATACCTCGTGGACTATAACCTATAAGAGTAGTAGTTTTAGTTTTTGACTTTTCAGATTTTAATAATTATTAACAGTAAATTATTAATATTATTAAACATAATGGGGTTCACCACGCAGCGTGACGGTTAAGTCACAAGCCCTGTGGATAGGGCATCACAGGTTCGAGGCTCTCCCCCAACGCATGCAGGAGGCTCCACTGGCAGACGAAGGAGGCAAGAAGGCAAGCTGGTCAAAGATCCCACGGCAGGTGTATGGAGCGAACGCCAAGGAAGAAGTACGAAGGACGTAGGGCGGCAGTTGGTGCGTGCAGATTGGACCAACTGGAGGAAGGAGTAGAGAAGTTAAAAGAAGAGTTGGCAATGGATGAAGGCTAGAAGAAGTACGAAGGACGTAGGGTGGTGGTTGGTGCGTGCAGATTGGACCAGCTGGAGGAAGGAGTAGAGAAGTTAAAAGAAGAGTTGGCAACGGATGAAGGCTGGAAGAAGCGAGAGGAGACAGATGGTAGGGGGCAGGGAGGAAACAGAGTATGGGGTGGCGAAAAAGGAGATAAAGGAGATCGGAGGTAACAGGAGTAATGGGGTGGAGAAAGGGATACGGAGAGAAGGAGATCAGAGGAATTGGAGCTCGGGGGAGAGTGGATGAACGGTGGATTTGGAGCACGGGTAAAGGAGGAGACCCGAGGAGGAAGCGGAGTGAGCTCGAGCCAAAAGCGGAGTACGGAGAAGGGAAGAAGGGAGAACAAAAGGAGTGTGGGGTGGAGAAAGGAGAGTAGGGAAGGAAGAACACGAGTGAGAAGGAAGGAAGATGGAGAAAGCAGGTGGCAAAAGATGATTGGACTGGTAAATCCCCAGACAAACATGGGGATGAGGTCCCCCACAAATTGTGGCCTCATTGGTTCAAAGCTCCAGTCAAAAGCGATTACCGATCAAAATATATATATATATATATTATTAAACATAATCAATTATTTTTCAATTTTAGCTCGGGGGAGAGAGGATGAACGGTGGATTTGGAGCACGGGTAAAGAAGGAGACCCGAGGAGGAAGCGGAGTGAGCTCGAGCCAGAAGCGGAGTACGGAGAAGGGAAGAAGGGAGAACAAAAGGAGTTTGGGTTGGAGAAAGGAGAGTAGGGAAGGAAGAACACGAGTGAGAAGGAAGGAAGATGGAGAAAGCAGGTGGCAGAAGATGATTGGACTGGTAAATCACCAGACAAACATGGGGATGAGGTCCCCCACAAATTGTGGCCTCATTGGTTCAAAGCTCCAGTCAAAAGCGATTACCGATCAATATATATATATATATATATTATTAAACATAATCAATTATTTTTCAATTTTAGCTCGCGGGAGAGAGGATGAACGGTGGATTTGGAGCACGGGTAAAGAAGGAGACCCAAGGAGGAAGCGGAGTGAGCTCAAGCTAGAAGCGGAGTACGGAGAAGGGAAGAAGGGAGAACAAAAGGAGTTTGGGGTGGAGAAAGGAGAGTAGGGAAGGAAGAACACGAGTGAGAAGGAAGGAAGATGGAGAAAGCAGGTGGCAGAAGATGATTGGACTGGTAAATCACCAGACAAACATGGGGATGAGGTCCCCCACAAATTGTGGCCTCATTGGTTCAAAGCTCCAGTCAAAAGCGATTACCGATCAAAATATATATATATATATATATATATTATTAAACATAATCAATTATTTTTCAATTTTATTTTTTTAATAAATCTATTAATAATAAATTATTTATAATTGATATTTAATAAGATTTTTAAAAAAAAGTACATGATAATAATAATAAATAATAAACAATCAGTAATAATTAAAAATAATAATAAATTATTAATTAAAAATAAAATTTCAATAACAATTCTAATTGAAATTATTAAAAATAATCAACAGATTATTAATTATTTAAAATTAAAAAATTAATTACATATAATAATAATTGAAATTATTAAAAATAATCAACAGATTATTAATTATTTAAAATTAAAAAATTAATTACATATAATAATAATTTATTAATAAATCATTAGTTAAAAATCAATTTTAAATAACCATTCTAATTAAAATTATTAAAAATAATCAATAATAATTTTTTATTATTAATTATTTAAAATTAAAATTGATGAATAAATTACAAACAATTATAATTTGGCATTCTAATTTTGACAACATGATTTATGATTTTATTAAAAATTGATCATTTTGGAATTTGACAAACTTGATACACAAATGACAATGGCATACGGCAAATTCACTAATTCATCAACCAAAAATGTTAATGCAGTTAATTTTTCTTGACAGTGAATTGATGGTGGTGAATTTTACTTATTGTGAATTTGTCGTGACCATTTTCTCGTGGTGAATTGTTGAATAGTTCATGAGCTTTGTCTATCCTCCCACATTTTGCATAGATTTTAAAAGGGCGTCTACAACCACAACATTTGAGAAAATTCATCTTCATATTATGCTTTGATGGATGTATATACCTTGTTCAAAATCTCCCATAATAAGGAAACCAATAAGGATTTTGGTGAAGGTTGTGGAATTTGTCTTTGCATCTACCAATTGCATTTGCTTGAAAGTTTCTAAAACCTTTTCAACAAATCCATTATGTGTATATTCTAAAATCATTATAGTACACAATTTCACATTCATTTGGCTTTGCATCTACCAATTGTATTTGCTTGAATTTTCCTACAAACTTTTCAATGTAGATCTATTTTGTTGATATCGTAGAGTCCTTGTAGTCCACATCACTTTGAATCCTTTATTGAAGAAACTATTACCACTTATTTCTTATTTATGTACTTATTTTGCACACATGTTTATAAGTTTGATATTATTAATAATATTAATTTTGGCAAGACATTAAAAGAGTTTGTTGATTTTAAAAATATATGCATCCCAATATAAAAATCCAAACAATGGAAGCAGTGATTGTAACACATAATTTTTTATGTAGTATCCAATTGAAAGGATCATGTTACCCACTACTTTGAATTTGTTAGTATACAAAGCTAAGAAAATGCTATAAATAAGATAATAAGTTGACTATTAGCATATACCAATTTTCATAGAGATGTAGATCTCTTCCATTTCAAAACATACAAAACAATATTCAGTAGATAATCAATCATCTTTCATTTGTATAGTGATTAATTTCTCCCTATAGGAAACAATAGAGTATATAAAGCAAACAAAGCCACAACTACCCCTATTTTGTAGTTTGGTGTGTGTTCTTTCCTCTCCCTAATCTTCTTTGATTATTTTGAAGAGACCAAGGTTTGTAACTAAACTATAGCTCATTCTTTGTGCATGTAATTATAAGCTTGATAGAGAAAACTAAAAAAATATTAATCCAATCTAGTCAAAACACAGACAACACTCAGATTTAGTATAAGAGTCAACCAATCATAATGAAAACATAATATGAAGATGAATTTTCTCAAATGTTGTGGTTGTAGATGCCCTTTTCAAATCTATGTAAAATATGGGAGGATAGACAAAGCTTGTGAAATCCATGTAAAATGTGGGAAGATAGACAAATCTTGTGAACTATTTAACAAAATGTTTTAAAGAATTATAATCTCATGGAAGACACTCTAATTAGAAAAGTTGCATCACTACCCTCATAACAATCTCTCAATTTGTTTTAGTGTCTATTATGTTAATTTTAAACTCAATTGTCATTGGCTCAAGGAAAATTCACCACCAACAATTCACCACGAGAAAATTCACCATCATGACAAATTCACTGCAAGTAAAATTCACCACCAACAATTCACCGTTAAGCAAAATTAACCGCATTAACATTTTTCGTCGGTGAATTGATGGTGATGAATTGTTGGGTGAATTTGTCATATGCCATTGTCATTTATGTGCCAAATTTGTCAAATTCCAAAATGATCAATTTTTAATAAAATCATAAATCATGTTGTCAAAATTAGAATTCCAAATTATCAATTGTTTGTAATTTATTCATCAATTTTAATTTTAAATAATTAATAATAAAAAAATTATTATTGATTAATTTTTAATAATTTTAATATTAATGAATTTATTAATGTAGACATGCAAAATTTACATTATGCATTCGATCGATTCGCCAAATTAGGTGTCGCATTAGGACCATTCATCAATTAATCAAGTGCATTTTCATCCATTCATTTATCAAATAAACCTTATCATTCAACCTTCATCCTGCATTATCCATTTAATTAAATAAATCAAAAAGCCATCATTTTCTGATTTAAATAAATCAGAAAATCAAAGTCCAAAAGTCAAATCATCTAATCAGCATTAATCAGCCTAATCATCATTAACTTAATCTAATCCTGACCTAATGCTAATCACATCCCACTTGCATTATCTAGACCTAGCCACTTGCACAATAAATCAATTTTATTGATTTATTAAAAGCCTCATTTTCCCTCAACATGACAAGTCAAACAGGGCATTTATTGCTCTTCTTTCCTTGTCCCCCTCTCAAAATTTATGGCAAAATTTGAATTCAAAATTTTCCCCTCTTGGGCACTCTTCCCAAATCTTGCACATACATCAACTAATCACATGATGACAAGTGTCCTCAACTCATTGGCAAATTTAGTCCCACATTGGTCCCTCTTCAACACTTGGCATTTTGAAAATCTTTAAATAGTGCTTCATCCTCAAGCAAATCCTCCACAACTTGATGCAAGGTCATTCTCTTTGAGAACTTATCTTGTCCATTTATCATCTCCATCATCTTATAGCAATTTCATCATCTTGAGCTTTTTATCAAGGATTGGGAAAGGGTCACTAGCACATGTGACACCAATCCACTATGAGATAGAGTTGGATCATGTCTTTCATATGCATTATTTAGTTTCTATTGTTCCATTTTTATTGCATGATTGATGTGTTTCATTATTTCATAGGGATGTTAAAATGGTGTTTTAAACTAACCATATTGCAGATTTTAGCATCCACAATTAAAAAAATAAAATTGAAAAATAATTAATTATGTTTACTACTCTTATAGGTTAAAGTCCATGAGGTATAAAAAGCATGGTAGTTCAGAAAGTTTAATATTCTATGACAAGGCTAACACAATTAAGTTACCATTTATACCTTTTATGATGTCCTCTCCCTTTCGTTGTTTCCCTAGCACATGAGATTAAAATTGAAATACATATACCCGAAAACGGAAACGGCATTGGCAAAAGTGAAAACAAAAACAGAAAAAGTGACAGGTTTAAAGGGGTTGTGGGCCCAACCACCTAAGGAGTGTACCCTTAGAGTGTGTCGGATAAGCCTGACCTCCTAGGTGCTATCTATTTTTCTCTCAAACTTTATGGACCTATGTCAATCGAAAGGGGACTTAGAAGATGTTGTAGAGAAGTTTGTTGAAGAACAATTTCTACATGATAATGCTCTTTTAATTGCAACTACAAGGTATAATTTTTTTAAGGGGGGGGGTTAATAGGAGATCTTTTTCCTAGGAAATATCTCAAGTAGCGTCAGGGTTTTCAAGACATTTATGATGCCATTAAACTATCATTTCATTATAAAAATGATAGACTTTTCTTCAGGGCATTGCAAAAGAATTGTAGTTTCTTTGCACCAACATGGACATTGATATGAAGGAGAAATAATTTGCAATTGCTTTCTTGTGGGCCCATGAGTGTCATCCTCCTCTCAATGGTGTTCAAGTGGAATCTACTCAATTGGTAGCTCCTATTCACAATTCCCTAGGTGTGTAGCTTCACACAAAAAGTGTGGAAGGTCAAGATGACAACTCTATAGACATGGCTCACATGGAGGAATGAGTACAATCAATATTTGGGTTTTTTGGAATTTTGTGCTTCATATGTCAAAATATAACTTGAGAATGTTGTATATTTTGCATCCTATACTTAGTCTGTTATAGTTTTAGGGTGATATCGCTGTTTTATTACAAGTCTCTTTACATCCAAAGACTCATATGAAATGAATATTTTGTAATGCTAAATGTAACCAGATAGGCATGTAATAGGCTTGTTAGGGTTGGTATGATAATTTCACTCTCAAGTGGCTATCTCAAGTATGTTTTTGTAAAATTTTATTTGTAATAAATATATATAAGGAATACTTGCCTTTAACCGAAGAAAAAATAAATATATTTCTAATATTGATAAGTGTCATTTCTTTAAGGTACTCAATTGTCACCATTTCCTTATAAAGTATTGATTAATGGTAATTAAATTACACCTTGTATAATTAGTGACCACCTCTATCCCACTTGAATAAAATAATTAAAAGACACATCTTGATTAAAATTGACTCATGACCTATAAGGCATATATCATTCTATATATTTTATCCAAGTGGCCTATATATATGTAGTTTGCTTTGAATTATTGAATGAGTTGAATAGAATTATTCTATGTTTTAGTTTGTGAATAATTTATATGGATTAAATCCTATCAATCTATTCCTATCACATAATCTAACATAGTATTTGATCCATGATATCCTAGGACGTTTATTTTCTAATTTGATATTATTAGAGTTAGGAGTTATTTCAAGGTGGAGCTATTTTTGAGTAAATGTTAGAGAATTTTTAAACACACGTTATTTTCAAAGCCTTTTGCTTCATCAAGGTCAAACTCTAGGAGACTTATTATCTTATGATTTTATGTACATATTTTGTGGTCTTTTCTTACATAATTTTTTTAGGTGTATTTCAAGGCATAGTAATAAGTCAATCATTACATCCAAGAAAGCCCAAAATCATAGAAATGACTATCCAAATTCTAAAATCCAAGTACTCTACGTAGATGCCCTTATCATTTTATCCTACATGTAATTTAAGGTCATAATATATATCATTCAAGGTTTATTTTTTATAATCTGAGCATATCATATAAAGCTCATGGTTAGCTTTATGTAGCCTAATGACAACTTTTCATAGTACAATGTAATTTGAAATATAAGGAAAGTGTTTGGTCCACTTTTTCCTTTGAATGATAGTATGTAGAACATACCATGTTCAATGTACCTCTAATTACATTGTAACATCTAAATCTAGGATCCTATCAGTACATGATATCCAACCTACTAGTGACACCCACATCCCAACCTCCCACTAGTGACAACACGGACATCCATTGCCAATTCTAGCAAACAAACTCACATTGAGCTCCAAGTCAATTTTGAGTATCAACCTACTTAACAATATAACATTTAATGATTATTTAATAATCTCCAAATGCCATCAATTATTAATTTTTTCATACTCCCTATTACAACTACCTATGCCATCTATATGCTATTCATTAATATTTTGTTGGAAAAGGGACCCTAGGTCTAATGCCTATATCACTCAAATCAAAACCTTCCAAAAACATTGACAATCCAGATCAACAAGGATATTAAATTGAATTACAACCTAAAAGGTGAATCAATCAACCTTGGATCTAGATTCTTTGGAAATTAAATGCATAACAAGGAAATTAGGTATATAATTAGGTCCAAGAACATAGGGGGAACATAACCTAGTGTGAAATTGTCAAAGGTGACAATTTATGACACTACAATTAAACCTAGGATTATGTTATTTAATACACCTAGATTAATGGTATACTTTTTGTTGGTGTAATTAAAAGTGTTGTACCTTGTCCTAGGTCATAATTACACCTTAGTGAAGTTTACTTAAGGACCACATAAGAGGTAGTTGGAGAATTTCCGCTTTTGGTGAACTTGACATGTCATTACTTTATCACTTCCACCTTTCGTGGACATATCATGTGATTACCTCTCCACCTTTTGTGGGTGATCCACCTTTTGTGATGATTATCACATTATCATTTTTCCACTTTAGGTGGAGTGATAGCCTTTCATAGTTGTCTCATGTCATAAAATTATGACACTTGTCATAATATTATGCCCTTCTATGTTCTCACCTTGGCTATATAACCAAGGGGTCTCCTATGTACTTTTGCACATCATATTTGCATTCATTGATAAGAATACAGTCTATTCTTGTTATATTGTTTCTATCTCTCTTATGCTTGTGCTTTCTATTAGGCCTTTAGATCTTGGGTGGCTACCTTCATAGCCAATTTATACATGATATCAAAGCTATTAGAGTGCCTTTGGATTGTCATTTTGGAGAGATTCTGGGAGGATACCATTTTTTTCCTTGTATTGCAGATGCATTTTGGGAGCTTCTTGCATCAAATCCGAGCACGCCATTGCGTCTGGAGTGTCTAAAATAGTCAGATTTTCCTTTTGCTTCATTTCAGTTGGACATTGTTGGCCAAATCTGCAAAGGCTTGAAGATTGGAGGTGGTTGCCAAATCCAAGAGCTAGCTACCATTTTGGAGCATTTTCAGCCAAAAAGTACATCACCATTGTGCTCAAAAGGGCCAAAAACCCCTAAATCAACTATCAAATCGTCGAATTAGGACAAAGTTGCTCTTTGAGGCAAAACAAATTTAACAGTCGAGTCGTACAGCCCTACCTCCACAAGTACGATTTTTTTTAAAATTATTTATTTTCTGCAAATAAATATTCACAGTTTTTTCTAAATCTTAAAAAAAAATTAAAAATAATATTTTACTTTTTTATAAAAGCAAGTTTTAAAATTTTAAAAAAAGAAAAAAGAAAAAAAAGAAATGCAGTATCCTACGGTACGCAGGTACTGTCAGCCTACGGTACGCAAGTACTGTCACTGGCGGCGACGTTAGGGTCGTCCGCCCCCTGCACGGTCGCTGGTCATTGCAGGGGGCAACATCCCTGCCAACCCCACCGGCCTCCTTTTTTATTTTTTTAAATTTTTTTTATAATAAATTTTTTTTTATGTTTTAATTTTTTTTTCCAAAGTTTTTTTAAATAAAACTTTAATGAATTTTGTTTATTAAGTTTTAAAAAAAAAAACTTTTAATGTTTTTTCTTTAATAATTTTATTAAAGTTTTTTAATAATTAAAACAACAAAATTATGTTTTTTCTTTATTAATTGTTTAATAAAGTTTTTTCAAAATTACAAATAATAATTTTTTTCTTTATTAAGTTTTTAATAAAGTTTTTTTATTAAAAAAAATTTTATCTTTATTTTTAATAAAGTTTTTTTTCTTAATAAATAATGTTTTTAAATTAAGCTTTTAATTAATTTTTTTATAAACAAATCATGCAATAATAAGTAAACCTGGGAAAATAATTTTGCCTACCGATAAAGCCTTGTCGTGGACCATTTGCTTCTTCAACCAGCAGTCAATAGAGGCCAGTTGCTCCTATTGACATCCACCTGGAGGGCTTTCTTTACGGTCTTCAGCTTTGGGTTTACTTTGGTTGGCTTCTTCATCATCGTTTCCATATTTGCATCATGGTCATTGTAGTTCTCCTCTATGTAATGTTGTAACGCACTAAAATAAAGTGCTACAATCCTTCTATTTCAGTGTACTCTATCATACTGTATGCTTCTTTGGGTTGATCTATGTATCCAGTGTTAGTTCCTATCTACTCAACGAATGTAGCCGCTGGTTACCCATGCATTTCTGTGAGATGGACTAGTCACCATATAGACACTCCTATTTTCGAAGCACTCTACCTGTCTTCAGCATTTCAGTTCTACATCCAAAGACTTGGTGCATGGCTCCAACGAGACTTGGATTATACAATTTGTGCATGGCTCCAGTGAGACTTATATTGTACCAATCTGCTATTGATGAGCATTCAAGTTGTTGCTCACGCAATTGTCTTCTTGGTTCCAACCTTATTCCTATTGCAGTGTGGGTTCATCTACAGTTCTTCATCGACAAATTTTGTAGTTACTCTTGAGTTGATAGATTCAGCTCAGTCACCAGTTATGTGGCATCTTCTACAGTTGTACCTAATTCTTTCTTCAATACTTGTCACAATTTGGCATTTCTTTTGGAACATCATTTGGAGGACTCATCATCATCCTTGGTCCACTCTAAATTAGTCTTCACATTGTTCTACATTATCTCCTGTAGTAAAAATTGGGGTCTCTTGATATTGTGACATTTGAGCAATGACTCTCCATTGAGGGGGGATTGCATGGACTTTTTCATTCTTCTTATGGGGGGACTTTTTCCTCACTTGAGGTTTTATCCTTCCTAGAGCATGTTTCTTGTTTTGTTTCTCTCTTTTGGGGAGGATTTTTTTCCCACTAGGTTTTCTCCTTTTCTCCGGTTGTGAGAGATTGCATTGTGTGTATACATGGGTACCTAACATGGCCTAGTAGCCAGGATACATCTTGCATTGTTTTCTTTTGTGTACATTCTCTCTAAGTTGCACTTAAGGGGGGGTGTTGATGTAATTAAAAGTGTTGTACCTTGTCCTAGGTCATAATTACACCTTAGTTAAGTTTACTTAAGGACCACATAGGAGGTAGTTGGAGAATTTCCACTTTTGGTGGACTTGACATGTCATTACTTTATCACTTCCACCTTTCATGGACATATCATGCTATTACCTCTCCACCTTTTTTGGGTGATCCATCTTTTGTGGTGATTATCACATTATCACTTTTCCACTTTAGGTGGAGTGATAGCCTTTCATAGTTGTCTCATCTTATGCCCTTCTATGTTCTCACCTTGGCTATATAACCAAGGGGTCTCCTATGTATTTTTGCACATCATATTTGCATTCATTGATAAGAATACAGTCTATTCTTTGTTATATTGTTTCTATCTCTCTTATGCTTGTGCTTTCTATTAGGCCTCTAGATCTTGGGTGGCTACCTTCATAGCCAATTATTACACTTTCGACAACTAACTACCCAATGTAACCTTTGGCTACACCCTCTAAGACAAGATGTAAACATTTGGAAGCTCATATGGATAGTAAAACCCACTAAAAATGCCACCACGTCATATAATACCAACATTATTATCGCAATACTAACTTTTAAGTAAAGTCACCTAATAAGCATCATTTTGATGACACCATTTGAATATTATCCTTTTCATAGTTGAAAGAATATCTTTCAATATTAAAAGTTTGATTTTTGAATCCCAACTTGCAAACGCCCATTATAAAATGTATATATGTCAATTAGGATTTTTTACCCTACTTATGTTTTAATAGCTATGTATTGATTTGGCCAATTCTTGGATTTAAGGTCCCTAGTTTCCAATAAATGAATATCCTCATATATTTTGTTATATAGTTTGTATTTCAAAACTTCAAGACCCCACGGGTTGTGTATACAAACTATTTATTCAAAAGTGAATATCTTTTGACTTCATAGCAGCATGGTCACTTCTTTCTCATTCTAAGTAAAAATTATTCTTTCAACATTGTGACCATTTAAATAACTAGTAGAGCTCTTTGGCATTAAAAATACTTTCTATAAGTGCACTAAGAATAAATTATTGATATTGTAAACTATTGTGTTTTTACGTATAGTAAAGATGGGGAGGTATATGTGTGTGTTTGGTTGAATTCCATGCTCTCCACTTTCATTTCATAACTATGGACCAATAAAATGTACCAATTCTAACACCCTCTAACTACTTATTATGAAAATAAAAGATGAAAATACTACTAAGGACTAAGGACTTGTATAGGATATTTATGCATATTAAAACTAAATCTAAGGGGAAACAAAATGATATTGAGTGGCTTATCAAATGTTAAAAATTATGGTTTCTCATTTCTTATAGTACCTTCTAATTTCTAATTTATTTCTTCATGTTTTAAGAATTAGATATTTTTGAGGATACATGGGATAATCTACAAATATTTTTTGGAAAATAGGATGAGCTAAGGGTTCATAATATGGAGAATGTACTAATCAATTTTAATCCATAAAATTTTAACGATATTGGGAACCTTTATGCATAGATTAAGTACCTAAGAACATAGTTGATGGATTATAAAATTAAAAATTACTCACTCTTGATATTTAGTGTGCTTTCTAAACAAAATTTCAAGTATTCAATCTTTGTTTCAACTATTTATATTACTAAATCTAGATTGAGTATACTCTAGTATTTATAATATTTTTTCCTTCATATCATTTCATGAAATGGGAAAGCGTTCAACATGAACCTACGGGCTAACTCCTTGCTAAGGGAAGAAATATTGTGTAGTGAAATTACACCTCCTTTAGAATTTACTATACACTCATGTATTTTTAATATAGCAAGCTATACATTGGGGTCTACTCTCTTTCTATCTCTCTCCTTCAAGGTGTTCTCTTTTTACATGAGTACCTAACATTATTAACTAAGAGTAAAATATAAGTGTATTTTCTACGTTATTTATGGGGTATGTGTAGAGAAATGGGGGATCAATAATGAGTCTTAAGTGACCACTTTTTTAAAATTAAGAAAAACTAATCTTGGATGAGAAATTTCTAAAAACTTGAAGATGTAACAAGAAAAAGAGCAGTAGTGATTTGAATCTAATTTATATATTTTTTAAATGGTGGAAATTAAAGAGTTCAAATAGGGGGGCCACAAAAAGTTCTCCTATTTTTATTAAAAAAACATAACACAACTTCTAGTGTGGTCCCTCAAAAATTTTAAGTTTTTTTTAGTATTTCAAAAATTTCTTTAGTGAGATATAGCTAACAATATGTGGTTTATGCTCGATATTTTGCTAATTTTTTTAATGATTATATGATTTTTAATAAATTTTAAAGTGGACACATGTTCAAAAACAAAAATTTGAGCATTGCCTAAACCTTTTTTTTGGAAACTAATAAATAATAATAATAATAATAATAAATTGAATGTGCAAAGAATAGAGTTCACTTTGTAAAAATGTAATTTGTTTCACATTTAGATGAGTGGGTAACAAATGAGACCAAATATACCATACATATGTTTTTGAAAAAAAAATGAAGATTCTAGAAAAAGAAATTAAAGATCAAAACCTTCAAATATTTGAAATGTAAGAAAAATTAAATGTTTAAAAAGTGAAGAGAGATATTGACATTACTATGTTATTTTTTAAACTTAAAATTGAAATATGCATAAACCTGATGGAGATCATGCTCGACGTCGTTCCATTTTTTTAGAATTTTCAAAAAAATAGTTTCATCAATTACATGTAATTCCAACCTTTTGGGTTGGAAATTCCTAAAGTAGCTAATAACAAAAGTGTGTTATAACATGTCCATGTTATGAATTGGTCATTAACAAGCCATAAAATGAGAATGTTATAAAGTGAACACATTTTCAAGAAGCAAAAAAACATCTCTTTGTCTTCTCACCTCTCTCTACATCCTTCAATATCTCACACTATCCCTCTTCCTCAAACTATATACATGAAAAAAAATATATTAAGTTATATTTCATGTATGTAGTTTTAGGTTGTTTGAGAATGGTTTTGGATATCTAAGAGTTATAATGAAAATTATAGGTTTTGGAAGATATTAAACATTTTCATACTTAGTCAAATTTCAAAAATCAGCAAGCTCGTATCATCTTGTAATATGATAAATATGTAACTATTCAAAAGAATTATCAAGCCTCTTCTTAGATAAATAAATCTATCTCTCCCTCACCCACACAAATTCTCTCTCTCCCTCTCTAGTTCTCTCTATATGACACCTCTCTCTTCCCATCCCTCTAAGTATCTTTCTATATATCTATGTCTCCCTTCGATCTCTCTACACATCCATCTCTCCCTCGTTCCCTCTCTAATTATCTCTACCTATATCCCTAGATAGAGATCTCTATATCTCTCCCACTCCCCTCTCCCTCCCTCTATTTATCTCTATACCACCTCTTTCTCCCCTTGTCCCTTTAGCTATCTCTTTATATATCTCCCTCTCCCCTCTCACCCTCTCTCTACCTACCTCTCCATCTATTCATGTCTCTATTTATCTCTCCATGTTTCTCCTATATGTCCATATATTTGTATCGATCTCCTTATCTCTACATCTCTCTTTACCCCTACATATCTCCATCTATCCCTCTCTCATTCTCTTCCTCTCTTATACTTATCTCTTCCATCTCTCTTTATCTCTCTCTAACTCTATATATATCCCCCTCTAGATCTCCATATCTCTCTAAAAGGAGAGTGTAGTGCCCCTCCCATTTACATCTTGTTAATGTGAGCTTGGTGATTTAGATTCACCATTTCCTCATGATTGATGTGATGATTATTTTAATGGCTTCAATTGGTGCATATTAAGCACCACTTGTTTGAGATAAGATTCGCATGACCAACATATCGATTTGTGGCATTTTCTGCATTTTCATGATTCATTTATTATTATGCTTTAGTTAAGTGAAATGTATTATTTATGCTATGGTTAAATGTGATCCTGATTATGGATGTTTAGAAGGAAAGATTTATTCTAGTACATTTATATGATGTATGTTTAGATTTCATTTTATGTGTATGATATTGGACCTTGTTGGAATGATTATTTTGTAATTTGAATATATATACATTTAGTAGGTACTCTTGACATGTATTGAATGGTTACAAGTACAGGGTTATTTCTCCACCTAGTTACATAGGTCTAAGCTCTTCCCCAATGGTGGTTAGTTTAGAGATGTCACATTGGGCCATTCATATCCATTCCCTAGTCATACTTGAACTGAATATGGTATTTGTCATAGTTTGCATTATCTGAACCTGACTCCAATTTAGGAGTTATTCTAAAATCCCTACATGTCATAATGACCAAAGAATGTTTGATTTAATTAATGGTTTAAATTTTGTATTTTTCTTCTAAATGAAATGTTAAGAATATACAGGATTAGTTTACTTATCATTAAAATATTCTTTGTGTTTTAAAAATGAAAAATAGAATGAAAAAATAAATGAAATTATCTATTGTTTAATCTAAATTTCAAAAATTCCTTGGGTTGGGAATTGTGATTTATGTGCGGATTAATTATCCTATTTGAATTTTGATATTCGTAAAATTGAAGGAATATGTTTATATGGATTTGAATCATAAATTTAAGTGATATATGCTCTCAAGAATGAATTTAAAATGTGTAAATGAGATTTGGGGAAAATTGGGAATTTTAATGATAGAAAATGAAAATAATATTATTAAAATTAAAATTGGAAAAAAAGGTATAAAGGAAAAAGGGGATTTAATTTCATTGTGTAATTTTATTTTGGCAGAAAATTTTGTGAGAGAAAAACCATCTTTTGGGTGGAAATTTTATTTGTTGATTGGGAGTGCAATTCCTATCAAAATTTGATGTGGTTGGATTTGTTGGGATAGGAATTGGTTAGGGATTGTGCTTGCTTGTTTTTGTGACTCCTCATTTGACATGCTTGATAAAAATCACATTTCAAATTTTGAAGGGAATTGAGGTATCTCCCTTGTTTTAAATTAATTTGATCATCTTCCTTCAAATTTTTTTATAGGGTAATGATTAGGGGAGTGTAGAATATTTCCATCTCCTTTTATTTTCCAATTTGATTTGTAAATATAGAGGTTTGTTTGAAATTTGATATTTTTTAGAAATACTAGGTTACCATGCCAATTTTTTTGAGAAATTATGAAAACATCAATGTTATAGCTTAAGAGGGGTGTTGGACACATTTAAAACTAAAGGGTATTCTTATAATTTGATTTTAATATTTGAAATTTCGATGAATTTTAATGGTGGAATAGGGGAAAAACCTAGCTTTTTCTTTATTAAAATATTTTGCAAATTTGAAAGTTTTGTATTAACATTATTGAATTTGTATGCTTTGAAAACATGGATCATCATGAAATTTGATTTTATGCATTGTGGGAAAGTTTCATTGACTTTGGGAAAAATGTATGTTTGTATTCGTTTTCACGTGACACTCATTAGTGAGTGAGAAGAGCCTAAGGAAAAGCTACTCCAGAGGGTTATGGGAGTGGCTCCCAATGTGTCCATAGCCCAAAGTGGAAATTAGGCTGATCATGGGCGGGGAATCATTTACTCAAGTGATAATTAATGAAAAATGAATAACTAATTAAGATAATGGATAAACCTCTCATGCTTCAGTGCCAGTATAGATTAAGGATGTTTGGGAAGACATGCCATATCAAGGAGCTTGGGTCTTGTAAGGTCAAGTATCCTTGTCTTTATGAGATAAGTACTACATTCCATGAGTTCCATACCTTTGAGAACCATCATGAGAATCCCTAACTAGCTCTCTAGCATCTTACCCTAATGTCTTGTGTGTGTGATCTATCATTGGTGAGTTGGCCCTATGATGATCCTTGTGTTCAGTGAGTTATACCATTTTTAATTCCCTTGATGAGTTTTCCCAAGGAAGGATTCTTGTATTGGTGCAAGTATGAGTAGTTGATGTTGTCATTGATGTCAACAATCTTATGTATGTTGTCTTTGATGTCAACAAGCTTATGTTTATTTTGTCATTAATGTTAATTGGTTATGTCAATGATTGTTGGAAGTCTATTTATCATTGAAAATTTGTGGTGTTGCTTTGATAATATTTTATGTAGAAGTGTTGCAATTAGTTTGGTGATGATAAGGAAGTGGTGAATATGATGAGAATGTTCTTTTGGTGCTTGGTTTCCAAGTGATTTTGAGAAAATTAGAATAAAAGAGGAAAAGGTGTGCTATAGAGGTATTTTGGCATATAGAGTGGTGTTCTGGTTTTGCTCCACATTTCTTCTATGTTGAAGATATTCCTGTGCAATTCAGATAGGTTCGTAAGAGCTGTTTAGAGGAGTTATATCTAGAATTTCTTGGTCTAAATCATTGTATATATAAATATGTTTTCACCAATGTGTGAATTGTGTATTCCAGTGATATCTAGGAGAAATGGTTTTGCTTTGCATTTCTCCATAATCTGGTTTTTGGTCTTGTGGTTTTAGAAGTTTTTTGATAAATTTCATATCTTCCTTCAATTGAACCTATTCATGGTTTGGTGCTCCACATGTTGATTTATTGAGTTGCAGCGCGTGGAAGATTATCTGGGTGAACAAGATGAGTTTGTTCTTCAAGTGAAAGTTATTGCAAAGGAATTTGTTTGATTTTTAGGTGTTTATGGAATATTTTGGATTGTGTTCAAGTGATATTTGTTGTATGTGAGTCATATTTGGATCAAAGGAAGCATATACTTAAATGTTTCATGGTGTTTACACAGGTTTGACTAACCTTCGGTGTTTACACTAATTATGGATTTCCTTTGATGATTTTGGGAGTGTGAAATAGATTGTATGAGTGGATTTAAAACTAAGTTATGGTGTGATGTGGTTATCCTTTATTCCTTTCCACCATGGGAATGTTTTGTTACGACCTAATTTTAATTTGCATGATTGAGGTGCATAGCCAACCTTGTTGATTATGTTCAATATTGAAGATGGCAGAAATAAGTGTTGTGTTGATAGAGGATTTGTGTGTAGTTTGTGAAGTGCGAATTTGTGAAGTACAACACAAGATTTAATAAGTTAGACTACTGGAAGTAGTGAGTAGAAGGTGTTTACAATCTTCAAAAAGACTTCGAATGTGTTGGTGATACTGTTGTAGATTTATCTATTGCATTGAGATGGATTTCTCACTGTAACACACTTCTTTCTTCTTCTTTGTAATCTGGTTGTGAGTCATTTCCAGTAAGCCCTTCTTTCTTTTAGGTAGTGAGCCCACTAGCAATGAGCCTATTGTATTCAGTGTTGCAACTATTTAATATTATGAGCTAATCCTCACCATGGCTTTTCCCTTATTGGTTTTTCCTATAAATTTGGTATTCTATTGTGCATGGTGTTGATTTGTTTCAGTTTTTGTTACTTTCTTTCATGCTAAATCATTCTAATAGATTAAAGGGTAATAAAGTTGATCTAGATCTAAATATTAATGAGGGTTTTGATTTTTTAATTTACAAGTGATTCACCCCACTCTTAGTTGTCTTGTGCATTCACAATTGGTATTAGAGCAGGGTTCCTTGAAAGAAAGCTTAACCGCATGAGGTAGGTCTAAGATGTTGCACAAGAGAGATGCTTCTTTGTTTAATGGATCAAATTAAATGCATTCTAGAAGAAAAGGATACAAGGTTTTCTGATATCCCTTGGATATGGAGTTTGAAAGGACCTATTGTGACTAGATACACTATGCCTACAAATGGCCTAAGTACTGATGATGAGATGAAGGCCTTTGAAAACAATGGTAAAGCAAGGCATGCTCTTTTAAGTGGTCTTTCTAATACTTAACTCGTGAAAGTTATGATTATGAAAACTTCTAAATAAATGTAGACAAAGTTGGAAATCATTTATGAAGGTGATGATAAGGTAAATCAAGCTAACAATTGTAATCTAAAGATCATATTTGAAATTATACAGATGCCAGAGGATGAAAATATTACTAGCTAAATGCAGAAAGTGGATGAAGTTATTAGTTCTATTAGAGGACTTGGTGGAAATCTTGAAGATGATGAGATGGTAAATAAGGTACTAAGAATTCTATCTGAATCCTAGTCATAAGGTTTTTGCTATGGATGAATTTCATAATCTAAATAATTACTCTAGAGATCAACTACTTGGAACTCTAACTTCCTTTGAATTAAGAAAGTTTGGTTCAAGTAATGAAAAAGTTGAGACTACTGTGAAGGTTGGAGAATCAAAAAATATTGAAGAATAAAATCAGGAGGATCTTGATGATGTAGAAGCAAACATTGTGAGGAGAGTGAAAAAGGGTACTAGAAAGTACTGAGGTAAGTTACTTGATAAGTAGGAGGTAAATTACCTTTCAAATGTTTCATTAGTCGAAAGATAGGTCATTATTCTTCAAGATTTCCAAACAAATGTTTGAAAGACAAGAACAAGGAAAACAAAGGTAAAACAATTAAGACAAATTTATTATGTTAGAGAAGATTCCAGTATATATGATGGTGAATCAAACTATGGGGATGATGAGCATAGTCAATGCTTGTTTATGGCTATAAAAGTTGAATCTAATTCCGCTAACTCTAAGAGCTCTGTGAAGGAAAATGCTCCAAAAGTAGTTCATAATGCTATGTTGACTTATTTTCATGCTAGAGAGGAGAAGAACTACTAGATCATTAATAGTCAATGCTTAAATCATATGACCAATGAGAAGAGTAAGTTTGTTAAACTTGAGAAATATGAAGGAGGTCTTGTTAACTTTGATGATGATAGATCTACTAAGATATGTGGAAAAGGTTCAATCATTTTTTATGGCAAGCATAATACAGATGATGTTCTTTATGTCAAGGACCTAAGGAATAACCTCTTGAGTGTTGGACAAATGTGTAGTAAAGACTATAATCTTATGTTTCAAGATGATGGATGTGCGATCAAAAAAGGCTCTGAAACTATGGTTTTTTCTAGAAGGACAAATAGAAATGTTTATCAGCATAAAGTTCCTAATGGCCATTTCTTTATGACTCAAATCAATGAAATTTGGCTATGGAATAGAAGGATGTGTCACATCAATTTTGATAGCCTAGTGAGAATCAGTTCAATTCAAGTTTTGAGAGATCTAACAAAGATTACAAAGCCCATCAATGTTGTTTGCAAGGAATGCCAGAATGGAAAGCAAGCAAAAATATTTTTCAAAGTCAAACTACAATCTACCATTAGTCTGTTGGATCTATTGCATATAGACCTTTGTGGTCCTAACAGAGTAAGAATTCTTCAAGGTCATAGGTATTTCATGTTACTTATTGATGATTATTCTAGAATGACATGGGTTACTTTTATAAAAGAAAAATCAGAAGCCCAAGATAAGTTTAAACTATTCAAAGTTACAGTTGAGAATGAAATAAACATGAAAATCAAGTGTTCAAGGTCTAAAGGAGGTGGAGAATTCACCTCCAATGAGTTTAACATTTGTTTTGAGAATCATGGAATAAAGAGACATCTATCTTCCCCTAGGACTCAACATAATGGAGTGGTTGAAAGAAAGAATAGGAATATTCGGGAAGCTGCAAGAAAATGGATGAAAGAGGAAAATCTATCGGAAGTCTACTAGAAAGAAGAAATTCATACCATTTTCTACATACTTAATAGAGTACAAGGAAGAGCAAATAGTGCAAAGACTCCCTGTGAGTTGTGGTATGGAAGGATTCCTATTGTCAAATACTTTAGTGTTTGGAAGAAGATTTTATATCATAGGAGATGAAGATAACTTAGGTAAGTTTGATACAAGATATGATGAATGTATCTTTCTTGGATATTCTACAAGATTCAAAGCTTATTGGTGCTACAACAAGAGGTTGAAGAAGATTGTTGAGGGTGCAAGTGTAAAAGTGTCCATGAATATTTACAAAAGAACTCATTAGTGATAGATGCATATGAATTAGATGAGTCCTCTTGCAAAGAAAATGATAGAAATGAAAGTAAGGACAAAGAAATTCAGATTGAAGAAGAAGAAGCTCTGAAAAGGATCCCTAATACTCCTAGGTATGTGTAGAAGAATCATTCTAGAGATCAAATAATTGGTCACAAAAGCATATGTGTTTTTATAGGGAGAAAAGTTGCAATGACAGAAGAACATATAAATCTATTTTTACTTTCTAAAGTCAAACCTAAAATAGTGATTGAAGCATGCAAAAATGAATACTAGATCAAGGCTATAGAAGAGGAACTAATGCAAATTGATAACAATTGGACTTCGAAACTTGTTCCAAGGCTATAAAACAAGAATGTAATTGGAACTAAGTAGGTATTCGAGAGAAAATTGAATGATAATGGATAAGTGGTGAGGAACAAGGCAAGGCTTTTGTGTAAGGGCTACTCACAAGTAGAAGTAATAGATTTTGAGGAGACATTTTCTTTAGTGGCAAGAATTGAAGCTATCAGGATGTTTTTGGATTTTCCAAAAAATAGGGATTTCAAGGTTTATCAAATGGATGTGAAGTCTTCTTTCTTGAATGGTGAGTTGGAAGAAGTATACATTTAACGACTAGAAGGATTTTAGTTATCAGATAAACTAGATATGCTATGCAGATTGAAGAAGGCACTTTATAGACTAAATCAAGCTCCTAGAGATTGGTATGCAAGGTTGGATAGGTACTTGATACAACAAGGATTCAATAAAGGTACAACATCTATAGTAGTCTTTATTTCAAAGTTGAAAAAGATTAAATCTTGATTGTGGTTGTGTATGTTGATGATATAGAAAGAGTTTCAGATGTCTATGTTTTGGGAGATGAATTTATTCCTTCAATTGCAAATCAATCAGATAGAAAAGGGTATATTTATTTCACAATCAAATTCAGCCAAGGAAATGTTGAAGAAGTTTGGAGCAGAATATTCTTAACCAGTATGTACTCTTATGGTTACTAGTTGCAAGCTGAGTAAGAATGATGAATCTCCTTAGGCTTATCAGAGAAATTATAGATCAATGGTTGGAGGATTGCTATACCTCACTACTACTAGACCATATATCATGCATGTAGTTTGCATTTTGGTTAGATTCCAAGAAGGTCCTATAGAGTCACATGTTCCATAGTGAAGAGGATATTCAAATACTTGAAGGGCACTCCAATACATGGTTTGTGGTATCCAAAGGATACTAATTTTTCTCTAAGTGCTTATATAGATATAGATTGGGAAGACTGTGTGGATGATAGGAAAACAAAAGTGGTAGTGCATTGTTTCTTGGATGTTGATTGGTGTCTTGGCTGAGAAAGAAGCAAGATTCAATGTCTTTATCTACTACATAGGAAAAATATATTGTAGTGGTATCTTGTTGCACATAGGTGTTCTAGATGAGGGAAACATTAAAGGATATCAAAGTGGTGTATGATGAATCAATCTCTATCTTTTGTGAAAATCCAAGTGTGATTAACATTTTAATGAATCTCGTGATGTACTAAAGGAAAAAAAAAGCATATCTCAATTTGGTATCACTTTTGAGAGAGAAGGTTGTAGAGAATGAAGTGAAGCTAGAGTATGTGCTCACAAAGGATTAGGTTGATGATATACTTACTATGGCTCTTCCTAGGGATACTTTCGAGTGTCTCTAAGAGAAGTTAGGGGTTATTACCCCTCCTTATTTGAACTATATGCATAAGGATATGCATCAATCTAGTGGATATGAAGATCCATTCCTTGTTCTTGAATAATGTTGGAATCTACCTCTCAGGGGGAGTAGGTAGTGGCATTGTTGTTTGTTGCAGTCATGGGGAGTAAGTGCTAGTGCAGGTTGGTGTTGTTGTTTTCCACCCGTGTTAAAGTATATGTGTAGTGGTTGTTGGTTGATATAATTTGTTGTCTGCTCCTAAGGGGGAGTATGCAGATAAGTAAAAAGGAAAATATGTTCTAGAAAAGTAGTGAGTAGGTATAAGTATGATTGATGTCAAAGGGGGAAAGTGATGCAAGTATGTCTCATTTTTTCATTGATGTCAAAGGTGGGGAGACAATATTGTGAAAAATAATAGTAGTAAGCTGAGGGGGACAAAAGGTAAAAGGGAGAAAGAAAAAGAGTTGGTATGGAGTAGCATGTTGATGATTAGAGCTCTTATGTTTGTTCTTAGTTGTTTTTCACATCATGCATTGTCATTAATGACAAAGGAGGATATTATTGAAAGTATGAGTAGTTGGTGTTCTCATTTATGTCAACGGGCTTATGCGTGTTGTTATTGATGTCAACATGCTTATGTTTGTTCATCATTAATGTCAACTAGTTTGTTGGAATTATATTGATGGTTGAGAAGTTGTGGTGTTGCTTTGATTAGTTTCATTATGTTATCATTAGTAAGTGTTATTAGTGTCAACCTCTAACTTGTTTCTTTGATAAGCTTTTGTTTGTGGAAGTGTTGCAATTGGTTTTGTGATGATAAGGAAGTGGTGAATATCATGAGAACGTCTTTTTGGTGGTTTGTTTCCAAGTTTTTTTGAGATAATTTGAATAAAAGAGGAAACAATGTGATGTAGAGTTGTTTTGGCATACAAAGTGGTGTTCTAGTTTCACTCCACATTTCTTCTGTGTTGAATATTTTCTTGTTTGATTTAGATATGTTGGTTAAAGGTGTTTAGAGGTGTTATATCCATAGTTTTTTCATCTGGATGATTGTACAAAGAAAGATGCGTTCATCAGTTTATGAACTATGTATTGTAGTGTTGTCTGGAAGAAATGGTTTTGCTCCACATTTCTCTGTAATCTGGCTTTTGTTCTTGTTGTTCTAGAATTATGTCGATAAAGTTCATATCTACCTTTGATTAAATTTTTTTATGGTTTGGTGATCCGCAAGTTAATTTCTTGAGTTTCAATGTGTGGAATATTTTTTGGGTGAACATGATGAGTTTTTTCTTCAAGTGAAAGATGTTGCGATAGAATTTGTTGGATTTGAGGGTGTTTGTGGAATATTCCAAAAAAAATTCAATTTATATTTATTGTTCATGAGTCATATCTGGATCAAATGAAGTGTGCAATTAAATGTTTTATGGTTTTTACATAGGATCGACTAACCTTGGGTATTTACACTAATTACAAATTTGCTTAAATTATTTTAGAAGTTCGGTGTGGGAGGTATGAGTGGATTTAGGATAGAGTTAAGGTGTGATGTGGTCCGCCTTCATTCTTTTCCATTGTAATAATGTTTTTGTAATGACCTAATTTGAATTCGTACAATTGAGGTGCATAGCCGACCTTGTTGATTGTGTTCAAGGTTGAAGATTGTATAAATAAGTTTTGTGTTGATAGAGGATTTTTGTGGTGTGTGATGTGAATTGTAAAGTTTTGAAGTATAAATTTGTGAAGTGTGGAACAATCTTTAAAGATTGAGACTATAGGAAGTAGTGAGCAAAAGACCTATCTAAAATCTTCGGAAAGGCTGTGAATGTGTTTGTGATACTATGGCGATTTCTTTGTTGCATTGAGATGGGTTTATCATTGTAACATTATTCTATCTTCTTCTCTATAATTTGGTAGTGAGCCATTGGCGGTGAGCCCTTTGGTAGTGAGCCTATTGTATTTGGTGTTGCAATTACTTTATACTATGATCTAATCCTCACCATGGTTTTTACCTTCTTTTCTTTTCCATTTAAATATGGCATTCTATTGTGCATGGTCTTGATGTGCTTTGGTTTTTGTTATTTGCTTTCATGCTAAATCATTCTAATAGATTAAAGCCTAAATAAGTTGATGTAGATCTAAATATTAATGAGGGTTTTTATGTTGTAATTTACAACTGATTAACCCTCATCTCAGTTGTCTTATGCATTCAACATGTATTGCATTAGTGACTTGGCCCAATTTGGTTTTTTTGATGTGCAATTGGTGAGCATTCCCAATGAGATCTTGTTTTCATCTTATCTGTATTTAACTCTTCTTATGCATATATGAGTGTTTATATGATATGTTTATTGAGTTTCTTTAATTTTTATGGTGTGTATAAGCCTTCACCCCATTTATTTGGCATGAATGTTTTTCTTTTGTCCCATGTGACTATCTCCTATCATGGTGAGAGTGGATCCTTTTGATTCCACAAGGTTGGGTTCCATGCTAACCACCATTGGGGATGTAAGGTTTGAGGTTCTAGCTTAATTATTATTTATTGTACTTCCAATATAAATTAATGTATTTACATCCTAATTCATTCACAAAACTGTAAAAATGGTGTAAGAAACTCTCCTTGGAGATGGCTATAAATTTTTAAAAGAAAAGAGTATTTTATTTGTGTCTCAGTGTTGGTGCCTGAGCATGATTTCCTTATTATTTTCCATATTATAATGTGTAGAGGATAAAATGAACTTATCAACAATTAAATTAGTGTTTAAAATAAATTTAGATGTTTCTTTCATAGTTGGACGGCCTAGTGATGTATCTATTTTACTTGGTCTGCTAAAGAATCTCCTAGATCACTCAAAAAGTTTCTCACTTATTTTTCTGGCCTTGTCATCAGTGGGTCAAGTTTGTACCATACTGGGGTGGCCTAACTCTAGTAGTCCCAAAAATAATAATTTTTTCCTAAGTGTGTTGGGGTGGCCTAGTCTTATGCTTGGGCGACCTCATTCCCATAAGAAAACTAGAATGTAAACCCTCCTAGAAACTAATAAATAGAGGTTTTCTAGGTCATATTCCCTTGTAGACTGATCTTTTATTCCTTTTATATTTCTCATTTCAATAATTTTAGTCATCAGAACCGTTAAAAACCTAGTCAAGTTTCTAGGTATTTCATGATTTAATCTCTCCTTTATTTTGAGACCTCATATGAGAAAAACATGTAAAATTAAGTTGTTCTTCATGGTCCTATGTGTCTATTTTTGTTTATTTCTTGTTCTCAAGTGTCACAACTAAGGACTCAAGTCATCACTTTCATTGTTTTAGATGTGCAACCTCTCGATATGAGTCGGTTGTCAAACCTAGGGTTAGGGAGATTGTTCTTCTAGTCTTTTGGAGGTTATAAGACTTCATGGTTCACCTTTTGATTTTCCCCAACAACCCTCATAGGTCATGGGGTGTTGTGGAGTAGTTTCCTCCCATTGGTGATTTCACTTTGTGATAAGATGTCTTAGGAAGAGTTAGATGCTCAAGAAGTGGCTCATTTTCATTCTTGTTCATAAGGAGTTGTGCCTCTTGGTTAGGAAATCTCTTGTGAAGGTTTTATCCTATGTTTAGAGTTTTTTAGTTTCTCAAGATGTGTATTGGAGGTTCATAATTCCCTCATTCTATTTTGGTGTGGTGTTGTGAGAGAATAGTATGATGGTTTAGTAATTGATCATTGTGTAAGTGTTGTCCTCTCTTTATCTCCTATATGTTCATTGTGGTGGATTTATCCTATTATTGGTTAGTGTTTTTTTTCCACCTTGCTTATGAAATGGTCAAGTGCCTTGTTGATTTGGTATTATGTTTTTGTGACACTTGTGTGCACGCTATCATACAAGTGGGACATGCCATCGTTGCACTATTAGTGTTTTTGTTCCAAAAAATGTTTTTTCAAGTTTGGTTCTAAGCTTATTACCTCAAGATATTATTTATTTATCAAAAACGTTAACAAGGTATATGTCTAAGATAAAATAGTTGTAAGGAAAGGTACATATAAAATATCATAAGTTTCATGGTTATGACTAATGAACCAAAAAATTGATAACAAACCTAATTAGATAGGAGAATTAATCTTAATACAGAACTTGATCTTGCATGATTAGCGATTACTAGCTTCTTCTTTATAAATAAATTTAAAAAATATGTTTGATCATTTATTTAGTAAAATGGTACCTATTGTGATTATATGTATATCTTTCCTATAATAAATGAAGATACATTTTTAAATGAAGATATGCTTTTATAACAAAACATTCTAACATATACCATAATAAAATATTATATAACCATTTGATAATACATTTTTCTTACAAATATTTTTTTAATTTTATAACTTACTAACATATTTAGAAAGGACCTTGTCAAAATTTTGAATCCTAATTATATTATTTCTTTTATCAAATAGGAAATTCCTATTTTCATTCCACTTATATGTATATTAAAAGAAAAAATATATATTTATACTGTAAACAACACTTTCTAATATATTAAATAAATATAATAGATCTAAAGATTTGATAATAATTTATACTTACAAATATTCTATCTTTATATCCTCATATGCTGTATTTTCTAATGCCTTTGGAATTGATCTAGTCAAATTATTGAAACTCAAATCCCTGAACAATGAAAAAAAAAAATTAATATAATAAAAAGGAGTTATATCTCATGCATCTTTACTATGTAACTTTTCATCATAGATAGCATATGAATAGCTAAACCCATTAGAAACAAAAGTAGATTGTTAACATGAAATAATACATTAATATTTATGTATTAAATACTTCTATTACTACAAAACACTTCAATTAATAATATAACATAAACATATAATTTCCTCAAAGAACAATTGGAATGATTGATATTTTTTAATAAAATATGTGGGTTAAAATGTATGAAAAGATCCAAGATAATTCGTTAGAAAGGTTAGATACAATAGACAATATTTGATGTAAAAAGTTTCCAATGTGTTTTTTTAAAGTTTATTACTCCACTCACATGAGATCTTAAAGACAAAAATATATATGAACTAAAACTAATTTATTTGTCATGACAAGTGATCTCAAGGTGCTCTAAATATTGAGGCTTGCATAAAAAAAATTGTTCAAGTATTGAGAGACATGATAATATATTTAACTTTGGTAAAAATGCCACATCCAACATCTTAAGAGCAGTTTACTCCAACATGTAATTTTAAACACAAGTTCCAAGAGAATTAAACATAAGATATTTTCATTAAAAACAATAATCTAATACTAGACTAAGTAGAAGATCATGATAGAATAATAAATGGTCATAGGAGAAAATGTGTCTTAGAGATAGTCAAAATCATGAAATTATTCTTAGGTTCATATTTCTAATTTAAATTGGGGTTGAAAATGTAAATCAAAATGGATATTTCGATTTCAAAAATAATATATACTTTTTACAAATGGATATTTATTTTTGAAGGGATATCTACTTTTGTAAAAAATAGATATCTACTTAAAAAAAAATGTTTTTTCTTGTTGAAATATTTATCGCTTAAAAATAGTTTACGATTTCTTTGCAATTAGACTTGGGAGTTAGAAACCTACAATTTCCATAAAACTTATAACTTGAAATTTCTTCATAGTTTCCTAAGCTTCACCCTTGAATCTTACATAATTTTTTCACTTAACATAATAAAATAAAAAAAGGTTTATAGGTTAAAGTAACTAGATGTGCAAAATATGCTTCCTACACTAATTATGAAAGGACATATGTACAAAAAATCAAATGATCATATAGTTATAGTAAAGTAAAACCCATATTTATAATTATTTATGTGGGGAAATCCCTTTCATGAGAAAAAATATATAATAAATAGATATGATACACTTGTAGATATTAAACCTTTATATAACTATAACCACCAAGAGATGCAGAACAATTATAACAAGATGGTGCCTAAAAACACCATTATGATTTAGCTCCATCTTGACAACCCTTCAAAAAGTAGTAGCACATGAAACCATAATATGGTAATTACAAAACCATACCAAATACTTAATCTAAATCATATGTCCAAATCTCAAGATGAGTTCATAAGCTGGAAAGAACATTCCTTACACCAATCATAAGTTATTAATAATCCATTCACTACCTTGTGTGGTTATCCTAGCTCCATTATCTTCATTAAAATATGTTATCATATTTCATATCATATGCCACAAGTTTCTTAGCAAGTATGCAAAAGCCTCTTCTGAGTCATAGTTGATCGTACATTTCCAATGTGTGAGGTCTAAATTCTAGAGACCATAAATTTTGATGAGATAATATGACTCATCTCATTTAAAAGAAATATAGGGTCTCAAAGAGAACCATGTAGTTATAATTAACTTTATCTTGTTAAGGATGCTTTGAATATTCTCTTGGGCCAAAACTATATTGAACACCTAGAATACTGAGAGGGGGGGTGAATCAATACTCTCTAAAACCACTTGAAACATAGAAAAATGGCATGGTATGTGTGTGGTGTCCAATCAAAGTGGGACCATGAGTGTAAATGTGATCTAAATACTTAAACACACCTACACTTTCCCTAATTTCATTAAAAAGATATCGCAAAATAGTAGGATTGACTTTCAACCCTAAGGTGAGTCAACCCTTGTTTAAGATGCATTGTTTTTGTTAAATCTTCAAATTTGCACTCCTGCCAAGTTGTAGAACTCAGAAAATTTGGAGCAATATGGAAACACTCCTAGGTTGTGGGTCAACTAAGCTTGGAGTGGACCTCCAGATAAGGTTGGCTCCTAAATGGTGTCACCTAAACTATTTCTTGTTAGGAAAAGGGGAGAAAGAAACATGAAAAGAAAAACTAAACCCCTATGGTGATGCACCTGAATGTTATTTCCCATAACCTATACTTCTATTTTAACACACAATTTCATCAAAAGCTCAGCTTAATTTAACATTACTCAAATATTTTTATATATTAATGCATAAGTGTTTTGCAAGGAGGCTTGGTTCTCTTAACACTTTTGAAGGAAAGGAATTATTTCACAACTAAAATAGTTATTTGACCCACCACATAGCTTACAGCCTACAAAAATATATGTTTATTCTGCTTAAAGGTGCTAAAATGAGACAAACATTGAAGGGGTTACCAAAAATCACAAGAACATTCATCAATCACCACACTGCACACAATGAAGTAGATTCTAAGAAGGTAAAAAACTGAATTTCATTCATAAAAATGGTGTTACATACTATTGTACATGTCTGATACTGAGTCACAATACAATCTCCTACCTGAAAAAGCTCCACGATAAGCTACAATGCTTGCAAAAAGAAACAAACAACTCCCTTCCAAAACCCAATTTGAAGATACTTAAGCAATTTTGAAAAAACTATCTCACACATGTCCTTCTAAAAACCCTAGTTGAATGCAACATAAAGGCCAAAAAACAAGCTTCCAAAACTCCTCCAAGATGCCTCCAAAGTGAATAAAAGTCAAACTCTCACCCAACCATACCAAAAGCATGACAAAAATGCCTCCAAAATGGTCTCATCTCCTCCAAAAACATAGTCAAAGAAAACTTTCACACTTTCCACATGTTGGTCAATCATCTTCAAATTCTCCACATGCCTCCAACTACTTCGAATCACACCTTGTGTGCTTGCAAAAGCATAAGACTCAACTAAAAATCACAAGTGCAATTATAAGGCACAATATTCCATTACTTTGCATTTAGAATAACATTTATAATTAAGTGATTTATAAATTATCACTTAATTAAAATGTTTCACATTTAAAATCAATGTAAAATAAATAAAGGGCTCGACCTATATGGGAGATCACAATGCAAAACAAAACTAAGTCCTAAATACTCTTGTGCATAAGATATAAGACAGGCATACTAGTTACATTGCAAAATTTTTAAAAGATAGTAAAAGGGGGATTAGCCTTGGTGATGATTGGTTTTGCATTTCTTGTGTATATAATGGTCACTATCCTTGCACGGTATATTCACCAATGTAGTTGGTACTTGTGTGCGGGAATGATTTTGCCTCTCCTTGTTGTATATGTTAATGTAATCTTGTGTTTGTGCAAGTTGAATTTCCTCTTTTGATTTATTTGGGTTTCCTAGTTGTTAGTAGGGGGAGTGGCTCTCAATGGGAACCTAACGCACAAAGTGGCAGGTCCAAGGTAACTCATTGAGAGTTTAATCAAGTGATAATATAAAATGAATTAGGGGTTGGGTAGTTCACATTAATCAAGATAACGCCTCACTCATGGCTCAAGTACTTGTTTAGGCTTGAGATGAGTGGGAAGGCGTGGAATGGCAAGATCAACTGCCTGGTCCAACTAGAAGATATGTTGGTCCCACATGAGTTTGTATGGGGGTCTGGCGGCCAATAGAGGTGGCCAAGGTAACCCAGGATGGGAGTCTGGTAGCCTAGGAAGGTTACGCTAGGGTAACTCATAGAAAACTATATGATGACACTCCTCCTACGGTAACATAGTATCCCCTTGCCTCTTGTTTCCCTTGATGTTGTGTGCCTCTGGAAGTGGTGTTACTGTCATGTGCGGTCATACCGTACGTGTACATTAGAGTCACGTTAGCCCTTGTGTCATCTTTTGTCTCTTGGTTGTCTGTGGTGGTACCTTAATGCTATCTCCCAGCACGGGGGATGTACCTAAGGGTTCCACATGGTTGGGTGGAACGTGCTATGCACTCCATTGGGTTCCCTCACTTTGTTCATGTTCATGGTCATTGCTCGTGGATTTGAAGATTTTTGCACTGGTTCCAACTCCAATGGATTATAATTCATGTTCTAAAATTGTAGCATATATCCATTGTATCATGTATCATTCCTTTGATGTACTCTCCTCACTCGTATACGAGGAGACCTTGTTATTCAAATGTATCGATGTAATGGCCTAATTAAAATTTGAACTCTTTTATGTAATAAACAATGTAGAAGATGCTATTGTATATGTTAATTAAATGGTTTGATCCTAAATGATATCTTGATCACATGTTATGATTATTTCATATTGAATGTTTAATTAGATGTGGTGATTAAATGTAATTTCATATTGTAGATGGTATTTGTTTAATGTAATGTTTCACAGTTCATGTAGTTTAGCTTATGGGTCCATCAAGTAGCATAGTAATGGACCTTAGAGGACTTAGGTTAGGATTTGAGTTAATGTTTCATTTATAATCGTGTGAATTTTGCACTTAAAAAAAAAAATTGTTTGTTATTAGGTGTTTAGTGTGTTGTCCTCTAGGGTTTCGTGATCGGGCGTTACAAATGCTATAAGGGTCATTGAGGATTTTGGAATTATGGATGAGTACTCAAGAACTACATTTGTGGAACTTTATGTTGCATATGAGGAGCTTTGAGCCACCTGGGTCCAATCGAGAGTGAGTTAAGTGACTATCATAGGGTCAAAACTCAACAGGTTGAAGGGGGATCTCACCAAAGTTCAAACAGATCAAGCGAGGTTACAAGCTGACAAGGATTGGATAGATCAGGAGTGCATCGCAACAATTGTGTGCAAGGGGACTACATTAGGTGAGTTAGGGGTTTATGGGAGCGAATTAGCTCCATAAGCCACTCATGATCCATTGTTTCCCAGTGACCACCAACACAAGGCCCCAAGGAGGCTAGTAGCCATAGGCCACACTAGATGTACTATGTTGTATTACACCACACTCTGTTATTGTGGTGATGGTGTATATGTAAACTTATAATTGATGTATATATATGAGCATTTTGTTTTTATGGGTTCTTGTTTAGATTAGATGGCTATGTGATTTATTAAACAATCTTGGTAAGATTATCTAATAAATCTATACATTATCTAATTTATATGATTTGACTTAAACACTTGTGTCTATTTAGATACCATGTTTTGATTGAATGTAGTGTGCTAAGTTAAATTCCCTTATGATCTAAGTTTGAAAATTAAATGCATGTAATGATCTACATTAACACAACACATATAATTTTTAATAGCATGTAAAGAAAAGTATTAATTCAAAAATAATGAACTAGTCTATGTAATTCAAGACACACAGAGAATGTTTTTCAAGAATGAAGTAATGCAAGATAAAATAGAAAACTATCTACTTAATCTAACACCATGCTTTAATATACATACTATTCAAAAGAAATGTTAAGTGTAGTATCTACACAAATACATAGCATTGATAGGCTCTTTAAAAGGTGTACCATCTATTTCTATTAATGCATATGATCCAGACCCATAGCTTTCCTGAATGATGTAAGGGCCTAACCAATTTGGACTAAACTTTCATTTTTCACCTCGGGTGGCATTAACATTATGTTGATTTTCATATAACACCAAATCACCTTTGTTAAATGAGTGAGGAATGGCATTATTATTGTAACTACAATCCTTTTTTTTTTAATAAGTTTGAGGATGCTCAAGATCATCGATACGTTGTTCATCAAGAATTTTAAGTTGTTGTAATTGTTTCTCTTTATAAGTGGTATTGCCAATAAGTCCTCGAAGAGCAATTCGTAATGAAGGAATTTCTAACTCCGATGGAACTATTGTATTGGCCCCATAAATAAAGTTATAAGGTTTGTTTCTTATGGATGTTTGAATACTTGTGTGATAGGCCCACAATGCGTAAGATAAGTGAGTTCCAATCTTGATTATGTTTTCTTACTATTTTTCTCAAGTATTTTTTTTGTTGCTTCTGCTTGACCGTTAGATTGTGGATAATAAGGTGTTGAAAAGTGATGTTGAATATGGAATGTTTCCAAGATTTTCTTCACGTCATTGTTCTTAAATGGCATACCATTTTCTAAAAATATTGTAGAAGGAAGACCAAAGCAGACAATAATGTGTTCCAAGATGAAATGACAAATTGCATCAGCGATTGTTGAATGAAGAGGGATTGCTTCTAACTATTTCGTTAAATAATCTATCATGGTAATTATAAATGTATGTCAAAAAGAAGAGGGAAGGGATATTTTTCTAATGAGATCCAAACCCCAAACCAAAAATGGTTAAAAAGGAACTTGGGCACAAAGTTGGGAAGCAAGGGCATGAATCAAATTGTTATGCTCTTGACATTTGTCACATTTCTTAACATGATAAAAAACGTCTTCTTCTATATGTCGCCAATATGATCCTATGTGGATTAACATCTGAACTAGCAATCTTCCCACAAAATGCCCCTCACAAGAACCAGCATGAGCTTTCTCAAGGGCTATAGGGATATCCGATTGTTAAAGGAATCTAAGTAAGTGTTTAAGGAATCTAAGTAAGAGACCATCAAAGGATTGCCTATACATGGCATTTGCTAGGATTATGTGTCTAGTCAAAAGTTTTTGAATACAATCTCTACTGTTTTTAGTGGTTGGTTCAAGAAAGGTTCCTTCTTTTAAATAATTGTATATTGGTGTGTACCATTCACTAGAGGCTTCAATATTGGTCACTAATGCTTCTTTCACTTTTTTATCTATTGATTGTTTTGTGATTGTGTGGATGACAAATGTGAAATTTATAGAAAGATCCTCATGAGACACAAGGGAAGCAACATTTGCCATTACATATGCATTCCCATTTTCATTTCACAAAATATTGTCAATGGTATATGATTCAAATCATTCAAGCAATGTCATTGTGAGGCTTTTATATTGAGATAAATTATCATGTTTCGCTTGACAGGATCCATTAATTCTCTTAATTACCAATTGAGAATCACCAAATATGTGAATGTGTTGAACACCTAAGGATAATGCCATGCATATTCCAACAATTAAGGTCTTGTAATCTTCAATGTTATTTGTACATAGGAAGTATAAATTGTAAGAAAAGGGAAAAGGCTTTCCTGAAGGTGGTATTAATATCACCCTTGCTCTAGAGCCAATTTGAGACTTAGAACCATTGAAATACAATTCCCACATTTCCTTTTTAGTTTTCAACACATTCTCATCAGGGAATGAGTCATGATTAGGTGATGTTAATGGTGAAAGAGCATCAACTAGATGGTCAGTCAAGGGTTTTCCTATGATTTTCTTTTGAGAAATAAATTTAAGATCAAACTCGGTTAACAACATCACCCATTCAACTAATCATTCAAATAGAAATGTTTTAGCAAAGAGGTGTTTTAATGGATCAAATTTTGCAACAAGATGCACCTCTTCATTTAATAGATAGTGTCTCAATTTACCAGTAGCAAACACAACAGTCAAACATTAATTTTCTATTGTTGTGTATTGATTTTCATAGTTAATCAAAGTCTGGCTAGTATAATAAACGAGATGTTCTTTGTAATTTTCATCTTGTTGAGCCAATAACGCTACTAGAGGATGAGAAGATGATATGTAAATGATGAATGGATTTCCTTGAATAGTAGGTTTTAAAAATAGTAAGATTAGCTAAATACTCTTTCAAAATTTCAAAAGCTTGTTTGCAATCCTCATTCCATTTAAATTTTGATTCCTTCTTAAGAAGTTCGGTAAAAGGTAAACCCTGATCCACTAGAGATGCCACAAAATGGATAGTCTAAATCTTTCCTTGTATACTATGCAGTTGGGAAATGTTCTTAGGAGGTGGCATGTTTATGATAGCATCAATATTCTTTCTTTCCACCTCAACGCCTCTATGTGACATTGTAAAATCCAAAACAATTCCACTCTCTACACCAAAAACACATTTCTTCAGATTCAATATCATGTTGTACTTGTAGATTCCTTCAAAGATCTTTCAAAGGATTTTAACATTATCTTGATGAGTTATATATTTAGCCAAAATATCATCAACATAATCTTCCAAAATTTTATGTATGTAATTATGAAATATTAGTGTCATAGCTCTTTGATACATTGTTCCATCATTCTTGAATCCAAAAGGCATAACAACCCAACAAAATGTTCCCCAAGGTGTACTAAAGGTTGTCTTGTATTGATCTTGAGGATTGATAAAGATTTGATTATAGCCTGAGAAACCATCCATGAATGATATTAAGGCATGGCCTGCAGTTGAATTGACTATCATGCCAATATTAGGAAGGGGAAAATCATCTTTCAAAGAGGTTTTATTAAGATCTCAATAAGTTGTACACATCCTAATACAATTATCAAGCTTTGCCACTACTATAATATTGGATATCCATGGTGAATAAAAAATGGGATGAATAAATCCAGCATCTAGGAGCTTCTCAATTTCAGATTTAACCAATAATGCTATCTTAGGATTCATCTTGTGTATCTTTTTCCTTACCAATCTAACATCCTTCTCAAGGACAATGTTGTGTGTAACAATCTTAGTGTCAATACTCAGCTTATTTGAATAACTCCAAGCAAACATCTTAGGAAAATCATGTAATAGTGTTGCATGCTCTTCTTGTTCATCATCATCAAGGAACTTTCCTATTTGAATCACCTTATCTTCATTAGATATATCCATTGATATGTTGACTATATCTCCCACAAGTAATGCACTTTAATTTGGAATCTTCAAAATTTGTTCGTCTTCATCTTGTTCAATACCATTTGTTTTAGGTTCATTTCCAAAGTACCCCTTAGTACTTAAGGTATAACAAAATCTTTAATTGCGATGATGAGTTGGTAAATTATCATATAATCCCAATAATCTTGCTAAGGCTTCATCATTTTGAAAGTGGTCCATTGGCATATCATCAGTTGTGGTATCTATTAAGTTAGGATGCATCAATGTGAGAGTTCTCTTAGGAGAATCCCACATGATAGTGTTAATTTTAAGTGAAGGAATTTTCTATGCTTCTATTATCTTAGAAATACAATATTCAAGGCCTTGTGGTTTTTCCTATATGTTGGGCTCTATAGCGACACAAATGCCATGTTCATTCAAACTGCATCCTTTTCAATTATATCCAAGTTGCTTCAAGAGTTGATACCATCTTCAATAAATAGCTTCCATTGCTTACAATGATGGTGGTTGCTCATGATCAACCTCATCATAATTGGTTGTGTAACTTTTGTCTTCTTCTATAATTGTGAAGTCAAATATTTTTTATGATTTTGCTATGTATTGCATTGACATCACCATTGTTTATTTTTATTTTTCTGATGCTTTTGTTGTGATGAATGTGCTTGTGTAAAATCCAATGGACCCAAAACATCATCCAATAGTTATGTGACTGTTGAAAAACTCTTCTCTTTTTCTTCTTCTTGCACAAGTTCTACCTTTGAATTTGGTATTAATGTTCTCAAAGTACTTTCCATGTCTTATTTGTTTGCAAGCAACTTTCTAATTAGATTTCAACTTTTATTGTCTCATTTTTATCGATGTACGTCATTAAACGGTGAAGGGTTGAAGGGAATCCATTCATTTCATAAATACATTTCCTACCCAAAAGAAGATTATATAAGAGAGCTTGAGGCATGACATGAATAGGAGTTTGCAATGTGAACTTTCCAACTTTCACTTGTAATGTTATCACAAAAAGTAGTTGCTTTTCCACATTATCAAAACCATTGATAGATAAAGAATCTGGTTCAATATTACTCTTATCCACTCCAATATTTTCCAAGAGGTTTATACTACACACATTAAGGGTCAAACCATTGTCAATAAGAGTTTTTTTTATTCCACATTTGTTAATGACAACCACTATCATCAAGGAATCATTTTGCTTTTGTATTTCTACTGGAGGTAACTAATCTTGATGAAAGATGATATCGATATTGACCAAGTTCATACCTTGAATTAGAGCTTCTACATCATTTGGTTGAGCACTAGGAGGGAGCACAAATTATTGTAAAGAATTTTGAAGCATGCTATAATAATTAGGTGATGCTTGAATGAGATCCCATAAAGAAATCTTAGCAAGTGTGTTACAAAGTTGTTCCACAAGATCATAGTCCTTTCCATTATTTGTAAAGGAAAATGAGGAGCACTAGAAAAAATAGGTTGAGGAAGTGGTAACAAAGTGGGTATGGTTTGTGGTTACCTATTGTTCCTTGTATTAAATTTGTCTGACAAATGGTATTAGAACTTAATTGTTGTGAAAAATTGTTACTAGTGAGTTTCCTTGAAGATTTCAAGATACTTCTAGGAGGCTTAGGCTTATTTCTAGGTGGTCCTATGATAAGCATAGGCTTGGTTTGGACTTGTGGTTGGTAAATGAAAAGTTGATGAGTGATTGCATTAACTTCCCTTTGTTTTGTTTTGTTAAGACAAGCCTAAGTGGGTGATCTTTATGAGATGAAGTCCTCAAGGACTTCATCTAACATTGCAAATTCATTACTAATAAAAGGGCTTGATGGATATATTAACTTGTAGAAAGATATCTGACATGATCTTGGATAACTATGTTTTTTCCAAGGTTTATAATCTAGTCTATGTTTTTTGTGTAATGTTTTGGGATAGTTTATGGTTTGCACAATAATTAAAAAATGAAAACTAATATATCTAAACTATGCAATGATGTATAAAGTAAAGAAATTTTCCATAGATCTAACAACTATCTAATGCTGAAACATGAAAAAAAATTCCAAATTTTTCTAAGATTTAAGAAAAAAGACAACTTTATTTAATGTGCAGAACAAACAATTTTAGAATTACAAAATTCAATTTTGACAAAAAAAACAAAAAGCAAAAATAGAAACAAAAATGCACCCAAAATCTTGTCAGGACACTTGTACAAGGATAGGTTCCCCAAGGGAAAATGTGTACTTGCTCAGGGTTCTGAAAAATGAAAGATGCAAAGTCTAAGTTACTGTTTGTCTTCTTTGTTTTAGGTTGTAGACTATTAGGACTATGGAAAAAAATTCCATATTTAGGTGTCTAAATGAAAATGCAACTAATGACAAAGAGTGAACAAAATCGAAACATTTTTAATGTAATTTTAACTAAAATTTTGATCTAAATGATTGAAAGACACTCTCAATATGACTAACATGTAAGATGTACAAAATAATCATGTAATATTTTTGGATTTTTGTGAATTTATATGATGAAAAAATGTAATGCTAAACCCTAAATGAGATGCAAAACTAATTAAGGAAAGACCAAAACCTAGGGTTTTCTTAAGACTTCCAAATCAAAATTTAGGATGTATAATGTTAGGTTCACCAAAATGAAACATAGAAAAATGGTTTGGCGTGTGTCGTGTCAAATCAAGTGGGATGATGAATGGATATGTTATCTAAAGAATTAAACACACCTACACTTTCCCTAATTTCATTAGAAAAAGAGATCTCAAAAGGGTAGGATTGACTTTCAACCCTAACGTGACTCCACCTGAGTTTAAGATCTATTATTTTCTTCAACAAAAATGATCAATTTGTTGTTTTGGGAGATGATTTAAAGTACATTAACAAACCAAACTATATGACCTAACACTTGAAATGTAGATTATTATGATAATAGAAATGGAAACCACAATTTGCAAGGAGATCTGAGAAGGGAAAAATGGTATGCACCTAGTCCAAAAAGTGGGTTTCGAGCTCTGTAAAAGGACACATTTTCCTAAGGGTGAATGAGTCTTTGTGCTACCTTCTAAAACTTCAAAAGCTAAGATTGTAGCCCTTTTTCTGCACTCTTCTCCTATGCTTGCAAATCTTCACTTCCGATTCCAAATCTATAGAAAATCTATAAAATAAAATGTTGATTCTTTTGTATGGGGGTTTGCCTCAGTCAAACCCCATGTTTGCTAATTAAACCTTGATAAAAGATAAAGATCCGATAAATAACATTGTGTACATGCCCTAACCTTAAGTACATCTAACATGTTAAGTGCTAATATGCAAATAAACCCTACTCTGTTCATTAGAGCATGATTCCTATATGACAATGAAAAGTGATAAAGATCCAATTAGGGAGAAGTCAAAACACCCCAATAAATCTAAATTATGACAATACATTTCTTTAGGTTGTTATTAGAATGAAGCTTGAATATTGGAACACTAGAAAACAAGTCATTAGATAAAGGGAAATGGCTAGATGCATGTCCCAAAACCTAGAATCCATTATGACCCACCATTGGCATCAACTTTCAATCATAAACAATGCTTGATCAATCTTGACTCGAAATGAGCTTGAAGACATGCAAATACAAACAAAACTCTACTCCAACACTTCAACTTTGCTTGCTTGACTGTTCTCAATATTTCTCTCTTCTAGTTTGAAATGGTGAAAAGACAAGGGCTTTATAGGCTTCTTCTCTTATTTCTCAAATATTAGATCTTCCTAGCCAACCTTTAAAAGTTGAATTTTAGACATTTACTTTAGGGTCATTAATTGATTAAATACATTTATTCAATGCATGTTTCATTATGGGAAATTGATAAAAATATGCCTTTGGATGCATAATAAAGGGAATTAGGGGCATATTATGAAGGGTAAAAATGCATAAATGAAAGATTACTAAAACAGATCCAAACCAAGTGTGAAATTGTACTATCACTTAGAAAGGAGTAAAATTTTCTACAATACACTTAAACATTTAAACATTCATTTTAACCATCACATCCAATTTAAAATAAGAAAAGAAACCATCAAAGCACATAACACAAGAACACCAAATTTTTATGTGGAAAACCCGAAAAGGAAAAAACTGCGGTGAGGATTAGCTCACAATATATTATAATCGATCATAAAATATTATAGAATGGTTGAATACCTTTTGGAACCACTGTTCGAAGGACTCACTATCCAAAGAATAAGAGAAATAAAAGAGAGGGGTGGCTCATTGCAAATATTTCAATTGCTAATAATGCATCTACAATATGTTGGAGATATAGTTCCATTGAAGCTCAAAACACTGAATCAACACACTTTATACTTCACCATTTTCATAGTCTCATGCTTAATATTAGTATCTTTGCATTCACGCCTTAACTGTCTCCCTACAACACTAAAATGATATTAAATTTATATCCAACACATCCACAAACAACTACAACATCAATTAGGTTAGCATAATTATCTATGAAACATACAATACATTAACATGTTGGCTCAAGATTCAACCATACATGCTTCACTCCATAAATAAAAACTTCTAACACATCCAAACAGGTTAGATGGGACCTATAATAGCTTTCTTAAGTCCAATCAACACTTCCTTTAACTTTGTACGACCCCAAACTCATTAGGTCGGAACCACTGGTTAAGTAACACTAAAATATGTAACTGTTCATTCACAAATAGACACACAGACCTCCAAACCACTTGCCACTTGGATCATAGATACTAATAACACCTATAAAATCTCCCTCAAAATCACATAACCAAATATTATTCTATGTTGGAACACAAACCATTCGTTCGAAACATGTACGAGTTATATTGACCTAACTTTGTCACTAGAAAATTTGATACTCTGTCAACTTTATCTTTAACACCAAAGGACATAAAGACATGAAAATTTGTATTTATATTCCTCTAGCATGCACCAAAATTATCTTAGAACCGCATAATAAGAATATTCATGGTCGAGTAATGCGGAACTAAAAATGGGTTCCTTGTACACTAAAAACTAAACTCTCAGACTTAGCCAAATATCCAACACAACTATTCTACACTGAATCAAAACTCTTGCATCTATATAATGGATTTCCATGACCACATTCAATCATGCTTCACCAACCAACTATACATCAATTTATACATCAATTTTGACATCAATGACGATATTGTCTATGTGCATGCTTATGTTGTCAACAGTCATATCAATGACAAGCAAACATCCAACAATCTCCCCATTTTTCATTAACGACAACTGATGAGAGCCATTCATGTCCCATTTTATGGCATATTTTAGCCTATTTTCATACACCTTCATACCCATTCCCACATTCTATTTCCGTTCCATATCATACCATTTTACCATTTTATGTTGCATATGATTTAATACACATTTAAGTAATCTTTAATTTAGTTTTTAGCTAAAATATGTGAATAAATAATAATAGATTTTATTTACTAATATTTCTTCCACTATGTCAAGAAAATATATATTCTAGAATGCAGATTTAAGGGTGCAAATCTTCTTGTCACTTTCTTGTCAGGAATTTTTGTGTATCACTATTTGACCAACAATTTTTTTCTGTCATCTTTTAACAAGATGGTGTTAGCCTCCAAGGTGGCATTGATTACCTCTTCAATGCTAAATTTGAATAAGCACAAGAACCTATGATTAATAAATAAATTTGAATGGAGATGCAATTGCCAGCTGTGTGAAGGAGAAAAATGAAATCTTCTTGTTTTTTATTTCCATCTTCAATTATAACGAAGCTGTTTTAATATGTGGTTAAGTGACATATTTTTGTCTCTTGTAGTTTGTTGGCCATAGGCCACAAAAAACATAATATTTCCTATATTTTTGGAAGACCTCTCATTGCATGTGACTAACACAACCTTAAATTGTTATATATTTGGAGGTGATAAATAAGGTGATTTTTTGAAAGTAACCTTGTAGTTTTTTTTTACCTTATGTTATATTACTATTTTACTTGATTAAGATGTATGTGCATGTGAATTATTGAATATGAGTTAAAATTGTCAGAAAATTTTGAAATAAAATAATTGTTATGTTGTATTATGCTGAATGAATAATTAGCTATGTAAATGATTTATGAATAAAGTTATGAAGATTTGATTTACAATTAATGTGGTTTATTATTATGTCTAAGTGTGTTTAATTATGTTGTGCAAGAAATTAAGTGAGTCGATGTGGAATTAACATTAAAGGTCGAGTAAGTATTTCAGTTGTGGTTTGGTTATTTTGAATATCTAAATAGAACATTAGAATCTAGAAAATACCTTTGAAGATTAAAGCCTATGTGTAATGGTAATTTATGTGGTGTTTTAGGTGTGAAATGTGTTATTGGGAAAATTAAGTGTTATACCCTGGGGTTCAATGTGTAAATGGGGAATTGGGGTTGGGAACTCTTAGTTAAATTGAAATTCGAACTTTTAAGAGGTCTTAAAAAAGCTTATTTTATGTATTTTCACCATTTTTAATACCCGAAGACAAGTACCTATGAATTGGGGGTTTATTTATGGCCGATATGACCCTCATTTAGGGAATGACGAATTTGGGAGGCCTTGGGATAAGAGAAGGGGGTCTTGGTTTCTCCTTGTGCGTGTCATAGATTATAGGCAATATGTGGTGAAAAATTTATATAACTGTGTACTGTGCTTACCAGGCAATGTCTAAAGCCTATTCAACAAATCCATTTTGTATATATCCTGTAATCATTACCTCTCTCTCCCTGGACGGTGTTGTGCAAACAATAAATGAAAAACAACAAAAATCGAACCTAACAGGGCATGGACATCCGTCAAAGCATAAAGGATACCGGATTTTTTGCAGATGTATACTCTAAAACTTAATTGAAGATGCCTCTTCGCTATCTCCCGCACAGATTCAAGCTGTTGCGGCCAAGTTCTCCAGAGAATAATTTCGGTGGTCGCTAGGTGAGGATTCTTTATTTTCTACTTCTGATTCAGAGTTTTCTACAAGCAGCCTTCAGAATTTGGAGCAGCGGTACAAGATGATGTTGTTTGATTCCCTTCTTGAGGATATGGACAGAAACCCTAAAGGAAAATGTTTCTTTAAACTCATAAATGTAGTCCACTTATCTGTCGCGTCACTTTTGCACAATACCCTAGATTCTGCAATGGTCAATGACGCCGACTTTTGATTTCCCGTACATGCGAGATCAATGGTTGCAAAAGACAGAACTGTCAACCATGCCCTCTCCGTTAGTATACGCCGTTTAAGGACAAAATAGCTTTGGAAAGCTCAAATAAGGAAATGCCTTCGGCGTAATTAAGCGGAAATGAAACTAATATATTTACACATATCTCATCGATAACAGAGTACTAATAAAACCAGACCTCATTATGTTTGATTTAAATCCAGGTTTGAGGATATACCATCAAGCGGCTGAAAGAGAAATAGTGGGGGGAGACGGGGGGAGGCGCTCGGGCCCCATCCCCGACTCCCCAGTCGCTAAGCTTGGGGAGTTGGAAAATGGGCGCCGCCCAACCCCACACAATTCAATGGGCATCCAAGAACACCCTCCTCGCCTGTGCCCAGCTTGGTGTTCGATGAGGTCTGAGGCAACTATCGAAGCATATTTGAAGCGGGTCTTCTCTATAATTGTATTTGCAGGAACCTCTTTCGATCACCCCAGCCTTCTCTAATACTTTTTTGCAAAATTTAGTAAAGTATTCTTTGAGGTTTAGAACTTATAAAAAAAGTTCTTATACTATACTGTAATAGATTTAATAAATTTTCTCAAAAAAAAAAGAAGAGAACCAAAGAACAGAGTATCTGCTCAAGAACTGAGTGAGTGATAGAAGTAGACAATCATTCAATAACCAACGTCTAGTGAAGAAAGAAGAAAAAGAAACTATATTGTATTATTCTGCTATCAGACTAAGCATGCAGAAATTCTGTTTATTCAACTCTGTAAAATATGTTACAAGGATCCCTTATATAAAGAAGTTTCAAAACAGCGAGAAGGCTAAGGAAAGGAACAAAGCAGTGAAAGATAAAAGCTAAGTAAAATAAAACAAGGCTACGCCTGTCTGCACACATACTTACAGTTTTATTATGCTTTAAAAAGGTAAAAGCTAAAAATTAAAACTAAATCAAGGAAATATGCGCAGTATGCAAGCTGCTTTGAAACTTAAAACTATTGAGTCGTTCATAACTTCATTCTTATGTCCATTTGTTTCTCATTATTATTTGTCTTAATTCTTCTTAACCAGCACAGAGACACTTGCAGCCCAAATAACCTCTCCCTCTGCACTTTAAATCCCGTGTGAAGAAAGCAACAATAGAAAAGAAATCCAAATTTCATGAGTGCAGCTTCGCAGTCTTTATGATAACAAGGCTTGTTCGCATGGAGTATTTCTAAGTACAGATTTATTGTTGTCAGGTTATAATGACTATTTCGTGAAATTAAATGTTCATTGTAAGTTGGTCCTTGCGTGCTGGACTTCGTATTTTGCAGCTTACCGCAAGCAGATAATGGGTATTCAAAAGCCTAATAAATGTTCACCAGTCTTCGCAGCTGTAGTCCATACAATCTTGGTTGACGTATTAGTCTCCTCCTGAGACATAATAACTCCACCTTACTATCGCCAAATTCCCCAGATCAGACAACCGTGTGATCAAGCCAGGACAATTGATTGCCATTACCACCTACCTCGGCAGTATCATGGAAAATCTCCCTCCTATTTAATTCCCACCTATGGTCGTTTGATTTGATCTCTGACGTGAAAAGAAACTTGGCAGGTATTTCAGTTAAAACATTAAATAAGAAAGAACTTTGAAAATGCCTACAAAACTGAAATCAATGGTGGATGATAAGCTGTTTAGATTCACTCCTGTTGGAGGACGTCATGGCACTGCCTCCGATATTTGCAGCACAATATGTAAGGAGATGGCATTGCCAATAACCTTTTTTTTCTGTGGAGCATATCCTCTGAGAGCCGCATTGATTAATTTTTGATCCAGTGTAGATTCTTTTTCTCTGTAAATGGTTTTCCAAGTTATTGTTAAATTAAAAAAAAAAGAGCGCGTAAGATATACGAGCCTTAATAAGCTTTATTTAAAACATTCATCTTTCACAAAAATTCCTATTTATTTAAGTGGTCAGTATACCCAATTACGTAGAGAAATAAATTAGTAAACTAACTTACAAATGTATCGCAAGTAAATCGGGTAAGCAAAGATGTGTTATTAGTTCAGAAAACTAGCAATAATCGCCAGTCCAAAAATAAATAAATTAAATTAAATCATTGGAGGCACAGGACAAACTGAAAATTTTAGCATCCAAACTAAAGAAGTTGGAGTGCATGTACATTGCCTATGCAATATTTTTATGTGAGAAAGTAAAAATTGAGATAAAGATGACAAGAATTAGAGCTCAACACAATATATTTTTTATCAGGTTTCTTTTGGTTTTGCTGTATAGTTCCTAATTTTTTTTTATGGACGTAAATATTCCATGGATTTACTTTTCTATATAAAAATAGTGCTTTACCCAATATAATAATTCACTTAGGCGTTAAAAAAAAAAAGGTTGTTAGGTTTCTAATTAAGTACTCCATTTCCCCAATAAGCTCCTTTATCTAAGGGATTCGTGGGAATTAGTTAGCGAAATAATACTTTCCAAGAAAATAGAGAAAGGTGGGAAGGGGACACTAAATTTTATTAGTATTACTTTTTCTTTGCAAATGTTTTTTTAAAAAGTAGATAAATTATATGCATAAAGATATATTTTAATAAATATAATCATTCATATTGATATTTAATATTCATAGGATTATTTTAAGATATATATGTTATTTTAAGATATATAAATATATATTAAAGTGAATAAGTAATTAATTAAATAGATAATAGTTGAACTTGTATATATAAATACGTATATATGAACCATCCTTTTGAATCAAAATTTATAATTAAATGTTATTTCACCAACAAAAAAAATCTTATTAAAGGGTACCATTTCTTTCCACTTCTATTCTTGATAAACTATCAACTTATTTTCTTATCATAACTCAAATGATATATTGTTAAAGTAAATATTTCCCTTGTTAATAATAATAGCGTATATATTAAAAATTAACGATGAATAAATAGAAAGATTGTTTCCATCATTAGAATTCAAGGATTAACCCATAATATTATTATCCTTGAGATTTTTGAGTGATTTTTTTTATGGTAATATCATTGAGATTTAACTGATAAGTAAATATATTAAAATACCTTCTATGTTAATATTTACATCATTGGATAAATGATAAATTTTTACTATTAATAGTTTCTGACTCAATAATGATATTTTTAGCTATGTGTAGGCGTCAAACAAATAACTATAAGATTATTAAGGGTATGCTTAGTCAATAATACTACTATCATTAAGAAATATTTGTTGATTAAAGTAGTAACAATTCGAGCATTAAGGGGAATAAATGACCACTTGCAAAACTTGGATTCAATCTTATTGTCATCTTTCTCAAACGAAATAAGGTTTAATCTCTTGGTAAGTACAAGTTAATAAGATATCTCCTCAAAGGTGTGAAACTCATAACACATTCAATGTTACACTTATAACTCTTAGAGTGATTTATTAGCTTAATGCTTGTTAAGAAAAAATAATGTTGGGGTTTTCTAGTGAAAATTATGGGCATGACAATTTTGTTAGTACAAACAACGCATATATTTATGCATAGTGTAAGGGGGTAGACAAACCTTTATAACATAGACTTTGTATCAAACCTTTGGTAAATAAAATAATATTTCACATGATCAACCCACCATAAGAGAGCTTTGTTCATTTCTGCAATCGTGTGAACTAAGAGCAAGGGCCCACTCCTTAGGGAAGCTTGGTGATGTTTTATTTCCTGTATTTTGCTTTCTTTCGATTTGGTTTTGATTAAGATAGATTTTGTTCCAGCATTGCTTTTGAAAAGATTTAAATTAAAATTATTTTGCAATTTGAGTTTAGTTTGATTTTAGTATTGTTCATTTGGTGTGGAAGAACTTAAAGTGTGTTATGCTTTCTATTGTAAATTGCTACTATTACTCTCACAGATTGTTATTGTTACTGCTATAGATTGATGATGTTTTTATAACAGTTCCTGGCGAGTTCTTACTAGAAAGGAAAAATATAAAAGTTAAACAATATTTTCACTTAAGAAATTTATGTGTGTTCTAGCTGCATTCATCCCCACTTAATTCACTGCTTTCCTCCCTTAGGTATACTGTCCCAACACCTCTCGCAAGCTTATGATCCACATATTGACACTTAGACCAAGTTGAATCTAGTTTATTCTTTACCCCAGTTTTGGCCTATCATTTTGGCACCGTTGTCGAGGAGAGGTGTTAAAGGCCAAAAAATCCATTGAGTTGAGTTAGGACCAATACATTAGGATGAAAGCTCATGCAACTACTAGCCTTGCTCAGGTGATTAGTCCTAATTTGTCTTGTTTAAATCATATATAAATGCATTGTTAGATTTTGTAGATAGCTCTTAGTAGATACAATCATTTATATACTATAATCACACCAGTTGTTATGAGTCAATTTATAGAAAGAAGCAATTTTGAAGAAACAACATAAAAAAAAAGGTTGCATTTTCAAGGTAGTTGAAACAAATTACTTTTCAAGGAAAAATGCTTCAAAAAATGAAGTTTGAAGGTCATGCAAAAAGAAAAATGTGCTTGGCAGCGGGGGCTTCACCCCTCAACCTTGCCTTGTATCGCGATAGGGAGCACACCTAGGGTGTTGCCTCGGGACCCCACAAGGGGCACTCCCCCTTGACCCTACTAGGGGTTGCTACCCCTATACTCTTGCTTTCAAATTTAAAAACAAAAGAAGAAATTGGTGGAGGAATCGCACTGACAAAAAGTGATATTTTTATACCCCCTCTACTTAAAGAATACAACTTGATATCTTGTCAAGATCTTCAATTTCCATTTGTGAGAATTGGCTATGCAGATAGCCTAACAAGATCTTGAGGCCAAATGGAAAGAACAAGAGAGACAATATGAATATGACAAGAATAAACTATATTCTTATCAATTATGATTCAATGTTTTATGTGTGATGTATGAGAGATCCCTTGGTTATATAGTCAAGGTGAGATACAAGATGTCATAAGATTATGACAAGTGTCTTAATCATATGACATGAGACAACTAATCACACTTACCTACGTTCACATGTGTTACAAGTCAAAAGATAAGATAACTAATGACAACTAACACCTTCTAGAAAGATTCCTTCCTAGGACCTAAGTAAACTTAACATATATAAATAAGTTCCCTAATAATGAATTAACTAGGTGCAAGACTTTATTTACATCAACACCATTGTCACAAACTGTTTAATACCCAAGATACTGAGAGGGGGCATGAATCAGTATCTTATTAAACTTATTGAACATAAACCATCCAAATACTCCAATGCAAATAATAGTAAGAATGATCAAAAGAATTAGCAGAACATAAAAGCACACAACACATGAACACTAGGACTTTTACGTGGAAAACCCAAAATGGGAAAAACCACAGTGAGGATTAGCTCATAATATAATATAATCGGTTATAAGATATTACAAAGGGTGGCTCACTACTAGAACTCGCTATCCAAAATGGGAGGCTCACTACCTACAAAGATACAATATAGAAATGGCTTACAGCCAGAATATGAACTGATAAAGTTACACCAAACAAGTGTTGATTAAGTTCCTTTGATGCTCAGTAAACTGACTTTACACACTTCTTCTAATAAACTTGCATACCAACATATATGTATTCTTCTTGATTCATCTTTGCATACTTGTTTATCCACACATACCATCAATCTCAAAAAACTATCTAATATATATATATATATATATAACTCATCTGCAAGCATCAATTAGGTCATCCTAATTAGATGCAACCCTTATTCACCAAAAAGATATTGTCGGCTTCAAGTTTGTACAAAACATTTCCAAAAACAATTCAAGCATGTAGTACACTACAACATGTCGGAATGGACCTAAGATAGGTCACACATACATCCGCAACACAAAACTAATTTATTATAACATCAACTATTGATTAGGTCGGCCAAGGATAGTCCTAATAACAAAATACAACAACTGAGTGATGCCAACTCACCATACGAGCACCTATGCACATGAAATTCTGAATATACAAACTTGTAACATCCAAGACCATTTCCCAAAACCACAAGTTATGATATTCATCAGCAAAGGATTGTAGACCAAAATACTGAAGGATAATAACTGGTTCTGAATACCGGATCAAGCTTGAACTTACAATTACAACTCATAACATGGTGACATCAATGACAACCCAAAAGTTGCATAACAAGATGTTCTTCTTCATTCCTCCAACAATCTCCCCCTTTGCCATTGATGGCAACATGTGCCAAAAGAATGTACAAACCTCCTCTAAGCAACACACTCTCCCCTTTTATCTTCATGACACTCTCTCCTACTTTGACATCAAGGACAAAGGATGGTAAAAAAAAATGAATATATATATATATATACAAGGGTGGTTTGAAACTAAAAAATAACATTACCTAGAGGAAAGTGAGCCTTGAAGCTCCTTGAGAATACTTTTCCATGCTAACTTGCCATTCTCCCAACTCTTCCTAGCAAAATTCAACATTCTATTCAGAGATTCTAATTTCATCAGGCTTTCTTCTGCATCAACTAGAGTGCATGGAGTCAAATTGATCTTTTCTAGCTTTTCTACATTTTCCAGAGCATTGGCCACCAAAGTGTATTCCATTCTCACAAGGTCACCTAGCTGACTGAATCTCCTAATGATTTATTCCTTTTGCTTGTGTAGAATAAAGAATTTCTCTCTGTGAGTGGTGATAGCATTCCAAGTTGACATGTCTCTATCTTTAGATGCACTGTATGTACTTGAAACAATTATCAACTGGGACTCAATGGATTCCATGATATCTTTGATACTCTGAGTGGCATTTGGCCACTTTATGCAGTAAGAAAATAAAGTATTTGCTTTGGAATCACAAGCTTACACAAATTCCAGACTCTTTTCCACATTGGTGTGTACTGCCAGAGCACACTTATCATGAAGTTCTGAAAGCGTTTTCTCATCCATTTTCTCCTCAATCTCTTGCCTGGTCTTCTCACCCAGTGTGGAGGCATACTCCTTAAAGGAGTCCAATAGAAGTTTCAAGTTTTCTACCCAAGTGAGAGATGCATCAATTAGTGTACCAAGGGTGGGCTACTACAAGTTTTTCAGGGCATCATCAATAAGCTTTGTCTCCTTTTGGTGTGTTTCCAAAATTTATTTTCTTCCAAATGCATGCAATGCATCCCCTAACACCAATTTGTTAATAGAAGATAACTTGTCCAAATCCACACTATCTTGAACCATAGGGAGTTGTAGAAGTTTCAGAGGAATTACCATCTGGAACTGTATTTGCTTGGATAACAAGCCTTTTTATACATCATCACCAAAGGAGGATTCTTCAGAGGACCTTTGTGATTCCACAACTTTCTTTTTCTTCTTCTTCATTCTTGTTGGTGGATTCCCCATTTCTCTCTTCTTCCTCTACTTTTTATTCTTCTACTGCTTTTTCTTCTTCTACTACTTTTTCTTCTTTGTCCCTTTCTTCTTCATTCCTTTCATCTTTATCTTTTTCTCCTTCAACTTGTCCCAGAGGGACAACATCAAGCTTCTCTGCTTCAACTTCTTCCTCATTTTGTTTCTCTATCTCTGAAGGATCATTTGTAACACCCGTATCTAGAGGAATGTCTTCCTTTACCTCTACAGAATCCTCTTCTCCTAATTTAGGTGCAGAACTGAATGGGAGTGCACCAAGCATACCATATTTCTCACCCATACCCATGATGGCTTCTGCAATTTCTTTCTTTATTTTCTTTATTTTCCTTTTATCTTTTATCATCAAAGTGTATACCCATTTCTTCATTTGAAACATCTTTGAGCATACCTTCTTCAAGGTTTCCATATCATTTGTGGTCAAAGAGGACCCAATTTTCTAAAATGCCTCATTTCTTATCTTTTCTTCCAACTCAACAACCTCTAATCTTCTTTTCATCAGGGCATCCCACAATTTCTCAGGTACATTAGACTTAACATAGTCCCAACTAACTTCCAAAGTAATTACATATTGATTAATAGCTAAAATCAATCTTTTCATGTCTTGTCTACCTACTTGAGTATAATTTTTTGTTGTAGGCTACAACATATCTTCAAAATGTACTAATCTATTAACCAATGCCTCTAATCTAAGAGGGGAAGCAGGTCTTACCGATGAGGCTTTTTTTTCTTCCTAGTCCGAAGATGCCTCTTCTAATATCTTTTCCTTCTTCAAGTTCGGTTTGGTGTGCACATGAGGATATTTTTCTTCAATCCTCTAATTAATTTTACTCTCTTTACATTCTACTAAAATTTTCTATGAAAATATTCAAGAAAATATTTTTCCATTTCAAAACGATGCTTTTAAGGTTTCCAACTCCAATTGATGGAAAATTTGAAGGTTGACTCATTTGGCTATCAACTATTCATATCTTGTTTTTGCTTACTCTATCTTTACAATACTGAATCCTTTTATATATGTGTGTGTATTGTATGATTCCTAGACTATAATAATATCTTTAAATTGTGTAATATTATTACTTTAATTTATTATAAGTGGAATTTCACCAGTTTTTCAATCATCAAAAACTTCATTTCTATGTGTTTTTGTCTTACTTATGCATTATTGGGTCTACGATAATTTTATTTTATTTTTGTTTTAAATTTATTGCTTGGGAGTTTTTTTGAGATCTATATTATCCAAATATATTTTTATGTCTTTTAAAAAATAAGAGGAAAATCTATCTTCATATGTACCTCTTGTCTAAATAATTTGATTAAATTATCAAAGAAAATTAGCTTTTAATTATTGAAATGAGTATCATTAGATTCCTTCTCATTGAAAAGACTATTTTAATTATCATTGAAGAACAACATTTGATACAAAAGTGAAGGGTTACTAACATCAACTAGTTATTAGTTATTTATTTAATATTCTCGCCAATTTATTATTTATTATAAGTGATTTTACAATTGTGTATTTCTTGAATAATTAGGATGATGAAAAATGCTTGAAGAGATCAATCAACTATCTAGTTAGTTATAAATATATACTACAAATAAAATATAAATTGCATCACAATAATATTAAGAAGATGAAATTCAAGATAGGGTAATTGATGCTATATTATTATTATGGATGTGAGATAAAATTAATGCTAAAATATGAATTATAGTCTAATTAAATCATATAAGGTCCTAGAAAATAGTAGAATATACCTATACTTGGTGAATATAATGGCTTATTTATATTATTTGACTTAGAAGATCATAAAGAGAGATTTTTTATAAACCTTATTGATATCTCTCCCTTATAAAGATAAGAAATGGACTCCATAAAATTAATATAAACTTGGTTTCATGAATTAGGTCATAAAAAGAGACCTTTGAATGTTAAAATACTAAATGATAGCAAGAGTGGAGAATATAATAAAAATATTTTAAAATGTTTTATTTTACAATCCATCAAATTGGATGTTAAGTCAACCTTAAAGACAAAATATGCCAATTTAAATTCTAATGATGACATGTTCAAGTGTAAAATTCAAATTAATGGAATAAAATGTGTAAATTTATATACTAAAGATATACCTAAATGTACTGAGCAGTGAGAAATTATCACATACTACACATTAAAACTATTTTTATAATTTTATGATATGTTAAAAATTTCTACAAAAAATGAAGTCATATTATTACATAATGAGAGAAAATATTTGGATGTCAATTTGTAATAAACTACCATAGGTTCATAAAAATCTCTTGTTGATAAAAATTTAATGATGATAATTCAAGAGATTAATTTATAATATTATAAAACTAATTATTTTATATTTTGTAATAAGTATAAAATATTATGGCATGGATATATGAATCATATTATATTTTTAACATCAAAAGACATTGCAATGCTTGAACACATGGTTTATGTTATAGTAAATAGATAATAATCTAATAATTAATTAATCATTAATTAAGTATTAGGTACCCTCTACTTTATTCACTTAAGTGCTTTTTCTATTTTTAGGTCATGCTCTCTTAGCGTAAAGATGATGACACTTTTCATGATCTAATCTTTTCCTTGCCTAGGCTTTGATTTTTTATTTTATAAGCATTAATAATTCATTGTAATCACTTAATTCAAGAAGATAATTGAAGCAATACAACTATCAAGTTGTTGAGCAAATATGTCTTTCTTTCCACTCTACCGTGATAGGTATCTCAATTGCAAGTGATTTATGGTAGATATTGGGTTTACCATCAACTCGAACAATTTATACTAATCCAAAAAATTATATCATATATCGAATACATAATAAATTTAATTTCATAATAATAATAATATTTCATAAGGTGTTTATTTTTTTGACCCCAACTCACGAGCCTATAAGATGAAGAAACAACTAGAAAATTAAAAAAATAGGCCATCATTTCCTACTATTTATAAATGTTATAAATATCATTCAAACTTATTTATTCATGTAACCATTTTTATTTTCTAAATATATTTGTAACTAGAGCTAATTCTCCAAAACATTCTTCTCTTTCCCTAATAGAGTATCTTGCATTCATCCCTTAGTTTCTAATAAAATGAAGAGATTCACAAATATTCTTTATATCATTGTTCTAATTTCATACATTGAAAATAACCACAGAGTCCATGACAAATAAAAACGGTATATAGTAAAACTATTATATGTTATCTAATGACTATTTTTTGCTTCACCTAAATCTAAAATTATGCAGTTATGTCATCACTAATTATTTTTTGGGTTTACTATAGTGTATATGTTCCTATGTAATTATGTCATGAATTATGAACAATAACCCCGTATATAGTCACCTAAATTCAAAATTATATATTCTAACCAAAAAATTACAAATTTATGTCATTATAAACTAATTTAGTATATTAACTCACAATATTTTTGGATTGATGGAATATCCAATAGACTTTGGAATTTCTCCAGAAAGTAGGGCACTTCTTAGAACTCTGCAAACAAAAAGGTCACACACAAGCATATAAAAGGATTATTTTTATACTTATCTTAAAACAATTTAACTCTGAGCCTTTCTATTTGATTGTGATGATATATTAAATTCATATTAATAAACTTACATTGTAGTTAGTTTTGTTAAATTTTCCATAAATGACAAATTTGATCCATCTTTTGTCAAATAAGATATCCTCCTGTATGTATAATTATATATAAAATCAATTAATATCAGCTATATTAAGTAAATATATTTAAATAATTATAATATCTAAGAAATTCATTAAACATGTTTTTAATTTCAACTTTAAAGATACTTTGTTAAAATTAAAAGAACAATCATTTGAATTACCATAATTCAAGAAAAAAATCTAAGATAATGAATAAGGAAATGAAATGGGATGATTGAAAAAACAATACTTACAAGTCTTTCAATTGGACCAAATTTGAAAAGGTTGAAGGAATTGGACCTTGTAAGAAGTAGCTTCTAATCCCCTAAAATGAATAAAAATATTTATCTTCTCTTTAATTTATATATTTGTAAATTTATCTATTCCAGTAACTTGGTTTCATGGATTTTATAAATTTAAATTATAAATGACTAGTTCACAATATACAAGAGGAAGATTCTCACAGAGATGTAAGGTTTTTCCAATTTCCAATAAAATCTGGTATTTTTCCACTAAAATTATTGCTACTTGCTATACTGCAAAACAAGAAAAAAATTAATCTACTTGAAATGAAATATTCATTTCATAATAATTTTCTAAATTATAAATTATAAAATTTAAATACTAAAACATAGAATTAAAAATTGTATAAACTTACAATCTTTCCAATCCATGGAAGTGGCCATATGTTTTAGGTATCTTCCCATGCAATCGATTACTTTGAATATACCTATGAATATCGAAAATTTATTTTTAAAATATATCATTTTCTTCAATGCTTGTAAAAGAGTAATTATATGTACATACAAATAGATTAAAAAACTATACACTACTTGCATGATAAAACCATAAAAACATAAATAGTTTTTTACTTGGTAATAAAATTGACATAACCCATAAAACTACAAGAATATAAGTTATGGTGTTGTAGTGCAACTATCCTATTTTATGGAAGATTTTTGAAATCACACTTAGAGCATATAAAAATTTATCATTTTATTTCAGCAAAGGACTACATGAGTATTAAATAATAGTGTAAGACAAAAAAGTTATAAGTCACCTGGAGAAATCTCCTAATGTTAATTTTCATGAACGAAGTTATTTGTCATTTATAGTCACTTTGATCCACTAGTTCACCAATATTCAAATATTTTAATTGTAATTTTTGTCATTGAGGTCATGACTACTACAAAAATCTTCAATCAATTAAGTTATTTCCATTACTATCATTATCAGATATTACATGTCATGGATTCTCTAATAATTTGGCTTCAGCTATTTGAATCCCATATCATCATTTTTCTTGTATTACAATTTTTTTGAATTTTTTTTCTTTGAATAAATTATAAAAATATTGGTTGATTTGTGTTTTTCTAAAAAAATTCAATAAAAGAGTGGATTACTTTTTAATTGAACAAGAAAACGGGATTTTCTTTTGGAATTGCATTATTTCCTTTTACATAGTTTAATTTCATAAAATTTGAATAAGTGAACAATTTTTTGCCTAAAGGTAAACATATGTATGTTGAATGAACAAAACAACTAAGAGGGGAGGTGAATCAGTTGTAGCAAATTAAAATATCAAAACCCTCAATAGTAAATAGATCCACAAACATTCATTAAACCCTTATTTTTGTTAAAGTGATTAATCATGAAATGAAGATAACTAAAATTGAAATAACAACACCATACACAAGAGAACACCAAATTTACATGAAACCCCCAATGAGGGAAAAACCACCATGAAGATTAGCTCACAATATAAGTAATTGCAAAACTGATACAAGGGCTCACTGCCAGAATAGGATCTACTATCGAAAAACATTCACAGCAAGGTCTCACTGCCACACAAAGAAACAAAGATAGAAGAAAAATATTAGATAGAGAATAACTTCTCGATGCAACAAGGAATACACCACAAATGCTTCAACACTTTTGCATCCTTGCATGAAATATAGTGAACACCTTCAGCCTACTGCCTTCATGAATCCAACACTTTGAAATTTGCACTACTTTTCAAAAATTTGCATCTACACTTCTATAATTCACATCACATTCATCAATTACATCAATCTCACATCTATCTTGCCTCTCTCTTTCATATTACAACACCACTCTTATTTATATCAACCTCAACCTTGAAAACCTTCTCCAAGGTTGACAACTATCTGTTACATTTAAAATTTAAAATTAGGTCGGCACCGAACTATTCCCGCAGTCGATAGGAATGAATGTGACCCATATAAATCCTCAGTTAGGACCCAAATTAATCTTAACACACCTTAATACACTTTCATAAATTTTGCATGTAGTGCTAACACCAGGTTGGACAATACCTGTGCAAAGCCATAAAAAAATTAAGTACACTTTCTTAAATCAATTCAAAACTTTTGGACAAAAAAATTCACTTGAACACAATTTGAAATAATCCATGAACCACTTGGGATCCAACAAAGGCTTCATCCAAGCTTGCATCATAGAAATACTTCAACCGAGAACATTTAGTTAACCTCATACGCACACTAACACATGAAACACACACTGCACTACACTAAATCAAGTGAAACCTTGAATTATAAAAGATAAGACATTATAAGAAACTTCCCAGATCTATACAACTTAAAACAAAATTGTGAAGAAATGCAGAGCAAATACATTTCTCCCAGACCATAGCAAAGACCACTGAAAAACTAGTTCACATTCTGGTGAATATATCTCACTCTGCACAACAATCCAACAACCCAAATTCTAGACATAGAAACTACTAACAACCTTGAAAAAAATATCAGATTTGTAGAGGCATAGCATCAACATAGAAGAAACATGGAGCACATCCTGGAGCACATTCTAAACACTTGCACAACATTGTTTTCTTTGTTTTTCAAATTTTCTCAAAAGCACTTGCAACCCAAGTACCAAATACATCATCTTAGCACATTACCTCATTCCAACACATCTCCAAACACTGCAACACAAATATAGCTCCATGTAATCACAACACTTACTCAATATCTCAACTATACATCCACAACGTGTAACAAATTGTTTCCCTCTTTTTCACAATTTTCTCAATATCTTTGGTATCTTCATCATGCATTATCCTTCATCAACACATAGTTGACATCAATGAAAACACCTTCATACTTGCAACAAGGTAGTAGGTATAATAGAAAATTTGGATTTTTTAATTATAATTTAGGGGATATAATAATTATAAGAAAAACATATTTTAGAGATCATCTTATAGACACTATATGGGAACTAGAATCCAAGGATAAAATCAAGAAAAAATAAGGTAGTATACTATAGAATTGGAATATAAGCTCTTACAACATTGATCTATAGAACTCCCTCTGATCAATTTCAAAAGTTTACTTTAAATGGTTTTTAATCAATTTGGGTTGAGAATTGAATTTTGAGGTTTAATAATAAGGGTGAGTAAAATTCCCATTAATTTTATGATTATTTACCTCAAATGTGAACTAAAATCAAATAATAGTGGCTAGCCTTTTATTAGGTGAATTCCTTACTACAAGGCATCCCTTGGTATCTCCTTAAAATAATAGTGTAGATGGTAAACTAAAATTTTATGGGGGTATATAGTCCCCCACTGTTGGTTCGCATAAGAAATAGTTCCCTTTTAGTGATGATACCATACATCTCCTAGAAAGTGTGATGTTAATATAGCATGAATGTCTTTAAAGTGTGGCCTTCATGATTTATGTTAATGTCATCTTTGTGGTGGTATTAGGCTTCATGTCCTTCTAAAGGTGTGACTTTTCATGGCGTATGATGTTCCCTTTGGTGGTAATACTACAACTAATATTCCCTAAAGTGTGATTAAAATTTTATGACTTTTCCTCTATTGACAGTGATGTTAGGTTGTATATTCCGTAGGGTGTGACCCTTCACATATTGAGCAATAACCCTTTTGTCATTTTTGTAAGACACCTTTTGTGTTGGTGATATTTACAACACCCCATTAAGGTGTGGCTTTGTTGTTTGTCCCCTTGGATGTTTTTCTTTCATCCCCTTGGACTTTAAAATTTTGTGCACCTATGGAGGCGATTGTCCTTCGTCCCATTGGACATTAAAACTTTATGCACCTCTTGAGGTGATTTTCATCCTCCCCCTTTGATGTTTGTCATTCGTCCCCTTGGACGTTAAAATTTATGTGCTCTTTGAATCAAGACTTTGAAAGACAATCCATGGATTTCGCATAATGTAGCTTGTTGATTCATGAACTTGAGCACCATTTTAGCATGGTTGCCTAACATAACACAACTTGCTTGCCTATAGAGCCATGTGTTTCATGAATTCCTTAGCATAACACAACTTTTTGGCCTTGTGGAACTCATCATATTGCATGGACACCTATCATAACACATCTTGCTAGTCATTACATCTATGTGGCTTGTGAGTGACCTAGCATAACATACAGTGCTAGTCCTCATGAGAGCATTACCTTATCTAACATTCATTTTATGGATGATATTTGGTATCAAACATAAATTTAAGACTATGGTCTCTTTAACTTACTAACTTGAATCCTTTCAGTACTATAGCTATAGACACTAAAAATTGTCCCAGGCTTGCGATTTCTAAATTCTCCATCATTTCCCCTTTTGTCTTTGATAATTAAATAATTTTAATTATTTAATTATTTTCTAAAGTCATAATTCTTCTATTGATTAAATAATTTCAATTATTTAATTAATTCAATTTTTTTATCTTTATTCCTCCTTGATTAATTAAATAAATTTATTTATTTAATTATGTCACTAATTAAGTCCCCTTCTTTCTAAAATTAAATAAATTCTCATTTATTTAATTTTATCCACTTTCCACTATAATTAAATAATTATTTTTAATTATATAATTATTCATCAACCTTTTCTCTCAGTTTTTAAATAAATTTTATTTATTTAATTTGGTCCACTCTCTTGAATTTTGAATTAAATCATTATTTAATTCAAAATGATTCCTTTTGTCACATTCCTCAATAATTAAATAATTATTTTAATTATTCATTGGCCACCTAAATTAAATAATTTGTATTATTTACATATGATAATGGCGTAGAGAGGAGCAGGGTTGCAGAGCAACGTGACTACGAAAGTTGGCAAAACAGAGAAGGATGGAGAGGTCAATGCAAAATTGTGATGGGGGGATGAAGTGATCAAGGAAGAGCTAGGGGACCTATGTTAGGGATATACACCTCAATGGGTTTTCTCAGAGGGGAGATGGGTGGATAAGTGCCACCCATTTACTGGAGGAAAGAAACAACGCCCATGGAAGAAATTGGACCTGCTCACAAAATACATGATACGCCAGAATCTCCATTGAAGCAACATCAAACTAGGGCACGACAAAACCCGACACCATGGCAAAGGACAAACAAAAGGAAAAAGGATAGGGTGGAGAGGCTGACACGCCAATGATCGAGCAATAAACGAAGGGCGACGAGCGATTGGAATGTACAGAGGCCTGAAGAAAGACAAAATATGGTGAGAAGAGCAACCCTAACCAGAAGGCTGAAGGAGTTTTGGAAATCTATGTCACGAAGGAAACCAAGGCTGATGTGGCAATACTGAGGGATTTCACATTCATCTTCCACTTCATCGATGGAACACCTAATTGAGCCTCAATTAAGAAGTGGATTTAGGAACAATGGGAAACAGAAGTGCTGATAAGATTCTTGTTGAAAGCCTTCTTTATGGTGGTTTTTGCAAATGAGGAAATGAAGAAGCGGGTCACGGAGGGTGACTTATGGTTCATGAATGGAAACCCCTTGTACATGTAGCCCTGGAATCAAAACTTTGATTTGGTTAAGATGTGACCATATGAGCAACCTGTATGGGTTAGGCTCTATAATCTTCCGGTGGAGTACTAGACTAGAGATTGTTTAGAAAGCATAGGCCGCTCTCTGGGAACCCTAATAGAGATTGATATGGGAATCCTAGATGGTGATCTCTACAAGTATGCTAGATTGAATATTGCAATGATTGACACGATTCCTCATAGGATCTACCTTCTGGTAAATGGGGATCACTGGTTACAAGAGATTGAAATTGAAGACTAAAAAAAGTACAGCATCAATTGCGGTGGGTGCGACCATAGTGCTTTGGATTGCATGAAAGGAATGAAGAAATTTTGGAGAATGAAGCCACATGAGAACCGATTATCTCCTATTCCCAGGCTCGTTCCCGCAATTTCTACTGAGAGGGAAACCCAAATAAGAGAAACCTTGAAATGCAGAAAGGCCTTGGTGGCTTTGGAAAAAACCCCTGAGACACTACAAAAGGAAAGGCGTGTGGATGACACTCAGCCGAAGTCGCCACCCCAGGCGAAGAAGGAAAATGAAAGAGCTAAGGTAGAATCTTTGGCAAGCAAGGACCTCATTTCAAATGCAAACCCAAATGACAAGTTGGATGTCATCGAGGACAAATGCATCTCCCAATAAGCAGCAAAATACTGGGGTTTGGGAAAAGTTGGCATATCTCGCAATCCCTGAGGTAGGAAGTCCTTCAAGCAATGGAGGGAAGAGGAGGTAGTAACAAGGAAATATACCAGCATCACCAAATTTCTAAGTGCCAAGGGAGGAGGCCCCTCCCTTGGGAAACAATGAAGATTACAACATGGAATGTTAGGGACCTAAACGCCCCTAAGAAACAACGCCTAGTGAGTCGTCAACTTCAAAAAAGCACAAACAACATAATACTATTACAAGAAACAAAGTTGTTTGGAGAAGAAGGGATGAAGTTTTTGAAATACTACCAATTTTGGAAAGGACATTTCCAAGATTCATGGGGTTCTGTGGGGGGTTTAGGAATGTTGTGGAAGGAGGTTACGATCTCTGTAGAAGTCATCAATTCATCATCAAATTGGATGGCAGTGAAGGCTTACAATCTTGGCCTCAATTATCATTTCCTAGTCATTAACATTTATGGGCCGACAAAAACGGAGGATAAGGCCTCTCTTTGGATTTCGATGCTAGATTTTTTCCGACCTCATCTAAGGGACAGATTGATAATTGGAGGTGACTTCAATGCCATTTTGGAACTGTCAAAGAAGAGTGGAGGGGTTAAAGCGTCTCACAAGCAACCATGGATTTTAGAAGCTTCATGACAGAGGATGGTTTGGAAGATTGTCCCATAGAGAATGGAATCTTTACTTGGACCAATAGACACAAGGATTTCACTACAATCGTTCAGAGACTGGATAGATTCATGGTCTCCCCACTCTTGTCCAATTTTGCCATGCAAATGACAGCTAGCATACTGCCTGTTTCCATCTCGGACCATGACCCAGTTGAATTAACTATCAATGGTTTGATGGAAACGTTGAAGACAAGTTTGAAATTCCAGAATATGTGGTGGTGGGATCAAAGTCTTCCTGGCTTGTTAGAATGCTGGTGGAAGAAAGCTAAGGTGGGATGCTCGATCAATTTCAAATTAACAAATAAACTACAAATCCTTAAGCAAAAGCTCAAGGATTGGAATAAGGTGAAGTTTCAGAACATTTTTGTTGAAAAATCAAATGTGGAAAATGAGTTGGAAGCCCCCAATGAAAAATTAATCAAGGATGACATGAAGAATGAGGAATATTTCAAAGAGAAAGAATTGAATGCAAATCTGGCTGAGCTCCTGAAGAGGGAGGAAATTATACTGGAGGGAAAAATCAAGGGAGGTTTGGCTAAGCGAAGGTGACTCAAATTCCAAATTCTTCCATGCCTCAATGTTGGCTAGAAGAGAAGCTAATAATATAGAAGAAATACAAACTATTGATGGTTACACAGCGTGCGGTGGGTCTGAGGTTGGCAAGGATGCTGTTGAATTCTTTAAACATCTCCTTGGAGGCCAGATTAAGCAAGAGGTTGGCGGTAGCATCCTTGACTCGATGAGCAATCAGGTTAGCGAAGTGAACAACAAAATGTAACAAGAGGTTAGGATCGCCCTATTTCAGCTGCATCCTGACAAGGCGCCGGGACCTGATGGGTTTACGACAAGGTTCTTTCAGACTTGTTGGAGCTTCGTCGGGGATGATCTATGGAGGCTTGTGGAGGATTTTCGTAAGACTAAGAGGTTTGTAAAGGACTTGAACAACTCGGTGATTTCCTTGATTCCAAAAAATCTTGAATGTCATTCGTATAGTGATTACAGGCCCATTTCGCTTTGCAACACCATTTATAAGGTGGTTGCCAAAGTGCTCGCCAATAGACTCAAATTGGTATTGGGGAAGATAATATCCATAGAGCTGAATGGTTTTGTCCCTGGGTGGGAAATTACAGATAGCATCTCGCTTATCAATGAGGTTGTTTACAGTCATAATACAAGCAAGAAGGCAGGGATGATAATCAAATTGGATATTTGCAAGGGATATGACAAAGTGTAATGGAATTTCCTTCTGAAGGTTATGGAAAAGATGGGATTCGACAATCATTGGTGTGAGCTTATCTCTTATTGCATATCCACTATTTGATTCTTGGTCTCTGTAAATGGAACACTCCATGGTTTTTTTCAAGCTACCAATGGTCTCAGACAAGGTGATCCCATATCACCATTCATATTTGTGGTTATAGTGGAATCTCTAAGTTGCGCGATCAAAAGCAGAAGCCAGCGACTAAACTAGAAGGGAGTGTGAGTGGCATCGAATGTCGATCCGATCACTCACTTGCAATTTGCAGATGACACCATCTGCTTGGTGAGGCAAGCATTAGGGAAGCCAGATGCATCAAAGGGGTGCTCACCGAATATGAAGAGCAGTTGGGCAAAAAGATGAACAGGGATAAGTCGTGTGTATACTTCTTCAACACAAGGTTGCATGTGCAAAAGGCCATCACTGCTATCTTGGGGTTCCATGTGGGGAAGTTACTAGCTAAATTTCTTGGTGTTCAAATATTTGAAGGGGCATGCAAAACACAACATTGGGATGAGGTGGTTGGAAAGTGTAGAAATAAGGCAATGGCTTGGAAGAATGACTGGCTCACATTGGCTAGGAGAATCACAATGGCAAAAGTTATTTTGTCAGCGATTTCAATATATACAATGTCATGCTATGAAGCTGTTGCAAAGGTGGAGAGTGACATGGAGAAAGTTTTGAAAAAGTTTCTATGGGAAGCTTCAAAAAATGACAAGAAAATACCGCTTATAGGTTGGCACATGACCTGTAAAACAAAAGAAGATGGCGGGGTTGGACTGCATAAGATCATATTGCAAAACATCGCCTTGGGTGCCAAACTGGTATGGAAGATTTACAAGTTCCCTAAGAAGCAGTGGTGTCGTATCGTGTAAGACAAATACTTGGATAACATGGAGCCATTGATAATTTTAACAATAGAAAACATTGAGGGTGGATCACTTGTATGGAAATACATATCAAAATGTAGATCCTTGATTACCTGCCACCTCTCATGGAGAATTGGAAATGGTAGGCAGGCATTGATCTAGACAGACTCATGGGATGGCTATATGAGTTTGGCAGATTTGTTCAATCTAGAGCAATACATGGGTAGGCTACAGGCGGAGTTTGGTAACAAGGTGGTGGGATATGTACATCAAGAAGAAGACACATTATGGAGCCATACTAAGTGGATAGATGTCGATAATTTTCCTTTTCCACAAGAATTGAAAGGGGCAGTGGCTCGGGAATTAAGCAATAGGACAGTAAACTTGAGCAATAGGGAGGATACAATTATTTGGAGTGGAACTGCATCTAGAGAGTACTTGGCCAAATTGGGTTACCGACTCCAAATCACTCAAGGAGAGGAGAAGTCTTGGATGGCTACCCTTTGTTGGAAGCATGAAGTGTTGCCTGAAGCAGGGGCCTTTCTTTGGAGAGCCTTACATCAACACTGCTTAACTGGAGAAAGACTAAAGAGAATTGGGATTGGTGGCCCATCTAGATGTGCACTATGTGAGCAAGAGGAGGAAGGCATGGATCACTTGTTTCTCTCATGTCCTATGGTTGACTCTTGTTGGGACTGGTTGCAAGGAATGTTTCGTTACCAGGGACCAAGACACTATAAGGTTTGGGATTTCTTAACATGCTGGCCAATAGCAAATAAGAATGGATATCGGTATGGGATCTGGATATTGGCACCCTCAGTGGTAGTTTGGCATTTATGGAAGGAGAGGAACAGGCGAATATTCAAGGAGGAATCCCTAAACTGTGATCAACTTATTGCAAAGATCTAAGGAGCCATCATTGAGACCACAAATAATAGATCAAACATTGGTTCCAAGACAAAATTTACGAGTTGGGATGTGGAGATTCAAAAGGTTTGGAAAGACCTCAAAATTCCTAAGTCTACGGCAATCAGGGCAAGCAAGTTCAATAGGAAAGAAGTGCATTGGACACATCTGGTGACATTAAAATGGAAGCTAAATTTTGACGGGGTGGTTGAGTAGGAGTTGGATGTATAATTAGAGACACAAGTGGAAAATGTGTGTGGGCAGCATTGAAAATCTTGGGTGTTCACTCCAACAATCTAGCTGAGATGGAGGCATTTTCGTTAGGCTTATAGTTGTGTGTCCGAAATGGCATTGATTCGGTGGAAATTGAGAGTGATTCGCAGTAATGTGTTCAGGGAAATCGCCAAACTGGAGGATAGGCAATTGGATCGCACCGATTAAGGAGCTCCTAGGCAAGCTCAATAACTTCTCCTTGGTTCATGTTTATAGGGAAACAAACAAAGCTGCTAATTAGTTGCAAAATTGGGGAGTATCTAAAGAAGATTGGGTGATAGTGAATTCCACCACGAGGTGATGGTCAGGGCTTCAGGATGACATTAACCAAGATAATACTACGAGTCTGGATGATACTCTTTATGCTGCCTCGAGCCCATGATTGGACAGTTAGGTATGTGTTTTCACATGTCTGTAGGTGATGGCAGAGATTGGGGTTTGGTATAGATTTGGTGATTGAAATTGCTATTGGACGCTACAATGGTTGTCGATCATGTGTTGCGGCACAAATTCTATATCTACTCAAGCGTATTGGTAAACTTCGTATTAAAAACCTATTGTGAGACTAGTGGGTTGTGTTGTGAGGAAGTATGGTACATTTCTTTGGTCTGAGCTGCCTATGCTTTGAAGAGACGCTCGTGGAGTAGTGCAGTCGGCTCTTCCCAACCCATCGCCCAGAGGTGCTTATGGTGATTATGGATCTGGTGATGGGTGTGCTTCAGGAGGACTGTCATTGGTGTGATGGGAAAGTGTATGAAGTTGTGATCGAATCACTGTAAGATATTATTGGCTCTCGGGAGAGGACAACTCAACACTTCAACAACTTTGTGTTGATTGGAAATGCTCCAACGGTGGCAAATGCGACTCTGGAGTTGGTTGTGGATGGTATGGTCAGCCACCTTAGGATCTTCTTTGACACCGCCTACATTCAATTTGAGGATGAGAGTGAGGCGTTTAAAGAAGAGGCAATACGACAGTGCAAGGCAGCAAAGGAAAACTTCATGGTGAATGCATGAGAAGTGTTCATAGCTAGCGTAATGAACTCCAATCTGGATATTTTTTTTCCAAATATATCGACTCAGGCAAATCGTGGCTCAGTGAGAGCAATTTGGCAAAGGTGTTGGAGGTGGGAAGGAGTTTGGCTGTGATTTATCATTATTTGATAATGTAAAGTAGTTCGGTTGGCTTGGGAGTGCTTGTGCTCTGTCAACTTGACGTAGATTGTATTCTGGCATGGTATGCCAAGCAATATTAATGTATATGTGTTATCCCCTTTGATAGCACTTATGTATAAAAAGAAAATAAATAATAATAATAATAATTTTTATTATTTAATTTCTTATATCATCTCTTTATCCATGCCAATCTTATCTTTTGACATCTCATTTAATCCTAGCCATTGATTGAATTATCTCATAATTCAATCTCAACCCTTTATCCTTATCATTGCCCTAATTTAGCTCTAACCCTATTTCATACTACAACTTTCAATCTTGACAATTCATTAAGACATCTTATTGGCATCCAATCTCAACCATTCATTCAAATTTGTATTTTCTATAAAAGACCTTACCCTTGTCATTTTCATTATCTACACATATTATGCAAGTACATGTTGCTAGTGTGAGACAACAATCTTCAATCTTTTGCTAGTCACTTGTCATAGACTTATTATTGCACACTCAAATATGAGGGCAATTATCATATTCAAGCAAAATGGAGAAGTGCAATGGAGGTGAATCAATAGTGGCATGAAGATTTGGTAATATTGTTATATGCTTTGTCTTTATGCTCACTTGTGTTTCATTGTTCATTAGGGTTTGCTTTATATGCTTTATTTCATTAACCTTAATATTTCATCCCTAATTACATTGGTGAATCTGACAACTAATTTTTAGCTCAATATTTTTGACAACTTTTGAAGAATTTTGGAGTTGGATCCTTTTTGTTGCAGGTTTTGTTAGCTTTTTGTTGCAAGTTTTGCATCATTTTTGGGACAAAACCCTAGTTTTCAAACATTCGACCGTATCTCTCAAACGGCTGCAGATATTTTCACAAAAAAAATCTACAGGTTGGGAACAATATCGAGAGCTTTCAGTCCAAAAATCAGATTTTTTGGAGCTATTTTTAATTTTTTATAATTTTTTTGTTATTTTTCATAAAAAATCAATTTTGAGAGCAAATTAGCGAATTGTTTGGATATTTTTATATTTCTGGAAAGCTCTTTGAATTCTAATAGGGGTTTGTTCTTTATATTTTAATTTTGATGAAAAATAATTAGACAAAAAATAGATCTTTGAAAATTGGGGTTTTACAAAGATTTGTTTATATCTCACAAGCAGTTGCACATCTTTTCACAAAAAACTTTTTGAAGATTTGGGATGATGTCAGGCACCGTTAGTCAAAAAATAAAATTTTTTGGACCTATTTTAATTTTTTATAATTTTTTAATAATTTTTCATAAAAAAATTAATGTTAGGTGCAAAACAACAATTTTTTCAAATTTCTTTACATTTTTTGAAATCTCTAGAAATTTCACTCAAGGTCTATTCTCTGTGTTTTTTATTTTTGATGCAAATTTTTTTTCCAAAAATCAAATTTGTCTTGACTAGCTAACCCTCTGATATTAGTGATCAATTATCTTGTTAAGGTTTTGGCCTTCTTGTTGGTTTTGTGAATGTGCAAAAAAAAAAAACACTTCAAAGGACAAATTGGATCAAGTGGAAAAAAATTTGGACCTAAAGAAAGTCTAGGTGCACACATTTCATCTTTCATCTCTTAATCATTGCTTGTCAACACATTTCAATTTGGGGCTTAAAACAAACATCTTGTTTGCAATCACACTTTGAAATTGGGCTGAAAAAGAACCATTGTCTTCCATCACACATTTTTGCTTTGGGTTAAAAAGAATAAATTCTTCCATTGTTTGCTTACACACATTTCATTTCTAAAGGGAAATTAACAACTGCAAGTGTGAATCAAGTTTGTGTGTCCTCCAAAACACCTCACTTGGCTCATTTTTGTCATACTCTTCTTAGGAGGCCCGCTTGGAGCACACACCCTTCCAAGGGATGACCTCAATCAAGGTGTGAATCAAAAGACACCCCTCTTTGGGAGTTGAAATCTTGTCACTATTGGCTAAGCCCCAAAGAACTTTATACATTTGGGAAGTGAACGTGAAGGGTGGGTTACCCCTTTCTCCCGGTTGTGTGGCAGGATTTTACAACTTTGAAAGGTGGGATACCAAGATTAACAGTTGTTTATGGGTTTTGGCCAGGTCTATGACTAAAATATACATCAGGATGCATAAAAAGGGGTCTTAGGGGCCCATAACAAGTCACCTAAAGGGAATTTAATGCAAGGGGTGCTAAAATATGTCTAAATTAACTCTGAAAATGCAAAGGTATGCACTTTTCTACACTACATTTAGCCCCCACTTTAGTGCCCATATGACACTACGTACATATGAAAGTTAAAGTACTTCAAAAAGTTAACTTTATAAGAGGATACTCATGTGGATTCATTAGGGATAATGAAGCCCCCATTGTAGTTACCTACAAAACCTCAATGTTAGGAACCACATTTTGCATCACAGATTCATTAGTAGCTCAAAAGTAATTCTATTATCGAACTTGTCTAGGAAATTACCTTTGTCATTACTTGTATCAGAAGGTTGTGTTTTCGATTCACATCGAGTTCCCCAAAATGATTAAGGGTGAAAAATGGTATGTGATTTCTCCAACAAACATTCAATAATGTCCTAGGAGCCCTAATTGGATTGACTATCAACCTCTCAAGGTGTGTCAATTCTCAATGAGGAGGACCTAGGAGGGTGTTCTTTAAACTTTTTGCGGTTCACCACCAAGAAAATGCTTAGAAAAGACAATTGAACATTCAACTCACAAACCCTAGTTATGCAAGCTAAATGAAAGATACAAATAATGAAATTATGCAATAGTGAGTTAGGATATGTGTACCTAGGAAGTCTAGAGATGTAATGAGGATTCTAGAAATGTAAAGACATTGTCAAAAAGTGTTATGGAGGGCAAAGATGCCCTTACTGTTGTCTTACTCTTGTTGCTATTTTTTGGGCCAGATGCAGAATCTTTGGATGTCGAATGAGGATCCAAAGGAATCTCTACAAAATTTTCTGTTGAGGACTAATACACCCTAGGTGGCGATTTAGTCCCACTTTGAAGTTCTATAATTTTTTAGTGTGATCCCAAGATTCCAGGTCTATAGTTTGTTCTCCACCAAGTCATTAGATCTGAACCTGCAACAAGACCTATAAAACAAAATAAATTGGATTGATTGTTTATGGGGGTTTGCCTTGGTCAAACCCATTGTTTGGTAATTAAACCTTGATGAAAGAACATAGATCAGAAAATGACAATGTGTGTGTGCCCTAATCTTAAGTGTTTCTAAGATTATGCAAGCTAGAACATGGAGAAACCCTATTCAAGTGTACTAGAATAGAATTTCTAAAATGCAAATGAAAATGGCCTATAAAGTTGATCTCTAATCACCCTAATAGGATATAAACATGAAATGTACCTTCCTTAAGGCAGAAAATAGAACAATAGAAGATGGAATCAATCAAGAAACAATTCCTTAGGCTTGGAAGAATGGCTAGTTGCATCTCCAACCTAGAATCTCTCATGATCCTCAATAGGCATCCATTATTAGACTTTGGCAATGCTAGATCTTGACTTGGGAATAGATTTGGAAAAAACCTACATAAACACTAAAAGGCTGCTCCAAGACTTGAAACTCTCCTTCAACTTTGCTTCTTTCATCACTTGTTTGCTTCAACTTTCTTGCTTCTTACTTGCTTATGTGAAAATGGGGTATAAATCTTACTTCTATAGGCATTCCCATCTTATAACCCAGTTATTAGATCCCAAATGTTGATAAAATGCCAAATAAATTCAAATATTTTCATTTCCCACTCTTAATTCCTGAAAAATAAAGCCCTCGGGACTAAGACGCCCTAGGAGGCGTCTTGGTCCCACAAGGCTTAATTTGCAACATTGAAAGGTGGGCTACCAAGATTAACGATTGTTTATGGGTTTTGGTTAGGTTTATGACTGAAATATGCCTCAAGATGCATGAAAAGGGGTCTTAGGGGCCCATAACAAGTCATCTAAAGGGAATTTAATGCAAGGGGTGCTAAAATAGGTCCAAATTAACTATGAAAATACAAAGGTATGCATTTTTCTACACTACATTTAGCCCCCACTTTAGCGCTCATATGACACTACGTGCCTATGCAAGCTAAAGTACTTCAAAAAGTAACTTTATAAAAGGATACTCATATGGATTCATTAGGGATAATGAAGCCCCCATTGTAGTTACCTGCAAAACCACAATGTTAGGAACTACATCCTGCATCACAAATTCGTTAGTAGCTCAAAAGTAATCCTATTATCTAACTTTCCTAGTAAATTACATTCGCCATTACTTGTATTAGAAGGTTGCATGTTCAATTCATGTCAGGTTCACCAAAATGATTAAGGGTGAAAAATGGTATGTGATGGTACCACTTTTCTCCAATAATCATTCAATAATGTCCTAGGAGCCCTAATTGGATTGACTATTAACCTCTCAAGGTGAGAAAATTTTCAATGAGGACATAGGATTCACCACCAAGTAAATTCTTGGAAAATACAAGTGAACATTCAACTCACAAACCCTAGTTATGCAAGCTAAATGAGAGGTGTAAATAATGAAATTATGCAATAGTGAGTTAGGATATGTGTACCTGGGAAGTGTGGAGATGTAATGAGGATTCTTGAAATGTAAAGAAGTTGTCAAAAAGTGCTATGGAGGACAAAGATGCCCTTATTGTTGTCTTAGTCTCGTTGTTTTCTGGGGAAGATGTGAAATCTTTAGATGTCGAATCAAGATCCAGAGGAATCTTTGCAAAATTCTCTTTAGTGGACTAAGACACCCTAGGTGGCGACTTAGTCCCACTTTGAATTTTTGTAATTTATGAGTGTGATCCTGAGATTCCAGGTCTATACTTTGTTCTCCACCAAATCTTTAGATCTGAACCTACAAAAAGACCTGCAAAAAAAAGGAAATTGGATTGATTGTTTATGGGGGTTTGCCTTGGTCAAACCCATTGTTTGGTAATTAAACCTTGATGAAAGAACATAGATAAAAAAAAATGACAATGTGTGTGTACCCTAATCTTAAGTGTTTCTAAGATTATACAAGCTAGAACATCGAGAAACCCTATTCAAGTGTATTAGAATAGAATTCCTAAAATGCAAATGAAAATAGCCTGTAAAGGAGATCTCTAATAACCCTAATAGGATATAAACATGAAATGTACCTTCCTTAGGAAGAAAATAGAACAACAATGGAAGATGGAATCAATCAAGAAACAAGTCCTTAGGCTTGGAAGAATGGCTAGTTGCATCTCCAACCTAGAATCTCTCATGATCCTCAATAGGCATCCATTATTAGACTTTGGCAATGCTGATAGCAATAATGTCCATTGGAGTTGCCTTTCTTGACTTTGGAGCAGCCTTTCTTGACTCTATAGTCTATCATAAATAATGTTGTGTTATTGGTAAATATGGTTGAATACCATTATGTAACCTCTCTTTTGAATCTCTATATAATAGATGCCCTGCCTCTCATCTTATTAAGGCAATTTGGGGCTTTTGTATGTTTGCTTGTTTTGTGATCAGCAGATCACTTTGTTTGACTAATGGAGCAGCCTTTCTTGACTTTGGAGCAGCCTTTCTTGACTTTACAGTCTATCATAAATAATGTTGTTGAGTTATTGGTAAATATGGTTGAATACCATTATGTAACCTCTCTTTTGAATCTCTATATAATAGATGCCCTGCCTCTCATCTTATTAAGGCAATTTGGGGCTTTTGCATATTGTTTGTTTTGTGATAAGCAAATCACCATTATTTGTCTTCATCTGGTATCAGAGCCAGCTCAAAAAAAATCCACCAGTCATTCTAGGAGATTCATAAGAGATCAAGGAGTTGGAGGAGACGTGGCTAGAAGGAAGTTGAATCTGAATAAAAATCTGAGTGTTGATATTGCTGTAGCAATAATTTGTCTACTCTGTTTTATCTTTGTTTTATTGTCTCTACAATTTATGCTGCTGATAGGAATGCATATTTGTTTTACAAAGGATTGCAGGTGTAAGGAAAATGTTGCCAAAAGATCTGACCGCAGTTGAAGATTTTAGTGTTGCATGATGGAGTTTTGAAGCCCTTGCTAGAAGAACAGAAATCGTAGTCTATTGCCTGTGCAGTGCACAACACAGGAAAGTTGTGTGTGAAAGTAAACCATCCTCAAAAAAAAATTCCACGCAAGGCTTTTTAAAAGTCTTTAAGTATTTAATTTTTTTAAAGTTATTCTTTGAAAGTTTTAAAGAGCCACATGAAAATATTTTTTAGTTAAAGCCTTTTATTAGTGAACTTTTTAAAGTTTAGAAAAAGTTTTTTTAGATATTTATGTTTTCCTTTATATTCTTAATTATTATAAGAAAAAAAGGTGCATAGAAATTTTTATGATATGTAATATGGGAATGAGACATTTTTAGAAGGGTTTTAACCTTGAATCTCTTGAAGTCTTTATTGTAAAAGTGATAAGGGAATTGATTGGATTTAAGTGCATTATCGGTTGAAGCCGACACTTATTCCAAGACAAAATAATATAAAAAATATTTTTGGTGTGGGTCTTATTTGAAAGGACAAGGAGAGTATACATTTGTAGAGATCTCTCTAGGTTTTTTGTGTTGAGCCGTTGATTTATTGTGCACATTACTCTTATGGCAAATATGGTAGGAAATGTTATGTCTAACATGCTAATTCCTATATTTGAAGGAGACAACTTTACATATTGGTGTACTAGAATGAAAACCCTACTCAAATCCAAAGATTTGTGGGAAATTGTACAAGTAGGGTATGTAGAACTAGATACAATTGTATTTAATGCATTAAATGATCAACAGAAAAGAGAATACAAAGCAAGTATAAAGAAGGATAATGAAGCCCTATTTCTGATTCAAGGTGCAATTAATCAAGCATTTTTTCCTAGGATAAGTGGTGTTATTCATTCTCATCAAGCATGGAAAATATTGAATAATGCATATCAAGGTGCACAAACTGCAAAATTACAAACAATGAGGAAATTTTTTGAGAACGTAAAAATGACTACTAGTGAATCTGTGAATGAATTTCTAACAAAGGTAGGTCTAGTAAGTCAAATGAAAGTTTTAGGGGAAGATGTAGATGACAAGCATGGCATTGAGAAAATCTTAAGGAGTTCGATTTCTAAATTTAATGGTGTGGTTTCTACAATTGAGATTTCCAAAGATCTCACAACTATGCAAATAGATGAGCTAAGTGGAATTTTATTAACTGCTGAAGAAAGAATGAAAAGTAATGAAGAAAGCTTAGAGCAAGCATTTTCCTCTAAAGCAAATATAAGAGGAAAAAGAAAAACATTCTTCAGAAATCAAAATAAAGTTGAATACAAAGGTGAATCCAGTAATTTTAGAGGAAGAGGTAGTAATTTCAGAGGAAGAAGTAGCAACTTCAGAGGTACTGGAAGAGGAAGGGGTAGAAACAATGGGGGAGACTATGATAAAAAGAATGTCCAATGCTTTCATTGCAACAAGTTTGGACACTATGCATCAAAATGTTGGAGTACAAACAAGGTGAAACAAAAAAAAGAAATGCTAATAGTATTGTTGAAAATAAACAAATTTTGTTTGTCTTGCTTTAATGCAAATGTCAGTGAGAATAATGTATGGTATATTGATTCTGGATGTTCTTCACATATGACATCTAATGAGCATTTATTTATCAATTTGGATGAAAAACATCAAAGTACAGTAGTACTAGGAGATAATCAATCTCATGGAAGCAAAGGTAAAGGTACAATTGCAGTTATAACAGAATATGGTGAAGTTAAACATATTAATGAAACACTATTGGTTCCAGCACTAAAAAAAATTTGTTGTCCGTTGGACAAATGCTAGAACAAAATTATCAAGTGATTTTTGATAAGAATGAGTGCATAATAAGAGACAAGTTAAAAAGGAATGCAGTTGTTGCAAGAGCAAGGATAATAGGTGATAGGATGTTTCCTCTTCATTTCACTCATGGAAACCAAGCACTGAGGTCTAGTGAAAGGAATGAAAGTAAAATTTGGCACCAAAGATATGGTCACCTCAGTTTTAGTGGGTTAATTTTACTCAAGAGATTAAAAATGGTTGAAGGTCTACTTTTCATTGAAAATACAAAAGAAGTGTGTGAAGAATGTGTTGTCGGCAAACAAAAGAGAGTTCGCTTTCTAATTGGTAAATCCAATAGAGCTAAGCAGCATCTTGAGATAATCCATACGAATTTGTGTGGTCCTATGGAAACACCTTCTTTGAATAAATCTAAGTATTTTCTAACCTTCATTGATGATTACTCAAGAAAAACTTGGGTATATTGTTTGGTTTCAAAATCAAAAGTGTTTGAAAAATTTGTAGAATTCAAGAAGTTGGTTGAGAAACAAAGTGGTAAGTACATCAAAGTGTTAAGGTCAAACAATGGAGGTGAATACAAATCAAATCAGTTTCTATATTTTTGCAAAAATCATGGAATCAAGAGAGAGTTCACTACTTCCTACACTCCACAACAAAATGGAGTTGTTGAAAGGAAGAATAGGACAATTGTTGAAATGGCAAGGAGCATGATGAAAGAGAAGAATTTAGATAAAAGTTATTAGGCAGAAGCAGTATGCACAACAGTGTATCTTCTTAATAGAAGTCCTACAAAAGCAGTTAAAGGAATGACTCCTAAAAAAGCATGGTCTGGGGTAAAGCCAAGTGTTGATCACTTGAGAGTATTTGGTTGTGTTTCTTATGCACACATACCAAAAGAAAAAAGGTCTAAGTTAGATGATAAAGGCCTAAAATGTATTTTTATTGGGTATGGATCAGAAAATAAAGCATATAGATTGTATGACCCAATAGGAAAGAAGCTTGTTATAAGTAGAGATGTGGTATTCAATGAAGCAACAGAATATAGCAAGGAAATTGAAGCAAAGGGAAAAGAGATAATGATTGATGAAGTTGAGGAAGGAGAAGAAGAAGAAAATGAACCTGAGTCTTTTAGTACAGGAGCAATAAATTATCAAAAATATCAAAGAAGGACAAAAAAGAATCATCCATCAACTCTTATGTTGGATTCAAATTTTGAGAAAATGACAAGATCACAAGCAAAAGAAAATTATGCTTTGATGACTCAAATCATTGAAAGTAATGAACCACAAACATTTGAACAAGCTCAAGAAAAAGACGAGTGGGTTGAAGCAATGCATAGTGAGATAGAAACAATTGAAAGGAATGACACATGGGATTTGGTTCAACTACCTCCTAGTAAGGAAATTATTGGTACAAGGTGGGTGCACAAAACTAAGTATAAATTTGATGGAAGCATTGATAAGAATAAAGCTAGATTAGTAGCAAAAGGGTATACTCAAGAAGAAGGTATTGATTATACTGAAGCATTTGCACCTGTAGCACGCATGGATACTATCAAATTGGTTTTGGCTTTGGCAGCTCAGCAGAGTTGGATAGTTTATCAAATGGATGTAAAGAGTGCTTTTTGAATGGATATATTGATGAGGAAGTGTATGTTTCTCAACCTAGAGGTTCTGAAATACCCTCTAAAGAGCATTATGTTTACAAATTAAAGAAGGCCTTGTATGGTCTTAAGCAAGCACCAAGAGCATGGTATTCAAGGATAGACTCATACCTACAGCAAAAAGGTTTTCTAAGAAGTCGATCATATCCAAATATTTATATTAGGAGCTCAAATAAAGATATTTTTATCTTAGTTCTCTATGTTGATGATCTTATCTATACTGGGAACAATTCAACTTTATTTGCAGAGTTTAGAGCAGCTATGGTTGTTGAATTTGAGATGACAGATTTGGGACAGATGCACTATTTTCTTGGTATAGAAGTATGGAAAAAAATAGATGAAATATTCATGTCTCAGAAAAAATATGCTTCAGACATCCTACAGAAATTTCAAATGAAGAGTTGCAAACCAGTTGCAACACCTATTGAAGTTGGACTTAAATTGTCTAGCTTAGATGTGTCAAATCTAGTGGACCCTACTCTATATAGAAAGTTGATTGGTAGTTTAATCTACTTAACTACAACTCGACCAGATATCACTTATGCCGTGAGCTTGGTATCTAGGGTCATGTTAGAACCTAAGCAAACACATTGGAATGCAGCTAAGAGGATTCTTAGATATGTCAAAGGGACATTGAGTTATGGACTCAAATTTCAGCATTCAGAGGATAGCAAGTTGGTTGGTTATTCAGATTCAAATTGGGCAAGCTCCACAAATGACCGAAAGTCTACTTCTAGTTACGATTTCAGTCTTGGTTCAACAGCTTTCTATTGGAAGTCCAAGAAATAACCAACTATCTCACTTTCTACAGTAGAGGTCGAGTATAAAGCCGCAACATCAGCAGCTTGCCAAACTGTGTGGTTGACACGACTACCAGAGGATTTACACCACATACAAACTGGACCTACATTGCTGTATTGTGACAACAAGAGTGCTATACAAATGACAAAGAATCCAATATTTCATAGCAGAACCAAACATATTGAGATTCAACACCAATACATCAGAGAATTGGTTCAACAAGGATTGATTGAGATTGTGTACTGTAGTACAGAAGATCAGCTAGCGGATATTTTCACAAAGTCTCTAGCTCATGAAAGGTTCTAGAAACTCAGAGATCTACTTCATGTTCTTCCCAATGGTTAACTTTGGCAATGCTGACAGCAATAATGTCCATTAGAGCTGCCTTTCTTAACTTTGGAGCAGCCTTTCTTGACTTTACAGTCTATCATAAATAGTGTTGTTGTGCATTATAAATAATGTTGTTGAGTTATTGGTAAATATGGTTGAATACCATTATGTAACCTCTCTTTTGAATCTCTATTTAATAGATGCCCTGCCTCTCATCTTATTAAGGCAATTTGGGGCTTTTGCATATTGTTTGTTTTGTGATCAGCAAATCACCATTATTTTCCTTCAAATGCTAGATCTTGAGTTGGGAATAGATTTGGAAAAACCTACAAAAACACTAGAAGGTTGCTCCAAGACTTGAAACTCTCCTTCAACTTTGCTTCTCTTATCACTTGTTTGCTTCAACTTTCTTGCTTCTTACTTTCTTATGTGAAAGTGGGGTATAAATCTTACTTTTACGGGAATTCCCATCTAATAACCCAGTTATTAGATCCCAAAGGCCGACAAAATTCCAAATAAATTCAAATATTTTCATTTTCCGCTCTTAGTTCCCAAAAATAAAGCCCTCAAGACTAAGACGCCCTAGGTGGCGTCTTGGTCCCACAAGGCTTAATTTGCAACTTTGAAAGGTGGGCTACCAAGATTAACAGTTGTTTATGGGTTTTCGTCAGATTTATGACTGAAATATGCCTCAAGATGCATAAAAAGTGGTCTTCGGAACCCATAACAAGTGACCTAGAGGGAATTTAATGCAAGGGGTGCTAGAATAGGTCCAAATTAAGTGTGAAAATGCAAAAGTATGCAATTTATACACTACAAGTTACACTACACACCTTAAGAACGGAACCATTGTCAACCAATGTTCTTTTTATTCCCCACCCATCATAGGTGGCTATTATCATGAATGCATCATTTCTCTTTCTCAATTCCAAAGAGGGTATCTCGTGTTGTTGAAAGGTAATTTCTACATTAATTGTCTTCATTCCTTTTATTAAAGTTGCCGCATCATTTGAATTTGTACCAAGGGGAGCCATTACTTGTTGTAAGTCTATTTGAAGCATGGTGTGATAGTTAGGTGAATTCTGAATTAGGTCCCATAGAGATATCTTCGCAGGAGTATTCTGAAGTTGTTCAACAAGATCACACTCCTTCCCACTATGTGAAGGCAAGCGAGGAGCACTACGCAATATGGGACTGGGTAAAGGTAATGTTGTTGGAATTGGTTGTTTTGGTTGCGGATTGTTTCGAGTGTTATATGTATGAGCAATGGTATTTTTAATTGATTGCTACAAGACATTGTTCTTAGGTGGGTAAAGGGTAAATTCAATCTTGTTTTTAGGTTGAGATTTGTGTGAAGGTGGGTAAAGGATCAATTGAGGTTGAATCACGTAAACTTCTCTTGGTTTTGGTTTATCATGGCAAGCCTTAGTGGATGAACCTTGCGAGATGAAGTCCTCGAGGGCTTCATCTAACATGTCAAATTCATCGCTACTAAAAGGCTTGAGGGTTAGGCTAGCTTGGAAAAAGAGATTTGACATAGTCAAATAACTATACTTCCTCCAAGGGGTTCATCGGTTTTATAGGTCTTTTTGGTTTTGTTTTCTAATCTACTTATACTATGAACTAATGCTGAAAATAAAAAGTGCAAGAATCTAATGCTATCCACAATTGCAATGAATGTAGAGTGTGCTACATGTAATGATTTGAATATAATAAAAGTTATGCAAACTCAAACAAAAAGATTTTAACAGCAAACAAAAGCCTACAAATAGTGAATTCAATTTTGGAAAACACAGTGCAGAATCTGCATTGGGAAGTTGATTCGCTCAAAGGGGCGTATGAGTCCCAGTGAGGGTTTTTTTCAAAAAAATTAGAAATTTTTGATTGATTTTTATGCTTTTTCTGTTGTATGATCTCTAATCTAAATGCAAATGTGGATTTTATGTGATTTTCAATGATTTGAGATGTAAAAAATGCAACCTAAATGCTCTTTCACTAATGCAAAAAATTAAAAACCCTAGAATGCCAATTAACTAGTACAAACCCTAATGCAATGTTAATGCAAGGAAGATTTAGGATGATGATGCACTCCAAATCAAAATTATGATGCTCTAAATGTAGGTTCACCAAAATGAAAGGACAAAAAATGGGGGATATGCTTTCGTATGGTTTAGGGCATAGAGCACACCCACTTTCCAACTATTTCATTCAAGGATAACCCTAGAGATCTCAATCCAATGAAGATAGGGGAAAGAGATCTAACAATAGGGTTGTCCTAGGGGTTGTTCAATGACTAATGAGGGGTTTACCACCAAGCTTAGGTCTTGGAAAGACTAATGCAATGTAAATCAAAGTACTTAAACATAATACGATGCAATACTTCGTGAAATGACCCAGAAAATTATGTAAAACAAAACAGAAAGTTGCAGGGTGGAATGTGTGTACCTGTAAATCTAAAGATGACTCGATGAGGCTCTGAAATGCTAGAAATTTTGACTGTAATGTTGACTAGGACTCATTCACCAAGTTGGGTGAATCTATCCCAAATCTAGGTTTCTGTGTAGGAAAAGGAATTTGGAAAATGGGTATTTGAATCTATAAAAATCTAAATTTTGACCTAAACTGGAACTCGTTCTCCAAAACTAGTGAATCGGTCCAATTAGGGTTTCCTGAAACTTTAAAGTCTGAATCTGCTCTTGAAGGTCTGCTCTATGCTTCCTAATTGATTTATGGATTTGAATCTACAAAAAGACCTACAAAACAGAATATAGACTTGATTTGCTTATAGGGGGTTTCCCTCAATCAAACCCCTAGTTTGGTAATTAAACTTTGATAGAAACAATGAAATATGAGTGTAAATAGGAATTTAAATCCTAACCTTAAGTGTGTCTAAGATTAGGAAGCTTGAAATGCAATGCAACCCTATTTTATTGTGCTAGAATGAGATGCAAGAATGAAACAATGAAGATGAATTACTCATGATAAGAGATCTCTAATCACCCAAAATGATCCCTAATGATGCATGTACCTTCCTTAGGTTGAAAGTAGAGTGATAATGGAGGATGTAATCACTTAGTAAACAAGTCTGTAGGCTTGGCTTGATGGATAGTTACATCTCCCCAACCTAGAATCCATCATGATTCACCATAGAAAACCATGAGAAACACTTGGCAATGCTAGATCTTGGATGAAAGTAAGCTTGAAGACCTACAAAAACACGTTAATGTTGCTCCAAGACTTCAACTTTACTTGCTTTGGAAATTTGAATGCTCTTGAGAAGACTCTTGAATGCTTGGATCTTGAAAATTGCTCTTGAGAATGATTTCCTTGATTTCTTAGATGATAAAATGACTTAGAAGCTTGCTTATATAGGCATTAACACCTAATTTACCGTTATTCAGATCTCAAAATCTGACATCAACTAAAATTTTGAATTGAAAAAATGTGATTTTCCCGCTAAAACCCTAAAAAGGCCCTAAATGGGACTCATTTGCCACTTTTGGCATATGGGTCCCACCTAGGGGGACTTATTCACCCAAGGTGTCGAATGAGTCCCACTTAGATTTTTGAGGTGGGTTTTTAAAATTTTGAGTGTTTTTGATGATTTTGTCAGGTTTTTAGTTGAAATAAGCCTCAAGATCCGAAATGATGGGTCTTAGGGGCCTATTAATGATGACTTAAAGGGGTATTTAATGAGAGAGTACTAAAATAGGTCCAAATTAGGCAAGGACTTGTACTATCTCCAAGAAGGGAGTATAATTTCCATTTCCACACAATGCTAGGGGGGTTCCACACCGTGTTTCTTCTAGCCAGAGACTTGGAGTTATCATAGGAGTTGGTCTCTAGGTTTATGTTCCATGATTTTTCCATCTTGATCTCATGTTTAGTAGGGGCTTTTTCTGGGGGCTTCCAAGTGTATAGAGGGACATTCTTAGTAATAAGTTTGGATCCAAAGCTAAAACTTCCTTGGGGCTCCTCTTCGTATCTCTAAAGATCCAATTGTCTGTCTCTTTCCATAAGCACCGACAAATGATGGGGAAAATAATACCATGTGATTCAAATAAGAAGAAACAAAAAAAATTGTGTTTAGAATTTTACATTGAACTAGTGCATTCTTCCCCTTACCACCCTTAGAGTAATGGATAAAATCAAGTGTACTTTATTGGCTTATAGAGTTATTATCAAAGCCATTAGGTATAGCCAATTTGAGCTAGTTTATGGCATATAGTCTAGAATGCATATTAGCTTGAAGTTACCCATGCATAAGATATTGCAAGATATAATTGATGATTACTATGATGATATCTCCCTCCAAGTCATGACATTGACAAAATTAAATGGGAAAAAAAGAGAAGCTTATGAAATATGTAATCAACACAAGAAGATCATGAATCATTTTTATGATCAGAAGATGTCACCAAGGGAGTTCCAAGCTAGAGAATTCCAATTTAGAAGATAATGGAAAACATGGAAATTTTGAACCCTTATGGCTTTGGCCTTATGAAATATCTTAGAGGTATTAATTTCATGTAAACCACCTCATGCATCTTGGAGGAGAATTGATGGAACTATTAATGCGTGAACAAAATTTGAAGCATTACTTTTTCCTAAAAAATGAACCCTTAATTTTTTTTTATTGGTAATCTGATTGATTTATATTCCAATTTTTATTTTTTCTTTCAAGTAGTCTTGTTTTCTTCTTGGGTCAAGATGGTGTTTTTCCTTGTTAATTTTTATGGTCTACTAAAGACTCTGACTTCTCATTGTGTTTGCAAGAGGCACATGTCCTCTTTTATGACTCAAATCTAGAGTTGTCATTTTTTCTTGGGTCCCTTCTCTTTTTGTGCATTAGCCATATAATTTTCCAATTTTAGAACCAATTTGTTAAATTTAATCATGGGTACTCTTTTGTCAAAAACTATTTGCGTAGTTGGGTAGAGTATAAAAAATGATCATAGTTGCATTTTAAAGTTTTTTCAAAATTCCTTAAAAGGATAAGAAGTTTTGCTCATGTAGGTTTCTCCTTTCCATCCAATTCCTACCTATTTCCATACAAATGTGTAGTTTTGATCCATCCTCCCACATGGTGTAGTTCAATATTTTTTTGTAAAGGTAAGGAGTATAAGTAATTAACGAAGTCTTTTGGTATTGTGGAAATTCCTTATCTATTCAACCTTCCATTCTAACCCACCTCATACTGTTCACTTGGAAATTTTTTCAATGGGAAATTTTTTCCTATCTAGTGTTGTAAGAATTTCCAAGTGAACTCACCCATTTCCACATGTTGAACATTCTTCCATAATTTCCACTTGCTTGTGATTTCATTGCAAACACATTAAAAAATTAGCTAAGAATTCTCTTACAAGCGGATGAAACACATATTCCTATCTCATTGATATAATCTCTAGTAGACTTTTCTCATTCATCTGAAGTTTGTCTTTCCAAATTTCTTCATCCACTTCAAATATTTTTTTCAATAAGCTCAATCCACTTCACTTTCCCACATTCACACCTAGATGATATCATGCTGGCATTATCTCACCCTATTTACGTCACCATGGTGCCATCATATATGAAGCTCTCTAGTCCTTACCATCCCTTTCTATTGATGTTATGTTGACATCACATATGGCAATTCCTATTAGAACTAAATATGGTGTTCACTTTTCAAATTCACTTGGTTTCTCTACATGTTCCACCCACAGGCCAATTTTCCATGGTGACTTGATGGAGGAATTTGACCCCCATGAATTTTTTAGAGACTAGTGGAGAAATTAATACAATTTACAAGTGATTTGATGTGAAATTACCATCTAACAAAAGGGTGGGGAGGCTCTCACTTGTACTTGGAATTTCTGGATGAACAATATAAGCATACAATTCTTGCGAGTGCTAAATTGAACTCGATCTCCCAAATAATGGACCTTGTGAGGACATGTTATTGAGCCAAGTGTGATCCAAATGACCATAATTTTATTTTCATTTTTCAAAATGAGCCTCAAATTCTCATAATGCTCTATTTCATGTTGGAGATACCTCCTAGAGTTTCCAATTATTCATCTTTTCATAATTTTAGTATGCAACTATATCTCAAATTCTTTTTCAGCAACTTCAATGTGTTGTTAAATCATGCTCATTAACTAAGAATTTATTACACTATTCAAGTAGTGTGTTGGCACTTTAGTTTCTACTTGCAAATTTTAAATTTAAAAATTGTCAAATTATTGCTTGCTACACCCTTGTTCCATCTAACTACATTCATAGTATTCTCCTTTAGCTACTTGAAGTTATTGTAGAGGTCATCCATCAATCTGGGGCATTTATTTTTGGGGGAGTCTTCCCTAGGAATCAATTTTGTGCTCTTACAATGATTTGTTTTATGGTTTTCCCCTATCTTGAGTTTTACTATCATTTTATTTATTGGATAATATAGGAGAGAAGAGGAGTAACAAAAAGAGAACAAACTTACAAAGAAAAGAGTTATAGAGAATAGTTGTAGGACATAAGTAATTCATGACATACTATTGTAAGAGGATTGTAATATTATTTATAGTTTTATGTCTCCATTATTGTGTGTATAGACTCAAAAAGTATACCAAATCTTTAATATTTTCTTTAGCATATTTTTTGTTGGGAATGTGATCAATATTAGAGGAAGTTGACATGATTTTAAGTGTTTTTCACAAATTGTAATAGCTCTTTTACGTAGTTACATATGATTTTGGGTAGTTCAATAATGGATAACTAAGTAGTTAAATTTGTGAATGATATTCATTAATGCCTCAAATAATTAGATCACTTCAAATTTGACTTAAATCACCCTTATTTTTCCTTCTTGTTGATCATGAATTTATTTCCCACGAATAGGCAATGGTGTCTTATATGTGTTCTATTCATCCATACATAAATAAAATTCATAAACTCATTTATTTTCATTTTCATTTCATGATTTCATGATAAAAAAATTTGTACGAGGAGCAAAAGAAACCATTATCTATGAATCACGAAACTCATTCGACCTTGCATTCATTTCAAATATGTTATATCATCTTTATATGGGTTAGAGATAGTCATTTTTGTTTAGTCTAGCAATAATTTTAGGGGTTGAGTAGGCTAATTGGTTTTGGCTATCAATCGCTAATTGTTTGTTATCTTAAGTGATTTCAATACCTATTCAAGTACACCCCTTGGAAAGCCCTCCAATATTTAAGATGAGCTCAAAATGTAGAAGATAAAACCCATTCTTCTCAAGTTAGGTTAAATTCTTCCACAACTTTGTTGATGAACTATATTACCTACATGATAAGAACTCAATCCTTGTGAGTAGAATATATTCTAGGAAGTAGAGTAGTGATTTTGAGACCTAACAAACTTTAAAATCCTACTCGATGTTTTATAGTAAACAATATGGTTGCATACACTTGCAAAGCACGTTTCTTCAAGGAGAATGCATGTGTTAATTTTGGAAACACAACAATACCTATGAATAAATCATCATACAACTCAAAAATACAACACTTTAATATGTAATTTTGCATGCAAGAATGCAACATGTAATCATCTTGTTCAGTACATGCATGTAAAACTAAAGATGAATATTCAAAGTGCTTGTCTTATTCTACACAAACAAAATGAAACCTGCAACTATAACAGACACATGCAATGCATATGTATGCATGCAAGCTAAAACTTTGCATGAAATGTGCCTACATGCACAACTCCACATATCTTAGAAATTTCAAGAATTGACTCCTCTATTATATAGTTCTTGTCACTTTTAACTATCAATAATAACTTAAGTCAACTAATTCAAAGCGGGACACCTATCTCCTAGAAATTAGGGACCATATAACCCATGAAATTTAGATTTAATATGACACAACAAAGTTTGACTCCAATAGATGCACACAATTAATTATTTAGAAAAATTAAAACATAATTTCAATATTAGTAATTAAAGAATATATGCTAGGAAATCAAAGGTCGAGACATATTATTCCTAATAAAATATATGTACTCATATCAATTCTACACCCATAATAATATACATTTCCCAATGTCAACATGATTTATTAGTGTTGTTAACTTATTTTTTATCTCCATCCTATAAGGTTTCTTATAGTTGATGAGATCTCTATTTATTTTACTTAATATAAGGCCTTACACTGTTAGAAGTTTCCACATTTTTTTAGTATTACCATCATATGTTCTATGTACTTTGCATATCCTCTTACCTAATTCTAAAAATTGAGTTCCTATTCCATTAAAAAAAAGTGTAAATTTGAAATTTGAGTAAGTTCACCATGTTGCACATTTCTAGATTCTAGATAGATCAACTTTCATCTTTGAAGATAATTCTCTCGTATTACCATGGGCTAAATTTTTTAGATTGAAAAATTTATAATACATAGAAAGTTAAAATTTAAATCCTTATACATCTCTTCTCTTGAAGTGACTTGTGTTGAATTCTCTTGTTGATTATCTTACTCATATGACTTTGTACTTGTGTTCAAAGTGAGTAAATATTCTAAGATCTTTGTCCCACCATGATTCTCACTAGGATTTTTTATGGCTTTGTTGAGTACCTATGTATTCCTTAATGAAACACCCCTACTTTGAATTTTTATATGGGATATAATAGATCCATCCTTTGAATATTTTGAGTAGTGCATTATTTTTACTCAACAAGTTCTAGAAAAACTCTTAAATCAAGAGGTATACAATTTTAACTAAAACAACAATTCCTCTCTCTAGTAATGATTTATCTAATTGTAAAATTTATTTCTACTTACAAGAGAGGCACATATTGTTAATTTTTAAGTAGATGTTGTGAGCTTGAATGAAAAATAATCTATTATATTTTATTTTTATGATAAATATTCAAATTCTAATTTATTATGTCATGTCTATCAAAAATAAAATAAGATTATAAACCACTTTTAAGATGAAGAGCCTTAAAAAAAAATGTCACTATCTTTAATCAATTAGATGTATGAGGATATTTGATGACCAATTACTATATATATATAACCCCTACATTAATTATTCATTAACTTAATTATATTTATCATAAGTTAGTTTGGTCTCAATAGAATTAGAGGATTAATATTCCCCAATGATGTGCATAAATAAGAGGTAGTGAGTAGTCATCAAGAGCATCATATTAGAATTCAAATTATCATTGTAATACTTTTCAAGACTTCCCCCTTTTTCAAGTGGCTTAATTTTATTAACAATTGCCCTTTTTCTTATACTATTATCTTTTGATAAGTAAGTTAATTACAATTAGTATTAGAGCATGTTCTTGGCAACTTAAGGGGCTAAAAGGGATTTTTTTTTGGTTTAGATGGTATTTTCAAGTACATATCTCTCTCATATTTGTAATTTTTTTTTTATCTCAATTCTAAAAGTTTGCTCAAGGACACACATTAAAGAAATTGTATTCCCTATTTGAAAAAAATTTAAGTCATTTTAAAAGAGTTATTGTGATATTATAATTTTTTACCATATTTACTTCCAAGGCTAAAAAAAACCTTGTTTCTTTTAAAAAAAATCAAAGTGAGTACTAGGTTCAAGTAAATTATAATAAAAAAATTATCAATTTTTTTATTTAATAATTTGTTACAAAAATATTTGGAGACATCATGGTAGGGCCTTGAAATGAGAATCAAATGAAGGAATGAAATCACACTAGGGAATCCTCCAAATAAAAAGGATCCAATAATAAAAGAGATTTCCCTAGATTTTGAAGTTGGTTTAAATACAACAAATAGGAATTTTTCTAATAAAAAGATTCCAAAATTCAAATCTAATGCTATAGTTGTTAAAAAAAGTTCTAACATGGTTTGAGGAATATTATTCTCTAGAGACCCCACTATCACTGCCAAAAGGAGGTGACACAATGGATGATCACTCTATATCATAATGAATTGCTTTATTTTCTCATGATGAGTCTTGTCATGGCCCAACAAAATGAAGCAATAAGATGACTAACATTAGTGTGAAAGGAATTTTGAAGTAGGAGAGTCACACCGTGAAAGACTTGGCAAGTAAATGTGTCTTCTAAGAAAATGATGGCTCTTGGTTCTTCATTGATTCAAATCTACTTCAAGATCAATACATAACTAATTCTATAATGTAAGATATAAGAATTATTTTCCAAATATGAAATGCACAATTTTGGTGGCTAGCATACATAAATAATAAAATCTCATCAAATGCAAAATTTACTAAAAAGTTTTAACAACTTTTGAGAAAAAATATTGTATCTAGATACTCGACCATCACAACCAAGTGTTTGTGTTGTGGAAGATTAAACTCAATGTCAAAAATTAGTGCATTCTTATCTCAAGTTTAATCTCACCATAGCACCAAACTAAATGAAACAATGGGATGACAACAATAACAAAAGAAGGAGAACAAGCTCTCACCCAAGTATTTTAGACCTTATCAAATTTTGTAGAAGATTGACAATATGGAAAACAAACTAGAGTTGCCTTGAACATCAAAAATATGTCTCTTGTTTAAATAAAAAAATTGCATAAAAAATATTGCACAATACTTTTTTGATACTATATTTTAAGTTCTAATTTAATTGATGTCTTAACATAAACTAATAGATTCCATTTATGAGCAAATTGAGAACTTTAATAATTTATTTTACTTATTATTCTATAATAAATAAAGAACTTTTCATTTGTTACATTTTATTTAATATAAAAAAAAATTAAATGAATTCATAAAATATAAATCCATAATAATGAAATTAAAAAGAACTTTCATTTAAAACTAAATAATTATTAAATATTTAAAGAACTATTTTGAAAGCTCTTCAAAATATTATAATTATCTCATTTTATTTAAAAAATTAAATTTTCAAAAAGAATATACATGAAGATAAATGGTACACACAAACTTACAATATTTTGAGTTGGGTCAAATTTACAAGCGATCGTGGTAGTCGTCCATATAGCTCATTTGAATGTAAACTCCTATCCAACATAAAAGGACCGACATGGCGATTAAATTAGTACTAATACATATGAAACAATTAATCAATGATTGCTCATGAATTTTGAAATTATTGAACTCCTCTTAAAATACTCTCCATAATCATATTCATCTTTAGATCCTTGGTTCTTATGTATGTAATCGAGTTCTTAACTTACATATTTTGTAATTTTTTGAGGTTTCCAAGTTCTTTTGGAATACGACCAGATATACGATTTGTGCTAAGTGACCTGAAATAAATAGACAAAAGCTTCCAAATGTTTAAAAAACAAGAATTAAATATATAATCTCTGATATCTTTTTAAATAAATAATTTATTATTTATGAAGTAAAATCCAAAAAAATTACTATGAAAATTGACATCTAAAATTTTATAATATAAGAACTTACAATGCTTTTAAATAAACCAACGATCCCAATTCTGATGGTATTCGTCCTTTCAGAAGGTTACTAAAGAAATTGCTGCAAGCAATAAAAACTAATAAATACTTTTATAAATATTTCACATCAATACTAAAAGTGAGACCTTAAGGTAAGGTATTTTATTAAAGGTATTTTAATTGCTATGTAAGGGTATTTTATTTCCTAATTATTTAATGAAATTCTCCCTAATAAAGACACTTTTAAATTTTAAATTTAAATATAAATCAACGTCTGGTGTTGAATAAATACTTATATTTTTTTAAATAATAATTCAAAATTAAGGCTAATCGTTCAAAAAATATATTTATATTTATTATTTATAAATAGACTATTTTAAATTAATATTTAATATTTTAGATTATTTTTTTTAAAAAATCTTGATGTTAAATTCTAGATATCTAATTATACTTAGATCACTTTGAAAATAGATCATTTTATATTTAAGCATTAACAATAGATTTAATTAATATAAATCTAGATTAAAGACCAAATCAAGGTCATTTTAATTCTAAACACAAAAGAAATACAATTAAAGACCATTAATAAGATATATAAATGAGTGTACAAATTTAATTGATCATTATCTACTAATATGACTTTAAAACAAATGTTAAACATAAGTTTGACTAAGTAATTTTTTATTTTTAAAATTAGAAAAAATAATAATTTTTTTTTTTTTAAAACAACATATATTTACAAAAAATTAAACTATTAAATAATTTTGAAGTAAATTTAAAAAAAAAACATTATAAAATAATTATAGAAAATAAAATCATATAGCTCTTTAATTAAATAAATTAAATATTATATACCCATCTTTATTATACTTCAAAAAAAATTAAATGATATAAAAGTTAAAATAAATAATTATTAAGTAGGAGGTATTTTCCACAGCGTGTCAAATTATGATATTGCTATCATGATTCAACCTAGTTTTTGAGTCAAACTCATTGACCCATGTTTCATGAGTAGTGGTTCACAAGAACCCATCTCTCATGATAATGAATGGTCCACTTCATTGCATCTAGGTGATGCTCATAGAGGTGAAGCATTGGGTCGTCCCAGGAGGTCACCCATCCCAGTACTGCTCCAACTCAAGTGCGCTTAACCACAGAGTTTTCCCCAAGGTTAAGCCCACTTAGCTGAAGGTTTTGCAAATGGGGTTGCCAACTAAGTGGGCTTAACCTTGGGGAAAACTCTATGGTCAAGCGTGCTTGAGCTGGAGTAGTACTAGGATGGGTGACCTCCCGGGACGGTCCAATGCTTCACCTCTATGAGCATCACCTAGATGCAATGAGTGTTAAGTGGACCATTCATTATCATGAGAGATGGGTTCTTGTAAACCACTACTCATGAAACATGGGTCAATGAGTTTGACTCAAAAACTACACGGTTGAATCCTAATAGCAATATCATAAATAATTATTTTTAAAATATTATATACTCAATTATTTTTAAATTATATTGCTTATTATATATTTATTTATTGAAATATATAATTATTTACTATTTTATTTAACAAATTATATAATTATTTCAACAACATTCTTAATTATTATTTTTATTATTATAATAAAAAGTAATTATTCTAATCAAAGAAAGAATAATGTAAATAAATGAAACAATTCTTAAATAGTTCTAAAATAAAACTAGTATATCTATCTTTAAGGAAAAAACTATTAGACTTGAAAAATGATATCTCTCAACGTATTCTATATGAATTTTTTTAAGATAGATAATTTAATATTATAGAGATATAAAATTACCATACAACTTGTTAGGTCTCAAAATTACTACTCATCTTCCTAGAATAAAATCTCACTCACAAGTGATCAAGAAAACAATGGTAGACTCCAAGATAACTATATAATAGTTTGTTTTATCTTCTACACTTTGAGCTTAGCTTAGAATTTAGAGGGTATTCATAGAGGTATACCTTAATATGTATTGAATTTACATCAAATGAATGATAATAAAATATGGGCACCAAAGCCCAACTTGTCATTTTGGTCCCAAATAGTGTCACTAAACCAAAAACATTTGGCTACCTCAAAACTCCTATATTGCTAACGTAATTTTGCAAACATAATCCAGATTAGATAGATTCATTTGAGGCTCACTAAAGATATATCTCTAGTTATGATATGAGGTTATGGATGCACAAAACTACTCTTATTCCTATACTATTAATTAAATATTTTGGTGGTGTGAGATTGGTCAAGTGGACTAGAGACTAGTGCCTTATTTGTTGGGCTACATAGTCATACACAAAATAGGAAAAATGAAAGAGATATAGAAGATTATATATAGGCACATATGCCATCCAATTATAGACATTGCATAAAGAGCATACTTATTAATCGCAATTGAACTACATAAATCTATATGTGATACATAAATGATTATAATAATACATGTAGTATTTTAAAATATTGTCACATTATAAAAAATTCATTGTATTCATATTAACAAGTATGACAAGAGAAAAACTACATAATAGTGAAGATTTTCTATGAGAAAAATAATGTGGAGGTCACCTTTGCATAATACATAAACTTCATCATTCACATGCTCATGGATTCACTACCCTTCTACAACTAAACATGACATTGTTCAAGCCCTAAAAATTCCTTATGCATGTGTATTCTCCATATATCACCAATAGAATCAAAACCCTTTTCAAAATGATCAAAATTGTGCATATAATAGTAGACAAGCATAACCCTAATTGTTGCACACTATTTACAGTTCAAAAGGCATGGTTCAAGTTCAAACCTACCTAAAATGATCTAGTAGGTAGACAACATAGTGTCTTGAATGTAAGAAGGTCTAGAAAATGGAAGATATATGCACAATATTTTCCTTTTTCTACTCTCACCTTTCATGAAATTGAGCAGTCATTCAAATATATTCAAACATCTCCAAAAATACCACAAAAACTCTTTGTCCCTCTACCTCTTTTTGACTTTTGTGAAAATTTGTGTTGGAACGGGATATGCGGGTAATGAGCCAACATCATAACATTGTAGAGAAATAGCCACCAATTTTATATGTTCTACTTCTTGAATCCTCTACAACATATGTTTTACTTTCCTTTTCTAGCCCTTACAAAACTTTGGCATTCATGTGGATATCATGAATATTCAGTTAAGATAAGATGTCTAGGCATCCTTTAAACTTCCACAAAACACTTTGGACACTATTAGAAAATATCCAGTCACCTATAAATTTTTTGCAAACACCCACTTCTTTCCACCTACGTAACTAAAATTCATTTGTATGTTGTTGGGGCTTACATACCCACTGAAAACCCCCACCATGTGCCCACACCCTCATCCCCCTTTGTCTTTCTTCTTCCTTTTTTTGCTTTACATAACTAAAATTCATTTGTATGTTGTTGGGGCTTACATACCCACTGAAAACCCCCACCATGTGCCCACACCATCATCCCCCTTTGTCTTTCTTCTTCCTTTTTTTGCTTTCTTTTTTCCCTTCATCACACCGTATTTTATCTTCCCTTTGCATGCTACGCATCCACAATTTTTTATTGAGGGTTCCATGAGAATTGGAAACTAATAGTTCTTGGTTCCTAGGGACCTTTGACAACTTTTATTATTCTTTTTCCAAAGGGAAAAAACTGTAGGAGTTTTCATAAGAACCAGGAACCATTGGTTCATGATGCCTATGAAAGCTTTGACCACCTTATTTTTAGCCATTTTTTTGGTTTTTTGAGTTTGAGGAATTAACCAAAGTACATGAGAAGGGAACACATAGCCAATAACACATTTTAGCATGATAAACCTCACAAAATTTATTTATTGATTATTGACAAATTATAATGTTATTAAAACATTCAAATGAAAAGAACTAAAGCCACAAAAACAATGAAAAGCTGAATACCAACACAACTATAACTAAGTATACAAATATTCTATATAAAAATTATTTATTTTTAAATATTAAAATAAAAACAAAAAGAATATTAAATACTCCTTAATTTATTCATAAAATTTAAAAGCTAAAAAATGGATGATCAAATTAAAATACATACCACAAAAGAGCCTTTCTCTATGAATTCAAAGGGAAAAAAATTCCTAACGAAGTACATAAAACTGTAATCGGAAAGCAAAAGACTAAACTGAAGCCTCAAATGCTTTTTTGAACTAACTATTTATTTGCTACGTGAATTTGAATTTATTTGCTAGGGGGATTTGAAGGCTTTTACTTTTAAACATAAATTCAAATAAAACAAGAGAACAGTATTATTACACACATTTCCTCAAGGTATGTGAGATTGGCTAGCTCCGCCGGGACAACTCCAGTCAGGTTCTGTCTTTTCAGATATCTGCAACCCATTATTTCATTCAGCTTTAGAAAACGTTTCTGTGGAGGATAAGGAGAACAAAGACAGAGCAGCGAGTTATAAAAGATTTGCTTACATACATCTGAGTAACGTGGAGAAACGTTCTCCCCTCTGAAGTATACTTCTCACAGACAACCATATTTTTGTTCTTATCACCCTGGCTGACATTCCAGCTTCCCCTTCCACTGCAGGGATCCTCACTGAAGTCCCACTTTCTATTTCTCATTTTCTCTTTTATAGCTTTCAGTGCTCTAACTGCTCACAGACAGAACTAAAATATATAAGATTGAACTAGCAATCGCACCTATGGTGTGCAATCGGTACGCCGAAGCGGTGTGGAAAGTTAATGTCGAGAAAATTTGTTTTTTGTTTTGTTTTTGGATATATTGTGCAATAAAAGTCTTATTAGAGAAGTAATATGCATCCATTTAGAAGGAGCCAAACAGGATTGAAACAAAACTTTTGAATAAGGAAAATAGTTAAGCTCCTTGACAATAAATATCTACATGCTTGGGTCCATTTTGTTTGATTTTTCTATTTTGTCTTTATAAAATTTCCCTTGTTAGGTCTGGCATTATCGATACATAGTTGAAATGTTTGGAAACTTTGATTAATTTAACTGTCAAATGTGATTATTAGTAATGTCATCCACCAGAAGTTAAAATAAAGTAGTGAAATTATTCAAAATACATAGCACATCAACAGACAACCAAAAACTCTCATGCAATGGCTTTCTAAAATGAGACTATTTGAAGTAATGTGTACTTTGAAATAAAAATAAAAAATGGAGACACAATAATGTCAGGCTGTAAGCAAAATGTACTAACCTTTTTTTTTTCCCTAAATGTCCATATGCTCCATATTAACTGATTTTTTAAATTGCTCCCACAGCACGAGGCTAGAATAATTAACAATTTGAAATTTGACCACATTAACTTCTTGTTTTTGACTTGCTAATGGAAATAGCAAGCCAATTCTGATTGGGGATTTTAATATCATCAATTTCTTGAAGAAGAGACAGGTGGCCAGTTCTTCAGTAATGATACAGCAACTTCCCTACGACAACTAATCACCAAAAACAGCCTGGCTGACGTGGAATATGCACATGATACATTCACTTTGAATAACAAACAAAAGGACAGCATTATGTTGAAGAAAAATTGGAAAGAATGCTCATGTGGTAGTGGCTTGCAGGTTCCTATTCAGCTCTCAAACCAAGGTGCACAACTCCGTACTGTTCAATCCAGATTGGAAATGGTAGATGGGCTCCAAAACCCTATCAATTCATATAAGAGAATGTGTTTGACTCACTTAAAATTTGCTTTGGGCATTGGGAAATGGTGGAAGGAAGTTAAAAATATCCAAGGACATGCTGTGGTGTATGGATTCAAGGGAACGTTGGACTCTTGGAGCACCTTGAACACAAAATAAAAGATTGGTGCCATAAGGTTTTTGGCAATGTTTTCAAGTGGAAGCTAATCCCTAACTAGGGAATCAACAAAAAACTGATCCAAAAGCAAGGTTTCCCAGATGATATGGCTTCTCAATAATACTCCTTAATGCAAAGGTGAGCAGAAACCTGGAGAGGCCGATAAAAAATGGGGACTCAAACACCAAATTCTTACCCAAATCTGTAATTAACAGACAACACATTATTTGGTCTTCTCAATTAAAGCAACAATGAAGAATTACCTCCAATTCAAATTATACAAGAGATGACGATTGCACTTTATACAGAATAATTTGAATAATTCAAATTTACTTTAGATGAGTTCACTTGCTTGTGCCTTATGAAATCTATCGTGGAACCAAATATAATCTGAAGTGATATAACATTTTGAAAAGGTATTGCTACAAGGGGGACCATCAATGATGAAATCAACCCGATCCATTCATGTGGCTGTTGAGGTAATGAGAAGCTTTTTAATCAGAAAAATGTTTATATTGAAAGAGTTTGTAAGTCCAAAATTGCAGAATTTTTTAGTGTCTCATAAAGCTCTTAAATAAAGGGAAACCATGGTAATCAACAGATCCAATATCTACACATCTGTAACACAGCCATTGTAACGAGGAGAAGCATGTCCTTGGCTTTGGTCTACATCACAGAGATGGATAAATGTCTCAGCAATGCAATCATTGCATTCCATGAGATAACCTATCTTTCAGGCATTCTGTCAAACAGTTCACGTGCCTTTTCTATGCTTCCACATTTTGCATACATGTCTACCAGAGCATTTCCAACTATAATATCTGAAAAATTTCCTCCATCTATGATGCTTTGATGGCAGTATACTGGCGAAGGCTGTGGAATTTGGCTTTACACCAGCCAATTGCATTTGCTTGAAAGTTTCTAAAGCCTTCTCAACAAATCCATTTTGTACATATCCTTCAACTATTGCAATCCATGAGATGAGATCTTTTTCAGGTATTCCGTCAAACAGTTCACGTGCCTTGTTAATGCTTCCACTTTTTGCATGCATATCTACTAGGGCCGTTGCTATAAAATCTGACAAAGTTCCTCTATCGTTTATGCTTCGGTGGATATAGATACTGTTCCAAAGCTCCCATTTTGGCATGGGCAGGGAGGATGCTAGCAAAGGTTGCGGAATTTGTCTTCAAACCTGACAATTACAAATTTGATTGGAAATTTCTAAAGCCTTTTTAACAAATCCATTTTGTGAATATCCTGCAAGCATTGCAGTCCAGGAGATCACATCTCTTTGAGGCATCTTGTCAAACACTTCACCTGCCTTGTCTATGCTTCCACATTTTGCATACATGTCTACCAGGGCAGTTCAACTACAACTGTAAACTCAACATATATCAATGTCCATAGGCCCATATATCAATTGTTGGAGTCATTCCAGGAGAAAGGCAAGTATTTAAAATCATTTTGGTGATGTGTTTTAGAGTGTGAATCTATGTTGAAACAATCTATCAAATGTTGAATTAGAAGATCGAAACTTTTGTATTAGTATTTCTGTTAAAAATAGTTGCCACTTTTCATGTGACCAAAGAAAATTTGAAGTTGCAATATTTTTTGAAGCTACACAATTCCGCTTACATATAAACCTGATGTGAGTGTGCTTCAAGATGGCATGTAAGTGTGCTTCAAGGTGGCCTAGAAATGCAAGAAGACGGTGACTAAATAACAGAAAGAACATAATTGCAGTTGGGGAAAAAGAGTAAGTGTAATAGTAACCTCTGTTGACTCCTCCAAATGCACTCCTGGGCATGGTGGATGCTTGCTACACCCATAAAATTAATCAACTCCACACTAGTCTCTGAATAAATCAGAAAACTCTGTAGCAAGTAACTATTCTGAGCACCCACTACATAATTACTCTGGGGTTTGCTATTTTTGGGCTTTGAAGATAGACCAATTGTGTTAATTTTCACTGAGCAGTTGAATCATTGCCCAAGCACTGTCAGATAATGTGACACTACACTCTGGATCTATATAAACAATTATAAGATTGTTTGGATTAAATCCTAGATTCTATTTTAGAAAATCTTTATATCCAACTACTACAGAGGCTGCTACCCAATAGTCTAAACGCAATACAATCAATGATATGGGTATTCTTGTTCTATGTGAGTAAATGTAGGTGGCATTGATTGGCAGTAGAGGGCCAATTTATGATATTGTAATATTTAAATTTTGGAGGACGGGCTGAAGCTTAGGCTCAGGATTAATATAAGATAGAGACATGTTTGAAAAGGGCAAAAAGGAATGGAAGTTAAGCCGCACAATCAATTGTGGTCCCACCATGGCTTCTGTAAAAGAAATTTGTGAATGCTTTTGTACGTTGTGCTACCGGTGGTTCTTTAGTGAATAAATGGTGAGCTAGATAGTGAGAGCAAACAAAGGTAGAACCAAATGCCTGTTAGTTTGTTTTATACTTTTGCCAACAGGGAGAATGCGACGTTTATGTATATTATCTCTACTTATCTCAGCCCTACTTTCACTGCACCAGCAATCCTCCTTATATCATTAGATATGAGAGCTATGCCTGTAGATTCCATGGCTACCGCAAAGCCTTACACACCCACAACTATAAAGACGTGTTGCTGCTAATGCCGGTACATCATTAATTCCATCACCCACCATGGTAGTGATGCCCTCCTGCTTTAGCTCTCGAATAAATCTGAGCTTGTCTTCTGGGATTAATTGAGCATGAATTTCAATTTCTCCTACCTGTACCCCATTACCAGGGCTCCTCTGCCGGTTAAAAATGTGGTGACAGATTGCTTACTCAAATTAGCCATTTAATACATATGTAACTCTTTTTCAATTTCTGTTTATAATTATTGATTTGTTGTTGATTCGTTTATTTTGTAGCGGTCGGCAGAAGATTTTGAGGGTTCCCATTTGCATCTTCCGCCATTTCTACACAGCTTCAAACCCTGATGCACAATACTATATGAATCTAGGGTTTGCAAATTTAAAATAAAGTATTTAGAAAATCATATAAAGGCTAGGGTTTGTGGAAATTAATATGAACCATAAAGAACAGAAAAAAAAAAAAAAAAAACATTATTTAATTGAAGAACTTACCATTAGAGGTAAGTTTAATTCCAGTCTTGTTACAGTTTATCTTCTTTTTCAAAGATCTCGGATAATTCCAGTCTTGTTACAGTTTATCTTCTTTTTCAAAGATCTCCAAGTGTTTACTCGATTCTTGAGCTTGAAACAAGATTGTTGCAGCCTAGGAAGAAAATATCGGTTGTGATTTCAGGCATGGGGCGAGGAATGTTTCACCTGCCTCAAAGTTGTTTTTCCCGGCGAGTGAATAGTCCATTTATTGCGTGCACTCATCTCCCCATTCCGGGTTCTCTTCCCTCTTCAGCTGGATCAGGGAAAAAAAGGAGTACTGTTATTCGTGTGGTGGATCGGGAGGTGGGATCGAGGTGGTCCGGGATGCTTGCCCGGCAAGGGACGAATGGAGGGATCTCACGCTCTCACTCAACCCGAATCAGAGCGATCCACTTCTCGACCAGGCGGATATCCTTCCCTCCCACAGATCTCAAAGCTCTCACTTGATCCGTTCAAGTAGGGCATGGTCCAGGCAGGAGGTGTAAGTCGATCTCAGGTTGGGACTGCAGTGCACGTTACTCCAGTATCCCTTCCTATCACGCAACCTCAGTATATACACGGCGAAAAAGATCAACGGTTGACATTGAGGGAACTGTCAACCATGCCGTCTCCCTCCATCTGAACCCTCGAAGGAGAAAATGAGCTTCGAAAGCTCATATAGGGATACGCCTTCGGCGTAATAAATTACACAATGATAGCAAGCTGCTGATATGACTCAGGAAGTTCAAGAGAGTTTAAGTTAACGTGCACTGGGTAAGTTGTTTTATACGCAGATTACCTTCAGAGTATATATAAAAGCTAAAATAATCCCCTAAAAAATGAATGTTCTAAAACTATTTTTTCAGGCGGTTGATTTTGAATGTAGGAGCGGAAATGCATAGAAATAGAGACAGTTAATTACCTTCTTGTGTGTGTTACTGTTGCTGCAGCAGCTTCTCCAGGATGTGCACAGTAATAGCAGTGTAGAAGGCTTATGTATAACCATACTAAAAAACCTAAACGAGAATTGATGGCCATTGCAGAGAAAAGAGAATAATGGAAGTAACTAAATTGAGCTCATTGTCCTCAATTTTCTTTCGACGTAACGATATAGGAATGAAATGGTTTTAGTTTGGAATGATTATAGGATTTCTACGAGAGTATTTTCCACAGTGTGTCAAATTATGATATTTTTATCAGGATTCAATCATGTAGTTTTAGAGTCAAACTCATTGACCCATATTTCATGAGTAGTGATTCAATGAGTTTGACAGTTGATAGCAATAATAGCATAAGAAAATTCTAATCTCCTAACGCATCGGACGAGTAGTGATTCAATGAGTTTGACAGTTGATAGCAATAATAGCATATTGTACCGGATAGCCACATAAGAAAATTCTAATCTCCTAACGCATCGGATATGAGTAGTGATTCAATGAGTTTGACAGTTGATAGCAATAATAGCATATTTGCTAGCAACTCATTGACAGTTGATAGCAAATATTATTTGCTATCAACTGTCAATGACGCATCGGATATGAGTAGTGATTCAATGAGTTTGACAGTAGATAGCAATAATAGCATGAGTTAATATTTGCTATCAACTGTCAATGACGCATCGGATATGAGTAGTGATTCAATGAGTTTGACAGTTGATAGCAATAATAGCGTATTTGCTAGCAACTCATTGACAGTTGATAGCAAATATTATTTGCTATCAACTGTCAATGAGATAATATTTGCTATCAACTGTCAATGAGTTGCTAGCAAATATGCTATTATTGCTATCAACTGTCAAACTCATTGAATCGCTACTCATATCCGATGCGTTAGCAAATATGCTATTATTGCTATCAACTGTCAATGAGTTGCTAGCAAATATGCTATTATTGCTATCAACTGTCAAACTCATTGAATCACTACTCATATCCGATACGTTAGGAGATTAGAATTTTCTTATGTGGCTATCCGGTACAATAATGAATGGTACTGCTCTGGCACATAATGGCCCATGAACAATTAAAAACCAGAGAAATGAATGTGGCTTTCAAACAGCTGGCAATTGAAACTTGGGACCAATTTACGAGGACAGATGGAAGTGCTTGCTGTCCACAAACCCAGCCAAAGCCGTGGATCTGTCTCATACCTAATAGCGACGGATCGAGTGCAAAAAGCAGCACTGTAAGCCTTTCGCCATGAATCGAATCAAATATTTTGTTTGTGCGGTTATCGGAATGGCCAGCGGTGGGTCTCGTCAACAGTTTATTTCGGTTTCACTACAGTTCTTGCAGTCAATTATTCATTGGACATTATTTCTATTTAACCCTAATTTTCTGTTTAACTTGTAACATTTTCCAATTTTATGTTTTAAAAAGTAGGGGATGAGTTAGGGGAAGCGGCTATCCAGCTGAAGAATTTACAAAATAAAGTTTCTTAATATTTATTATCAGTCCCATGCATAGGCATGTAACGATCAATATAGGGACCCTCCACGAATGGGTATTTATTGGGGGATGGAGGAAGAAAGTTGTTTTTCTAATACTATGTAAAGCATAAAAATAGAAAATTAAAAATTATTTGCAATTGTTTGAATGAGTCAAAAAAGGGAAGGCATGTTAATAATTCAATATGGAATAATGCGAGCTTAGTTTATAGTAGGAGGTGAACGAGATAAGATTTGTCGAGTACATTGTAATGAATAGAGATGTTTGAAAATCAATTTATATATGTATATGAATAATTAGATGGATAGATCAATTAATGCAAAGCTATGTGTGCATTAAAAAATATGAATTTGACTTACATTACTTGAAGATGTTATAAAGCACTTAAATTTGGTGAAGAAATTATTTTATATCTCTACATTTAATTGGAGCATTGTATAACATTTTAAACCCCATGTTATAGTCGACTTCTTTATTGTATAACATTTGCATAAAACGGAAAATTGATTTTTGCATTTCCACGTCAATTATTTTTAGTTGGAAATTGATTATGGAAATGTAAAATAAAACCGTGGGTCTTCTTCATTATTTGCAATGTATGCATTAATTGCAATTTCAAGCAATTGATCATCAATAATTTTAATTACAACAATTCTTTTAAAATGATTTTAACTAGCAGTTGTGTGCAGAGACATGCAACGATGAGCCGATAGGCAGAGAAGTCCAAAAGGTAGGTGCTATTACATCCATTGCCACTACACGGAAACCATACAACAATTACCAACCTTCTCTATCGACATGCCAAACACTTTCAAACACAAATAAAGTTGTAATATTCTTAGCCTTTATTCGAAATAGACCAAAAACATATCTACAAACCTCAAAAACATCAAAGAAAAAATTAAACAAAGCATGTTGAATTTGTAGACATAAAATATTAAATTTAAAACATATAACTGAATGAAATCCAGCATTTACCTCATAAATATGTAATTAGCAATTTTTTAGTTCAGAAGATTGAAGCAAATTTGATATTTTAAATAAAATGTTGTAGAGAATTGAGAGTTTATTTGTCCATTACTGTCAAAAGGCTTGTTTTCTCAAAAAATTTAGGGTAAAGGTTCATTCAAAAGAGAATTTAAACAACTTTAGAAGTCAAAAAATAAAATGCTTAATATTGGGAGAACATTTCTCCATAACCGTCATATATCACATAATTGATCAAAATCTTAGAGTCTACTTTGCAAGACTGGAACAAATTCCAAACATAAAAAAAAATCTTATAAAAATATGATATCTCAAATTATATCAACTAATGCATGTACCTATTTTGTTCCATATTTGAATGAATAGAACAAAAAGATTAAATTATTCCTTTCCTTTTCTCAGGTTGTAATAGTCCTCATCCTCAACAAACAAGACTCTGCTAGTAATACTGCAACCTCATATGAAGAAATAATTATGGCTTGAATATATGACATCCTCATCCTTGGTTGGAGTTCCTGAAGGGAATAGAACTTTCAAAATTTCCATTGTGTATTCGGAAAATAGTTGTGGATTTTGAAATTTTCTAATTTGCTATGGCGCATTAGGAAATGTAGGCCTTCTTGTTGAAGTATATAAATATTCTAATCCTTCAAAAGTGTTTTAATCAATACAATAGAGGGACATAAAGCACACACCTTGCATGATTATACCAATTATTTCTAACCCTTAAAAAGAACTCTAATCAATTCCAGCAATAGAAGTATTAGAAAGAGCGCTTATTTATATCGAGAGCAGAAGGCATATAACATGTGTAAAATTCAATACAACGCTACTTGCAACAAATTTCTTAATTAATAAGTTTGGGCTTCAAAACTGCAATTAGTGAAGAGAAAATTTGAGAAGTATACCAAATATGTTAAGTCCCATCATATATTGGTTTAGAGAAACCATCGACAAATTGAATAAACCACCAAGTGATGTAGAAAGTTATTGCAAGTGGAAACATAACGACACTGCAAAATTGCGTTCAACATTTCAATCCACATAATCAACTACTACACATTTCAATGTAAATTAATGAAGCCCAAATCCTTATTAGTACTGGAACTTGCAATGAAAGAAATGGTCTATCAACCAATAGGTTTCACTTGATTGTGCAATGCAATAAATGGAAAAAATATCTTCTTGCCATCCACTTGTGAATTTTTTTGAAACCCAGCTCTGCAAAATAGCATAAAAGCCTGGTCAATTCAAAACCACCCAACAACTTTGAATTAAAAACATGCTCAAGTATTTACTAAGTTTCAACAACAACAAAAGAAAATATAATCAATAGAATAATTGGAAACATCATAATTTCCCAACCATTACAAAGAAAACTAAGAGTATGAATGATTTTTCCAAGATTCATAATTCAGTTGCTAGCCTTAGAAAAACAAACACTTTGACAAACATCTACAAAGAATTGACAAGTGCCCTAATATCTTGCCACCATTGGTTCAAATTATTCATGCCGAGATCAGAATGTGTAGCACATGTAAAGATAGTCACAACATAACAGTACCTTATTAGCCATTGCTATAAGATTTTCCAACAATGTAAAGATATGGTATTACCATGGGTCCACAACAAAAAGGCAAATTTTGCATTTAAACCTAACTTTTTCCAAGTCAATATCAAAAGAGAATACATAAAATCTCTTGAACACATGGAACCTTATTAGCCATTGCTATAAGATTTTCCAACAATGTAAAGATATGGTATTACCATGGGTCCACAACAAAAAGGAAAATTTTGCATTTAAACCTAACTTTTTCCAAGTCAATATCAAAAGAGAATACATAAAATCTCTTCAACACATGGAATTTAAAAAAAACTATCTACTAACATATGGAAAACTACAAAAACAAAACTAAGTAGGAGCATACACAAATAAGGGTCTATAATGTGCCAAGAAAAATCTTAAATGCTATTTCTACCTTAAATTTAGTAAGCATTATACTTGGTTGGTGTCCAATTCCCCTCTTAATCTCCATCATTGCATGTGTTGCTTCAAATGGTAAGATAACAAATAATTAGGTAGAGCTCAAATGCACTTACAGTACTACTTGAAAAAATATTTGATCAAAAATTAAAAGAAAGAATGAGGATATCTAATATAGTTGTAAGTATTCTGAAAATCATCCTTATTTCCTATATGAGCCTATGGCCTGACTGTGACTACACAAGTTAAGAGAGAGGCACAGGAATACAACGAGAAAACTTAGATCATATCTTTAAACATAAACTAATATGTTTTCATATCCTAAAAGCTAGCTCAATGCAGAAGCTTTTAAGCTTCAAATGGAAACCCTGCAAATGACATGAAGAAGTTACAACCTGAAGGAATGTGGAAGATATTCCAAGAAGCAAAAGATATGCCTGTATTTTAAGTTAACAAAAGTTGACTGTATTGCTAAATTGAGTTGTTGAAGAAACTCCTACATGACATCCATAAACAAAAACTATACACAAACTGGGGAGGTCATTTCATATGATGTTTGGAAAGTCAACCTTTATCTGATGCAAGAGTAGTGAAAGTACCACCCAAGTTCTAAAAGACTAGTAAAATACCATTATATGCTCTTTGAAATGTATATGGTTCGAGTTGAAACCATAGAGGGTGACTTTAAATTAATGAATGGAGATTCAAATAGAGACTGCGAAGGATCTTAGCAACAAAATGTCTTAGAGATTTTAAGTTACAAAGTTGTTTTTATTGTTCAATCACACATACAATAGTGTTTATACATTTCTCGTCCTATGTTATTACCTTGGATGAGAAGAATAGTTAGATCTTAGCAACAAAAACCTCAACAATAAAGTCAAAATAAATTTAGGTGCCTTGCTACATAGTAGATTGAAATTTTGTTGTAGGTTTACAATTACAAGCAATGTGATTCCATTATCTGAACTTTGAGCTTAGGTTAGGAGCAAAATTAGAGCTACTAATCTCCTCTAGTGGTATACATACTCCAAATGTTTAAATCAAATTGAGCCCTGTATTTTGAAAAAAGGCATGCTTCCTTACCAACAGTCAAATGCTTTCCTCGCATTAGAAATTTTTAGATCTTTAAAGAATAAAAGATGCCCATACCATAATATAGATGTCCAAAAAGGAGCCAGTATATAGAAAAAATTAATCTTTGTACTATCCACCTAAACCAAATCCTTATTAGATCTGGAACTTGCAATGAAAGAAATGGTCTATCAACCGAAATGTTTCACTTGATTGTGCAATGCAATAAATGGAAAAAATGTGTTCTTACCATCCACTCATGAACTTTTTTGAAACCCAGCTCTGCAGAATAGCATAAAAGCCTAGTTAATTCAATACAACAAAACAGGGAAATAGCACCTAAAATATAGTCGAATTTCAGTGTATTTTAGTTCACAAATTGGGCGATTTGGTTGGCTCCAAACTTAGTGCAAACAAGCATGGTCATCTCAGTGTAGAATTTTACACCGAATATTGCATCGGAGTTAACGTTGTAGTTAGCGCCGAAAAATCACAACGCCCCCCTTAGTGCCTAAACTAGCACCAGGAAATAGCGTAAAAAATAGCACCTCTATTAGTGCTAAGAAATAGCATTAGAAATAGCGCCCAATTTGGCTTCCAATTTTGCTTCTATGTCTACTCCTATTTTTGCTTCTAGTTTTGCTTCTAGTTTTGCTTCCGGTTTTTCTTCCAATTTTGCTTCCAATTTTGCTTTTGATTTTTCTTTTGGTTTTGTTTCCAGTTTTTCCTCCAGTTTTGCCTCTAATTTTGCTTCCAAGTTTGCTTCCAATTTTGCTTCCAGGTTTGCTTCCACTTTTGCTTCTAGTTTTGCTTCCAATTTTGCTTCTGGTTTTGCTTCCAGTTTTGCTTCCGATTTTGCTTCTAGTTTTGCTTCTAGTTTTGCTTCTAAGTTTGCTTTAAGTTTTGCTTCTAATTTTGCTTTCAAGTTTGCTTCTGGTTTTGCATCCAGTTTTTTTTCCACGTTTGCTTCTGGTTTTGCTTCCAATTTTGCTTCCAAGATTACTTCTGGTTTTCTTCTAGTTTGGCTTCCATTTTTGCTTCCTTTTTGCTTCTAAAAATGCTTCTTATTTTTCTTCCATTTATTAATTTAATATGTTTGATTTCAATTTAATTAGTTAAATATATCGTGCCTCTTAAATAACTCATATGATTATAGACTAAATAATTTAATTATTTAACTCATATGATTAAATAACAAGATAAAAAAAATTTGGGTCGGTAACACAAAAAAATTGTATTGCTCGTAAAGATTAAAAAGTACATCTATTGTTAAGTGTCATTACCCACCAAAATTCCACAGCAAACGACAAAAATTGGAGGCACCTTAACATGCAAATTAAAACATTAAATAAACCTTGTAACCCATGTAACTGTTTACTAGTAAAATCCTTACAAAAAATAACCACCATTAACATTGTTCAGAGTTACATGCTTTAATACAACAAAAGAGAAGGGAGAATTCAAAATCAGGCTCAGAAAAACATGACCAGTCTTAACAAGCTACACCCGGACCCAACGACTTCTTTGTCTTCCGCTTCCCCAACTTCTTCTTCTAGCGCTTCCTTTTTGCTTCCAATCCCTGCATCTCCACCTTTGCTTGTGCCAAAAATTCTTCAACCTCCATGAGTTTGATGAAGAGTTTGAGCACTTTCCATCCCAAATGCACTTCCTCATGACAACAAGCTTTGTATTTTCCTTCGGGCCAACAAATAAAGGATTTGAGCCCCAATCTCCCATAGAGCTCCTCAATTTCATCATCTACCAGTCCTTCTGAATAATCTAAACCTACACCCAAAACTGCCCATTCAAGAATGGACTCCATGCCTACCAGAAAATCTTCATGCACAATTTTTTGCATCACCATCCCCACCATTTATACTGGTTCACCTAAATCCAAGCCCCACACCGCAATTAAGGAGTAAACGTCCATGTTGGTTTAGTATTTGTGTTTCAGAGAGCCGAAATCCCTATCAAAAATCATTTTTGCACACTGCACTAGCTGCTCATCATCAAGAAGGAAAAGGTCCTACAGTCATTTTTTGAATGCCTTTCCATAAAACGGGCCCAAAGATCTTCGTGACCGAAAGGTGAAATTGCCTTCCATTTCTCTTGATAACTAGCGCTGCTACCACTAAAGTTTGTTGCAAAGTTTTTCTCAACCCTTTCCAAATGCAATTAACACATCTTAATCAAGGGCTTGCTATTAATGAAGTACTACTTCACCACCACCCACCACCCTTGGCTTCACTTGCCATGTCAAACCTACTCCACTCGCTTTACCACCTTGTTCATTTAAGGTGTTGTCCTCTCCTGTGTTTTCACCTAAGTCCGCTAACTTAACACCTCTAAAATCCTCCAACCTGAATTCTCCAATTTCAACAAAATTTAAAGCCCATTTAGATAAGACATCCGCTTCCAAATTACCACCTCTTTTAATGTGGCTCACCGCAAAACTTTCAAAAGAGCTTAACACTTCTCTGATTTGTTCAATTACATTTTGGAGGTGCCAAGCATTAATTTTACCTTTCATCATCGCCTGAACTATTATTGTAACGTGATCATTATCTATAATTAAAACAAGTGAGTCAAATATCTATAATTTAATTGAATTTGATAACGTCCATCCTGAGCAGTAAATTAAAATCATCATACATAATAAATATCCATCCAAAAATCGTCGACCACTTTTAATATATATAAATTGACAAGTCAATACTGATAAGATCATCATCATATATAACTAAAAGAAGTGAAAGTCAAATATGTCGGTACATCAAAAACATGTCAAAATGATACATGTCCATCAATCGACATAAGTGAAAATGATACATGTACAAATGAGATAAATAAAATTGATAAATTATGTAACTCAAATTGATACAAGTCAAGATGATACATGTCCAAATGATATAGTGAAAATGATAAATGTCAATATGATACAACTCAATAATATAGTACTGTAGGCCGTGAAAATGATACATATGATAGTAACCATGAAAAAAGTCATCATAATGATATATCAACAATGATCCATGATGTAGTGTATATGATCATGAGTGTCATTGGTTACTACCACCAACTTTCTCATCATCATCATCATCATCATCATCATCATCATCATCATCATCATCATCATCATCATCATCATCATCATCACCATCATCGTCGTCGTCGTCGTCATTGTCGTCATCATCACTGTCATCGGCCTCGATCTTCCACATTTGCGTCATCATCATCCTTTGTTGGCCATGTGATCTATACTATCAGAACCAATATTTTGTGGATCTATATCATGTTGAGGATCACCTTGATCTTTTGGAAGACCCGTGTTCTGCAAAAAAAACATTTAGAATGAAAATTTATTATTTAATTCATGCAATAATTTATTTTTCTGTTATATATCTAATATTAAAACATATGAGATGAAACCATAATCATATTACATCATATCAAAGTGCACATACCATAATAAAATTTCAAAAAAGTTATAGCTAATACTGGTGACTCAGGAGAAACTTCAGCTTTAAAAAACAAAGCCAATTAGGCTGGCAAACTTATGGATCAGGCTAGCATTTGGTGGAAGAGGAAGAAAGATGATTGGAACTCTAAAGGCCCACCATAATAGATTTTAGTATTCAACCATGAGAGTAGAAGAGAGATTTGATATCATGTATCAAAACATTAAGCATGCATTCTTCCTACCAGTGGAGAAGGACATGATTGCTTTGCTTCATTTTCATCTACATCACCATATCATGACGTGGGAACCAAGAAGACCAAGGATGTCCAGTTTTATGTGGAGGTAATGGATGTGGTCCAAACTTTAGGAGGGGCAAGAAAGTTAATGTATGATCCTGATGAAATTGAGGAAGGACAAGAGAGGGACAAGAAAAATAAAATCAATACAAAGTTTCAAGGATTTTCCAAGCAAGTAAGAGAGCTATGGGAGGAGCCTCATCTAAAATATTTTGAACTAGAGTTTGATATACCACTTCGAGAGCTTGGTTTTCATGGAGTTCCTTTCAAAGCCTCTAATTTTATTGTTCCTATGGTAAACTGTTTGGTAGAGTTGGTGGAATTACCTTTCTTAGTAATTGCTATTAGTGAGATTGAGATTGTTAACCTTGAGAGAGTAGGACTTGGGAAAAAGGCATTTGATATGGCTATTGTTTTCAAAGAATTCAAGTGGGATGTACTTTTCATGTACACCATTCCTCAATCTTCGCTTGATGGCATCAAGGAATGGTTGAACTCCATGGATATAAAGTATTATGAAAGCAGAATGAACTTGAATTGGTGGCCAATTTTGAAGAGGATTAAGTTGATGATCCAAAAAATTTATTGAAGATGTTGGTTGGAAATTTTGAATATGGAAGCTATTGATCATGATTTTGATAATTCAGAAGAGTTAGATCAAGGATATGAACCCTTTGATGTAGAAGAGGAATCAAAATCAGATGAGGAAGGTTCAAAAGATGAATCTCTTGTGGAGTCAGAGGAGGATGATGATGAAGAAGAAGAAGATTTTGAAGAGAAGGAAGGTAAAACATGGGATGAATTAGAAGCAAAATCCAAAAATGCAGATAATGAAAAAGGAGACGAGTCTTATATTGAAGAGGAAAGGTGAGAACGAAAGGTAAAAGCTACAGGGAAGTCTCAGGCACCTGATATTAGAGATTCAAGAGGAATGCCTGCTAAGAGGCATACAGTCAAATGAATTGAGTTCATCTACATCCTTCTACTATTTATTCATGCACATAGATAGTCATCTTGTAATCATAATATTTGAGCTCTATTTACTCATCCTATGCATCAATAAACAACTCAACACAAGAGATGCAAATTGACACATTAACACAAAAATATCCAACTAAGTTATTGAAAATCATCTATTGATACCTCGTTCTCCATCCAAATTACAAAATCGTTCCACTTTTTTTTTCGTAACATATTCTTTTCAAATTGCTTTGGATGGCGACCATATTTCTTCTCCTGTCAAAACATGGCACATGGACTAGTTAACTAATTAATATGCAATCATTTACTTTTTCCAGCAAAAAAATAAAATCATTTAACATATTAAATATACTTACAAATATACAGATCGAGGTATGTAAACCTTTCTGGCCACTGTGATGCGTGGCACGAAGTTTCCCAAGTCTAGCCTTGGAGGCCTTGTCCTGAAACATATACTAATTCAATTTAACTATACACAAATAAAATTTAAATATCGTTTAATAAATTTGATATAATCTTATGAGAAAATTCAAATACCTTCGTACTCTCCTCACTAGACTTCCTCTGTGCATCAAACTTCTGATATTATTTTACAAGCTCTCTCCATACTTTCACACTTACATCAATTGGTCTTTTTTTCTACCTTAGCTGAGGAGAGATTTTTTTATCTTCTTTGTTTGGTTGCATCAAAATCTCTCGCAGTTTTGAGACATTTGTAGCTTTATCTTCTTTACAGACCAACCTATGCCAAAATCAGTCTCCATGTCATGGATAACTTATTTTTTAGGTGCATGGGTATCTTTGAGAATGGAAAATGTAGATGGCCTTTGAACCGTTGAAGGAATGATTCCTTCAACCTATTCACAAACATTTTCCCAACATCCATCATTCAGACTTCCTCTGAAAGCACCTCGTATTTTATCTTTGTATTGTAGCTACCAATGCAAGATTGAAAACATGGCATGGTGGAAGAAGTTTATGTCCCAGGAGTGGAAGTATCTACTCACTGTTCCACATTCTTAGAGTTTACTATCATTAATTTCCTTCTAGATCTTTTGCTCGATCCAAGACTAGTTGGGGAATCAATTGATTCCCTTTGACACAATTGATTTGTTTGCAATGTTTGAGGGGCATTAATAGATTGTTTTTCTATGTATCTGGCAATTGTTGTCCAGTCCACATTAACCAATTTTTTCACTGCCTCTACCCCCAATATGGAAGCCAATTCCTCTTTATCTTTGTTAGTGTCATGTCCCTATATATATATTTAAATTATATTTCTTCTTTTAAATTTAGAAATAAAAAAGTAAAAAGTAAAATTCAAAGAAACAATTGAAACATTTACCTTATTGTGGCCAGAGTTTGTTGACAATGCTCACTTCCCTCCACTGCTTGACATTTTGAGGCGACCTAGGGAAAATTATTTTCGTCCAGTTTGTGGAGGCAAATGAAGTACACACTGTCAGGTATGAAAGTTTTGTTTTGTGGGAAAATATGTTAGTTGGGTTTGCTTAGTGTTGATAACCTAGGGAAAATAAGTTTTCTCAGTTTGCTTAGTGTTGATAACCTTATCATGAAAACTCTTTTATAATGCAATCTTGCACGAATTTTTCATGGCATCGATGACTATGGCGGTTAGGAAAAACCAAGCAATTCACTATTTCCTTGATACCCAGGTTAGGGAAAGAATACAAAGGCATCCTCGCATCGTGCTATAATATTTTGAGCCAAAGCTCAAATGGGTAGGATAAATTTTTTTGTTGGTTTCTCAAAGGTTCTACAATTTATAATGATGGGACAATTTATAGGTTACCTGGACTAGTTAGGTCACGAACCAGTAAACAATCACAAATTCAAATGCAATGCAAAGAGCAATAAACAATCATGAATTAAAGCAAGAAAAAAAATTGTAACCTTACCTATGGTGTTGCAAACTAAATCAAATTTCTTATCAGTTGTTGGTAGCACCCTGTTCTCTTCCTTCATGTGGCATTTTTCCCTTTTTTGTCGTCTGATTTCTTCCTTTATGCGGTAAAGTTTTAAATTTTTTAGTTTTATTTCATTAGTCGTCACTTTAGTCAGTGTTAGTTAATGCCAACTTTAACGCCAACTTTTGGTGGTTAATGTAATATGTTTGGGACGTATAAGGTGGCATCAAGTGCACCTAATTTAGCACCTATCATTGTTGTATAACATGACTATTTTCATTGTTGTGTATCATAAGATCCAGAGTGTTGGAAATAATTCCAACTCCTGCCTTCTTTTTTGTGACCACCCTTGTCCCATGGCTCCTTCATCAGCTTGATGCAGTAGAGCGATTTTTACCGTGGTCTTGCAAGGTGCTTCATCCTTCTCGGCAGTAGTGCGGTGAAAATTTTTGTGGTAGTACGTGAGTCTTCCTTATGTTTCTGACGGTGTTAAGGTGACTCCCATAGTCCTGCAAGTCTTCTACCATTGGCATGCAGTAGTGTGGTGACCACTGCTATCCCATGACTCCTTCATTAGCTTGGTGCGGTAGAGTAGTTTTTACCGCAGTCCTGCAAGTTGCTTTTTCCTTCTCAACAGTAGTGTGGTGAAAGCTTCTATGGAAACATTTTTATTCATAGAGGAGGCCATGGAGAGAGGACGTGGACGATGTAGAAATACTAAATCATTGAGAGGAAGTGGGTGGAAATAAATGAGAAAACAAAATCTGTAGATACAATAGAGGTAAGAAGAGATTTAGCAACCTCAACCAAAGGAGGAAGGTGTTTATGAATTCACAAATGCTACAACATAGAGGAGATAAAGTCATTTTTTTGTCCATGAGGCCTCTAAGGTCAAACTTATTGGCTGAAAATGCATAGGAATCATGATTTAATGTGATTCTATGATCAATGGAAAAGTTTGAAAATTAGGATAACCAAAACATGATATCAATATGTCAAATATATGACTAAAGTGAGGTTTTGTGTTAGATAGCATATTTGTTGAAATGTTGTAATTGGTGTACTAAACATTATTTACTATGTTGTGTATTATAGGGGTGAGATGAGGCCATGGCAATAGATCGTGTCATATCAAATGAGGGCACAACAAATGAAGTGGGACATTAGGTACTCAAATTTTGACTTAATTTAGGAAAAAATGATTTGATGGCATTTTGTCATACATCCATCTTTTTTCATAGTATTATTGAAATTTATAATGTATTATCCAATCTTCACATAAATTAATGCATGTTGTTGATTATTTTAGATGGGGATTGGACCAAATGCAAAGCCTAAGTGTTCAACTAGAAAAAGAATAAGATATGTACGTGGGCGTGGACCTAAAACTATTAAATCATGTAGACAACAATGGGTGGAAGAGGATATGACAATGGATACTACAGACACAATAAATGATTGCACTGAAGAAGAGGTAGGTCAGGACTATAGTACATGGGATGAATACTTTGAGAAAATTGTTGTTTGTGGATGTTTTGTATGTCGTGGAAAGAAACAATTCAAATGAGCAATTGTACAAAGACATTACATATATTCAATGGGCTTCCAATCGATAGTATGCCTCCTACAATCGATTCAAATCCAATAGGAATTATGGTGAGGAATTTTCCAATTTGATATAAATAACATGTATACTTCGTTTAAACATTGTTTTATATTATTTAAATAGCTCTTTTTTTCTTAATGGATACATGCAGGATAAAGTTACTGGTTTAAAGTTTTCTAGATCACCGACTTCCAGCCTAGAGGGCAATGATAATTTATCAGATGATACATCTAACAAAAATATGTGCCAATATACCAGCTCAGAAGATGAGGAATTGATGGAAACAAGTAACAGAACAAGGACCAGTGTGAAGATGCATAATTTGCTTAAAGACAAGGGGAAGGTGGACTACATACCCTATGAGAATGAATGTGATGGAGATGATGGATTTCCCTTGAGTTTGAGATCAATTTACAAAGAGAAATTTGATCGTCGACTATATTGTGCTTGGCCTAGTGATCAACAACTACCTAGAGTGTATGAGGTGTTTCAATTTTGGGAATACATCTACATGATACGACCCTCCAATATTCATGGAGCGAATCTAGGCCTCTTTATTTTAAAAAATGTACATGTGGGATCCAAACATAGAAACAATTCAAAACAAACCACTCGGATATTAATGCCATATTATGGTCCATCATATTATAGTGGTGAATGGAGAAGGTTGGCAGAATATAAGCCTAGCATGTTAGCATATGGTCTAATTTTGAATATGTATACACATCTTCACCAATTGGAAAGTGGAAAAGAAATGAATATAGAGGTCATCTTATGTATATAGATGGACGTACATACACACACAAAAATATTGTAGGATTTATAAATAGTAGTAAGGGAAGGGACCCTACTGTAAGACCGAATTGTCAATTTGTTGAGGTTATAAATGATAAAGATGGAGATATGGAAAGAGAGGTTGATAGATTGATAATGGTTGAGGCTATTATGGACCTTACCATTGGGGATGAGTTATTGATTGATTACCCATTCTTAAAACACAATCTTGCGTGAAAGAAGAGGGAAGAACAAGGTCTCCCCAAGGATGTTCTTAAGGGTAGAAAACCAAAGAATAATAAATGAGTGTGGACTAATGTTTTATAAACTATGTTGTCAAAATTGTGTTTTATAGCAATTATTGTATAAAAAAGGTAGTCTATAAAATAATGTTCCATTATTCAATTGATGTATATATGTTCATACAATTTATATAATGTCTAATATATGTATGTCTCTCATGTGTAGGTATTTTTCTATAAACATATTTTGGACCTAAAATGGATATTTTTCATACATTATGATCCAAGATTAAGGCATGTATTTGACGATGCATTAGTGGATACTGAACAAAAAAATGATGGCCAACAAGATGAGAGAGAGGGAGTAGAGAAAATTAAAGAAATTGACATCCGTGATGATGTTGAAGATCGTTATGTTCAAGCACAAGAAGACAACAATCCAGAGTTAGATGATGTTATGGAAGACAAAAATTTGGATGGTATAGAATATGACATTGTAGCAGACAATAATGTTAATGACCAACACTTCTAAATTTTCAAAATTATTTGCAATCCATGTTTAAAAAAGGATGATTCTTATGGCCTAAACTTTGAAATGCTTTAGTAATATTATATTGTACTTGGACAATTGAAAACCGGTTTTATACTCCTAGCAAGCTTTTTTATTTTTCATTATAATTATAGACCAAACAAAATTTGCAGGGATGGCCTTTTACACCAATCTTAATTTGTATGAAGTTCACAAACATGTTGTCAAGCAGTAATTTCCTTTCATAAATAGGAAATGTAAAGGCTTCATTTAAGAAAAGATAAGTAGTCTCTTTATGAGGGTAATCCACATGCAAAAAGTAAAAAGCACATAAAAAAACAATTGTATAGTAGAAAATCAGATTCAATCGGTTATGTCTTATTTCACTTGCACACTTATTTGAAAGACATAGGGTATTCACCATACATTTCCCTTGACAAAGCAAACATGTGCTTTCATTTATTTTTACTGTATATCTCAGAAGTGAAATTGTTGTTACATAATGATTCACTGAGAAAATAATACATACAAAAAATACAAAGAAAATGTTTGTAATTTAACATGCAACCTACTATGTTGTGCTAAAAGGAATCAAGATTGACTAGGACAAGTAATAAAAATAAAATTTTGATAATTGTACTTAAAAGTGAACAGGATATGAAAAGTGTGGACAATGATGGTGCTGAAATTGAAAACCCTGATTTTGATGATATTGTTGTTTATGTCATTCAAGATAAAGAGCATATACAATTTTATATACATAGAAAATGAAGATTTGAAACTAGTAAAATGAAAATGTAAACATTGTAAGATTTTTCCTTAAACAATAATTCACATAGTCACTTATAAAAAAGGGTGAAGCATTTTTTATTCAAACTTTGTTTTATTTAATAGACATAACAGTAAAAGAATATTTACAAGTACAAGAATATATACACTATTTCATAGAAAATAAGGAATGTTTAATAGAATATACAAGTACAAGAATATATCATCATCATCATATCCTTAATTAATACCTATTGCAATATCCTTAAATTGTTCAATCTTTGGTATGAATTGTTGGCAGAAAAAAATAGGATTACTTGGATGCTTCTTCCATTCATTTTGTATCAACATATGTTTGTGAAGACACAAAAGTTAATAAAATATTAATGCACGTAACTCACAATTATTTAAATAAGCAACTTTGTTAACTTTATTATTTTTAAATAGTTTCCATTTTTATGTTGAACATGTAACAAGGCAAAATAAGCTCAAAAAAATTAGCAGCTCTACCAACATCTACAATAAATGCTTTACTGTATCAGCATATTCATTCACATAAGCACAGTATTGAGGCTCAATAACTGATATTCATTCAAATATAAGAATAAATAAGTATGGAAAACATAAGAAAAATATATAATGATAACACAGTCATGGAGAATCTCTAATAATAAGATGTTCTCCATTATATTGCTTCAATTGATATATATTAATAATAGAATTCTTCAAAATGGAAATTATATATGATGATGATAATTTAAAAATAGGCCTTGGTTTCCTATTTATATAGGAAGCAACAAGCTACAATCCTTTTATGAAAAGAAATGACCTTTCATAACTTCTTCTTTTACTAAGAACTATTTAATTAGCATAATTAAGGAAATAACAAGACTTAAGACATTTTGACATATGGTTCCATTATTCAACATAGAAGAATCATGATCATTGATCTGGTAAAGTCTTCCTCTCCATGATGAACGTCCAAATGCTCTAGCCTCAGTGTCCTATTCTTCTAAAACCAAATACTTTTCCTCCCACTAATACATCATAAAATTTGATGACCACTTATATTCTTGGATCTTTTGCATGTTTACAAGATGATTTTTCCATTAACTATCTAGTAATTCCTTTGTATCATTGAAAAAATTTAGGTATCCCACATCAAGAACAATCAACCCATCCATGATCTGATTTAGCTTGGGAAGATAGGTATCATCATCCTCCTGTATATGAGTTACACACTTATGAACAACCTGACTGAATTCTTTCTTCCACTTATCCAAGTCCTCCAACTGATCACCATCTCTCATGATTTCAGGTATATACCATTGTTTGTAGGTATGGAATAAATCCATTCGTGTTACAATATTTTTATCAAACCCTTGTACATACTGAAATTCATCAATAATCATCTTCACAGTTTGTTCAGTTGGATTTAATGTTGTGGGTGCATCAGGACTTCTTTGTAGAACTTTGCATAACTTAGCCAAAGTGTGGTGAATAGGCTGCCACCTTTTGAACAAAGGATCTAATACAAGCATATGTGTCTTTATTTGATCCATTGCCTGCTGAAGTGTTTTATAACTATCATGCACATTCTCCAGTTCATCCATAACTGATTTTATCCTATGCTCAAGAACCTTTTCCATAACTTTACAAATTCATCTTTTCACTTCATCTTGGGTTTGATTGTTGGCTTTCTTTACACCATCCACTTCCTTCTCTGGAGTTTTTACCTATTCTGCAGAAATGTTCTTCACAATATCCATTGGAGCAATAGAAGGCCTGTATAACACCATCTCCTTGCTTTGTGAGGGTCCTGCTCCTCTTAATTGTTCTTTCAATTTGACATTCTCCATGAATAGTTTATTAACTTCATCATTTAGGAACCTTTGTTCCTTTTCATACTCCTTCAATTTGTCTTCTAATCCCTTAACAGTTGCTCAAGTGAACATGGTTAAATGCATGGTCATTGTGGCTGCCTCCAAAGGGGTGGTATCTTGTATTATCCTTACTATCACTGCCCTTTTCATCCCTTGAATTACATCCAATAATTTTGGCTTCTTTGTATTTTTCTGTTTGATCCATATGTCTAGGGTTTCAATCTTTGGGTTATACCCAGTTCCACTCACACCTTCATTAAAGTCAAATTCTACAACTAGCATTGGATCTTCCTGAGCCCACACTTGATCAAGCATAAACATTTTCTTTAATTCCAAGCCAGGGAAAATGAGCACATTGCTCTTCAAGACCATTTCTCTAGCCTTATGGGGGCTAATGTCAATGTTGTCAACTCTTAATTCCTAGAAAGTTTGTGCTACCATTTCATTTTTCTCTAATTCTTCAATTCTTGCTTCAGCTAATTACATCCTCTCTTGAAATTATTTTATCTTCATCTTCATCCAGAAATCCTTAAACTCAAGAGTCTTAATGAATTCATCATCTTCTCTAAATCTCCTGGCTGCAATTTCCCTTTCATCGTACCTCTGTACTTTTTTTTTCTACATCACCCATCCTTTCCTCATGTTTATGGGCATTGGTATTAAGGATGGGCTGATCAACTTCAATATCACCTTTCAATGGTTGTAGTATTGTAGCCACTTCCTCAGTATCGCCCAACTCTTCAGTATCCTCATAAGGTACTAACTGCTTAATGCTTCCTATCTTCTGTCTTTTGGGAGGTAACTACTCCATGGGAGGCTCAGAGGTTTCACCTGGGGTATGCTCTGCAGTTGCACCACTATGATGTTCTTCGAGATATGCTTCCTTCTTTATGTATAAGTCTTCAAATCTACCAATTATCAATTCTATCCTCTTGATGGGGTACTTTTCCTCAATAAAGTATCTTAGGAAATCCTTGGACCTCTGCTTCATCCTTTCTTCAACCTTCTTCATATATTCCCATTTTTTCCTTCTACTAAATACATCAGTATAAGTAATGCAGTTCCTTATGATATCTTCTTCAAAATCCACTTGGTGTGGCACTGCCATTTTGGTAAGAAGATTGTGCCTTATGTTGTTCATATGATTTTCAGTGTCAAAGGCTCTTTCTTTTCTATATTTCAATGCATATCTTGTCTTCAAATAATATTATAACTCCTCTAGTGTATCTGAGCCCACATTCTAATCTTCACACTTGGTTTGGTTTGGCAGGAAAGTTCCTTTCTTTTGCTTGTGCATTACATCTTTCTCCATCCACATCATTTTCCACATAAATTAAAGAAATGCTAATCTGAGGGGCACAAATTTTGGCAGTATGTGTGGAACAACAGGGCATCCATAAACTCTTATTATTGTAACTTTCGAGAGGAAGAACCAATCTCCAAAATTGTGTGTATGACCCTACTCTGGTCTTAAAGCCAAAGGTCTCACTAGTTGCAACATTTTTGTTGACAATCTTGGTATGGCATACCCAAGAACTCTAAGGATTCTATGTACAAAGTCTTCGTAGAATACAACAAAGCTTGAATTCTTGCATTGAATGTCCCAAATATAGTACCATTTCTGGATAGGTGTGGGATTCCCTTGCTCATCTACTATAGCCAAGTCCATTCTTTTAGTCCAATGGTCCCTATTCTGGTACAATATCAGATGACATAGTAGGGAATAGTGTCTAAATATAATTAGTGCTCTATCCTCTATAACTTGGGAGAATTCATCATCAATGCCTTCTCAAGGTATGAAGCAAAGTCATATTCAATATTAGTTTCATGGTTTTGAATTCTAATGGATGTCATAATTAGGCCTATTGGCATTTTATCTTGAGCATCTATCCCCAACACTTGGCAAAGAGCTAAATATGTATTCACAAAGTAATACTAAAAATATGTCACATTAAATGGTTTAGTAGTGGTAGTAGAGATGGGGAATGTTTTGTTACCAATGCCTCTTTTCATATATAGGGGTACCTCATCACTTCTATAAGTCTTTTTTAACCTAGCATAATCCTTCTCACTTTTTTGTAGGCCTATCTTGGTCAGAGCCTGCTTGTTTAAGCCAAAACACTCAATGATGGCTTTTCTGGTTACTTCTACCAATAATGTGTCATTTGGAAACCTTACTATTTTGGTAGCTGAGTGATAGTGTTTGGCAAGTAGTCTAATAAATTCTACATAAACAAACACATTTGGGAAAATCAACCTTGCTATATCCAACATCCAAGTGTTTGACACTAGAATCTTCTAATTTCTCTTACTGTAAAAATACCAAAATAGGTCCCATCCAAATTTGGAAATGAGGACATCCCTACAAATTTGTGCTGTGTTCATGAGAAAATTCTTATTACCCTCTTTAGTAGACCCTGGAAGTATATCTAATATGGACTGATGGAGTGGTCTCTTCTTTACTTTAGGTTCTTCATCTTTAATTTTAGGCTAACTTTCTTTTACTTCTAATTTTTTTCTTGTAGGAGGCATCTTCAATTTTCTCTACTATGGCTTTAGATGACAAAACCTTGAAAGATTTTTTATATTAACAGAGCTCTTTCAGAGAGTTTTCGTGCACTTACCCAAGTATATCATGCTTGCAGGACTTATTCTTCTCATATAATTAGCTCCTACGCTAGTGCACTGCAATTGAGTGTGATATTGGGAAAAATCACTTATCTTTGGATGGCATTGTATTCATTCATATTAGTTTTGGCAACTCTTAACAATTTAATAGCATTTAATTTTGGCAATTGATGTGATTTTCTACATTTATTGTTGTAAATTGTAATGATGTCATGTTTAACGCACTACTCCCTTGTCAAGGCTTCTTGTTGCGGGGTTTCGGTGTATACCGCTCTACCACATATGTTGCTCACCATCTCGATGTTATAGCAGTGTATGCTTTTGATCATTACTTGAAGAGTGTCGATGAGACAATCTTATTTTCCTTACCGATATCTCAATGTCTCATCGACATTACTTTTTAATATCCAAGAGTTGCGTTTCATCGAGCACTTTTAGATATACCTTGTTGATGTGAAATAAGTGATTCTCTCCTTGATATGCCCGTATCTTGTTGACATTTCACTATTTTACATCATTGATGAGACATATAAATAAGTCTCTTCAACATAGGGGTGTCTAAATCGACACTAAACCTGAAGCTAAACTTGAAGCCAAAGTTGGAGCTAAAAGCGACACTAAACTCGAAGCTAAACTTGGAGCTAAAGGTGACGCTCAAGGCAACACTACACTCGAAGCTAATATCAACGCTAAAGACGGTGTTACTTTAGGCACTAATTAGCACCTAAACTAGCACCAACTGTATTGTTCAGGGCAATAAATGCCAAAAATTGTGCCATCCTGATAAATAGTGCTAACATTTTCAAAAAATTGCCAAAAAATACATTAAAATAGTGGGTGGAAGCAAAAAACAGCGCAAAAAAAGTAGCAAATCACAAGGATTTGTTGTAGTGATTCAAAACCACCCAATAACTTTGAATTAAAAACCTGTTCAAGTATTTACTAAGTTTCAACAACAATAAAAGAAAATATAATGAATAGAATAATTGGAAACAACATCATAATTGCCCAACCATTACAAAGAAAACTAAGAGTATGAATGATTTTTCCAAGATTCATAATTCAGTTGCTAGCCTTAGAAAAACAAACACTTCCACAAACATCTATAGATAATTGACAAGTGTCCTAATATCTTGCCACCATTGGTTCAAATTATCCATGCCAAGATCAGAATGTGTAGCACATGTAAAGATGGTCACAACATGACACTACTTTATTAGCCATTGCTATAAGATTATCCAATAATGTAAGATATGGTATCACCATGGGTCCACAACAAAAAGGAAAATTTTGCATTGAAACCTAACTTTTTCCAAGTCAATATCAAAAGAGAATACATAAAATCTCTTCAACAAATGGAATTTTAAAAAACCTATCTACTGACATATGGACAACTACAAAAACCAAAACTAAATAGAAGAAGCATACACAAACAAGGGTCTATAATGTGACAAGAAAAATCTTAAATGTTATTTCTACCTTAAATTCAGTTAGCATTATACCTGGTTGGTGTCCAATGCCCCTCTTAATCTCCATCATTGCATGTGTTGATTCAAATGGTAAGATAACAAATAATTAGGTAGAGATCAAATGCACTTACAACACTACTTGAAAAAATAGTTGATCAAAAATTAAAATAAAGAATGAGAATATCTGATATAGTTGTAAGTATTTTGCAAATCATCCTTATTTCCCATATGAGCCTATGGCCTAGCTGTGACTACACAAGTTAAGAGAGAGGCACTGGAAAATCAATAATACAACAAGAGATGCAAGCCTTCTTGTTGAAGTATATAAATATTCTAACCCTTCAAAAGTGTCGTAATCAATACAACAAAGGGACATAAAGCACACACCTTGCATGACTGTACCAATTATTTCTAACCCTTAAAAAGAATTCTAATCAACTCCAACAATAGAAGTCTTAGAAAGAGCACTTATTTATATCGAAAGCAAAAGGAATATACCATGTGTAAATTTCAATACAACACTACTTGCAACAAATATCTTAATTAATAAGTTCAGGCTTCAAAACTGCAATTAGTGAAGAGAAAATTTGAGAAGCATACCAAATATGTTGAGTCCCAATCTCACATATATTGGTTTAGAGAAACCATCGACAAACTGAATAAACCACCAAGTGATGTAGAAAGTTATTGCAAATAGAAACATAACCACACTGCAAAATTATGCTCAACATTTCAATCCACATAATCAACTACTACACGTTTCAATGTAAATTAATGAAGCCCAAATCCTTATTAGAACTAGAACTTGCAATGAAAGAAATGGTCTATCAATTGATAGGTTTCACTTCATTGTGCAATGCAATAAATGGAAAAAAATTCTTCTTACCATCCACTCATGAATGTTTTTGAAACTGAACTCTACAAAATAGCATAAAAATCTTGGTCAATTCAAAACCACCCAACAACTTTGAATTTAAAACCCGTTCAAGTATTTAATAAGTTTCAACAACAACAAAAGAAAATATAATCAATAGAATAATTGGAAACAACATCATAATTTCCCAACCATTACAAAGAAACCTAAGAGTATGAATGATTTTTCCAAGATTCATAATTCAATTGCTAGCCTTAGAAAAACAAACACTTCCACAAACATCTACAAAGAATTGACAAGTGTCCTAATATCTTGCCACCATTGGTTCAAATTATCCACACCGAGATCAAAATGTGTAGCACATGTAAAGATGGTCACAACATGACACTACCTTATTAGCCATTGCTATAAGATTTTCCAACAATGTAAAGATATGGTATTACCATGGGTCTACAAAAAAAAGGAAAATTTTACATTTAAACCTAACTTTTGCCAAGTCAATATCAAAAGAGAATACATAAAATCTCTCCAACACATGGAATTTAAAAAAACCTGTCTACTGACATATGGACAACTACAAAAACTAAAACTAAACATAAGAAGCATACACAAACAAGGGTCTATAATGTACAGGAAAAATCTTAAATGTTATTTCTACCTTAAATTTAGTTAGCATTATACCTGGTTGGTGTCCAAAGCCCCTCTTAATCTCCATCATTGCATGTGTTTCTTCAAATAGTAAGATAAGAAATAATTAGTTAGAGCTCAAATGCGCTTACAACACTACTTGAAAAAATAGTTGATCAAAAATTAAAAGAAAACATATTTTTTAATTGATTAATTATGTGTAATTGGCTTGCATGCATTTTTATTTTCAATTAAATCTAAAAATACTATCTCTTAACAAATTAAAAGTCTAAAACTGAATTAGGGGGTAAATATTCCATCTTATAGCTTTTGGCTAATTCATTTGCAATTTATTGTCCATCTCCAACAGTTTAAGAGCTGTTACACAACATTCTTCTTCACCTATGACTGGTTGGTTAGTAATATATATTGTAGAGGAATTAAAAATAAATAAATAAATGATCAAGTTAGTAAAGAAAAGTAGAGATGTGAATATTTGTTTCTCTTCACCCAATCAGTAGAGAAAAGTAAAAAGAATATTTTAGCATCCAATCATGGAGGAGTTTCTTCTAGATGCGACCGACATATAATGTTCAAAAACAAAAACATGAAACAACTAATTATCATTTAAAATTTATAATAAGTAATAAGTTGAGCTCATAGAAGATTTTTCTTTTTACTGTATCCCAACAAAAATGTAAGCCAATAGGAAATCATACCCAATATCTCTGCATTTTCCATTTAGAATCTACGTACAATTTCAAAATGCTCATTTCTAGATTTCAAGCTAGTGTCTATCAAAATTTAAACACATGTACAAAGGTCGCATTAGACAATGCACCTTGATGGAAAACCACATAAAATACCGTATGAAAAAGTCAGACCTTTTGTTAAATATATTACAGTGTGAATAACCATTTAAGGCCTGACTAATATCTTATTCATTAAGAATTTGTACCATTTCATTGGTTGTACTCTAGTCTATAGCAAAAGTGACCTCTCATAGTATAAGTAGACCATTCTAGGAGTTTGATCTTGCAAAACCAACTTCTTTTATTTATCCTTAATTTCTATAGGGTGACAACTTCAAGAAGGAAAGACTTCAAGCTTAAGCTTATTGGGAAATTAGAATACAAGAGTAACTTGTGGAGAGTAGAGGAGATAACAATGAAGAAATCAACCACTCTTTCTATTTTGGCAATGTTGTGGATAATGTCAGTTCTAGCTGATAGATATGGTGGACTGAAGGTGGGTTATTATAGTCATAGATGTCCCCAAGTTGAATCCATTCTTAGCAGAACAGTCTCAGAGGCTCTAATAAAGGACCCCACTTTAGCTACGGTTATTATATAAGGATGCATTTTCATGATTGTTTTGTGACAATAAGTAATTGAATTTATTTAGTCTAGATTTTTGGATTGATTTTTTTTTTTGCATCAACGTTTCATATCATACTTCATTTTGTGCACTTTTTTGCATCAATATTTCACATTATACTTCATGATTCATCATCAAAATACTGTACAAATAGAGAAGAATGATTTAATTTCCTATAAGATTTAAAAATGAGTAAAATGTGATACAATAATGTTATCATGTGTGCAGGGTTGTGATGGATCAATTCTTATAGACTCCTGATGGGTAGGGGTTGGATGGAAACACTCACTGTTCCATGCTTTGGATCTTGGTTAGGAAGACCCTATGGTGTCACACTCCACCACCTTAACCTATAGGACCTACTTCTTGTGTAGACTCCCCTGGTTCACTTTTCCAACCCAACCATCAAGTATTATGCTGCCAACCAAGCCAACCTTGAGGCAATGCTTCAACACCTCCTTAGCCCTTAATCAACCCTAAAGGCTAACCTATCCTCAACACACACTTTGATCTTGCAGGGGTGTATAAATGTCTTAAGTGGCTTCAAAAAAACCTCCTAGGTTTCTTGAAGGTTCTCCAAGACTCCACATTCCCATCGCTTTCACCAAACCCTCAACTAGGGTTAAAAAGGCTACTAGCCCTTGAGCCCCAATTAGGCCTCCATCTCTGAGAAAACTGGTCTTTGCTAAAAAAATTCCCAAAGGACACTCACTCTTTCTTTGAGATTCTTGGTTCAAATGATTACCTTTCAAGGATTTTTTAGGTCTTAAGCCTCAACTGACCGTACAAAGCTTGAACTTGAAAATGAACATTTCCTAGGGTTTTTAAGCCTCTGTCTGGCTGCTTTCAAACTGTCTACTAGTTCTCACATCAAATGAACTGATGGATCCTTCTCCTTCATACCATAACTAGGTAAGACACTTACCTACCACCTCAAAAAGGAATTTTCCCAAGAACTTGACCCCTGCAACTTTTTTGTGCTTTGTACCTCTTGCCTTTCTAGCCGGGCACCATTCTGGCTCGCCTAGGGCAAGATATTTCTAATAGCTCCTAACCTTTCTCAAACCCTACAACCTACCATATGTACAAACATGGAGTCTAGGCACTATTCCCAATGGGCCGTACAATTTGTACAGTGGGAAGGTGGTCTAGCACTCCATTCTCTTCAACTTGTCTGGTTTAGACCAACAACAGGGTGCACACAAAACTATTTACAAATAGTGATTAGAAATGAATAAAAGAACTAAATAAAGGCACAAAAGACTAGAAGACTAACAACACCACATCCTTTGTACAAAAAAGTAATAAATTCAACCCATTAAAGATCTTCTTGAAGCAAAAATCAGAAAAATGACCCACAAAAATTATCTTTTCTTCAATTTCATAAAGTCACACTACAATGTTGATGCTTCCAACCTAACATTCAGGTTGAGGCATATCTTAAATAGATTTTAAAAATAGTTAGACTCCTTAGGTCAGTCATGTAAGACATCAAATGTCAAAGTTGTAAAATGCACTGTGTTTTTCAACTTTTGCCAAATGTTAGCAACGTAAGCAAGTTTTGTTCCTAAACTTATCCATCCTCTTCACTTCTTATTCTACTGATCACAACAGATCAAGACTTATTCATAAACCTCAAATGCTAACTAGATGGTCAACATGACCTTCAAAATAACATAACCAAACAAAATTCAATCTAGATTGCTCCATTGCCTAGTGTTTCCTAGGTGCTCCTGCACCATTCTCCCCCTCTCTACACAAACACTAAGGAATGTGAGGAGAGACTAGTAATGTGAGGAGAGACTAGTGATTCATCAATTTACCTACTTCTTGAACTCAGCTTCATCTACCCAAGTAGCCTCAGATTCATGTTTGTTCTTCCATTTGATAAGATGCTCCATATACACCTTATGCCTTGTAGATTTCTTCACTCTTGACTCCAAGATTCTCTTTGCTTGTAGCTTTTCTGGAGTAGGTAAGGCTATGTTGCTTACATCCTTGAAGATCTCCCTATTGTTCTGATCTAAGTCACTGACTGATCTGTTATATCTGATCAAATCAACTACATTGAACACTGGTGAAATTCCTAGATCTGCAGGTAACTCCACCTTGTATGCATTTTTCCCATACTTGGCTAACACCTTGCATGGTCCTACTCTTTTCATCTAAAATTTGGTTGATGTACCCTTCTGCAACCTGGATTTGTTGAGGTGAACCATGACATAATCTCCTATTGCAAATTGCAAATCTTTTCTTGATAAATCTACCTTATCGTTCAATTTTTGAGTAGCCTCGGTGACTGTCTTCTTTACCTGCTCCTGAATCTCCTTCATGGTCTGAGTGAAATCCTCTGCATTTCCACTCCTATGCTCCATAGCTCCAAGATCTCTGAGCTCACACACACCTCTTGGGTGCATCCCATACACTATTTCAAAAGGACTCTTCCCTGTGGTCCTATCCACACTGTCATTATATGCATACTCAGCCTATGAGATAACCATGTCCTAGGTCTTTCCATAATCTTTGGTTAGGCACCTTAGAAGGTTACCCAACACCCTATTAACCACCTCTATTTTCCCATCGGTTTGAGGATGGTAAGCTGATCCAAAGGATAAATTGGTGCCTAATATGCTCCATAGAGTTTTCCAAAAATGACTCATGAACTTCACATCCCTATCTGAGACAATGCTCAAAGGCGATCCATGGATCCTGAAAACTTCCTTGAAGAAAAGGTGAGCAATATAACTAGCATCATGTGTGGTCTTGCAAGGGATAAAGTGACTCATTTTACTAAATCTATCTACTACCACATAGACACTGTCAAACCCTGTCTTAGTCTTGGGGAGTCCTACAACAAAATCCATGCTAACACACTCCCATGGTCTGTTGGGAATGGATAGAGGTTGATACAAACCTGCATTGCTAGCTCCCCCTTTGGCTTTCATACAAACTACACACTGCTCCACATACCTCCTGACATCTCTTGACAACTTGGGCCAATAGTAAAACCTTTGCACTAGTTCCATTGTCTTGTTGATACCAAAATGACCACTAAGACTACCATTGTGCTTCTCTTGGATAAGATTCTCTCTCATAGAACCTTTTGGCACACACAACCGATTTCCCTTGAATAAAAATCCACTTTACAATGTATACTCTGATGTATTGGCTATGAAAATGATTCTCAAAGTTAGTACATACCTTGTAAGCCTATGAGAAGTCTTCATCTTCACCATAGAGATCCTTGAAACTCTCTATTCCAATGCTCTTGATCTATATCTCTTGCCCTATCAGCAATCTTCTACTTAGTGCATCTGCCACCTTGTTCAACTGTCCCTTCTTGTTCTTGATGGTAAATGTGAAGGCTTGAAGATACTCCATCCACTTCAGATGTCTATTGCTCAATTTCTCTTGAGTGTTGATGTAACTAAGTGCTTGATTGTTAGTAAATACCACAAACTCTTTGAGTAGGAGGTAATGCCTCCATTTCCTAAGTGACTGTACTAAAGCATACAGTTCTAGATCATAGGTAGAGTACTTTTCCTTAGCTTCATTGATATTTTCACTAAAAAATGCTATAGGCCTGCCTTCTTGGTTGAGTACCCCTCCTAATACAACTCCACTAGCATCACATTCCACAGTAAACAACTTGTCAAAACTAGGCAATAAGAGAATAGGTCGAGTTGCCACTTCTTGTTTCAGTTTCTCAAAACCGTTCTTAGCTTCTTAAGTCCACTTAAACTTAGTCTTTAAACCACCTTTTATTGTATCTAGGACTGGTGCACAGATGCCACTAAAGTTCCTTATGAATTTTCTATAAAATTGAGCCAATCCATGAAAACTTCTTACCTTTGTCCCTATGGTTGGTGTAGGCTAGTTTAGGATAGCTTCCACCTTGCTTGGATCCATCTTCAATGATCCTTGGGATACTACAAACCCCAAATACACAAGCTCATATTTGAAGAACTCACATTTCTCTAGATTGATGGCTAACTTCTCTTCTTGCAATCTTCTAAGAACCATCTCCACATGCTTTAGGTGTTCTTCTGCTGTCTTACTAAAAATGAGTATATCATCAAGATACACTACCACAAATATCCCTGTAAAGTATTTAAGCACTTCATTCATGAGCCTAATGAATGTGCTAGGGGCATTAGAGAGGCCAAATGGAATCACTCTCCACTCATACAACCCATCATTTTTCTTAAAAGCTATCTTCCACTCATCTCCATCCTTGATTATGATCTGATGGTATCCACTCTTGAGATCCAAATTGGTAAAGTATTGAGCTCCTCCAAGACAATCCATCAAGTCCTTAATTCTAGGAATAGGGAACCTATACCTAATTGTGATTCTATTTATTGCCCTAGAATCAGTGCGTAACCTCCACTTGCCTCCTTTCTTGGTTGCTAAGACCACTGGTACTGCACATGGCCTGATACTCTTCCTAATCAATCCTTGATCCAATAACTCCTGCACTTGTCTTGCTACATCTAGGTTCTAATATGGGGTAAGCTTTTAGGCTACTTTGTTTGGAAATGAATCCCTTGGTATGAAGTCAATCTGATGACTAATGGCTCTTTGTGGAGGTAGGGTTGCTGGTGTTCCATCACTCACTATGTCCTTATACTTCTCAAGCAACTTCTGGACTGCTCCGGGTATGACTGTTTTCTCAGTCTTGTCCTCTTCCTTTGGTTGCACCATGACTACATATCCTTCACCTCCTTGTTGTAGGTTGTTAATGAACTCTTTCCCATTGTTTAATAAGACACTAGGTGTCTTTGACTGTCCTTCTTCCTCATCTGACAGTGACTGCAACTTAAATGTCTTTCCATCCTTCTTGAATGAGATAGTATTGGATTTTCCATCATAGATGGCACCTCCGTCATACTGCCATGGTCTACCCAATAGAAGATGGCATGCATCCATGGGTAACACATCACAAATCAGCTTGTCTTTGTATCCTCCAATGGAGAACTCCACTGTTGTCTGCTCATTGACAAGAACACTCTGTCCTTTGTTCAACCATGTCACCTTATAGGGATTAATGTGGGGTACCTTTTCCAACTTCAATTTCATCACCGCCTCCTCTGAGATTATGTTGTTAGTAGAACCTGAGTCCACTATAACCTTACACACCTTTCCAAGTATTTTGCACCTTACTCTAAATAAGGCTCTTCTCTATTTTGGCTCTTCCTTGATCGATTATCTAATCAAAACTCTACTAAACATCAGATTCTCCCCCACTTTTGATTCAATATGGCTAACCTCTGGTGATTTTACTTTCATGGTGTCCTCTTGAGCATATGCCACTCTCTTCTCAGTACTTGATGAAGATTCTTTCTTTGAGCACCTATAATTAGGATGACCTACTTGACCACAGTTATAACATTTCATATTGGCAAAGTATGAACTACTTTTGCCTGCTCCTCTTCCTCTATTTGAACCTCCTTGAGGACCTCTGCCTCTATTATATCCTCCTCTAAAAGATGTTTCACCTCCATGCTCTGTGAGTTTAGATTCTCCTTGGTTTCTTTGCTCAATTCCTCTACCTTGGTATCCACCTCTATGTCCTCTTTGATCTCTGCCTTTTCCTCTACCCTTAGAAGCCTATTCTTGTTTCCTCTTGCTTCTTTCCTCAATCTTAATAGCCAATTGATAGCATTGGTGCACTGTCTTGGGACTTAGAAGAGTCATCTCTTCCTGGATGTTCCATTTCAAACTGTTAAGGTATGTAGCCACCTTAAGACTTTCATCCTCTGTCACATTAGACCTCATACAAAGTTTTTGAAACTCCTCAGTATAAGTGTTCACATCTTGGTCTCTTTGCCTCAAGCTTTGTCTTTTCTTGTGTAACTAGATCTCTAATCATCTGGCATGTATGCTTCTCTCACTTTTGCAACCATACCTTTCCAAGTTGAGATAGGCTTCTTGCCTTCTTTTTCCCTCTCTGATCTTTTTCCCTCTCTTTTTGAATGAACTTCCACCATGTCAAGAAAAAACCTCTTAGTCTTGACTTGGCCACCTTTACCTTTTGTGCTTCAGTGACTCCATCACATTCAAAGTGGTTTTCCATTCCCTTTATCCAATCCATGACTAAATCAGCTTCCATTTTTCCACTAAACAGTGGTATGCCTTCAAGTACTTTTCCACTCAAGGCCTTCAATGCCTTGAAGAAAGGCTCTTCTTGCAAAATAGGGTCAGGTTCAGGGATCTTGTCTTCCTCTGCAACCTCTTCTTTCTTTGGTTCCCATCCTTCCAACTGCACATTACTCAATGCTTGCTCAAGTTGGGCTATTCTATCACTCATTAGCCTATTGTCTTCCTCCTATCCTTTGACCATCTTGGCCAATTCAGAATTTTTCACCATGATGGTAGAATCACTAGACTCAACCTTTGACATATGTTGTTCTATCCCAAATCTTTTTCTTGCTCTGATACCAATTTGATGGGTAGGGGTTGGATGGAAACACTCACCGTTCCATGCTTTGGATCTTGTTTAGGAAGACCCTATGGTGTCACACTCCACCACCTTAACCTATAGGACCTACTACTTGTGTAGACTACCCTCGTTCACCTTGCCAACCCAACCATCAAGTATTATTCTGCCAACCAAGCCAACCTTGAGGCAATGCTTCAACACCTCCTTAGCCCTTAATCAACCCTAAAGGCTAACCTATCCCCAACACACACTTTGATCTTGCAGGGGTGTAGAAATGTCTTCAATGGCTTCAAACCAACCTCCTAGGGTTCTTGAAGGTTCTCCAAGACTCCACCTTCCCATCGCTTTCACCAAACCCTTAGCTAGGGTTAAAAAGGCTACTAGCCCTTGAGCCTCAATTAGGCCTCCATCTCCGAGAAAAATGGTCTTTGCTCAAAAAATTCCCAGAGGAAACTCACTCTTTCTTTGAGATTCTTGGTTCAAATGATTACCTTTCAAGGATTTTTTAGGTCTTAAGCCTCAACTGACCGTACAAAGCTTGAACTTGGAAATGAACATTTCCTAGGGTTTTTAAGCCTTTGTCTGGCTGCTTTCAAACTGTCTACTAGTTATCACATAAAATGAACTAATGGAGCCTTCTCCTTCATACCATAACTAGGTAAGACACTTACCTACCACCTCCAAAAGGAATTTTCCCAAGAACTTGACCCCTGCAACTTTTTTGTTCTTTGCACCTCTTGCCTTCCTAGTCGGGCACCATTCTGGCTCGCCTAGGGCAAGATCTTTCTTACAGCTCCTAACCTTCCCCAAAACCTACAACCTACCATATGTAAAAACATGGAGTCTAGGCATTGTTCCCAATGGGCCATACAATTTTTACAATGGGAAGGTGGTCTAGCACTCCACTCTCTTCAACTTGTCTGGTTTAGACCAGCAATAGGGTGTACACAAAACTATTTACAAATAGTGATTAGAAATGAACAAAATAACTAAATAAAGGCACACAAGACTAGAAGACTAACAAAATCACATCCTCCATACAAAACATAAATAAATTCAACACATTAGAAGTCTTCTTGAAGCAAAATCAAAAAAATGACCCCCAAAAACTCTCTTTTCTTCAATTTCACAAAGTCACACTACAATGCCGATGCTTCCAACCTAACATTCAGGTCGAGGCATGTCTTAAATAGATTTTAAAAACAATTAGACTCCTTAGGTAAGTCATGTAAGACATCAAATGGCAAAGTTGTAAAACGCACTGTGTTTTTCAACTTTTGCCAAATGTTAGCAACCTAAGCAATTTTTGTTCCTAAACTTATCCATCCTCTTCACTTCTTATTCTACTGATCACAACATATTAGGACTTATTCATAAACCTCAAATGCTAACTAGATGGTCAACATGACCTTCAAAATAACATAACTTGGAAACAAAATTCAATCTAGACTGCTCCATTGCCTGGTGTTTCCTAGGTGCTCCTACACCAACTCCACACCTAGAAATAAATCTGAGAAAGAAGCGCCTGTAAATTTTAGGCTTTGTGGGTTTGAAGTGATCAATGAAGCAAAAAGGAAGTTAGAATCAGTCTTTCCTCAAGTAGTGTCCTGTTCTGACATTCTTGCATTTGTTGCATGAGATAGTTCATATGAGGTAACACTAAACTAAGAGGGATGAAATTGTAAGAGAGGGGGACTACCACATGCAAGACCCCAGGTCATGGAGGGTCAAGATGCGAGAGGCTGACCTAACTTACCTCAGCTAAGTGCAATTTTTAGGGTATGTAAGGCATGGGTAGTAAGGACCATAGGGCCTCTCAGCCACTCAACATGCCCAGAATGTAGAAAGAGGCTAGGTGAGCTAGTTTCTAGGCTTAACACTTTGTCTTGAAAAGCTCTCTGTTTGAGGATAGAAGCACAAAATTTGGACGATATGCTAGCATCCCGAAAGCGTGTTGTACTCTGTATGACCAGACAACAACAAAGATAAGTTCAAGCCACTAAAAACTAGCTAATAGCCCAACAATCTAACAAAAGGGCCAAAATGACATAACTAAGTAAATTAAATAATCTCTAATATTGTAAAGTGAATAAGAAAGAGTGATAAAGATGAGGAGAATCTCACCAATGAACTCTTTTTCCAACTGATCCTCTGAGAGCTCATACACCTACACACAACAAGAGAGAGAATTTTGGGTGGCTGTATAGGGGCTTGCCTCAGTTAGCCCCTTGTTTAGGTGTTTCCACCTCCACAGATAGCCAAAGGAAAAAAGATAAAGAAGTGATAAATACACAAGCACTACAAAAACAATACTATGCTAGTCAACCAAGTGATAGAGGAGAGGAAAGGGAAGCTTACCTCCTCCACCAAGAGCACTCAAGGATGCTTGGAGGAGAAATGATAGGAACTCAAGCATTTTTTGCAATGGCGTGGTCCCAAACGTGCTCTACCAAAGTGATGGAGTGTGATGTTGCTGTAATGGAATGCTTGGAATGCTTGGAAGTGAGCTTGTGAGAGTGAGAGTATGAGAGCCAAGTTTGTTCTAGGTTTCTTCCAACCTCCAAATGTAAGTTCAAATACTGATTATGAAGGAATGAGAAATAAAATGACCATATTCAGGTTAGTAGGCTGAAGGAAGTGTTACAACTTCACTACCAATGGGAAGAGTAACGCCTCTGCTGGCTTAGCCGTAGGAATCTGCTAGGGATGTTTGCGCACTGTGCGGGCGTCCCCGATAGAAACGCCTCCAATGACACACAAAATAGGTGCTAAGTGGACTACCATCAGTGGGCTTAAGTAATTTTAAGCCTATGACTTAGGTTTTCTAAAGTGTATAGAGGCAAAAAGGGGAATTGCACCTAGGGTGCAAATTGGCTCTTATACTTTTTTCCCCCACTTTAGCGAGCATGAGTACTGATGAGTGCTCGGTAAAGTAGATCAAGAAGAGAGCAGGGTTAGAAAAGTATACCTGAACCGTCGAGGAAGTAATACTCAGTCTGGCGAACTTGAGGGTGTAGGAGATGCAAAGGACTTAATAGCTGCTCATAACTATGAAGTTGGAATAGCAAAGTGTCTTACAAGCCCACAAACTTGCAAGGAGGCAACCGCCAAGATCTCTCACATGGAGGAAGCCCCAAGGAAGTGGACTTAGCAGAGTCAGGAAGTGACGACATGTCTACCCATAGATAGAACATGTCTAAAGCATTGATACATCTACCCACATATAGGACACATCTAAAAGCGAAGCCATGTCTACCCATAGATAGATCATGTCTAAAGCGTCGATACATTTATCTGTAGATAGGACACATCTAAAAGTGGTGACATGTCTACCCACAGATAGAACGTCTAAAGTGTCGATACGTCTACCCATAGATAGGATGCATCTAAAAGTGGTGACAAGTCTACCTGCAGATAGAACATGTCTAAAAAGCAGTCAGTCACGCAGACTGAAAAACTTTCAAAGGGGTCCCTTAGGAACCATAAAAAAGGATAGGGGTCCACTCAAGGGACACGCTGTTTGAATAGTAAGGTCTAGTTAGGCAACCCCCAAGCTAGACGCGGAAGGGTTCATTCATCATAAAGGATTTTGAAGAGAGGGTCCCTAGGGAACCCACCATGAAGAAGAAAGGGGGTTTGCTCAAGGGACACACAATTCAAAAGCAACTGTTTTCCTTAGAGTGATTCTTCATTAAGGAATCCTTTCGAAAGATGTTCACTTCATCAAGGATGCTATGATAACTTTGATAAAAATGGATGAAATGTGGATGAGAATGGATTAAAAAATGACTATAATGATTTTACATGGATTGTGGATGATAAATACAATAGAGGAGGCCTCTATTTATAGCAAAGAAGGATGGAGGATTGAAGAATAGAATGAATGTGAGATTAATCATCAACCAATGGCCAATGCCACTTGTCAAGATGTTAATGGAAGGAAGTTGAGCACATTTTGATCAATGTACTGTTATCAATAGTTTTGCACCCTGCTGAATACAATATTCAACAAACTACTGAAACATGGAAACCTCTCTTAGATGTGGGTGATCTGCACGAAAGAGGAATCTCCAGAGTGAGCTGGTTCTCCGAATGATAAATCCTATTCTAAAATTCCAGGGGAAAAGGGATAAAAGATGAATTGAAAATAAATCTGAATCTAACTGATGATTGATTAAACCTTTGACAGAAGATTGAAATCCGCCACTCATAATAATCCCTTCACTACAATGATTCCTACAATCTCACCAATACATGATTTCATCATTAATTCATATGAAGATTCAGAACTTTGAATACAACATATAACCTAAAAACATGAAAAATTGTGTAGGAGAACTCATAAAGAGAGGACATTAAGGTTTCAAACTTTGAATACACAAAATATCAAACTGTTGTTATCGGTCTTGAGACAAGAAAGTGGAAAGAAGAACTCTACTGTATTATTGGAACTGAAAGAGTGTCAATCTGTCAAAACTGAGTACAATGTTCACAAGCTCAAAAATGCATAAGAGCAGGGACTCTGATATGTACTACTAAGAATGGAGAGTTGAAAGACTAAGTCTATCAAAATAATTCTCAAGGAAACCCTAATCCAAGCTCAGAAAAAAGCTCAAGGAAAAAGGCTTCAAACAAACTCAAAAAACCATTTAAAAGTAGAAAAAACCACAATGCTTTTATAATGAACCTATCAAGCCTCTAAAAATAGGCTAAATCCGCTTTAAAAGCACAAAAAACACCTTATCTAACCAAGAGGAAAAGTCAGTCAAAGATCTGCTAAAAATAGCAAGAAAACATAAAGCAATTTATAGAATATTGCCTTTATGATTCTGCTTTACAAGATGCAGATTTTTACAATTTGTCTATTTTTTGCAATTCAAAGATTGAAAATCTTTTGCAAAAAGAAAATCACCTTATCTCTCCATTACAACATTCTAATTTTCTCCAAAAATCATAAAAATATTAAACATATCATCCTTCATCAAAACTTCATTGATTTCTCTAAAATCAATAAAACAAATAAAAACCCTAAACCGATGATTAACCATAAATGATAAGATACATTATTGATTTTCCTCCAATCAATTAAAAAAAACAAGAAACCTAGGGTAAGGCATCCTTCAACCCTTATCCTCCTAAGGCACAAAAAGTAAGCCTTAAAGACTTTATATCAACCTAGGCATATAGATTTCGGCCTCCCATATTTGCTTGAAAAAGGTGATAAAACTGTATATTTGCTTGAATTTGTTCCAAAGACTTCAACTCAAATAACCAGTGGTGTTTTACTTCCACTTGAAATTCATTGAAAACAAAAAAGATGTGTATCACATTTGATTGTTGTCCTCCACTAATCATTGATACACGATCCCGTTTGAGGCACCATCCCAACCATAATGAGTTCATTGTCCCTACTGTAGCTTCTAATAACCAGTACTCCATATTCAGGTATTGTGTCACTAATGTTCATTACTGCATCTAGCTATCCCCTTGAGACATAAATTGTCATAATTAAGATCTCAAAACATAATTGATCCAAATTGGACTACTACTTTTCCTCCCTTAGCACCTATGCAAGACTTAGCTGAAACATTGATTCATAATGGACTGCACCTTATTCACCAATTCTTATGCATAACTGAGCACTCATAACTCATTCTGGAAAGACAAAGCTTACTCTTTCTTTAATATTCTAGAATGATCACTTTATTATTTCAATTCATAATGCACTATGTACTTACCAATCAATTGGAACTAGGAGTTTATCTGTCTTTTGAATTCCTAAGCAACATGGTACTCTTCATGCATTTTTATATCTCACTGCACAAACTACTCTTAAGATATGTCCTCTTTGATGATGAAAATTGGAACAAAACATTAAGGCATATGTATGCCTGTTCACTATCCGAAAGAGAAATGTTGATTTGAAGCTTACATAACATAATCAGAATAGAAAATGAAGCTATTCAGCAATTTCTAATGTAAATGTACTCAGCTAAATTCCTTAAGTGAACTAAACTCACTGTTCACCTATAGCCTTTAGAAAGAATCCTGATTGTTATGAATGCACAGTTGGTTTCATTACTTGATGGATTCTTTGTTTTATTCTTTCAGCTGTATTTCATTTCATTGTTGTATATGATGAAGTATCTTTTAAAATCAGCCCCATTCAATGAATAGGGCAACATGCCGGGCTCTACCCTTGTGGGAGCCCATTTTACTCCACATGCTTGGTCTTCGAGTAATGTTCAGCCTCATGACTTAACCTATACCTGCACAAAGAAACAAACAGTGTTAGCATAAAAAACTGAACATGTTAATTATGATGTTGTTGTTCCTTTTCAGCTCATTGCTTTCATACTGCACTTGATTGATTGTTTCAATGCATTGCTAATAGTATGATGCACTATTATAGGTGCATCATATAAGTTACACCATAGTCAGAGCCACTAACACCCCTCTTTTCCTCTTACAGGTTGATGAAGCTCGGGACAACAAGGTGCACCATTCAACATCAAGCGTCGATAATTAGGTAATGATGATTATGCTGTTGCTTATGTGTTTTCCTTTCGCATCTTCAGTAGTGCAATGTGCTGTTAGAAATGTGTTGTCACAATTATAGTTATATCCACGGCTTGTGTGGATCTTTGATTTCAATTCTGCTTTTCAATTGAAAAGAAAATGCATTTCATGCAATGTTGTAATACTATCCTGATTGTGAAATCAAATAAAGCCTTGTAAAATTATGAGTTCTTTATGAAATGAATAAAAGCATCTGAAATGCAATTTTTCTCATGTAATCAATTCTGTATTTCTTTTAAATCTGCAACATCTGAATGGCACTCTGCAACTCCATAACTTCACTAAAATGCATAACTATTACTTAATGCAAAAGTAATGCAAAACAACATTTAGAATCTAATATGCAATTCCACTTTATGGCAAATAACAATCTGCCTGCTCCTCTATTTGAGCTGAGGTGAAAAATATGTAACATATACATTCACTTAAAATTTGAATTTGAAGAAGTGACATGTTTAGGGGGGATGTAAGAAGAGTTAAATGCCACTTGGCTCAAGAAAAGGACATGCAAGAGGCCTTTAATGCCTTGTTGGATGGACAAGTACTTTTGAGGGGAGATTTCAAATTTGAGGAATATTCCATCTTTTGATGCCTTTTTGAATGAAAAAGGAGATTTAATAAATCAATTAAAATGATTTTCATGAGCAAGTGGAAAAATCTAGAGGATGTAGGTGATTAAGATTAATTTAATCAAGATTTGATTAAATTAAAAGGAGATTAGTTGATTTGACCATTTTGACTTAGATTTGAGGATTAATTTAAATCAAAATGAGAGGAATATGATTTAGACTTAATTAAATAAAGATTTTGATTTATTTAATTAAAGAAGGATGATGTTAGATTAAATTAAATAAAGATTGATTTAATTTAATAGAATGACCTTAGAAATTTAATTAAATAGAATGGATTATTTAATTAAATAGAGACTATAGGGTTAATTAAATAACATTGATTTATTCAATTAACAAGAGAGAATGACTTAATCAGATAAATAATGATTTATTTAATTAAGAGATGAAATGTGATGGATTTAGTCAAATACAGACTATCTGATTGAATGATTAGCAAAGGGGATGATTCTAGATGAAACAGTGTTAGTAATTAGGATCAAGTGTGTCGATATATTTTTTGTGTCTACACTTACCTTCATGAGGAATCTAATGTTTGAATAGTGCATCGAGACATCAAAGCCAGTAACATCTTGTTGGATAACTCTCTAAACCCTAAGATTGCAGATTTTGGGTTGGTTAAACTTTTTGATGAAACCAAAACTCATATTAGCACCAGAGTTGCTGGCACAATGTAAGATTAACTTTAGTATTAGATTTCAGTTTTCCAAAACCTATTAGAGATGAAGTTTCCTTGTACTTGTTTACAAGCAATATTATGTTGTCATGTTGTAAATCGTATGTGAATAAGATATTCTTCCTGGTAACAATCTTGTTCATTTGTTCACAAATTCTTTCTTTTCTTTTTTACATGTATGAATGCAATTTTGTTTTGTGGGGCTGATTAATAAAAATAATGTTGAAGCTTTTGAAAACATTTGAGGCTCCCCTGCCTACTTTTGCATGATTTGATTGGATTTTTTTTGTGTTTGAAGAGGATATTTGGCTCTAGAATATGCAATTGGAGGTCACCTCACAAAAAAGGTTGATGTTTTTAGCTTTGGTGCTATTGCTTTAGAAGTGGTGAGCAGAAGGAGTAATACAGAGATAGGCTTTCCACAAGAGAGGGTATATCTTCTGGAATGGGTGTGTACTAATTTAGTAAAGTTTCTTTAATTATGCAGTAATTTTAATTTTATCCTAATGTAGTCATTATTAATGGCTACCACCCATTGGTCAAATTATAGGCTTGGAAACTGCATGAGAAAAAGAGAATGCTAGAATTAATGGATCCTCAACTAAGACTAACATACATAGTAGAAGTCCTAAGAGTAATTTCAGTAGCCTTTCTTTGCACACAAGCTTTGCCTGCAATGCGCCCATCAATGTATTGTGTGGTAGCAATGCATTTTGGTGATGTAGACAAAATTCTTGTTGCTTCTTGCCCTAGTTACATCATAGATTGGCAGTACAACAACCATTTAGCTTCTCAATATTCTATTGCACTAGCACCACAATAGAGAAGCACAAAAATCTTGCTGTCTAAAAATGAAGACATGACTCCATCAATGATCCACCAGGCTTTAGGAGATGGTCAGTGAATATTGACCTTAAGCAACAATATGGTGACCTTATCCCTACTAATATCCCCAAATTTTGTAGTGACTATATTTAGATGTAATTTAGTAGTACCCTTATTCATAAATTCCCATACAATATCTACAATTGACCTTCACCATATCCCACATCTACTATTAATTATAATGCAAGTTAATCTTAAAATTTGGGAGTAAGGATACAAGCTCTTGTTTTTATATTTAGTGCTTCATTATATTATATAAAATCCCATACAATATCTACAATTGAATCATTATAGATTGTCTTTTCCAATATCATTATGACTGTTGAGTGAATTTTGTAGTGATTCCACAAATTTTCATAAAATATAGAAAATTTTGTCAAAAATGTGCTTCCAGCAGTTGTCCTTGTGAGGTTGCTAAAATTTATATGCACTATATCTAACAATAATCAAATTCAAACATTCTTTTACAATCAATATTGTCATAGAAATTATATCATAAGTTAATATACTATAACATGATGTAAACATAGCTTTTGACAAATCCAATTATCACTATCTTCACTTCCAACCTCAATTTTCATCAACAAAGTATCAATGGGAACTAGATGCAATGAGTCTGTAATTTGTAAGTTATTTTGAATATAATAAAACTTAGAAGATAATATGCAGGAAAGAAAAAAAATGTTGTTTCCCAATACGTAATTGAAATTACTTATTGTTGAGCCTCAACCTTACAAAATGAAAACAATTCTATAGTATCTAATTTAAAGTTTAACAACGAGACCCGAGAGATTACAAAATGACTTCTAATGCTTAAAATGGTGAACCCATCAATCATATTATAGTCTGACAAAAAGTAATGGTTTCAGGTATTTTAAACTTTGTGAATTGAAAAGTCAAATCAAACGAGTTTCCTTATGTGCTCCAGGAAAAGAACTTTTGAGGATCCCTAGGAACAACACAGTAATAAAATGCTTTAACCCAACTCTGGGATCTCACTAAGCCCAATAAACCACTAAACAAGTATTAACCTTGGTGGAGAATGCACTAAAAATTACATACCAAGCTATGTAACATATGGAAAAGCATAAGGACCAAAATCAAATTCATCTTTTAATATATCCTTGGAGCTTATAATGAATCATTAGAAGTGAAATCGTAGTTATTACAAACAATACAGAATCATCATGATATACGAACCACATAAATGCAAAATGAAATGGAATGTTTTAGATAAGCACAATGACTAATTTCAAAAGCTTTCATGGAACCCTAGAACATCTCGCTCTAACAGGCTATTTCAATGTTTGAAAAAATCAAAGAAATTTACCCCACACTCTGCAGGCTTTGACGTTGCAACCAAGCTACAAAGCTAGCTATTATATAGTACAAAAAAACATTTCCAGTTCTTGTGCATCCCTCTACAATATGACCAGTCACCAAACTATCTTAAAATATGGTTGCTAGATCACGGATTAAAATCTTTCTATATTTAAACTACGTTCACAAGAATCATAAAACAAGAAACTATCATTTCTCCGCAAAACCCTTCAAAAATTGTAAAACATCTCACTAAAGAGGGAAGAAGCGGGGTTTTAGGGCTACTCAAGTTCAACTACACAAAAATTTTCAACTGCACCCACCACAAAGTAAAAAAACGCTAACTGAAATCAACAAGTCTTAAGTTACTTACCTCAAGATAACCCATATCTCTAGAAAAAATCACAAAAACCCTAAAAAATGGTACCGAAAAGCTGAAACCCCCTCAAGAGAAGAAGGCAAACCTATTGCACAAATCATGAAAGTTGCAAATGGGGGCTCAAAACCCTCTAAATTCTCTGGCTACGACTAGCAAATAAACATAGAAAGCTTTAGTAAAAACTTACCACAAGCTGTGCATTTTAGGAGGCACAATTTGGAGGCACTGCCTCATAAATTCGTAGCCCATTCTGGAATAGTGGTGATGAAACCAAAGCCTCTGGATGTGAAGGAAACTAAAAAAAAATGGAAATGCATATACCAAAGTTCAAAACACATTTATTACCACGTTGGCAATCGTACCGTGGTAAAACAAGTAGACTTGTTGGAGAAGTCCATCCTGACCACTGGAAGACTAAAAAAGGGGAGGCTGACAAAAAAAATTGACCAAAATTCACACAAATAGTCTATTGGATAATTAATAATATTAGGAGAATGATTTTAAATACAATTTAAATTTTGAAATGATTATTTTTTTTTAATAAGAATAATATCTCTCCAAAATTTAAGGTATGATATAATTGTATATGTATTTTAGTGTAATAGTTGTTACACCTAGATGCACATCTATATTTGATGTTTTTGTCTATGTTAATCAATCAATCGATTAATTATTATTTAATTATCTTAAGATTAGGCAATGCATTGCAAGACTAACAACCATTTGGAGAAAAGAGGAAATTGATCTTTGATATTTTTGTCTAGGTTTATGAATGAATTGATTGATTATTAGTTATCTTTAGATAACACAATGCATGGGACAATATTGAATAAAAAAGTATTATTTAAAAAAGTCATTGTTTATTTGAATATTAGTTATAATGCTCACCACAAATGATTTTTTCAAAAAATAAAGATGTTATAAGTAGTATCCACTTAATAATTTGGGAATACAACAATTTTTTGTGCTTGTGATTTATGGGTTAGAAGAAGAATGCAATGAAACGACACACATATTTTGCATTGTTAGAATAACTGAATTAGAAGGTACCTCTTGTTTTGAGGGAACATGAGAAACACGTTATTATAAAGTATGACATGAGAAACATATTTTTGCTTCCTTGCGACTTGCTATGACATGGAAAACATGTTATTATATAGTATATTTGTTGAAGCTAAATTTACACAAGGATTTTTGTACACATAAATCTATGTAACAATAAATATATGGCATTAAAAGTAAAACCACAAAAGCTATGCTCATTTTCCTTCCTACCATATTGCCATCATGAAGCCCCATGGACTCTAGCCAAACCCCCGAGCAAAAAAAGGATGAAATAACCATGAGAGATTTTGTGGAGTTTCATCATACATTACACAATTAAAAACTTGGGAAAACTTCAGTGTTTTCATATTTAATATCTTATATTGTTGTTTTTCTTTGATGTTGTAACTTTAAGGGAAAAATGTATCCTGGTTTTCGAATCCTCTTACATGCTTAAACCCAGTTCTTGCAAGTGAAATAGAAGGGTATGTTAGTCCACAAGCAAGGAAAATAAAAAAGGAAACATAAAAAATGAGTAAGTATATGGGTAAAATTAATATATACAATGTGAAGCTAAAAATAATCAATAATTTTTACAATTAGGTAACCAAATTTGTCTATTGAGAGTGGGAAAGTTTTGTAGTTACATACACTGTTGATCGTGTTTAAGAAGGGCGAGTTGCATTGCATCGAGTAGTAGGAGCATCAAAGAATTTGAAATAGACAGTGTATAATACACTAATTTTGTTGAATTCCTATTATATATATGCAACAATATAAACGAAATAATATACATATACAAAACAAGAGGTTAGCACTATCTGTTGGAAAGAGAAAGAGGTAAAATGGAACATTTTGAATACATGGCATGTTGGAAAAGAATTGTCTATAAGTAATCTATTGGACAAGTTGAAAAGAGAGTTCTGGAAATAATAACACATGCAACAGTTAGAGTAGAGTATTTTTTTGGTAGACAAGTGTATGTGAGAATTTGTGTGTGCATGTATATAAGCAACAACAAATATGTGAAGGTGGAAGGAAAAAACACTAAAGCCACGCTCATTGTCCTCCCTACCATATTGACATCATGAAGCCTCATGGGCTCTAGCCAAACCCCCAAGCAAGAAACACAGGTGAGGTCCATGAAAAATCTAATGGACTCTCATCATATGTCATAGAATAAAAAATTTGGCAAAAAAAGGTGTTTTCAAATAAGATCTCTAATATTGTAGTCCTTTTTTTGTTGTGAGAAGTTGACAAAACCATGTTTCTCAATAAAGAATTGGCATCATGGGATTTGAAGATGGCTAGAGGAACATGTATAGATGGAATATGGCATCATGGAATTTGAATATGGCTAGAGGAACATGTATAGATGGAATATATGTAAGAGTGTATAATAACTAAAAAGGCACATCTAACTTTAGAAACATATATATCGGTATAGTTTTTTGTTTGGCAAGTGCTTGTATTTGCATTGCATGGCTAAGATGTATATGCAAAAAATTGTTTGTGAAACATAGGAAAATCTAGCAACCAATAACCAGGAAGGAAAAAAATGCAGTCATGCACAAAAAGAAAACCAGGGAAACCATGAGATTGTAAATGGTTTAGTTCAATGGAGCAACATGCACCATTGCCATGTGCTTCTAGGGATAAACAATGTGATGAAATCAACAATTTTTTTGTCCTCTTAGAAGCACATGACTGTGGTGTTCGGTTGTTGTCCATAATCACGTAAACCCACACTCATTCTCCTCCCAACCATATTGGCATCATGAAGCCTCGTGGGCTCTAGCCAAACCCCCGAGCAAAAAAAGAAGGTAAGGTCTATGCAAAATCTCATGGGCTCTTATCATATACTATAGAATAACAAACTTGGGGAAGGGCAAGTGTTTTGAAACAAGTTCTGTAATATTGCAATGTTATTTTTCTAGTCTAACAAGTTGACGAAAAAGAGATATCATGGTAAATAATTAGCATAATATATACATATGTATAGGTTTATATATTTATATATATGTATATATCCACACAACTTCCACGAGGGTCAATGTATTATGTCATTGTTGTACGATGGGGGTGGATGAAGTAAGTGCAGGTGGACGATGTAAGTTTAAATCTACCAATATTAAAAATACAACTACAATCTTAGGATGAATATAATAAAAATGGTCATTGAATTGATAGGCCAATTGTTACATAGACTGCCTACTATTACATACTATACATTTTGCTTTGTGGGACTGGGGAAAAAGAATATTATAAAAGATATTGATAGAAAATAAGCAATCTATGTAACAGTTGGCTTCTCAATTCAAAATTCAAGCTACTAGATAAAATATAGAAATTTTATAAGAACTATTAGGAAAACACTTTAAGAATTAGACATAAATGACATATGATTGAAACCCACATGAAACATATTGATACAAGACAAGTAGTCCATGTAAGAGTTGGCTTGTCTAATCAAAATTGCTTACATGGGTAAACACTTTCCTTCTGTTTTTGTGTATCAAGACAACCAGTTGTACCACCACCAACATACCCACGTAGGAAGCTCTGCAGCTGTCATAAGTAACCCTCACTAGTTTGTTCCAGGGAGCTTGAAATAGATGAGGGAAAAAGAACATCATGAAACATATTAATATAAGATTCAAGCTACATTGTTTGGTAGTAGATATTGAAGACAAATAGAGGAATTGTATAATAGGTTTTAGAATAATACTTGTTTGGTACTAAATATTTTACACAAAAAGCAATTGTATTGAGTTGCCTCAAACATATACATATACATATGCACATATATATATTTATTCAATTCCCTGATTGATATATAAAAATATACATATAGGCAGATATACATATCCATTTATGCAAATGAAGAGTATTGTGGCTCGTTTGAGAATGCAACAACAATTTATATATACATATGTATATCTAAACAGATCTAGGTATGTGTAGGATCATGATGGGCCAAAAAGTGGTGATATGATGGGTATGTGTAGGGTATGTGGCTGACGACTTTTTTTTACCCAAAATTGATGAAACAAAAAGGGTTTTTAAAGGAGATTCTCATCTTTCCACCAATATAAATTATGATTTACTTTGAATTTAATAAATAATTATTATTCATTTTCTATTTGAATTACAACTAAAGTCCTAATTGATAGGTTGTTTGAAAAACATCTATAGCTTTCAAATGGTATCACATTTTTTGAATTTGAAACATGTGTCACATTCTATGCTTCACATACTATAGGATTGAAAAAAAAAAATGAATTTCATTAAGTTTTGACCAAGTTAATGTGGTCATACATAGTTTTATATTTTTAAAAATTGTAATAAAAATTCATAATTAATTATTTACTTGGAAAAAAATTTACAAAAAATATGCATCACATCAGGACATGAGTCCTCTACTTATATCTAAAATCTTATTAAAATATATTATCATTTTATTATGGTTAGGGTGGTCAGAAATACACCTACTTCTTATTTTTTCCTTGAAATTTAAGTACTATTGCATTGAAATTTCAAATTTTCACCAAATCGATTTTAAATAAATAAATAAACCTAGTAGTTTAGAAACTATATTAAATTTACTACAAATTCTATTCTTACATATTTTTGAAATAATATAGATAACTTATTCAAAATTTTACATCAAGTTGCCTAACTCTGATTTTTCTAAATCTTTCACCACTTAAGGGCCTATTTTTTCCATGATGATCCTGCACATACCCATTTGTATACTATGTTTGTTTGTATTTATGTAGAGTGCGATTTTAAATATAGTTCAAAATAGCATGTATAAGTATTTTCTACATTGTGAGAAAAATCGCCACAATACAACCATAGCATTCAATGATATAGCATTGATATGTTGTTAAGAACAGAGCATTTTATTGTGCAGTATGTGTAACATATTCATAATGCCTCAATAGCTCTTTTGAAAATGCAATTGAATCAATATATTTTCTTGCATATTTTAGAGTATACTTTCCCACACTCCAACATCAAATATTGCATTTAGTTCTTGCTGCACCATCACACCACAATGCCGGGATTATATATATACATATATACATGCATATATTCTAAATATGAGCTCCATTATTTGGGACTAAATATTATAGAGAAATAGGTAATTTGTAAAATAATTATTAGAAAATCATTGAAGAACAACATACGTATGATTCTTAAGTATTATCCTAATACCTCTTACAACTGTTACATAGACTACTTGCCTTGTACCAATATGTTGCATGATATTCTTTTTCCGTGATCTGTTTCAACCTTCTCATAACAAACTGTTAATTGTCATTTTTTTGTTTTTTGTATGGGAAGAAGATATATTGATTAAGTTACATTGTTGAAAGAGCCATTGCGGTCTTGGTTTGGTATCAGACTATTGTAAGAATCATCGCCCTCAAATATGTTCTATAACAGATTTGAGGGTTTTAAAACTGTTGTGCTCTAGAATTTGGAAGTCATTATACATGGGTATTTGGCATATATGATTTGTCCATAATATTGAATACCAAGTGATGAAGCTCAAATTTTCAATAAAGAATGTGGTGTTATACGCACCATGGACAAATTATGTTTGAAGTTTCCACTAGGATTTTCATTAGCCCAACCATGATTTAGATTTGTCAATGCCGAAGATGTGTCATCGGTGGCGAATTGAGCAGGTTTTTTTAATGGCATGTGGAGCTTTGTATTTACGTTGGGTTGGTGTTGGTGGAGTTGGTGGCCTTGGTACACTAAAATTGAATAGTAAGTGTTTGCTCGTGCAAGGTGTTGATGGTGTTTTTTGCACAGCAACAACTCAGACAGAATAAAATATTCTATCTCTCTTGAAAGGTAATCTTCAACAATAAATTATTGAAAATCACCCCAAGGTCTCTCGGGTGTCAGGTCATGACAATGCATAAACAACTCAGATAATATGTGAAAATGCTGGTAATCACAATCAAACCTTACTACAAACAAACTGTATCTTCCCACTTATTGGATTTTGCAATATAATGATCTCAAATCCTAAATCTAACTAGATGATAAAGAAATAGCAAAAGATAAGAGTGCAAAGATATGACAAGATCTAAACTGTTCCTAGAATGAACAATGCGAATGACAGATATCTAGAATGGACCAATCTCAAATAACCAATTCTTGCTTAACCCACAATGCAATATCACAAGAACGGTGCAATCTTCTAAGGTGTATAGATTTTCAAATCACAGATATTCATCCACAATCGAACTAAGCACACATAAATATATGGTCCAGGTTGACTTCACCAGCCTACTACAATCAGATAGTTACTGGGAGTATAGACCTGGGATTGCTACAAACATTCCAAATATGAAATCATAAACATCATTCACCAAACTAATTTAATGCTCAACACTAAACCCTAAATCTTCAAGCAATTTAAAAGATGAAACAATAGGAACCATGCAAGATAAGCTAACACAAGAGATTTCACCAGGAAAACCACAATGTCTTCAATTGTATTAGATCATCAAAATGCTGCAACAATTCCACTGTTTTGTTTACAATACTTGCTTCAAGAAATTCACTATTATCCCAAAAATGCTTTAACTCTTTTTCTCTAACTTGTTTCTGTTATCTTTTTCTAACTGTTTACACTGAGGCGAGAATGCCCATTTATTGAAAATTCTCAAGACATGTCGGCCCAGCCAAACATTTACAAAAATATATTTTGCCCCAAAACAAGTTAGCCTTATGAATTTCAAAATAAGGCACACATTAAATGCCAATACATCATCAAGGTCGCCCTAGACACATTCCCCAATGTAGCCCGAATTAACACATGCCCTATAATAATAGGGAAGCACAAATATTAAAATGGCATTAACTACCACCTCCCTTATCTTTACTCTGGGCCAATGATCCCTGAACCCTCAAAAACACTTTATCTAGCTCGGTGACAGGTGGCAAGGGTAAGATCTTAAGTCGGCATTCAATAGAGCCAATCTCCTCCTTTGACTGCTTAACAGTCTTATTCCAATCATCCCTGTGAGATTGATACTTATCCATCACTACCAATAGGTTGCTTCATCATGCAGCTGGTGTCCTGTTATAACATTTTCAGAATTTGGGGCATAGACATCATGCCACCATTCCCTTAGTTGTTCCAGGCTCAAATACTTAGGAGCAATCTTCCTCCTACCAATCATAATCTCAAAAAATGCAATACATCCCTCATAGACACTAGTTAAATCACCATCTATTAGCTTCTTTTGTTTCTAAATCTTCCTCATGGCCTTCTGCCGAATCTGCAAAGCCTCAAACCATTCCCAAGGCTCATTAAGTTTGGAGGAAGGAAGAATCCCATCCACAGCCAACTAATCTTTACCATATTCCATAATCACTTTGGACTTCTGCAACAAAAGGTCGATATCCTCCTTGTCTTGGGATAGCACATATTCCAACAAGTCTTTAGCTCTGACTGCATCCTTTCCAACTGAAAGGATTTCCTTGATTGCATTGTCTCCTTTCACTTGCACATCCTTTAACCAATCTATTGCAGTTTGGGGAGAGGCTTTCATCCTTTCAATTTCAGAAATGGTTTCCTTAGGCAAGAAACCAGGAGTGGCAGAGGAAGATGGGTGAAGAGATTGTAGAGGTTTCATTACATCCTCCAAGCACTTCCTAAGCCTCTCATTTTCCCTTTTAAGCTCATGCTTGGTCTGAGTCTCTTTCCTTAATCTGCCAATTATCACTACACTAGACCCTTCATACTCTTCAATATCTTGCTCTATAGAAGCTGGTCCAAGGTTAAAACTCTACACATTATAATCCTTACCAGTGACTTCTTTAGTCTTGTCTGCTGCAGGGGTGGCAATGTGGATAACTCTGTTATTCACTTCGCCCCTTTCTATTCTTGAAACTACTTTGGCCGCCTTCTTCTTCTTACCTTTGCCGATCTTGGATAACATCTCATCCCAATCAAGAGGAGTGTCCTCAACAATGACTTGTTTCTTCCTGGTTATCTCCTTTTCTAACCAATCCGGGACAACAGGTTCCGCCCGAATTTCCTCTATTTTTGCCTCTTCATGCTGTTCTGTTGTTCTATCCTTTTCCTTTTCAGGGAGCTGCTCACCTTGATCACCTACTTCAATCTCCTCTTCTTGCACCGGAGATGGGGTCCTAATAGGGATATTCTCCTTTTCAGGCGATTCATTGCCTTTGCTGCTTGCTGAAGAATCTTCATATTGTACTAGTGGAGAAGGGTGCTTTTCTACCTCTTCAACCTCAAGCTTGGTTGTTGCACCAAAGAGTTCTCCTTCCTTGAATGGCTTTGTTTCTCCACTAGTTTCTTGTTCTTGATGGGCTGTTTCCTGCTTAGGTACACTTGGTGAAGGGGAAGTAGCCAAAGGTTGCTCCACAACGGGTATCTTTGGGTGAGGATCCACCTTTTGCATAGGCTCCTTAGGGGATGGAGTCCTCGATCTCCTTGAATAGACCTTAGTTTTTCCCCCTGAACTCTCCACATCAACAATAGGAGTCTCATCTTTGGCAGTATCCTGACCTTTCCTCTTTGAAACCCTAGTTGTTGTTGTCTTCTTTGGCTGCAGAGGATCATCCTCTTCTTCTGCCTTTTCGAATTCCTCCTCTTCAGAGGACTTTCCTATTTTCAAAGCTCGGCTTCTTTTCTTTCCCTTTGGCTTTCTTTTCAGTTCTGGCTCACTTTCTTGGGGACCCCTAATTTTTATTTTGAAGGGTGAGCTCCCTTTAGTTTTCCCTTTGGGGTCATCTTCCTCGGATTCCTCTGAAGTGGACATAGGATTGAGATTCCCCATTAAATTAAAGGTACAAGGTACCTTCTCACTTTCCAACTCCCAAACCTTATGCTTCAACCATGAAGTAGTAAATCTCATAACATGAGCCATTAGGTCCTCTAACTCAGTTACCTCATCATCATTCCAGTTGACCTCTCCAATCGGTCTGTCCTTAACAGACTCATATGCATGGTCCTACACCATATTCCCATCATCTTCTAGCTGGTCAGGGATCAACCTAACTTTGTATTGCCTGATCACATCAACCGGAAGCATTGAGTACCTTTTCTTTCTTGCCTCAAAATCATCCTTGATATTTTCCCAATAATCCTCTAGGTCATCCTTATGATGGTACTCCTTGGTGGCCTTCTTCTATGCTTCCCCGGTGATATCAAAGTTTGTCCTCTTGGAGTGGAAGGAGAAACCATGAGTTTCCAATTCATCCCCCGCTGCATGTGCTGACTAGATGGAAGGGCACACCTCAACTATACCAATTCTGAGAGGGAAATCCCCACCAAAACCTATTTTATGCTTTGCCTTCTTGACAATTCCATCAAATTCACATATCTGTCTCACAACCTCCAACAACACGATATGGTTGGTAGGGTACCTAGGTAACCTGTATGGAGCAACTTGGCATCTGTCAATTCTAATGTAGGAGAAAGTGGGAAACTGAATAAACCAAGCTCCATATTTCTTTATCAACTCCTTCGCCCCATCTGACAATCTCACATGCTCTGCATTTTGAAGCATCCTAGTGATATGCATTGTAAATGCATCATTGGATCTTCGATAATCCCGGTGTCCTAGGTGCAATTTTGAGTATATTTCATAGACTATATCTTGTCCAAATGTCCCCTGCGGATTCAAACCTCTGTATGGGTAGAATCTAGCCAACACATACATTACATAAGAAGACATGGTGAACTTCTTTGTCTCTAGGACATCCCTTAATTTCCTATCAATCACAACACTAATAAGTCCTACCCAATGATAATTGGTATCCTGCTCAATCTTGTTTATCACATGAACCATCTAGCTTTCCAACACTCCAACATTCCTCAAACCTGCCACTTTGCTAAAAAATGTGATTGCATCATAAATATCTGATATGAATTTAACTCTGTGCAATTGCTTGGGCAGTTTGGAATAGTGTGACTTTGGTTTCTCCAACCAAGAATTAATCATCTGTTGGGATTTAGTGGGCTCATTTTCATAATAGGTTCTAGCCATGTCCATGTTCAAAGCGTACACAGAAGGAAAATATAGCATGTCAAAGGCCTGGGCAATAGAAACAGGACTAAAATTTTCCAAGACCCTTCCCTCAGTGCTGACAACCCTTTGTGTGTTGAATTCATACTGCCGAGCACACTCTAGTATTAATTCATAGCATTGGATTGCAGGAGGGAACCCTGCCACATGAACTAACCCGGACTTCATCATTCCCTATCTCAGGACCGACAGATCTTTCTGAGCTGTTCTCTCTTTGAATTCCTCATATCGCCATGCTTTAACATTGGTGTCTGAAACCTCAGACCACACAGAAGATATATTGCTTTCAGGAAACTAACTCTTAGTATCCAACCTTAATCTTTATGCCTTTGAAATGGAGGACCCCTCCGTATCACCTTTGGATTTTCCCGCAGCAGCCTTGCTTGATTCAGCCTGCATTCACAAAAGAACGTCATGAGTATCCAATTGTCATACATGTTCCAATCAAAGGATTAGCATAAAATCATATAAATCAATTAAGAACTATCACAAATCGCCAATCTATGAAAATCCAAGAAAATAAAGCAATCCGGGAAAACATGGTAAACCGGGAAAATCTGGTCAAGGCGAAATTCGGAGAAATATGACCCAGACAGATTCTTGCTGCCAAGACATCATTATCCAAATAAATCGTTAGTATGGACCATAGATTATAAGATTACCCTAAAATTCATCCATTAGCAACAAGAACTCAACATTTAGCATTTACTCCATTACCCCTGACTTCAAGAAATCGAAAGAAATGAAACCAGACAAGAAAACTGGAAAAGTTCGGTCAGGATAAATTTTCGCGGACTGTTTGAAGTTCCAGAATTCGCTATACTCCGCGGAATTGGCCGAGACCGGGAAAATCCGGGTGCGCAAAAATTCTGCAGACACCTTGGGAACCCGACGAATGACAACATGTGAACCATCGACTGAATGATCATGTAAAACCTTGCTAATTGGGATTCAAATGATTTCAAAATCGATGCCAACCAACAAGATTTAGAATGCACTTGAACTTAAATTTCAAAAGACCTCAAATGACTAATCTTCATGGCGAAACAATGATGCCCTAATTTTGACGAATAAACCTCCCGCCATGAAAACCAGGGTAAATTCATGGTTTGAAGTGCTTATCCCTGAAGATGAATCTAAAGCACTCTGAGTCTTCACAAGGTATGGGATAGTTTAATATAGGCACAAGATATGCAAACCATAATAAATTCATTAATCTGGGCTGAGCACCGAAAAAACCCTAACCTCGCATAATACAACGAATTACACACTTAGAGGGAAAAAGACTAACCCAGAACACCATCCAAACGGACGCACCCATCATCTAATGGATAAACACAAGCACACATGGTATGGGTGATAAAGTTCCATGAAAAGATGGGTCTAACCCTAATTCGATAAATACAAAATCGTAACCAAGCATAGGCCGACCCGAAATGACCATCAATCAACATAGAAAAACTCAATCATGATGCAAACAAAGGGAGGGGTCAGCGATGACTTACCATGGATTAATATGGATTAAGCTCGAGCTCAAAGAGGTGACTACAAAACAAGTGTGCCCTAGCAACGAAAATTCTGACACCAGCGCCCAAACAATCCACACGCAAGCAGCTCAAGATCAATGATCAAAGTTCGAATGAAGAGCGAACTCAGATGCCAAAGCAAAAAACAAGTGCATCATGAAATCAAAATGATGCCTAAAAGACTTTAAATCCATCCCTATTCACGTCTGAGCAAAGGTACTTCAAGCATTAATGAGCGACAAGACATGTCTGAAAAATCTAGAAACCCGAGCCCAAGACGAAATTCCAGAAAAAACCAAGACACGCGGAAAATCTGGATGAACACGAATTCTGCGGATATGGTAGAAACCGAGATTTTAACGAAGTTTAGGATTTTGGTGCAGTCTGGGAAAATTCGCCAGAACCAAAAAATCCTGGAGTCAAGCAGAAACTCGGATTCAAAAAATTCAGCAGTAAACAAACAATAAACCAGAGCCCAGAAAATCCGCCGGAGCTAGAAAATCTCGGATTCAGGTCAAAACCCGGATTTTCACCGAAACCCAAATTTAACCAATTCAAGCCCTAGGGTAAGACCAAAGCTATCAAGACCAACATATCAAGACCTCAAAAAGAAAAATCCAATAAAACCAAAGGTCAAAAGACATCCCGAAAAAGAGGGTCCCTACTCCAAGTGGGGCGTGTGTGTGAAACTGCACAACACAAGGTTCAATGCATCCTATCATTGTTGTACGATGATGATGGACAAAGTGAATGCAATATGCAATGTTGGAGTGTGGGGAAGTATACTTTGATTAAGTTGTATTATGGAAAGAGCCATTGTGGTGTTGGTTTGATAGCAGACTATTGTTAAAATTATCGCCTTCAGCTCTATTTTTTACCAAATTGAAGGGTTTTAAAACTATTGTGCTGTAGAATCTGTAAGTCGTTTTACATGGGTATTTTGCATAAATGATTAATCTATTGTTCATTAGCTCAAAGTTTCCTCTAGTATTTTTGTCAGCCCAATCGTGAATTGGATTTTTTGGCACTAGAGATGTGCTAGCCGGGGTGGGGGGGGCTTGACCGGTTTTCTTTGTGGTGACGTGGAGCTTGGTAATTACATGGGTGGCAGTGGTGGAGTTGGTGTCCTCAATACACAAATGCTGAATGGTTGTGTATAGTATTTAGTAACAAAAATAAGTGTTATTCTAATACCTCTGATATAATTACTCTATTTTTCTTCAATATATATGTGTATATGTATCTATCTATGTTTCGAAGCATTGATTTTCACATACAGTTGGACTCCTTTTCTAGTGTTTTTTTTGTTGCAATATTTTTTTAAATAGAGAATGTTGATAAAGAAATGTGGAAGATGGAATTTGTCTATAATGTTGATAAATATAGGAAAAGGAGAATATACAGGAGATCTTGTCTCAAAGTGAAAGCAATTCCATAGATGAAATACACAGATATCATTAAAAGGAAGACATTAAACAAATAGTGAAGGTTTTGCTTCAAAGCATACAATGTATACAAATAATTTTATAAACATACCTAATTTTGGTATGTATTAGAGCGTATCTAGTCATGCAGAAAGAAAAGGGGTGAATGTATAACTTTGGTATGTATTGGAGGATATCTAGGCCGGTAGAAAGAAAAGGGGTGAATGTATAAATTAGTAAAATATAAATTTTATAAAATAAACCTTGATTATGGTTACAACTATGGGCGTCTTTTAGGCACAAATTGTTCCACAGATGGCCTTCATATCTCCTTTTCCATCTATGCTTGTATCGAGTCCAACACATATTACTGCAAAGCAACATTTTATTTCAATCTATCAAAATATATATTTGTGGTTAGATGTGTATGGAATGGAAAAAAAACACAGTGGTAAAGCAACTTACAACAACAATAGGGGGAGGAGACAATGCAAATTACAAAAAAAAACACTTGTTGAAGCATCTAACCTGCCAACCAGTGGAGGTGCATGGAAGGTTTTTACCATTCTGCACCTATTCAGGGAGGCAACCAACTCCACCACTACCAACCCATGTGGTCAACAATTTCCACCGTTGTTGTGAGAAGACCCAACCAAGCCCTCGCAAATTGCATAGAGTGTTATCATATATTAAGCAAAAAATGCAATGTACATAAGACTATATAGCTCAAAAGAGAATTCTATAGATCAACATTATACATGTACATATACGTATACATATACATATACATACACATACATATACATATACATATACATATACATATACATATACATATACATATACATACACATACACATACATATACACATACATATACACATGTACATATACATATACATATACATATACATATACATAGACATACTTATTGGCCTTTGTTTACTATTTGTAGTTATCTCTGTGCATTGTTGGCATTATACTCATTACCATATGAGCAATTGTAGTTAAATATTCTTTCTTTCATCAAAAAGATATGGTCAGGGTTAGTAATTTTTTCATCTCTTCTATTCTCCATGTACTTGGCACTAAATATTATAGAGAAATAAAGAAGACTTGCCTGGGGTTTTTGATGACGACGTGGAGCTTACCTCTTCAACAAAGGGTGTTACTAAATGTTGTTCATTGGTTAATAAGGATTACCAAAAAATTATGAATTTAGAATTGAGAAGGCAATTGTTAGATAGTAAATATCTTTTTGACACTAGTTGTTTTACAGTTTCCCTATTTGTCTATAATATTTAGTGCCAAATATTGTAGCTTGAATTTTGAATTGATAAGTGAACTGTTATATAGATTGGGTCATGAATGATATAATTTTAGCTCTGTCTTACTTTTATATTTATTAGACCTAGATGCACATCTATATTTGACCTTTTTTTTTCTAGGCTAATCAATCAATTGGTAGACTATTATTTAATTATTTTAAGATACATATGCATAGAAATACATGGCAGACTTGAAGTTATGGATTAAATAATATTTATGAAAAATATGGAAGATTAAAGGATTGTCCTCTTTTAAAGATTTATTAGTCATGTCTTTAATTACTAATATTCAATAAAAAATTATTCCTTAAAAAAATGCCAATCCATAACTTTAAGTAAGGGATAGACATCTTTACTCTGTCTAAAAGCAATAGTTTACACTCTGCTTCAAAATCAACTTTTATTGCTTTCACAATCGTTGTTTTAATCCGGTTCTCAGAATTGTAAGTACCTGTTCTAATCAAGACAGTAAAGATGTATGGTTTACAAACAAGGCCTTTAATAACAACAACAAGATTTGTTGTAGACTCGAAGCTATCTTGCAACAGGAATTTGCAATAAACTAGTGGCAACTTCATCAAAAGCAATAGACCAAAGGCTGGCTGAATTGTCTTACAACTTTAATTGCAGAAGATAGTGATAGTTGCATTCCCCAATTTCCATCTGGCAATGATCACAAAACCAAACATCAACAAGGGGGTGTGTGCATTTTCTTTTGTATTCTTTCTTGTTAGCCAACAACAGGCAAGCAAGATAAAAAAAGACTTAGTTTTTGCAATTTGAATGGTTGCTTTAAAAATGGATTCAATAGTTTTTGGCAACCCAAGGCATTTGTTCACGATGAATGCAATATTAAATTTATCATTTGAAGGATATAGCCTACGAGGTACAGAAGAAGATGAAACCATTTGTTCTACTTTGATCCGGTCCTTGGATCTAAGAGTGCTTGCCTTAGGAATAGAAGGGTTAATGTCAAGGACTGTTGTTGTTGATGTGTTGATAACTTTACCATTAAAGTAGCCTAAACGATGACCCTGCACAACAACTATGACTATATCACCATAAAGATACATCCACTCCAAGGCATCACCTTTTTCTTGCCAATTTGGGTTCCATAAATTAACATCAATGAAAGAAGCAAAAATATCATATAGTTTAATAGTTCGCCGGACTGTTTCAGTTCCATTTTTCCTACAAATAGTTGATATGTACCCAACATGGACTACAATGCCATTAATATCAACCAAGCTATTATCACTATAATTTCTTATGTCACTAACTGGCAAAAAAGTAGATGTTTTTTTTGGCACAAAAATCTCATCTTCACACTGTTTAATTGTTGATTTCTCATCCAAAAAAAATTCAAGGTTACTATTTAATTTATTGAATTTTTTATTTGCTTCCTTCACTGATCCTCTTGATATTAAATAAGTTGCACCACCTCAACTCGACCGTAATGTAGTTCAACAATATCATCAAAACAAGTAAAACATATTTTTGTCCCCTCCATATCTATAATGTCAAAACTAAAAAGTTGGCCTTCACCTCTTTGTTTGTGGAAATGGTACATCTCTCTAATATGTGTTACACGCCCTTTCACTATCCAAATATTTTGGCAAATGTTCAAAGCTTTAATAGGGCTGACATTTGCAGGGCTGTTTTGTTTTTTAGGGGACAACTGCAGACCAAATTTAGGGGTATGTTTAGAAGGAGAAGGTGAGTTTAACCCCAACATTTTCTCTTCTTGTTGCTTGAATAGATACCTAGGGGTGCCAATGATTTGACAATCAGACATAATCAAAACTAAGCTGAATATGATTAAGGCTCTGGAAAAGAAGCAAAACAATATATTCGAGACATTATATTAAGCACATACGAAGGAGAAAGATAATTTTTTAAAAAATACAAAAACAACGCAACCCACCTTGAATCTTGGACATTCCTATAGATGTAGTCTCTTAAAAATACAAGGGACCCTATTTTCAAGGCACCTGAAAGAAAAAAATCATTGTGTTTGGAAGGCAGGGTTCCTATTTGTATATGGTGTCTATCAGACAAGACAACCTTGTATCACTCAACCTATCCTTCATCAACACCAAATATTTTGAAGGACAAATGTTGAAGAACTAGAGAGGGAACAACATCTCCAACATTGATGGAATTAATTGCAAATGAAGTCAAAGTTGGTTGTTTCTTTGCATCCTACAAAGATAAGTTCAATCAAGGAAAATGCACACCATCACACAAAATGGATAAAACAAGGAAAACAAAGGCTACCAAGAGATATTTTTATATGTTCTTAAAGATCAATGCATATGTACTTCCACATGTATATGCTTCACTAGTGTCAGCCATCTGTGTATACACCTAAACGCTAATAAAACTAGAGACATAAATAGTAAAGCATATGTGGTGTATCTTTTTGTATTTGAGAATCCTAAAATTAAAGGAATTGCAAGGCAATGTTCAATTTTATTACAGGAGAGGAAGGAAACAATAACAACAAATTTGCTGCAGGTATAAGGAAAAGGAAATACAAACTTATGGAATTAGGTTTTGGAGGATGGTAGATGGTACCCTCAGAGCCGGACTCCGTAGCAAGGCCTATGGGGGGTGTCACCAAATCAATTGTGGGGGGCTCTATAGGTCCATCCACAAAGCCCGATTTCGTAGACATAGTTCTAGGACCTTTTAGAGGGAGGAAAGGTTGCAATTATAGTTGACTGATTGGCACCTCTATTTCACAATAAAAATAAAATATTAATGTTTTACAACATCCAATGCAAACTGGTAGACAACTTAGAAATATTGATAATCTAGCAACCATTTTAATATTTTGATGAAATGAAAATGGCTATAGCCATTCCACTTTTAATATTGTTGAAACAATAGGAGATACAACAAAAACAATAAGAATAATAAATGAAAATGTATATATCCCTATATGTATTTGTTTATTTTTGAGGTTGCTTATATATGTATGCATGCAATTTTTTACTATATCTCTATAAATACCTATATGTAGACATTTGTATATGTTGCTACCTGCTACCTTCATCTTTTTTAATACAAACAATAGAATATACAACAACAAGAATCAAAATGATTAAGTACATGTGTGCATTGAATTTTCCCTTTGTCTACACATTTTAAAAAACACATATAACCATATATATATATATCCATATGTAATTTTGGTGGGGGGGTTTGTAAGGATTGTTTATAACAACATGGAGTTTCCTAATTATGTGGTTTGGTGGCCGTGGAGTTGGTTGCCTCAATAGACGAAAGAAGAATGGTAAGTGTTTGCTCATGCGTGAGGGTTAATGCATCCTGACACTATTGCAACATGGCACTAGAGCAATTAAATGCAATATTCAATGTTGTAGTATGGGAAAGTATACTCCAAAATGTGCGAGAAAATATAGCGATCAAGTTGCATTGTCAAAAGAGGCATTTTGGTCCTTTGGTATTTTTTACTCTTTCTGAATCAAAGTCCACATAAATATGAATAAAGATACCATATAGATATGCTTCGATATACATGTGTATATATAAATTACTGTTGGATTGTCAAACAAGCCACACTGTTCTTGGTCTATATACATGGATATATATATCTACGTATATGTACATTTTTAAATATGAAATGGGGAATTGAATACATATATATGTGTATATGTATCTTTCTATGTAAAAGTTGCAAGTAACCCAAACACATAGATCAATGCCATGGTTGCAGTTTCTAGCAGTGTACAAAATATCAGAATTTATAAGAGCTAAACCACGACAATCAACACTTTTCTATAGGGAGCTTGAAACAAACAAGGTACAAAAAAATAATGAAACATATTGATAGAAGACATATAACATGTTCCATCCAAACAAAATAACCACGACAAAAATTATAGAATTCTAAAAATTAAAAATAATGCTTGTTACAAGAACAATACAATAATATGTTACAGGCAGCTTCAAAATCACTTCAAATAGTTGAGTAAAAAGGAACATCATGAAACATATTGATACATGACATATAACAATTTCCATCCAAACAAATTGACTGTGACAAAAAATTTATAATTTTAATAATTGAAACAATCCTTGTTACAAGAACAATAGAATAATTTGTTATAGGCAGCTTCAATCAGGTGAGTGGAAAAGAATATCATGAAACATATTGATACTCAAATAGATGAGGGAAAAAGAATATCATGAAACATATTGATACAAGAAAACCAAGCTATGTAACAGTTGCCTTGTCAATTCTAAATTCATATCTTTTTTGCAATCCTTATTCACCAATGAGAAACATTTAGGAACATCCTTTGTTGAAGAGGTAAGCTCCACGCCATCATTAAAAACCCCAAGAAAGTCTTTTCTATTTCTCTATAATATTTAGTGCCAAGTAATGTAGCTTGAATTACCAATTAACTTTATGGCCTTATAGCCATTTTGCACAAATTATTGCCACCCATTGCATTTACAAGTTCTATTTAATGTGGGTTTAGTGCCAAAGAATGTAGCTCAAATTTTGAATTCACAAACCAACTCTTACATATATTGCTTGAATTGTTTAAATATGTTTAATGTGGGTTCTCGATTGCCTGTGATCAACCTCTGATTCTTATGAAAAGTATAATAATGAACAGTTTGCCAAGGGGAACCAAAAAAAGAGTATCATGAAAAACAATTTGTTATTGGGAACTTGAAAGAGAGCCGGAGGCAACATTTTTTACAATAGTCTTCTATCAAACCAACACCACAATGGCTCTTTCGACAATGCAACCTAATCAATATATTTTCTCACACATTTTGTAGTATACTTTCCCATATATGTGTGTGTGTGTGTGTGTGTGTGTGTGTGTGTGTGTGTGTGTGTAATGTATATATATATGTGTATATGCATATATATATTTATGTATACATATATATGTGTGTGTATATATATATGTATATATATATGTACATATATATATATACATGTAAATATATATACATACATATATTCTAAATTGGAGTTGCATTATTTGGCACCAAATATTATAGACAAATAGGTAAATTATAAAAGAACTATTAGGAAAACACTAGAGAACCAGAGGAAAACGAGAGAAGATTGAAACCAAACTTTTCATAGAACTTTTAAACACGAGGAAAGAATATCATAAAACATATTCATACAATGCAACCAATCTATGTAACAATTGGCTTATCAATTCTAAATTGAAGCCACATTATCTAGAAGTAAATATTATAGACAAATAGGGAAACTGAAAAAAACTATTACAAAAAACATACATACATACATGTACACACACACACACATATATATATAAATATATGCACACACACACACACATATACATATATACATACATAGATATACATATGTATACATGTATATATATGTGTGTGTGTGTATATATATCTATACAACTCACAGATTCTAGAGTACAATAGTTTTAAAACCCTCCAATTTGCTATAAAATAGACATGGATCAAGTGATTCGTCGAGTACTCTGTTATGAAACAAACACAACAATGCCTCTTTCAACAATGCAACTTAATCAATATATTTTCTTGGACATTTTGGAGTATGCTTTCCAATACACATATATATATATATATACATACATATATATATGTATATATATATATATATGTATATATATATATATGTATATATATATATATATATATATATGTATATATATATATATATATGCATATATATATATATATGCATATATATATATATATACGCTTATATATGTATATGCATATATATATATACATACATATATAAACATATATATACATATACATATATATACATATATGTATATATATATATATATATATGTATATATATATATAGACATATATATATACTATGTCCATCTTTGGTGTTATACACATTTTGTACAATAGTTTCTTGGTATCTTTCTAATTGATTTAACTTCAAATCCTTACAAAGAGGATGGTGTAGATTGTGGATAGTATTGTGGAAATCAATGTTTCAAAACATACATAGATACATACACACACATATATATATATATATATATATATATATATATATATATATATATATATATATATATATATATATATGTTGAAGACAAATAGAGAAATCGTACAACATAGATGACAATAACACTTAAGAGCCACTAAACTAATATAGAAAAAAATTAATTAAAGAAAAAACAAAGTATACATCTAATTACGTTGAATGTACATATGCATATATGTGTATGCATATGCATATTCATTTGTATATACACACATTCATATCTATATATTTAAATATATCTATGCATATGCAATGCATTTTCGATGGAGAGTGTAACGAATGGAAGGTACGATGCATATTTTCCTTCTTAGAGAGTGTAATGCTACCGCTGCTTATGCATATGCATCTTTCCTTCCCTCATTGCACCCTCCATCTCAAAGAGTTTCACTTTTTTTGATTGCATATGCATATATACATATACATATACATATACATATATGTATATACATATGCATATGCATATGTATATACATATATCCATACACATATCAAACAATGCTACAAAGTGTGACAAAAAAATTCTAGATCTTAGATTCAGTGTAATTGATGAACAAACTAACCATGCATCTGGAAAAGGACCAAAACAATTTCCCACAACAAAAAGGAAGCAAGCAACACACCTACGGGGCTAGTGCCTGAGGGTTGTCTAGCAGCCTAGGGAGAGCTAGAGTTCGTTATGTGCAACCTAAAAAAAGAATATCACGAAGGAGAGTTTGTTATGGAAAACTTCAAATAGATGCGGAAGAACGAATATCATGAAACATATTGATATAAGATATATCATGTTCCATAGAAAGAAAATAACCACAACAATTAATACTTTATTATGAGCAGGTTCAAATAGATAAGGGAAAAAAAAACCCACAAAACATATTGGTACAAGATAAGTAGTCTATGAAATAGTTGCAAGAGATTTTAGGAAAACACTTAAGAAGGAGACGTAACTAAAAAATGAATGGGAAAAGAATATCATGGAAAAACATAGAAAATAGAAGAGCACAATAACCTACACAAAATGCTATGAAACTAACACCACAATGGGTATTTTAACAATGCAAGTTAATCAAAGTATACTTTCCCACACTATGACATTCAATATTCCATTTACTTTGGCCACACACATTTACTTTGCCCAACCTCACCGCACAACAACGATAGAATGCATCAACCCTCACAAAAGCAAACACTTACCATTCAACTTCCAAGTATTGAGGAAACCAACTCCACCACTACCAACCCACATAATTACCAAGCTCCACATTACCACAAAAAAACCTGGTCAAGCCACTGTCGGGCGGGCATCTCCGATGTCGACAAATCCAATTCATGGATGGGGTGGCAGAAATTCTGATGGAAACTTCAAACAAATAGCCTATCGGTTGGGGAATTTCTAGTGCTAGCTATCATTCTTAAGTGTTTTTCTAATAGTTGTTTTCCAATTTCCCTATTTTGTCTATAATATTTAGTGGGAAATAATGTAGATTGAATTTGAATTGACAAGCTAACTGTCACATAGAATTTGCTGTTACATCAAATAGAATTTCTGGTAAGCAGGAATATGCTGCAAACTCAAATCTATACATGCATTTCACTGACCTATTAGAAAAACACTTAATAATGAAAGGAAAATGAGAGATGTTTGAAAACCCACATTAAATAGAACGTTAAAATATGGAGAATAGAATAGGAAAAGTACGATAATGAATAGTTTGGTATAGGGACCAGTGATATTTCACATGTATATATCTCTCTATGTTTCAAAGCATTCATTTTCACATACAGTTCACATTATATCTATATATATATATCGTAGGGGTGTTAATTCATTCTATCATTGTTGTACGATGTGGGTGGATGAAGTAAATGTAATATTGAGTGTTGCAATGTGGGAAAGTATACTTTGTTTAAGTTGTATCTATAATATTTAGTGGGGAATAATGTAGCTTCCATTTTTGAATTGACAAGCCAACTATCACATAGAATTTTCTGTTACACCTTGTCTAGACAACGATAGAATTTCTGGTAAGCAGGAATATGGTACAAATTGAAATCTATACATGCATTTCATTGACTTATTAGAAAAACACTTAACAATCAAAGGAAAATGAGATATGTTTGAAAAGCCACATTAAATAGAATGTTAAAATATGGAGAATAGAACAACCAAAGTACGATACTGAACAATTTGGTATAGGGAACTAGAAAAAAGAATATCATGAAGAATAGTTTGTTATGGGGAAGTTCAAATAGTTAAAAAAAAAACAACACCATCAAACATATTGATAGAAAAAAAAAGGGAAATTGGAAAAGACCTATTAGTAAAACACTTAAGAATTAGAGGAAAGTGACAGATGTTCTCAAACCCACATTAAATATAACTTTTAGATATGGAGAATAAAAGAGGCAAACTACGATAATGAACAGTTTGTTACGGGGAACTGAAAACAAGAATATCATTAAGAACATTTTGTTGTGGGGAACCTGAAACAGAGGAGGGAAAAAGAATATAATGAAACATATTCATATAAGACACTGCCATCCCACGTAATTAGCAAGCTCCATTGCCCACATAAACAGACCTAAGCAGTTTGTTCCACCTGGACCTTCAAGCAGATCAAGGAAGAAAGAATATCATGAAACATATTGATACAAGGTTCGAGCTATGTTCTTTGTTAATAAATATTGAAGAGAAGTACAAAAATTGTATAACAAGTGTTAGAATAATAATTATTTACTACCAGTCATTTTACATGGGTATTTTGCATAAATGATTTGTCTATAATATTTAATGCCAAGCAATGTAGCTCAAATCCACAATTAAGCCTGTGGCATTATACAAATTTTGCATAGATTATTACATCATATAATTTTTGTCATAAACTAAAGAAAATATCATGAATAAAATATGGAGAATAGAAGGGGAAAACTATGACAATCAACAATTTCTTATGGGGAAGCGGAAAAAATAATCTCATGAAGAACAACCTATCACGGGGATCTTCAAAGACATAAGGAAAAAAGAATATCATGAAACATATTGATACAAGATAGATGAAAAAAAGGCCACATTAAATAGAACTCATAAAGCCAATAGGTAGCAATAATCTGTGCAAAATGAGTGCAACCCCACACACTTAATTGAAAATTGAACCTATTACCTGACACTAAATATTATAGACAAATAGAGAAATTGTAAAAGAGCTATTAGAATAACACTTAACAACCACTAAACTAATTTTATCTCCAATATTCTTTCATACTAACCCTTTGCATATATCTATGTTAATCTGCAATCAATCCTATGTTAATGGGTCTAACGCCAAAGATGCATACAGATAACTAGAACAATAAACCAAGGCCGATAAAATTACTAACCCTAACCATATTTTTTGATGGAAGAAAGAAGATTTAACTACAATTTCTCCTATGGTAATGATTATAACGCCAAAGATGCATAGAGATATCTACAATTAATAAACAAGGGCCAAAAAAATAACTAATCGTAACCATATTTTTGTGATGGGGAAAAAGAAGATTTAACTGCAATTTCTCCACCCATAAAGACTGATAATCTCTTTCAAGTATCCAAAATGGTTATAACGCCAAACATACAAACATATAAAAAGAAGACATTAACAATAAATTAATCATCTATGCAAAACACCCATGTAAAACGACTTACAAATTTTGGAGAACAATAATTTTTCAATCTACTTATTATGATGTGGACCTTACCTCTTAAACAAAGAATATTCCTAAATGTCACTCATTGGTCAATAAGGATTGGGGAAAAATTATGAGTTTTCCTTCGAACAGATCAAGAAACAAGAATATCATGAATAAAATATGTAGAGTAGAATAGACAAACTATGATAATCAACAATTTGTTATGAGCAATTGGAAAAAAGAATATCATCAAGAACAGTTTGTTACGGGGAGCTTCAAACACAAGAGGAAAAAAAATATCATGAAACATATTCATACAACACAGATGAACACAAAGCCACATTAAACGTAACTCCTAAGCCCAATAGGTAGCAATAATATGTGCAAAATAAGTATAACCCCACACATTTCATTGAAAATTTGAGCTACATCACCTCACACTAAATATTATAGACAAATAGAGAAAATGTTAAAGAGCTATTATAATAACATTGAACAACCAAAAATTACTAACCCTAACCATATTTTTTTGACGAAGGAAAGAAGATTTAACTGCAATTTCTTCACCCGTAAAGAGCGATAATCTCTTTCAAGTCTCCAAAATGGATATAACACCAAAGATAGAAACATATAACAAGAAGAGATTATCAATAAATTAATCATCTAAGCAAAACACCCATATAAAAATTAGTATAATGCCATAGACTTCATTCAAATTCTAGCTACATCACCTCAAACTAAATATTATACACAAATAGAGAAATTGTAAAAGAGCTATTAGAATAACACTGAACAACCACAAAACTAATTTTATCTCATGCAATCACTTGTATGTTAATGTGAAATTTCTCCTATGTTAATCGGTGTAATGACAAAGATGCACAAAGATAACTAAAACAACAAACAAAGGGTGATAAAATTACTAAGCCTAACCATATTTTTTAAAGAAAGAATATTTAACTATAATTGCTCCTATAGTAATGGGTGCAACACCAAAGATACACACATATAACTACAAACAATAAACGGAAGATTCACATAGATAGCTAAAACAATAAACAAAGGGCCAAAAAAATTTGCTCCTATGTTAATCTGCAATTGCTCCCATGTTAATGTGTATAACGCCAAAAATGCACAAAGATAACAAAAACAATAAACCAATGGTAAAAAAATTACTAACCCTAACCATATTTTTTGATGAAAGAAATAAGATTTAATTGCAATTTCTCTGTCCATATAGAGCGATAATTTATTTCAAATCTCCAAAATGGGTATAACGTCAAAGATAGAAACACATAACAAGAAGACATGAACAATAAATTAATAATCTATGCAAAATACCCATGCAAAATGATTTACCATACACATGCACATGGATAACTAAACCAATAAACCAATGGTGAAAAAATTATTAACCCTAACCATATTTTTTGATGAAAGAAAGAAGATTTAACTCTAATTTCTCCACACATACAGAGCTATAATCTCTTTCAAATCTCCAAAATGGGTATAATGCCAAAGCGAGAAACATATAACAAGAATAAATGAACAATAAATCAATCATCTATGAAAAATACCCATGTAAAATGACTTACAGATTCCAGAGAACAATAGTGTGTTGATTTTAGAATAGTCTGCTATCAAACCAGCCATGAAGCCAAACGTGACGAATTTTTACAATAGTCTGCTATAAAACCAACACCACAATGGCTGTTTTGACAATACAACTTGAACAAAGCATAGTTTCCCACATTGCAACACTCAATATTGCATTTACTTTGTCTGCCTACATTTACTTCATTTGACCCCATTGTACAACAACGACAAAATGAATGAACGTTCCCGCAAGCAAACAGTTACGATTTAGCTTTCGTGTATCGAGGACACCAACTTCACCACTGCCAACCCATGTAATTACTAAGCTCCACGTCGCCACAAAAAAACTCGGTCAATTCGCTGTCGACCGAGACATATTCAATGCCGACAAATCCAATTCACAGCTGGGTTGACGAAAATCTCGGTGGAAACTTCAAACAAAATAGCCTATTGGCTAATTACACTAGATAGATTGTGGGATTTGATAGTTAGAATTGTTCAACAAGATATCCAACAACCTTCATTTTTTATTTATTTATTTATGTTTTTTTTATCATAGATAATGATTTTTGATCAAGTAATTTTTTTCTTAGATTTCTGGTTTGTAACTATGTGTGATTTTTAACATCAACGTTTCAGATCAAACTCTATTGATCAAGGCAATTTTTTTCTCTTTTTGCATCATCCTAATGATGGATCATGGAGTTTGATCTGAAACGTCGATGTTAAAAATCACACACAGTTACAAACCAGAAATCTAAGCATTCATTATCATGGATTGTGAAAACTACATGCTTTTAAAGTAATTTGTTGTTTTTGATATAATTTCTTCTTTAAAGAGAGTTTTTAAAAATTATTATTTTTGAATATTTGAGTATTCGATCTATGGATTTCCTCTTATGTCATGCACTCCATGATGTAATGTTATTATTTTTCCACTAATCTTGACATTCAAAGATGACAAACCTTGCTTGTTTGTTCCTCTTTGGTTGTTTTTTTTCCTCCTTGTTTCCCATCTAAGATGATGTAAGCTAGTTCTTAGTTGGGTTATTAGCATCTTAATTTTCTATTTTATTTTTAATCATTTATAGTGTTTTTTTCTCGTGGTCACATGTGTTATTGAATTCTTTGACATAGTATTCTCATTGTTGTCTAAGTTGTTTTGTCCACATGATTGTTTGACTTTTTCTCTCACATATCTTTTGATTTCCATATTAGTGTTTGGACACTCTTCCATGTTAATTCCCCATTTACTTGTCTTCATGTTCTTCCTTCTATTTAAATTCTCCTCCACTACTATTTTGGACCAATGGTGTCCTTTCATGTTCTTTATTCTATTTAAATATCCTAACAGTTTGATCAACACCATTACTTCTACTAAAAAGACTCAATCCTCAACTAAGATGATTTCCTAAGGAATTGTGGTTTTTATTTGAAAGTTGAAACCTTCTAATTTTATTCATTTCAATGTTGGCATACAATGTTGACCTAAACTTCACATCCATACAACACCATAGGTGTAAAAAACAACCCAATTAAGTCTTCATTATTTTCCAATATGATAACTCAACTAATTGACATATTTTTTGTAGCATGTGTAAGGCTTCCCATCTCCCTTGTACCATTTTTTTCCTACAAGCCTCCCAACTAAAGTTACCATACAAATCAAACCCTAGATATTTGTAATCATTTCCCACTTGCAAGGGCCTTCCTTCAAACTCAAAATCAATTTTTTTTCTTTTTCTCAAGGTAAAGATCTCATGACCATGATTTTTCAAATGTTCACTTGTATTCCCACCTCTTGATAGAATAGTTCTAGAGCTCTTAGATGTTCTTGTAAACTATGTGCAATTTTTTCCATTAAGATAAGGTCATTTCCATATAACGAAAAATTTACCACATATGTGGCTAGGTGCACAAGTCTTGTCTAATTTTCTTATACATTTCTCTAACTTGTTTATGTGTAGCCCAAACAAAGCTGGTGATAGCGAACACCCTTGTTTGTATTTGGCGTTGCTCCCAAACATTTTGATAAACCACCATTTCATCTAGTTTTTGCTTCAACTTAATCATAGATCCTATGGACTATTGTTCTATATTGTTTCAATATTCTTAACTCTTCTTTTTCCCCCAAAAAGTTTTCTTCTATGTACTATGTCAAATGCTCTTTTGAAATTGATGAAATGACCAATTTTTCTTTTCCCTTTTTTCCAAAAGTTTTTAATCAAATGTCTAAAAGTGATGCAGTGGTCAAATGCAGATTTTTTTGGTGTGAAACACACTTGTCCTTTCATCCTCTTACCTTCCCTTTTTGTCCAAATACCAATTCTATACTTATTCCTATGAGAGGTGGTGATCCCACAATACTGGTTTATAATTTTTGGCCAAACTGAACACTGTAATATTTTTTTCTAACTAAATCTTCACTTTCAGACACCTATAGTGGCTAAACCGTGAGGAATTTGAAGATGATGCAAACTAGTGATTTGTGACATTTTTTCTGTGGATTCTAAATATATATATTTTTAAAATTTTGGAATCAGATTGCACTTCTTTTTCCATCTCCTTCGAAAACTAGTTTTTTTTAGTAAACACCATTTTTAAGGAGTGACGCTCACTGTATACAACATAATTTTTTTTTCCATGAAGGATAAAATTCTATTTTTTTTTTTAATTTAGATTTGTAACTACAATATCTAGTGCTTCCAATTGGTTTCATATTGTTTTATTGATTTTTTTTCCTTAATCAAGTTTCAAAGTCAAACCAATTACAATTCGACATAGGCAGACCATATACAACATAAATTTTTGATGTATGTATCGAAATTCAATTTTTTTTTTGTTGGATCAAGGACTTCAATATCTAGTGCACTCATATTTTTCAAATTTTTTTTTTTTGATAATGGGTGTTGGCAAGAAGTTGAGTCCACTTTTTGGCCAAAAAGTGGAAGTGTTTTCCCTAATTTTCAGAATTTGACACATTTGACCTTAAAATTTGAAGCACTTAGAGATGAAATCTTCGAAAAAGTCACTGATCATAAAATGTAGTACTCGGAGTCTAGTTTCCAAATATGTAATTTATTTCAATACCCAAATGGTGCAAATTGAGTTTTAATAGGCATTTCTAAAAACCATTGTTTAAAAGTCACTTTTTTTACCATACCATACATGCATACGACATCCATATTTTGACCTAAATTATCGTATTTTTCTAAATCCTTTTGGGAAAAGATTTGTGACTCACTGAAGCATGTTTTCAATTTTTTTTGTAATTTTTTATTGAATATATATTTTTTAAATTTTTTTATTAGCCATATTTGTTGTTTTGAAAAATCATGTATGACATGCATATGATGACTTAAACTTATCATTTTTTGATTTTTTTAAAAATTGAAAAGAATTGTCTGAAGTACGTTCTCATGCAATCCATTCATCAAAATGTTATGTTGACGAAAAGTTATTAAAATAGTAAAAAGTCCTGATATTTAAAGTTTATGGACTAGTTTCATCAGAATTTAATTGAAAAATAGAAAAAATAATCCAATTGTAAAAAAAATTATATATTTGGAATTTACACTGTCTCATCTATAATTTGGGTTTTAATTTATTCAAAAGATTCTGCAAAAAAAGTCGTCAGCCATATGTCCAAACTCGGTATTTTTCTCTGATATTGTTAGGACCTTCAACTTGCAGGTCAAACCAGGTTGAAGGCCTAGGTTCAGATTCCCAATGCTTTTCCCGAACCAAAATACAAGCCAAAAACTCGGCCACAAAGCAAATACAATTTCAAATTTTTAGAAATGGGATCTCATTTCTTAATATTAAATGTGGTGACCATTGACAGGAAAATGCGATCTTGCTTTCTAAACGGGATCTCATTCCCTTTTCAACATTCCCCACATTTAATATTGGGGAACGAGATCCCGATTATAAAATAGGATCTCATTTTTAATAAACGAGATCTCATTTTTAATAAACGAGATCTCATTTTTAATAACTATTTTTTAAAAATTTACTAGAAAAGTTTATTGTGAAGTCTGCAACTTCACATGTATGGCCGAGTGTGACATATTGGGCTATTTTTCATCAACTTTTGTCTTTATAGGTGGTGAACTTGCATTTTTGATTGATTTTTTTCAAAGGAAGCATCATGTAAACCATTTTTGAAGTGGAATTGTGTTAGTTTTGTACTCGTTTGGAGGAACAAAAGGTCTTTTTTTTTATTCAAGGGGTAAACGCTTTTGACCGGAGCTATGAACCGGATACAACCATTCAACAATAACACCCCAACGGGGTTTGAACCCTGGTGGCAAGAACAACAATGCCACCTATAAGCCATCACACCATGCCAATACCGGCAGGAACAAAAGGTCTTTAACTTGCAATATGGATTGAATTTTTCAAAGGAGGCATGAAGAAAACAATTTTTAAAGTGGAATTGTGCTAGTTTTCTACTTGTTTTAAGGAACACAAGAGGTAGAATTTTGTCCTTATAGGTCTTCAACTTCCAATTTGGATTGAATTTTTTGACGAATTTCACTATTGAAATTCATTTGTTCTTGAGAATTTTATAATCATGGGTTCACAAGCTCATAATAAGAGGAGGAAGATATTGACTCCTAAAGAAATTGAAGCAAATAGAGAGGAGAAACACAGACAAAGAGAAAGAAGAATGAGAATTAAATCAATGAATGATGGTGGAGTATCCAATTCCACAACTATTGAAGATGAAAAAATTGAGGAGACCATGGTTGTAAACGAAGCTAATTTGCAAGAAGTCAATTTGGAAAAGAATATGATTATACAAACAAGTCCTACTATCTCTTCAAATCCCTCTTCAATGCTATGGAGAATGTTTCAATATGCACAAATTCAGGTATGTCTTCAAATCCACATGTTAGTGAAATGGTAAATTCGTATGTAGAAGTTTTACGAGATGTTGGACTTAACAATGTTGACATTGATAATATTCAGAGAGATGAAACTTTTATAGAATTTGTTGAAAATGAAAAAGAAGCTTCTTTTCTTGAAAATGAAAATGAGAATGACAAATATTTTGTTGAAAATGAAAATGAAAAATATTTTGTTGAAAATGAAAATGAGAATGATCCTTTTTTTGAAAATGAAAATGAAAACCATTTTGATGATGAAAATGAAAATGAAAACCGTTTTGTTGATGAAAATGTAAATTGTTTTGAAGTTGAAAATGAAAATGAAAATGAAAATGAAAATCTAGAATGTGATGTTGAATTTAATGAAAATACTTTTTTAAAAATTGAAAGTGGTGTTTTCGATAATCTTCCTGGTCAAATTTCTTGGAGGCAACTAAGAACACATGCGAATAGAATATACAAAAAATTCTTTTATCATAAAAAAATTGCATTTCAATGTCAACTATTGATGCAATTGATGAGAATGCAAAAAATGAGGAAAATAATGAAAAGGCTAGGCTTTTTTGTTAAACCAAAAAGAAAATATCAATCATTAAAACATGTTATGTTTACTGTTGCTAGTGTCAATCAATCTATTGGGAAAAATAGTTGATCTAAAGATAAAAATGCAACAAGAAGAGCTATAACAACTACTATAGTTAATAAGATAACTTTGAATAAAATAATGGTAAGCAATATTAGTGAAGTTTTAAAAATAAATCATAAAACATTGCTAAGAGCGGCAAAAAGAAGTGAAAGTGTAGAAAATGATCCTATCAACCAATATTGAAGTTTCAGTGGTTGACTCTCGAGGTCTGATGTGAAATTGAATTTTGAAATTAAATCTTTGATAAAAAAATATTGGCATGATAATATTAGGGTTTCATCTAATGCTAGAGATGATTTAAAATTAAGGATGGGGTCCAAATTTCACGATCCTCACCCAAAACACCTATTAGATACAACACAAACTAAATTTTATAGAAATTTTTGTGGTGATTTAGTGTTACCTGGTAATATTAAAATAAGTCAAAGTTCTTCTAAAAAATGTAAACCCTGGTATGTAAAAATTAATAAGAAACAAATATCTTGTTGTAAAATGCATGTTCAATTTCGTTATTTTAATGATTTTTTTTGATATATATGTTGTACCTTCCATACTTACATGATTATATAGGAATGTGGTATTAATATGCCACCGAAGCAATAAGGGAGTTTATTTCAAGTTTGTTTTATGAAAGATCTAATGGTATCTTGTTTTATTTAAGTTCTTGTATTTTTGGACAATGCATTAACTGTGGAAATCTTTCATTCTTAAGAATTTGTATGCATGAAAGTGTTGATAATAATTTTGGACAAAAATTAGTAGATGTTAAAATATTTAAGAATGTTCAATATTCTTTAAAAGATGGAGAAATAGGAAAGCGTTGTGATTTAGTTACAAAAAAATTAGTGTGCATGCATTCATGAGTGAATTTAAGAATAAGATTGTACCAAAATATGTCATGCACTCTCAACATGCTCAATGGATTGATGACCAATTTTGCACATGTAGAAACACATTTCCAATTGGTACTATACTTTCAGTGGTTGATTTTGTGGAAAATTATACTCTAGCTCCGCAAGAGGAAATTCAATCACAGTATTATAATTCAGTGCAAGTAGCTATGTTTGTCCATATTGTTTATAAACTTGCAGATGATAGCACTAAGGATGATAGAAAAGTTTTGAGGGAGTATCATTCTTTTTTGAGTGACAATCGATTACACTCGTCAACATTTTTTTCAATATTGTTTCAATATATTTTATAGAAATTTAAAAGAGGAATCTAGATGATAGAACACCTCATATGGTTAGATAATTGTACGAGGCAGTTCACGAATGCTTGAAAATTCTATTCGTTAAGTAGGGTTCACAAGGAACTTAATGTCCAACATATATGGAGTTCTTTTGAAGCTAGGCATGGTAAAGGAGAACATGATGGAGCTGGTGCGTGTGTAAAAAGAATTCTTGCTAGAGAACAATTAAAATTCGAGGAAGCTGTAATGCCTCACCAGGGAATCCAAAGGACAAAGCATTAAGTAGCGAACTATCTGAATAAGTTTTTTTTTAAAAGTCATTCGATTAAACAAATTATGTCTAATGGATTCCATGACGACGCTACTAAAACATTAATTATAATAACTTCACACCATAACAACTAAGTCATAAATTACAAGTATGAATCACATTCATGAATAATCCACTTTTCAAAACTTAAACAGTTGAGTTATATATATACAGATTTACATCCAATGAGATTCTCATAAATCTCAATACATCATAATGATGGTACAAAGAGTACACTCATAAACATGAGGTAAATATACAAAGAGGGTAATCATCTCCTCACATCAAATATCCACATTTGAATGCGTTCTACATCCACTGTCATTATCATCTAAGTAACAAGAATCTACTACAAAAATAATGCCATCTGTAAGAGTATCCAATGAAGGCGTAGCACGGTTTCCAACCAATCGCATGGAACCCAAAGGTCCACTCCCTCCGTACTAGGAGATAATGAAAGGTCCATAAGACAATCAAACTAACAACAAAGAACACACATTACATTACTTGGCTGACTACACTTAACGACATGACCACATCAAACCATAGTATTCACAACTTACGTTCCAGAGACGACCACAATATAATAGATAACTCTACACAAGAGACTACAATCATGTTTTAGGACAGAGTGTCATAACATAGTTGATTCTAAGTTACCCTGGTGAATCTTCCTAGACTACCGGCCCTCTTCCAGAGTTACCCTGGCAGTCTCTATCGATTCCCAACCCCTAGACAAACTCATGTGGTGTCGAATTACCTTTCAAGAAGACAAGGTAGCCGACAAGCCATTTTAGGCCTTCTCAACCTACCCTTAATCTAAATAAGCATTAAGGCATTAGGTGAGGCATATATTTATCTGAATTTAATTAATGAATTCCAAGTACAATTATTAATATTTTCACTATATTTAATAACTTCTGATAGGTTACCCTGGCCACCACTTTGGGTTATGGCCCCTATCGAAAGCCACTCTTTTTGCATACAATAACATAACTTACTGACAAAAACATAAGATAGCCATCATGCACATATAGCAAAATCATGAATATACCCATCACAATCATGACAAGACCATAGAATGAACAAATTCCTCCAATGCGTAAACATAACGTGCATGGCTAAGTTTCCAATCAAGTCATTGCAACTGAACAACAAAATACAAGCATTATGCGCTTTATTATGCAAATTCATTCCCTAGCTTCTAGAAAATTAAGAAATTCAATAACAGGGAAGTACACTCTTAAAATATCAATAGAAATATATCTACTTGTCATAAGCAACCATCAAAATTTTATAATTTAAATAGATCAATCAAATTATCCATCAAGATTCCCTAACATAAATATAATATTCTTTCTGTAAAGCAAACGAATAATAGGAAAGCTACATTACATGTACATTAACATATGTAAATACATATATTCATATAGATTTATATATATATTGGTTGAGATACCAGATTATGATTAATATGGGATGCTGATGGTAATTTCAAAGAGAACATACATTGTTTATTTTATTATTTTAATTTTTTTATTATTAGCTAATCACCACATATAAAACTGGTAAGAAGAAGTTAACTCCTACAGGCGTATGCTTGCATGAAAGATATATAGCCAAAGTAAGTTATCTATCAGATGTAGCACCCATAAGAATTTAACAGGTATTCCTCTATGACAATACGTATTTACATAATACAACCAAAATAATAGATCTCATTTATAAGCTTGGAAATTTGATAGAACACTGGAATGGGGAGACAATGATATACACTTCAATTGAAATGCATGGAGAATCCTTCAGGATTTCACATGAATAGTTCGGTTTCAAATATATATATATTTTAACTATTATAGTGGTGCAAGTTAACTTCAGTTGGCAATGATTTCAATTATAAAAATATGCATGCAAACCATCAGTTAATTCCTGAATACAAGGAGTACGGATGGCACATGGTTTGGAAGTCCAACTACCAATTACAATGACAAAATTTGGTGGTTAAAATTAGAGGTAAATAGAACATTTATAAATACTATGCATGGATAATCCCAGAATGAACTGGTAAGTGCAACTTAACTGTTAACGATTGCATGGCGTCAAGCTAAAAGAAACAAAAGTTTACATTTAGCAATCTTATAACCAATAACTCCATCATCACACAAAAGCTATAGGTAAGTAAATAAATTATAAGATAATGATAGATGAAGGGACGCTGCCTACTGTAATTTGACCAAGGCGCTGGTTAACTAAAATCGTAAGGTAAAATACAGATTAAGTTATAAAGAGATATATTTGTAAGCACGAATTCATACAAGGAAAAGAACTACTATTGTTAGGTAACACATATGAGTTTACTAACACATAATTTGTTAACACATAGGTTCGTTAACGCATACTGATTTTCTAACAAACAGTCCGTTAATTCACAATTCTGCTAACACAATTTTGTTAACACAATTCCGTTAACACAATTTTGCTAACACAGTTTCACCCAATCTTAATTACATTTGATTCGGTTTCAATGCCACAAAAGCATTAATGTGGTCGACAAAAACCTTTATGGTTTCTACAGAATAATTATAATCTATAACTATGAATTTTAAAGAAATATTAGAAGGTAATCACCGTATACACAGGTGAAGATATGGATATTAAAGTGCAAACTGCCCAATATATTGGAAAATAACGATAAATACAATAATAAGAAAATTGAACCAACGAGTTTCATGTGCTGGCAATTTAAATAAGTTATCGCCAGAAAGAGATAGGAGGTTATTCAAATTAGAGTTGCAGTTTACTGTTTATTTTGTTGGCATTTAATTAAATGCCATTAAGAAAGGGACGTAGTTGATCTATATCAAGGTTCACCTATCAAAAATTCAATCTGGAGTTTAATCCTAATTTATCACTTCCAAGTTGGTATAACTAAAGAGTCTCATGCCAAGTTTTAGGCCGACGCTTTCTTCAGATAAAGACCAAAAATTAAAGAGATAAGTGAATAAGCGTATCGGGTAAGTAATGATTCTAGCTGATTGTTTCATTGAAGCGATGGTGAGAAAGGTTGCTTTCAATTGTACAAAGGCTGATACCCAACAATTAATGATAGAGCAAGGGAACAGACTATTGAAAATAGAGAACAAGGCTGAATCTAAAAGAACATAGGCCGATTCTATGGAGTTTTGAAAGGTAGGATTTAAAAAGTACATTTGATGGGTAATGCTAAAACTAGAATGATCGCACCCTACTAACTGCCGGTTTCATGGCATTCTAACAGAAGAATTATAACCTCAGTGAGTATAAAATGGGAAATAGACACTATGGATGACGCGATTCATGCGTACTATCACAACCTTTTCACATTACATCAAGAAAATTTTCTTTTGTTTCCAACTATATCTGCTTTCTAATATCCTTCTGGAGATTTCAATGGCGATTCAACACCAATAAAGAAAGAACAAACACAGGTTTAAAGGGCGCTATATTCAACTATCTCATGTTCGCTGTTTGATTCACATCCAATAGTATTGCAAATATAAATCCAAACTCTACAACATTTTTCTAGCACCTAAACTATCATAACAAGATGGGAGTTCAATGCCAGAATTAAGAAGGAACCTAAATGATGCATAAGACAGGGTACAAACTTATCAAAACACTATTTTCTTGACATCAATTCCCACGACTTAGACAAAATAAAGGTAACAGATAGAGAGTTGAAAACATGCAAATTCTCCATTCAACAAGTACACCCATGAGGACTGTACTCCACAGTAAATTATGTCCATGCAATGAATAAAGCATATACAAAGGTTTTCTGTTTATAACTGTCGAATCAAGGAAAGAAAGAAAAGCATGCAAAGGGTGAAACTACCCATAGCCAATATACACTGCATAGAAGACCAAATGAATTTCGTAGAGTAAATAATTTGCTTCAATTAAATTCACACACAGTGATAAAAAGATTTTTTTAATATAAAATAAAAATTGAAAAATGAAGCACCTGTTATTTCTGTTCGAGTCACCCAAGAATCTGATGAAGATTTCAGCAATATCCAACCAAATCTTTTTCCAAAATCAAAATACTGCAAAGAAGTTTTCTCTTCCAAGAATACTACCGTGCAAATTTTTTCTCAAAGCTACTGCTGTGATCATTCTTCCTGAGCAATTCCATGCATCAAAATGCAACCCCTAAAGGCTTATTGATGCAATTCCTTATCTCAAGTCACAACTTATCGTTTGTAAACATGCATTCCTCAAATTTCTCATGCAATTAAAAACTTTAAATATCAAAGATATTTTCCTTCAAGTCATATTTCAAATATTTTAACTTTTTGAAATCAACTCTTTAAAAATTACTTGCTTTTCACTTAAATTATATTTGTACAAGTAACTCATTAATTACTTTTAAAGAAATGCCTTTTCACAATTTTCACATTCTCTTTTAATCAAATATATTAACAATTTAGCCATTTAACTATTCAAACAGTAATTAATTTCTAAATTAAATAACACAAATAAAAAATGACAACAGGTAACAAATAGATACTCGTTCAGTGAAGAACGATGGTTAAACAAGGACCAAACACTATCTCCAAATCAACATGATTTTATTGGATTAGGGTATGCTCAGACCTGACAAGCAGGTGGAGCCGATACCTGGTACCTATATCTGTAGAAAACATCAATGTTAAACATATCATCATATATTGGAAAACACACCGTGAAGAAGAATCACAATGCAACAGGATACTTGCAAGTGAGTAGTGCTACATTGTCTTCTTCACCAAGACTGACAGGCATCATTAAATTATAAACATCGATCACATCATGATAATCACATTAAGACTCAGAAACAACATATCTAATAAATCATCCACAGAGTTTAACAATTAACATAACATCAATGTTGTAACTAGAAACAATACAATATAGTATCCAAAATAGCTACACGACTAGCAAACAAACACAAACAAATTGAATCACATAGTAGTAACTGGAGGGGTACTACAGAAGCAGTAAAATTTAAAGATGCACATGGGATTGTGGATTGGTGTAATACAAGATTATCTGCACCTGGTTTGAGTGAGTACTCTATAATTCATCGATTCTTTTGGTTGGTTGAAGAAGAGAACATTGTACCTAGAGTTGACTGTGAGACAATTAGTGGATCTACTAAATGGCATTCATTTAGGAGTTTGACAACAAGCACATGGACTATCTGGACAAGGGAGATTGCATTTTTTTGTCATTTTTGCATATCAGGAGATTGGGAAGCATATGAAAATACAAAATGGGTTGAATAGTGGGAGAAAAGATCGTTGACACCTACACTTGAGCACATGATCAATATGAAAAAACTATTGAAGAAAATGATCAAGTGTTTGCATATGAAGAATATGACTGTGTTTCAGACCTTGTACAAGAAGGTAATTTAATTCAATATATCTCATTTAATTTCACTTTATTAAGTTATTTTGTAATACTAAATTATTTATATGGATATGTGCAAGTTATTAAATCAAAATTTGTTTGTAGAACATGTGTATGTTGTTGTTGCACTTGAGGGGAATGAAGAGGAAACAAAATATTGGTTGGCTCATTGTGTGGAGACTAAACATAAGTTAATAGCACCTCGAGAAGATGATGATGGCTATCATTATCCAACAGGTACAGTGATCCCTTTAAGACATCCCCTTAAGCAAATTTTGATAACAAGTTTTTGATCCCCTTAAGAAAATTTTTAGAACAAGTTTTTGATCCCCTTAAGAAAAATTTGAGAACTTATTTGATGATGGTTTTCATGTTTTCCAATAGGATCAGTGGTGGTTGTTGGCACTTGGCTATGAAAATACCTGACAAGGAAGAATGGTCTACTTGCATTCAAAGATTATGAAACACATAAAAAGATTATACATTATTCACATTTGGTGGTGGAAACAAATATAAAACTAGATTGGTATCGTGGAAGACCTACAAATAAAGTGCTATGGACAATTTCTATGGAAGAGCATGATACAATCATATATGCATTGCAAAAAAGAGAGGATGCATATGGTACAATGGAATAAGTAAATACAAGTAAATATAGTTTTAGTTTTATATTATCCTTTTAAATAGATTAAATACATGTTTTTATATTAGTCAAGTGTGTTATTAGTTGAAATTGATTTAAATTGTCCTTTTATAGATCCTTAAACCATAATCACAAAAAGGATCTAGCCCATGCAGATTCAACCTAGACAACATGGAATACTTGGTAAAAATAGGTAATTATTAGTTAAATTATATTTAAATACATGTTTTGATTACATATTGATATTGCTTGTACATTAATAGTTAAAATTAATTTATTATCCTTTTTTGTATCCTTAAGCCATCATTGCATTGATCTCATACTTTGAAAGAAAAAGGAGAGGATGCCTAAATTCAACTTGCACACATGTGTGGAATACTTTTAAATGCAGGTACTTGAGTTGTGTACATATAGATAGTTTTATATAAATTAAAATATGTATGTTTTGATGATTTCATTGATATTGATTGTACCTTTTTGATATCAGATGGTGTGAAGACCTACTACATTCTGGGCACAAGTTTGAGATGTTCTTTTGATGGCATATCCAAATTTTGTAAACATTGTTTTGAGATGACATATATGTACAAACATACTTACAAAATTAATCATTTTGTACAAATTTAAAATACATTTACAGACACAATTATGTATTCTATGTACTTCTATGTATCAAAATCAATATTCTATATATTTTGTTTGTTAAATGTGCATGTTTTCCTACTTTGAAACTTTATATTTGATTGTATAATCACGAAATATCATGCATAAATTATTGTTAAATCAATTATATCCTTAAGACATTGTATTACGACCCCTTAAGACATACCCTTAATACATGGAGGTGAATTCACATATCCTAAATATTATACTTAATTATATCATTTGTTATGATGACTCACCCTAAAACTTATAATACTTCTTTATATCACTTAATATTTATACTCAATTATACTCTTCTTTGATCCCCTTTAGATGTCGTATTAGGACCCCTTAAGACATCCCCTTAAGACATGTCGTATTAGCACATATCCTAAATATTATACTTAATTATAGCACTTGTTATGATGACTCACCCTAAAACTTATAATACTTGTTTATATCACTTAATATTTATACTCAATTATACTCTTCTTTGATCTCCTTAAGACGTCGTATTAGGACCCCTTAAGACATCCCCTTAAGATGTTTCATATTAGCACATATCCTAAATATTATATTTAAATATATTATTTGTTATGATGTCTCACCCTAAAGTATAATACTTGTTTATATCAGTTAATATTTATACTTAATTATACTCTCCTTTGATCCCTTAAGACGTCATATTAGGACCCCTTAAGACAACCTATAAATTAGTTTTGGATGCTATTATTTGTTTTGATAGCTTATAAATTAGTATTTGATGCTATTATTTGTTTTGACAACTTATAAATTAGTATTGGATGCCATTATTTGTTTTGATAGCTTATAAATTAGTATTAGATGCCATTATTTGTTTTGACAGCTTATAAATTGGTATTGGATGCCATTATTTGTTTTGATAGCTTATAAATTAGTGTTGGATGCTATTATTATAGAATTTATTAATGCTTTTGTTATATAATCTTGTATGGTATTGTTTATTTCTTAAAATTTTATTCTTTCTGGTATATAAACGGATTGCTTTTGTTTGTAAATTATGATTTATTGACTAATTATTGATTGATGTGAATTGAATAAAATTCATTGACTAATTATCACTAATTATTGAATGTACATATCATGTATATCATGTGTGATATCACTAAATTTGTAAAGTAAAAATATTAAAATGTCCTATTAATTTCAACTTTAATTTCACATTAATGTCCTATATTAATGTCTTGACTATGAACATAAAATGCATAAATGTACATGTGTAAATTAAAATTTCAAACAATAATAAAGTCTTTAATTTACAACATATTAAGTACATGAAACCAATATATTAAGCACATGAAATAAAGTCCATCAGAGTACAACCCATGAACTAAAGTCCAACTAAGTACTTGATCCATGAAATATAAAGTCCAACATAGTACATGAGAAACCAAATATGTAGTCCATGAAATAAACAAATATAACCCATAAAATCATGTTCCTAGGTAATGTATTGTGTCTATAATCAAGAGACCTCTTCAAGCCATGCAGATTATGCAGATGACCTTAAACACTCTATACAAGAGAAAGATGAAATCAGATGTAAGACAATGAAAAATAATTTAATGGAAATTTAATTTATAATTTTGTTGGAAAAATGAGTAGGTTATCTATTTGTTGTCATTTATGTCACCATGTTGGTAGTTTCGATGTCACCATGTTGGTAGTTTGGTCTAATACTCTAAACCGGTGCATATGTTTGTCTTACTTTCTTCGATGGTTGATTCGGTATTTTTTGTTGCTCCTCCGGTATTCTACTCTGCATTTCTCTACGCTTGAAAATTGTTGATTGTGGTTTTGGGAAACTACTTATGGATGTTAATGGCATGCACATTCAGAATATTATGTTCTTCGGTGTTCATACGACGTTGTGGAAACAAACAAAATGTTTACTTTTTATGCTGAAGACTATTCCTAGCTGACTTGGTAAGATAATTTTGATATGATATGAAAATATTACTTGCGTGATCTATTGTGTGTTCCAAGCTGACATATTGTATTGTACTAATGGTCAAATTACATTTTGAAAATATTTTGTGGAGCTAACAATTGATATCTTTTATAATAATTTGCATCTAATTAGGCCGACCTAATTGTTGCTTACGATGGTGATCAGATATATATATATATGCATGTATGGTGAATAGTTTAAGTGAGTGTGAGTGCAATGGATAAATGAATGTATGTAAGTTGTGTGAAGAATCTGTGATTAGAAAGGCAACAGTTGGTGAGCGGAGAGTGAAGGGTGTAAATTCTGAACATTGAGCATCACCGAAACTGTATCAACACGTGATAGGTGCATCTTACCAGTTCATTTTTGGGCTGTAAAGCCTTACTCTATTTTGTATAATCTTGTGTATAGGCAGTGAACCTCCTTGTTGGAGAGTGAATCCTTTTTTTAGGTAGTGAGCCTTTGTACTTGGACAGTGAGTCCTTCTTTTGGTAGTGCATCTCTTTTTAAAATACTATATAGTGTGAGTTAACCCTCACTGTGGTTGTTCCCTTATTGGGTTTTCCACGTAAAAATATGGTGTTCATTATGTTGATTTGCTTTATGTTATTCATGTTTCATGCTCATATTTATAACAAAATAGTGTGGTTGAATATTTTATAAGTGATAAAGTTTTATGTTTGAATTTGTGTGACAACTGATTCACCCCCCCTCTCAGTTTTCTTGTGCCTATTTAAAAAATTCATTATAAAATTAACTTACCATCATATCTGGGTCTGATGCTCTGGTGCACTTGAACCAACCTCTAAATTCTCTGAATCAATCTACATAAACAAGACAAAGAAAGTTGAAATTATATGTAAGTCTATAATTAAAAATGATTTAATTCAATTTAATTTATAATTTATCATATTTTAATTGTACCTTATTTTGAGGTTGTGCACCCTCTTCTCCATGACCTGTTTGTACATGCTCAACTACAAGATGTGTCTCATGCTATAAAAGAAAAATAATTTAAAACATGTATTAGCTCATATTATATATATATTCAATTTGAAATTTAAAATTAAAGTTATATTTAGAATATATAATTTGAAATTGAATTTAAATATATTAAAAAATTTAAATTACCATGATATCTAGAGCCTGCTCTGCATGTCCTCCTAGAGGTGTAACTATGTCTAGGTCAGGGTTGAAAGTTGCACTAACAAAGTCCTACAAGATCAAATTTAAAGCATGTATACTTGAATTAGGTTAAAATATATATATTCAAGTTTGCACATTTTGTGTAATTTTTTTTTTAAACAACTTGAAAATTAGAGGCCTCACGAGTAGCCGCAACATCTAATGTTTTCCCGATGCCCATTCTCATTGTGGTATCAACCTAGACATACATGTAGACATTCAAGGCTTATAATATTTACAAGTGTACATGCACATTTCATATATAGTGAATTCAAAATTCATAATTGTAACTATACTAATGTAAGTTAAACAATTTACAATATAAATGTAACTACCCCTGATCTACGACACCTGATAGTGGAGGAGTGCTTGACAACCCCTCGGGTGGAATCGACGTGGAAGCTGATTGACTCCCCTAAACCAATGTATAAATATTTTAAAAATATGTTCATGATTCAATTATAAATTTAAAACTCAAGTTAAAAATCATTTCATATAATTTAAACAATTGAAATCAAAATACCCCATAAGGGTTGCCAACTAGGACTAGTGTCGATGTATGTACTCGTGGAGCGGATGATTGCCCCATCGTTAGTGTCATCTGCACACCAAACAATTTGATTGTTAAAATGTATTGCAAACTTTTCTTTGATATATACATTCATTAAAATTCTTATAAAATGAACATGTAGATGCATATTTATACTTGTGTCGCAGTGTCCTCAGGGTGATGGTCTGCTGTAACAAATTCTAAAAGTGAACTGATGTGACCAGATGAACCACCAGAATCTCCACATCCACCTGAATTAAGTGTGGCTTGATTAGGTCCATAACATAATTGATGGCAACTAGTACATACATGTGGGACCCTCGACACTCTTGGAGTGGTACTCAAACCAACTCCATAAACCACTCCATCATCATCATCTCTATGCTTCCTACTCGCTATCGCAGAAGCATATTGATCAAGGTCTCCTGTGAGAGTACTAAGGGATCCTAATGTTGAGACCACGACACATTGATGCACAGGTGTGGGAATGGAAGGACCAAGAGTAGCAACAAGGGGTTGCGCATGCACAGGGTGTTGGGGATCAACCCTTGCCCCTAACCTCTATTGTGGCATGCCACCACCAACACCCTGAAATGATTTAAAATCAAAATAATTGGGATTTTTCCCCATAACAAATTCTACATATAATTTCCTCAAAAAATACAATGGGATCTCCCAATTAGCGTGTGGTGGACTGTCGAAAACCATATACCATCGATTCCAAAATTGTGCACTCATCTATGGATGTATTCACCACCTCATGGATATTCTAGATTTATTGGGAGGAATGGGTTGCCAAGTAACAGGGTTGAGAAAGTAAGGGGCTAGTGGGATTTTGTTATTTGAAGGTCTAAAATTTGTTTATAGGAGAGACTATCTGCATAAAATTGTATCATTTTCTCTCTCTCTCATCGATGCCTATCTAGATCAGAATCAATTGTCCTAATAACATCCACAACTTTTTGCATCACAAATGCAAAATGTCTCATGTGTGGAGGAATCAATGCTTGATTTTGCATAGCATTGTTTTGATTTTGAATGGTCACAACTTGATCATTTATGTGTGCTCACAAGTGAGCCTCATTAGATGCAATGAGTGCGGGAGGTGGGACATTAGGTTGAGGGGTGGAGGGGGAGGAGGAGGGGTAGGTGGATGGGGAGGGGGAGGTGGAGGTGGCTAAGGTGGTGGATTGAGGATATCATCAATGTTAAATTGATCCATGTGATATCAGATATAAGTGCACCTGCATTAAATTATACAAAATCACAAGAAATAGTTAAATTTGAAATGCACATGCAATTTGTTTTAAATAGGATGTGCATACATATACATACACATACATATAAATTGATTTAATTTGAGCATGTGCATACAAAATTCAAAATTTAACATGTACATACATTTAAAATAAAAAATACAATACATAATTTGCATGCATACATCATTCAACTAAACTATGTACATACATACAAATTTCAAAATTTAAGATCTAGAACTATGTGATTTTAATACATGTACATACTAAAAAATAAACTTGAAACATTCAAAAAAATATCTTTTTATGTCTAACACATATATATATATATAACATTTTTCCAATGGGAGAAATCATGATCTAGTAGATAGTCATAAAATATATACTATTATAAATTCATCATTATAAGTTCATAAATTCCACCAAATTCATAAATTCATGTCACTAAAAATATCCATCTGGAACCAAAATCATAAATTCACGTCACTAAAAATATCCATTCAACCAAATTTATAAATTAATCACCAAAATATCCATTGAACCAAATTCATAAATTCATAACTATAAGATCATTGTCTTAATTTAGAAACTATTGTGAGACTCTACTACATCTCTTCATTTCTTTGTGTTTTCCTTTTCAGAATTAGAAGTTCTCCTCTCCTCTAACCATTGTTAATGCTCATCTAAGATCCCATCCATAGCCCTAACAACATCAAAAATGGTTTGCATCCTAGATGCACACATCCTCACAGGTGGTGCAACGTATTCTTCATTTTGAATAATGTTGATTTGATCTTGGATGGTTCCAACATTGGCATTGATTCATGCTTGCAAATGAGCACCATCAATTTCAGGTGGTGGAGGTGGGGGGTTATGAGGTGGAGTGGGTGGAGGTGGAGGTGAAGGTGGTGGAGATGGATGACATGGAGGTGTATTGCGAATATTATAGAATCGATCCATATGATCTCTAAGATATAAGTGAACCCACATTAGATTTGTAATTTCAAAATGTAAGATGCATGTTTAGGAAATACCCTTAAACCATTAGATATAAATGGCCCAATTGAGTACAAATGATAAAATATGTAAGCCTCATTTATGTCTAAGACATGTTACTTGAATGAAAAAGCACTTAACTAAATTAATATAGGACAATTTATGAATGCTATAGGGTTTATAGTTTAGAGTTTAGGATTTAGGTTTTAGGGCAATAGGATGGCTTAAGGGGATCTATGTAGTAAGGTACTAGTACAAAATTACATGGTTTTTAAGTGAATAAAATTTGGTGAAGATGCCCAAGGCAACCAAATTTCATTAAGGTTCGAGGCAACTTCACCAAACTTTATTCACTTGAGCCATGCCATTTTGTCCTAGGAACTTACTAGACATAGATCCCCTTGAGCCATCCTATCACCCTAAACTATAAATTGATCAACCTAGATCATGATTTATCTCATTCATATTATAATCTTGCATGATCTTATTATTGTTAAATTTGGTTTCCTTGGGAAGCTTCACCAAATTTTGAGAACTTATTTGATCCCCTTAAGAAATGTAATATTAGGACACCTTAAGACATACTAAAGTATGGCTTAAGGGGATCTATGTAGTAAGGTCCTAGTACAAAATGACATAGCTTTTAAGTGAATAAAATTTGGTGAAGATGCCCAAGACAACCAAATTTCATTAAGGTCTGAGGCAACTTCACCAAATTTTATTCACTTGAGCCATGTCATTTTGTCCTAGGAACTTACTAGACATAGATTCCCTTAAGCCATCCTTTCACCCTAAACCATAAATTGATCAGCCTAGATCATGATTTATCTCATTCATATTATAATCTTGCATGATCTAATTATTGTTAAATTTGGTTGCCTTGGGCAACTTCACCAAATTTTAAGAACATATTTGATCCTCTTAAGAAATGTCATATTAGGAAACCTTAAGAAATCCTAAAGTATGGCTTAAGAGGATCTATTTAGTAAGGTCCTAGTACAAAATTACATGGCTTTTAAGTGAATAAAATTTGGTGAAGATGCCCAAGGAAACCAAATTTCATTAAGGTCCAAGGAAACTTCACCAAATTTTATTCACTTGAGCCATGCCATTTTGTCCTAGGAACTTACTAGACATAGATCCCCTTAAGCCATCCTATCAACCTAAACCGTAAATTGATCAACCTAGATCATGATTTATCTCATTCATATTATAATCTTTCATGATCTTATTATTGTTAAATTTGGTTGCCTTGGGCAACTTCACCAAATTTTGAGAACTTATTTGATCCCCTTAAGAAATGTCATATTAGGACACCTTAAGACATCCTAAAGTATGGCTTAAGGGGATCTATGTAGTAAGGTCTTAGTACAAAATGACATGGCTTAAGTGAATAAAATTTGGTGAAGATGCCTAAGGCAACCAAATTTCATTAAGGTTCTAGGAAACTTCACCAAATTTTATTCACTTGAGCCATGTCAGTTTTTTCTAGGACCTTACTAGACATAGATCCCCTTAAACCATCCTATCACCCTAAACCATAAATCAATCAACCTAGATCATGATTTATCTCATTCATATTATAATCTTGCATGATCTTATTATTGTTAAATTTGGTTTCCTTGGGAAACTTCACCAAATTTTGAGAACTTAATTGATCCCCTTAAGAAATGTCATATTAGGACCCCTTAAGACATTGATTTATGGTTTAGGGTGATATGATGGCTTAAGGGGATCTATGTCTAGTGAGGTCCTAGAACAAAATGACACATGGCTCAAGTGAATAAAATTTGGTGAAGTTTCCCAAGGCAACCAAATTTCATTAAGGGCCTAAGAAAAAATGATGGCTCTAGGGTTTAGGGTAATAGGATAACTTAAGGAGATCTATGTAGTAAGGTCCTATGGAAAAATTACATGGCTTAAGGGAATAAAATTTGGTGGAGTTGCCTAAGGAAACCAAATTTCATTTTAAGGTTCTAGGATAAAATGAATGCTTTAGTGTTTAGGGTTTGGATTTTAGAGTTCAGGATTTAGGGTTTAGGGAACTTAGGGTGAAGTTTGGGTGGCCCTTGGAATAATAGACTTTCAAGTTAGTGACTAGTTTATGAATATTTTTGATTTTATGAATATATTGACTATTTCTGTAATAAAAACACATAATTATGTATTATTAAGATTGAGTTTGATGTATATTTTAACTATATATATTTTTAATTGAATATAAGATTATGTTATTTAACATTTTTTTCATTAATATTTCCCACTTAAATGAATTTTATGATATAAAATGTATAATATGAAATTAGTTAATGTTGAATCAAGTATTTTATTTTGGATTGTTTGGAATTGAAAGAACCTAAAAGAAGAAAAGAAAAATATTTAGATTCTTTTAGTGTCTAGGTAACTAGTACAAATTGAGATTTTAGACTAAACTAAAAGCCTAATTAACAAGTAATTGACTTAGAATGAGGGTTAAGATTGTCAAAAGACAAGAGACAACACATGCAAACAAGAAATGGAAACAAGGCATGACTAAGAGTGATCAAAAATAAAATAGAAATGAATGTTGAATATTATCTAATTAAGTGACAATTGGAAATGGATTGTACAAGGATTTAGGAATTTGCTAACTAAATTTACAAACAAACATTGATAAAATTTATGAATTGTAACTATTTGTTAAAAATTTATTTTCTAATCTAATTATAATTTAACATTGAAAGTAAAGTTTAACATATTGTTTCCTCAATACAATGCAAATGAAATTTAAAACATTTAAGCAATGCAAATGAATTTTTTCCATTATCAAATTTATTCTTGAGCTTGAAATTAGGGTTTTCATATGCAAAATGATTTGTTCGATTTCAATTTAGGGTTTTAGCAAAAAAATATGTTTTAATTGAATTTAGGGTTTCAATCTAAGCAATTAGGGTTTTTAATGCAATTTTTTTGTTTCATTTCAAACTAGGGTTTTCAAATCCATTTTTTTTGTTTGATTTGAATTGGTTTCAAAAAGCTTGATTAAGGTTTCCAAATGCAATTTTTTTATTTCATTTCAATTTAGGGTTTTGAAATGCAATTTTTTTGTTTCCTTTCAATTAGGGTTTTCAAATGCAAATTTTTTTGGTTTGATTGAACAATTTAGGTTTCAAAAGAAATTTTTTATTTCTAAAATACAATTCAAGTTTCATTTTTTCCTTTCTATTCAATATCTTCAAGTTTCATTGCATTTTTTTCATCTATTTCTACAAATAATAATTTCTACTGTTATGTGAAATAAAATGCTTAAAACGCCAAATAAATTAGAAAAAAAATGGTAAAATCTATTCTTCTATTAAAAATTTCAATAAAAAATGAAAAAAATCTAAAAAGTGGGGGTGGAAGCGCAATTGGAGGTCATTTTTAATAATCATTGTTGCCCACCAAACTAGTATCCTGTGCGTAGAGCAAAATGAAGTTTTGTTTATTTTTTAAAAAATAAATACCATCGCAAAACGAGATCCTGATTATTACAAAATGGGTTTTGTAATAATCGAGATCCTATTATGTGTCCTTCAGTTCGGGACCCTTTAACAAATGGGATCCTAATTTTTAAAAAGTGGGATCCCATTTGGAATTTAGGCTTGAGATCCCCAGGCTAAACGGGATCCCAGTTTTTAAAAGTCGGTATCCCAGTTTTTAAAAGTCGGGATACCGTTTATAAAAATCGGGATCCCATTTTTGTGATGCCGATTTCGATTTTTGGCTAAGGAAAAAACTTCCACATTTTGTGGACTCAACTTTATGCACTTACCCTAATCTACTATTTTTCCACATGTGCAGAACAAAGAGCTTGATTTTTTGGTGAAAAACCTATGTTTATTAAAACTGAAAAAATAAATACATAATAAAACCAAAACATATTAAAATTATATTCGTTGGATAGCTTGTTTCAAGGACTACCATCATCCAGTTGGGTCTATGAAGTCTCCTCCATTTTCTTCCTCAACCCGAGCTTCGAAGGGAAAAATTTTGGAGTTTTTTGGTGCCAGAGGGGGAGAAGGGGGGAAAGGGGGGTTTGAGCAAACCCCCTTTCCACAACCATTTCCTTTGCTTATTTTTTTGGGAAATGCGGTACTCAACATTTAATGGGTTCGCTCGAAGGGGGGTTCTATCAAACCCCCTTTAGATTTGCTTGAACCAAAAGTTTGTTCGAACCCCCAAAAACTATTTGTTTTGCATGGGGTCATTTTTTGCAACTTTTCCCTCCTCACTGGAATTGTAAACCACTTTTGTGGGTTTACCTGAGGATTATTCATTATAGTATGGTAGATATTGTGTTGTTGACATCTTCACTTTTGAGGAAATGGATGACAAAACTTATTGTCCACTTTATATGAAAATAAAAATAAATGACCCTATTATATACCCTTCTAATGTGTGGTTCTACATATTCCAAGCTTCATTTTAATAATTCAACTTGTAATCCATTTATGTCTTGATCTTTACACATAGCTAATTTTTTAATTCCTTCCTTTATATCCTTTGTGGAGAAGAGTTTGCCTCTAATGTTAATTATTGTGGAGTCTTTATTTTAGTATTTTCATATGAAATTTATGTATAATCCAACCATTGGACATTTGTGCTATTATTATTAATATTTATTGCAATTTCCTCCAAAAACCTCTTGGATTATGCTTCCCTTCATAAATTAGTTCCTTCCTCTTAATTTCGCGTACTCCTCTTTCTTAGATATCACCAAATTTTTATATTCTTTTTTACTCACTTTTTCCCTTATTGATATTTTATTCATTCATTTTGCGACATTGCACTCTTCATGATACCACATGTGTAGCATAAAAAATTGTTTTCCTTAACAATTTCACACAACCTTGACATCTTATTTTTCTTATAATAATTTACCAATTTCAGGACCATATTAATAATATATATTTTAATCCCTCTCATCCCTAAAAAATTTGGCCAAAAAGCATTGATCAAGGGTGTGGGGTGCCCCAGACCAAAAATAAAATTTTTGAATATTTTAAATTTTGATTAGTAGGCTTTTACATGATTTGAAAATTACTCCACATCAACCCCTACCCAAAATGATTAATTGAAATGCACATATAAACATGTTTTCCTCTCATTTTGAACTTTAAGGAGGCAATTTTTGAATGTGATGCATAATTGAGCAATTTTGGAGATCCTAAAAGCATTCAAGGGTAATCAAGAGTATAATTTTTATAATTATTGCATCATTGTGTCATTCAAGCATCATGTCATATTTTATGTGAGTTTATGTTCATGTTTACATGCATTTTGGCATGTGTACTAACACTTGTAGGTTATCAAATAAAATCAAGTCAAGAAATAATTAATCCTTGAAGGTGATGGGCATGAATTCAATCCATCAAGGAGATCAAATTTGAGTGGTGAGTTGCAAAAAATTTCAATTCATTACTTATTTATTATTTACCTTTTATCTCTCAAAATGAACTCTTTTTCATCAACTTTACCATTGTGGAGGTACAAATATTAATGCAAGGTTTGACTGAGGTAAGCCCATATATGGCACAAACCTTGCCCTCCTTTTATGTGTGTAGTTTGTAGATCTAAAGGTGAATTGGAGAGGAATTGGAAGCTATTTGTTCATCAACCATACAAGTTGTCAAGTCATGAAATCTACATTTTCTCAGTAACAGATGAAGATTTGACAACAAAACCCAGAAGATAGAAGCTACAAAATAAACACCTCAGGACTATGAAACTATTTTGTAAAAGTTAAGTTTTCAATATAGGGCACAATGCATTCTAGAACAACTAAATTTACAACAATTTTAAACCCCAGGCTCTTCTATGTCTTCCTCACATATTTTTGGGTTCTAATTTTGCTTACATCTTTTTTTAAGTTTCTTAGAATTCATAACAAAACATTGCATTTACATAGTTATCATAGCTACATAATTGAATTTTAGAAAATAGTCAATTAACAATCATTCACACAACACATCATGAACATAAATCACTAGAGGATTGAATCTTTATTGTGGAAACAAGTTAACCATCTAACCCTAGTCGATCTATGTCAAATGTTTTGTAAGTGAAAATGGGATAATTATAGTCAATCTAATTGGATCTAGGATCACTTTTCCTACAAAACACCATAGATTTTTCATAAAACAATTTTTAATACTTTTTTCCCCTAGTTCTTTTGCATGTTATGAGAGGTTTGGGAATTAGTGCCGTTATTTTTTTTATTTATTCTCTTATTTTTGTCAAGGTTGTAGGAGCTACTAGTGAACTCCTCAACACCCTAGGATCACCTAGAAAAAAAATAACTTCCACAAGATAGAAATGGAAAAAATATCATGCTATGATTATGGATGCAAGATTATTTGATTGAATATGTGATGTACACATATGATGCCTTTCTTATAAAGGAAAAGTGTGAGATAAGTTTAGACAAGATATTGGAATGCGTCTTAATCCTGTACAATGAGGCAATTACCTCAACAAATATTAAATTTCCAAGGACAAAAGCTTTAAATTCCAAAAGATAAGATAAAATCTAGTGACACCTAACACTATCTAGAGAGATTCCCTCCTAGGACCTAAGTAGACTGAACATGTAAATAGGACCTAGATAGGTAAAAAACCTATTTACACCAACAAAAGCTAGTTGTATATTTTATTTCTTGTAGCCATATTTTAAGCATTTCTTTAAAAATTTCTTGGTTCTCACGGGTCATAAGTTTTTGGTCATCTTATTGGATACCAATCTTTACATGTATATGATTATTCTTAGATTTCATTTCTATAGGGAAGCTTTCTATATCATCCCCATTGACCTTGGCATAACAATCTACAAAATAAATGGTGTGGGATCCACTATACTTCATCTTTTGTTTCAACATGAGTAATGGAAGTTTGACAAGCCATACTAATGGTTGAACAAAATATTAACTTAGGTCTTAGATTGTTGAGCATGAATGAATGGGAGCTCTAGACTATTCATATTTTTTTCCACCATTACATTTTCTTACAATTTGATGGTTCATACTAATAGTGTAAAATATTATCCTATGTGCTATATTGTTGAGTATATATGAAAGGAAGTTAGACTACTCCTTTTTTTCATAATCATTAATGGAATATAAATTGAATCATTATACAACTAAATTATTTTTTGAATCCTCTGTTTATTCTTGTTAACTAAAGTCTCTATACTAGAATTCAATAGGTAGAGCACTAGTTGTCTAGAAAAAAGGACACACTATGTGTTAACATGGGCTTTTTAAAAAAAAATTCTAGACTAATAATTTTTGCATGATAAATACCACAAGAACTTAAAAAAAGTGAACATATTATGTGCCAATGGGAATCTATGAATCTTAAACTAAATAATAGAATCAAACTTAGTCTTACTAATGGATTATTATCAAACAAGTTCATATATATCTCTAATCAATAAAATTTAAGATTACCTTAGATGTCACGAACAACCATAACCTAAGAAGGTGTATATGTATATGCGATAGTATCAATAGGGTTTATATATAGTATGAATATGTTGTAGCTACTCTTGTACACAATATTAAACATTATATAATCATAACCTAGGGTAAAAATAAATACATCATAAATAATAAAATATAACTTCTAATGAAGTTACAGACAAACAAAGTAGTAACCTTTGCATCATAAACACCCAAGACATAATCTAATGTGTTGACAATGAGTTGAATTACCAAGAATCCATAAGTATCCCTAGATGATCATTATAAGTAAATAATAAAATCTATGCACTTGCTAATAGAATTGCTAGAAAAATGTTGTTAAAACATCTCTCATTATCTATATATGAAGATTTTTAGTATTCATTTATAATTTAAATTTCTTAATAATTGATTTATTTGTTTACTTTATTTTTTTCTAAAATATTATCAAAATATTTTAATTATTATGCCATCTATTTTATTTCAATAGATAATTGAAAGATCAAATGCTAGTCATCATATGCTCATTAGATATAGTCTTTAAGCATCCACTATATGAGTCGATATTAAAAATATTCTAAATTCCCAACAACCATGTACATCCTTACCAAAAAGACCATTTTAATTCTCACTAAACACAAATACACAAATATAATTTGAAACTAAAATAAATGTATCATTTTCAAGCAACTACAAATATGAAATTGAGTAAATATAAGTCAAAAGAAATGAACAAAGAATATAATTTGAATGCACAATTGATAATGTTGTGGTAGATAACAAATTAGGAAAAATATATCAACTTGTAGAAATTTATTATACAAGGTTATAGAAAAAGCCTAGTAGAGAATATGATGTATTTATAGACATTCCACCCACCAAACTTATTGTTGGTGATGTGTGCACTTTCTTTTGATTGGATGAAATTCAATTGTGTCACATTATTTCATTCCCTAATGTCATGAAGTTGAATTTCAAGCATGCAAGATAGAGGAATTAACAAATCGATTTGAAAATATTTGAGAAGTATTCACAAGATTGAATGCATTTTGTTTGTCATTGATGGTTTTATTCTTTCTAATTTGTTCAATGACTTGATTGGTTAGCTTTGCATATATTGTTGCTAATATTGCTAGCATTCATGGCAGAAATAATTAGTTTTTGGGTAAATATTATATTGAAGATGTTATGTTAATGTCAAGATTTGGAACATGTTAAGTTTTTTTTATGGGACCATTGATATGACATATAGGATTATAACTTTGTCTTACAATCTTCTTCAAGGGAGATTGTAATAGAAAACCATTTATTTTTTTCCTTGTAGTTGGGGTTTTGTCCTTGAGTTATGTCTATAATTTCGTGCTTTTTCTTCCATTTTATTTATGTTGTTTATTAATTATAGTATTGTTGGTGCTTTATTCATTCAATTTTGTTTTTCCTTGAAATATAATTATCATTTATAAATAAAAATTGTATATGTATTTATCACAATCAATATATAATTATTTTATATATACACTTTATATTATGATATGACATCAATTTTGTAGATAGAGAATATGTACAATTCATGAAATTCAATTGACAACGAGTTCTATATATTTGAATTTTACAATATTCAATATTAAAACATAATCTATTTATTAAATATTTTGAAACCAAATAATGATTACATCTGGTATGATAAATATTTGAACCTCATAATTGAAATTTTAGTAGAATAATTAAGAAACATATATTGTATATATCTTAAAAAGTATTCTATATAACAACATTGGACAAATCATCATATTATGACTGTAATAATAAATATTAAAACACAACCAATATATATTCAAAATTATAAATAAATTGTAAGTAAATTAAAAAAAATTCTTTAAATAAAAATAAAATAAACAATATAGATAAAGTAAATAATTATTAAATAATGTGATATAATAACTCTTAATTAAATAAAATAATTCAAAACTAATATTTTTATAAATATTTATTAAATAAATTTATTTATATATGTAGACAAAATTTGGAAATACTGTATTCGGAAATTTGGGTCCTAGTGAAGAGTCTATCTAGCATGTTTGAGGCATATTTGAACTATACAGGCTGGATAGACGGTACCTAGCTGGAAACGAAAGGAGCTGGCTATCCAGCCCCCAAAACGACATGGGGCATCCCATGCCCCATGCACTTGCATACCTGACCGGCCGTGCAACTCTGCAGTCGTCAAACTCGGAGCCGTTAGACTTTGTACTTTATGTCAGATAAAAAGGAGTTTAATTTTTTCGTGCAAGGTGAAAACAAAATTAGTTTGCCTTCCAATGTTTTCTAGTATCTTGCTGGCAATCCATCTTTGGTAAATTTTATAATTAATTTTAATTTATAGTTTTAAAAATAATTAATATTTTGTGTTAGTATATTTATTATTTTGAATTAATATAATTAGAATAAATTTTTCATTTCTAAATAATTATATTAGTTGGAGAGAATAAAATTATCTTAATACAAGTATGCTTATTTACAAAAAAATTGATTTTTACATTCTTTTCAATTTTTACTAATAATAAATTATAAAATTATGTGAATCATTAATTTTCCTAAAATCACATAATGATTAATTATGTTACTAAATTAAATAATTTAAAATGATATTTAAATTTAATAGAAAATTTTTAATATAGAGTTTGAAAGTTTAATTTTAAAAAACAAATAAGATGTAATTATAGATTTAGCATCTTACATTTATTATTATATATAAAATTTGATATAATATAAATTCAACAATTATAAATAAATCTATAATTAAATAATAAATATACATAAATATTTCTATGTTTTATTTATAAAATAAATATAATTACACAATAAATATATAAACATTCTATTATAAGTATATTACACATATATTTAATTTAAATATATAATTTTATAATATAATATTTCAATAATAATATATAAACACAAAATTTTACTCTTTTAGTTTTAAACTTAGATTTAAATTTGGAATTATTTTAAATTTTGTATCTATTTAAAGTGAAATTACAATAATATGTAAGTGTATAAGGCCCCCTCTTCTCTCTCCCTCTACCTATCTCTCCCCTTTTCCCCCCCTCCCTCTCTCAATCTCTTGCCATCTCTCCCTCACTCCCTCCCTCTCCCCATATCTATCTCTCTATCCTACCTCTCTCTATTTGTCTATCTCTTTATCTATCACTTTATCTCTCCCTCTCCCTCTATATATCCTTATATCTCTATCTCTCTATCATTCTATTGATATCTCTCTATCTCTCCCTCTACCTCTCCCTCTATATCTTTCTCTTTATTCCTCTTTATCTCCTTCTCTATTGTAAAAAAAACACTTTATCTCTCCCTCTCTATTGTAAAAAAAAAAACACAATAGTGTATTGATAATGAAACTTAATTATTTTCCTAATTGTCTTCCTCATCAGATGTATTGCACAAATACATTGAAAAAAATAGACCAATTTTTTTCATAATTAATTGTTAATATCTATATTACTCTCTCTTTATATAAAAATTAATATAATATATAGTAATAATATGATTTATTAAATTTATCATTATTGTTTATATATCTATAATTACATTAAGAATAAATTTTATTGAAACTAAATTAAAAATTTAATGATAAGTAAATAAGTTTAAATAGATTATATATATAGTAAAGTGTAAAGTAAAATTGTTTTGAAACCATTAAAATTTAGTTTATTATTTCCAACATCAACTTTATGGTTATAATTTTCCCTCATATTATACAATAAATGAATCTATAATATAATATAATATAGTATAATAATATAATATGTTATAAAAATTTAAGTTAATTTAAATTTATTTATTAATCATTAAATTTTAAATTTAGTTTTAATAAAATTTATTAAAAATTTACTAATTTACTAGAGTGTAATATAGATAATATATAATATATTCATTTTATATATAGATATATTCTTAATCTAATTATAAATATATAAATAATAATAATAAAATTTGTGTACATATATTTTATTATATAATATATTTATACTTATTACTATATACTAGCATACCTATATTTTTAAAATATATGTAAAGTACGCCGAGAGATATCCTTCTCAAGACGTCTATTTTTTTATCAATTGAACCTTAACCCAAATTGAAGCTTAACTCTAACCATAAAGCTATTTGAACCCTAATCAAAACCCTATTTGAAGTTGGTTTGGATTACTAGCTCATAGACAAGAACAAATTCCCTAGAAGAGTGTCTTTCAAGTTTGAAAAAGTGTAGATGGAAAACCCAAACTTTAAATTAGTTGTCACTGACTCTTGGATCACCCTAATAGTTGATCATTGCACTAAGATCTGCATATTCAAAAGAAAGTTAGAATTCATAAAACTTAGAGTGAAAGAGTGGAATATTGTGTTTTTATTAAATCATAATGTTGATTTAGTCATAACTATAATTGAATCATAACTCTAATTGAATCAAAACTCTACTTGAACCCTAACCCTAACACTAATACTAACCCTTGGCCTAATTTAACCCTACCCCCAACCCTAACCTTAACCCTTACCCTAATTAAATCTTAAGCCTAATTGAATCTTGATTGAACCTTAACCCTAATTGTCCTCTAGCCCTAACTTTGAATGTAACCCCTACAAACTTCAAGAGTTTTATAGATAAAATATATCAAGATGGATGTATGAACCTAGGTAAAAGAGATTTGATGAGTTAAAGTCAAGTTGCTTCATAGCCAAGTTAAATCTTGTAAAATTTCTTCATATGAACTTTAGGAGGGAAAAAGCTTATCCAAATCTCCAAAAATAGGTCCCAACATGAAACTATCCAATAGGCATTCAACCTAGGGACTTTTTCACTTAATAATGAAAAAATTCACTAAATAACATTTAAAAAAATCCTTCTATGCAACCTTGTTTAAAAAGCAGTAATCAAGTATCCACATGTATTTTTATTTTTTACACATTTATTAAAAAAAAAAATTATAATTATTTTTATCTATTTTAATAATGAAATTTGAATTCCCATGCTAATTCCAATTTAATTTTAGAACAATTTTAATAAACATACATATTGACAAAAACACTCCCATGTAAGGTGGGCACATTTTTCAATCTCTTCTTCCACCATCCAATCCTCCACTCACTCATTTATATCCATTTAACTCCCCTTTATCCATACATTCTCATTTATCATATATTTACTATAATTAACTTTATATTACACTCATGTCTACACATATTCCTATATATTTTACATCAAAGGTGTATCCAATTTGAGAGAGATCAACCTAAAATTTGAAATCAATGGTTGAACTCTTTCCACAACACCTGGCCAATGATTGAAAACAAGTGCATCGTCGATCTTATTAGTTTTCCACTATTTTTTGGCCACTTAATGGTGTCGCTCGCCCACCCATGCATAATTTAAATTCCTGCACTATAGAAGTTAGCTACTACATGATAAGAAGACATGGGTTTCTAGAGCTTGTCGCACTGTTCCACTATATGCAAAAAAATAGAAAATGCACAAAATGGGTATGTTGAAAAGGTTTTAGAATCTTTCAAACAAATGCAATTGGTAGGTGTAAAGCCATAGTCCTCAACCATTGCCAACATCCTCCTATCTATGCTGAAATGGGAGCTTTGGAACAGGCTATGCACACCATTCATAAGATAAAATATAGAGGGGTTTCATAAGATGATGTATTTGCAACCTCCCTGGTGGACATGTATGCAAAATGTTGATGGAAAAACAAAGAACACAAATTGTTTGAGTTAATTCCTTAAATAAATGAGTTCTCGTGGAATGCCCTGATTGTAGGATATTCACAAAATGGATTTGTTGAAAAGGCTTTAGAAACTTTTAGGCATATGTGGTTGATGGGCTTAAAGCCACACTCTACAACCTTTTCTAGCATCCTTGCAGCTTGTGTTGAATGGGAGCTTTGGAACAGGCTATGGACATCCATCAAAGCATCTAAAGGATAGAGGCAATTGGTCAGATGTAGTTACAACCAGAGCGGTAAACATGTGTGCAAAATGTGCAAGCATAGACAAGGCACGAAAACTGTTTGACAATGTGCCTCAAAATAAATTTTCTCACATTGAATGCTATGATTGTAGGACACAAACAAAATGGATTTGTTGACAAAGATTAAGAAACTTTCAAGAAAATCAAATCGGTAGTTGTAAAGCCAACATTCTCCCCGCCTGTCCCAGAATGGGAGTTTTGGAACATGTTATAGATTTGATGGAAGGGGGGATTTTGTCAAATAATATAGTTAGAAATGCTTTGATAGACATGTATGGAAAATGTAAAGCATAGACAAGGCTTGTGAACTATTTAAAAAAGTGCATCAAAGAAATGTGGTGTCATTTGTAGGATATGCACAAAATGGATTTTGCAAGGATGTTCTCATAATATTTGTAATAATGAAGCACTCTTGAACATATCGTAACAATATAAGCTTTGCTTGTGTTCTTTGTGCATGTATCCATTCAGGTTTATGGACGAGTGTTCATATATTTCAAGAACACCCTAAACTTTATGATTAAGATGCCAATTAAACATGTGATGGTTGTGTGGATGTGTTTTCTTGGCCCTTATAGATCACATATGGATATAGGTTTTAGAGTATTTACAATGATGTTACTTTTTTACTTGGATGCTAAAAAAAATGTGACTTATTGTTTGCTCTTAAAAATCTATGTAGATGTGGGAAGGTTGTACATATCCTGCAATCATTGCAATTCATGAGATGAAATCTTCTTCAAAACTTTAGGTATTATGTTAAATAGTTCATGTGTCTTGTTAATGCTTCAACTTTTTGTATGCATGTCTACTATGGAAGTTACGATTATAATATTTGACAAATTATCTCCCTCTCTCTACCTCTCCCCACTTTGTATATCCCTCTCTTTCTCAAGTCCTCTCTCTTTGTTCTTTAAGTCTCACTCTATTTTTTCCTCTATCTCCTTACCCCCCTCTCTCACACTCTTCTCCCCTCTATCTCTCCCTCTTTCTATCTATATCCCTCCCTCTCTCTCTATTGCAACATAACATGACCTTGTTGGTAATGGAGCTCATTTAGAGGTTTTGTTTTGGTCATGTTTGGATCCCTATACAAATATGCATAGTTGATTTGAAGCTATCATTTATCCATTGAAACTTATGTTGCACAAAAAACATCATTTTCTAAATGGCCTACCAATTGACCTTTGCAAAATGTTTGCAAAAAAATAGACCCAATTTTTTCCTAATTGACCTTCCACAACTCTTTGACATACCCATTGCACACCAAGGTTTGATTGCCAGTTTCACACCATCTTGAAAAGGAACCAATTGGAAATCCTATGCATTGCAAGGAACATCATTCTAAGAATTTTTTCTTTGGAGCACAAATATAAACTTGTGTTTGCATCAAATCATTCTATGACATAGAAGATTATAAATAGTCTTTGGAGATTTTTACAACTATAAAGCTACTCTAAACAAGGGGTCAATCTAGGATAATCTAGCTCAAAGTGCAAGCATCACAATTATACAAAATTTATAGACTTGTCAAAACATTCCCATAATAGACAAGATCAAATCTTACAAAACACATGTTATTTAAAAATAATATATATTTTTAATTTACCACAACAAAAAAAATCTACATTATATCAAACTTATTCTTCAACATTAATCCTTAAAAACTAAACACTCTTACTCTTTTACATTTAATTTTTTAAACTCCTAAAATAATAATTTAACTATTTTAATTAATTAATTTATTTACTTATATATACTAATACAAAATGTTAAAAATAATTTATATTTTAAATCTTATAAATTTAATAAATTATATTTTAAATCTTATAAATTTAAATTCAAGTAAATTATAAGTATTTTGATTTTAATCTTAAAAAAAAAATAGCATTTGTTAATTTGCTTCATTCACCTAATTTTTAGTGGAAAAAATATTACAACCATTTTAATATATCTTATAAATTTATATTTATATTTGTATTTATATTTATATTTTAAATCTTATAAATTTATATTTCTATTTGAAAAAATATTTTTTAAATATTTAATCCAATGCAAATAACACATGAAAATTAATAATAAATAAATGTTTAACTTAAATATTGGATGATCATTTAAATTATTTTTAAAAAGCAACATTACTAAAATTATAAGACAAAAGAAAAATAATTATATCCTACATAAAATACACTATATACTAATATATACTAATACAAAATGTTAAAAAGAATTTATATTTTAAATCTTATAAATTTAAGTTGAAGTAAATTATAAGTAATTTAATTTTAATCTTTAAAAAAACTAAATTTAGTATTTGTTAATTTGCTTCATTCACCTAATTTTTAGTGGAAAAAAAATTACAACCATTTTAATATAAAAAATGTGTAGTAAACAATATATTCAATAAATTTAATACTCCCACCTGTCATTTTCATTATGACGTAATTATATTATCTTATAAATAACAATATAAATTTAAATAATATAATAAATTTATTTATTATATAATATAATATATTAATATATATTGTATATAATATAAATTTAAATAATATGTATTATATAATATATATTTAGGTTTAAGAGATAAAAATGGATTGCCAGCAAGATATTGGAAAACATTGGAAGGCGCACTAAATTTTTTTCACTTTGCACGAGAAAATTAAGTTCATTTTTTTTACCTCTGACATAAAGTACACAGTCTAAGGGCTCAGAGTCTGACGACTGCAGAGTTGCACGGGCCGTCAGAGAGTATGCAGGCAGGCATAGGCATCCGGCATCCAATGCCCCATGCTGTTTTGGCACTGTCTATGCAGGGTATAATTTGCACCGGGCATAGATGCATGGGCATGGATGCGGCTGCCTCGTTTCTTTCGCCCACCGTATTTTACGTGCAACCTCTATCCTTCCTCGTTTCTTTCGCCCACCATATTTCACGTGCAACTCTGTCCTTCGTAAATTCTGCACATTCTGCCTGCCATCCGTATTTAATGGTAACTACGCCCATTTTTATTCCCTTTACTCTCTTGTTTCCTGCCTTACGGTTTTTTTTTTATCCTCTTTAAATTTCATTTTTAACATTATTGTTTTTATATTAAATTTGATTCATTAATAATTGAAAATTTAGTTAATGTTAATTTTTTTTATAATAGTTGTTTTATTTAAATAATTATTTTTTAATAATGTTTAAATTTTATTTTGTAAATAAAAAATAAAGAAAAATTAATATAGAATGTATAAATATTTTAAGCATTTTATTTATTATATATAATACATAAATTTTAATCTTTTAAATTATTTTATTTTATTTAAAGAATATTTTTATTTATTTAATCCTAACCCTAACCCTAATAATAACCTTAATTGAACCCTACATCTTACTATAATTGGACCCTAAACTTAACACTAATTGAAATTTAACCCTAACCCTAATCGCTAATAGAATTAGTACCATTATATAAGAATCATTGGCCCTAATTTAACCCTTACCTTATTAAAACCCTAACCCTAACAATAATGTTAATTTAATCCTATAGCTAATCCTAATTGAACCCTCACTATAACTAAATCTTAATCTTAACCCTAACCCTAATGCTAATTTAATGCTAATAGAATCATAGTCCTAATTAAGTTCCCATTATATAATTTTTATAACATGAAAAATAAACTCCATACATAACCCTGTCCTTTATCAATTTTATTATATGTAACCCTAATTCTATAACTAACACTAATTCTAATTACAACCCTAACCCTAATTCTAACTCTAATTATAACCCTAACCCTAACCCTAACCCTAATCTTACTACTAACTCTAACCTAACCCTAATCTTAATTTTATTTCTAACCCTAACCCTAATCTTACTACTAACACTATCCTAACCCTAATCCTAATTTTATCTCTAACCCTAACCCTATTCTTGTCCCTAATTGTAACCCTAAACTTATTCATAATTTCAACCCTAATCCTAATCCTAACCCTAACCCTAACCCTAACCCTAACCCTATCCCTATCCCTAATTTTAACCCCAACCCTAATCTCTAACATTAAATATAACCCTAATCCTTACCCTCACCCTATTTCTAAGCCTAACCCATCTTATACATGCTAACTCCAACCCTAACCCTATTTCTAATTTTATATATAGTATATTAATAGTTAGTATACTTATTATTTAATAACTTATATTTATATATATATATTAGTTATACTAGTTATTATACTTATTAAAATATAGTTTTTAAATTCGATATACTTAATTTAAATATTACTGTGAATTTTGAATTTAATGATAAATAAATATACTTATAATTAAATATACTTACAAATGTTGATTCTAACCCTAACACAAATGTTGGTTAAGGTTAAAGGTTTCATTTCGGGTTAGGAATAGGGTTCACTTAGGATTAGGGTTAGGTTTTAATTAAGGTTCAATTAGTGTTAGGTTTTGATTAGGGTTACATATAATAAAATTGATAAAGGACAGGGTTATGTATGGAGTTTATTTTTCATGTTATAAAAATTATATAATGGGAACTTAATTAGGACTATGATTCTATTAGCATTAAATTAGCATTAGGGTTAGGGTTAAGATTAAGATTTAGTTATAGTGAGGGTTCAATTAGGATTAGCTATAGGATTAAATTAACATTATTGTTAGGGTTAGGGTTTTAATAAGGTAAGGGTTAAATTAGGGCCAGGGTACAAATACGATTAGGGTTAGGGTTAAATTTCAATTAGTGTTAAGTTTAGGGTCCAATTATAGTAAGATGTAGGGTTCAATTAAGGTTATTATTAGGGTTAGGGTTAGGATTAAATAAATAAAAATATTCTTTAAATAAAATAAAATAATTTAAAAGATTAAAATTTATGTATTATATATAATAAATAAAATGCTTAAAATATTTATACATTCTATATTAATTTTTCTTTATTTTTTATTTACAAAATAAAATTTAAACATTATTAAAAAATAATTATTTAAATAAAACAACTATTATAAAAAAAATTAACATTAACTAAATTTTCAATTATTAATGAATCAAATTTAATATAAAAACAATAATGTTAAAAATGAAATTTAAAGAGGATAAAAAAAAAACGTAAGGAGGAAACAAGAGAGTAAAGGGAATAAAAATGGGCGCAGTTACCATTAAATACGGATGGCAGGCAGAATGTGCAGAATTTACGAAGGACAGAGTTGCATGTGAAATATGGTGGGCGAAAGAAACGAGAAAGGACAGAGGTTGCACGTAAAATACGGTGGGCGAAAGAAACGAGCAGTCGCATCCATGCCCATGCATCTATGCCCGGTGCAAATTATACCCTGCATAGACAGTGCCTGCTGTTTTGGGGGCTGGATAGCCTTTGCCGAAACGAAAGGTCAGGCATCACATCGCGTCCTTGCAGCATGGGTATGACAGTCTTTGCATGGGTTTCAGCTGATATTTAGGTACAGAAAAAGGTATTGCCGACGAAATGGATGGCTGTTAGAAATGCAAAGAAAAGCATGGTCCATGTGTCCACTGCCGACAACGATAACACTGTTCTGCTCACAATTCGATGAAAACCTGTCTATTAGAGGTTAGTGTTTTCAAGATTGCAACATTTTAAAAAAAAAATTTAAAAAAAAAGAGATTGCAAAATTTTACGCGAGGTCCTTTGTGAAGTTTTCTGTCATGTCATGACAGCCTGTAGATATTTCTTTCAGATTGTTGATGTTCTCTGACTGAGCGGTCCCATGGGGATTTGGGCTCCTATTTTCACGGAAGTAGTGGTTTTATGGGAAAAAAAATTCAGCTACAAATCAAATGGAATCTTTTTCAGCCCAAACAAGGGGGCTGAAAATTTCAGCTGGTGAGATTGGGGTGGGGTTAGAAATTGCTCCACTGTTTAAGAGAACTTTCCTACCACTTGTCACAAATTTGGAGGGAAATGATGTTAATTTATTAGGTTTTTATTCATAGCTTTCCATTCCACCACCAGCCTCCTTAAATTTTGAAGCTTCAAAATATTCATGGGACCACCAGCTTAAAAATATTCTTTAAAAATTTAAGCAGATTCTGCTCCAAATTTTTAGGAAGCCCCTCTCCATAGGACCGTGCCCTAAGACATCGGCTATCTAGCTGTATGCCTCCATCCATCATCCCACCGTATCTAGTTACTCTTCCGGTACCACGGGAGTGGGGGAGACTAGAACTTGTGACCAACCTCCTGCTACAAGAAAGATTTAGCCAACCAAGCTAGGGCCCCAACCCTAGTTTATATTATTATTAATGTTATATAGATATTATATTATTATATATAATATATAACAATAATATAATATAATACATACTATATATAGACACCATACGTATTTTTTAAATATAATTAATAAAATAATTCTTAATAAACAAAAAAAATACTATTAATATAGTATATAATATATGTATAACATTAATATTAATATAAATATAATTAATAAAATAATTCTTATAAAATAAAAAAATTGTTATCTAATATATTAATAACAAACATTGTTATATAATATATTAATATATTAAAATTGCTATATAATATATCAATAAGATATATTAATATTAATACAATATAAATGTATTTAAGAATGCATTTAAATATCAAAAAATTAAAATATATTTAAAAAAATTAAAAATTAAAAAATATATTTGCATTATAATATTTTTCAAATTAAAAATATTTTGAATGTATTCAACTATGAAAATATGAAATTTTAAAAAAATAATTAACATTTTATTCAAAGAATTTATATTAAGAAAAGTTTAAAATTGAAAGATTTACCTAAAATTTTATTCTAAATAAATTAAACAAACATTTATTCAAATAGTTTATATTCATTTTATATTAAAAAAATCTTATACATTAAATATTTAAAATTTTGTTCTAAAAATTTGAACATTATAGTTGTCTTCACTAATCAAATTTAAAAATTAAAAAAAAAAAACTTATTTTTATCAAAATTTCTAGGATTAATTTATATTAAAGATACCAGAATTTTAATATTTAAATTAATTTAATAGAAACTATTTTTATGAAAATTTAAATATTTTTTATACTAACTATTTATATTTATTTTACATTAAAGTAAAATTTTAAAATTTTATTAAATTTTATTAATATTTAAAGTATTTTTATAATTTTATAATTATGATTAAATATTTAAAGTTTTACATAAAAAATAAATAAATATAGTATATATTTAATAAAAATAAAAATAAAATATAATCTTATCATTTTAAATAAATGTTAAATTTTTATATTTAAAATGTTTTAAAACATTTTTAAATGAAATGCCATGTTGCTTTCATTTATACACAAACTACTTCATCTCTTATTAATATCTATATAAGATTATTAATAATAATATATAATATAAATAAATAAATAGGAAAAATAAAATAAAATAAAACAGAGAAAAAATAGATATGTAAGAGAAAAAAAAAGTTAAATTAAATTAAATTTAAATTGTTTGATTATAAAAAAAATAATCATCCATACACATTTAACGCACATACACTTGTAACAATGTGTCACTTATCAATAAAATTTTAAAATGGACGAGAATAGATTTATGAATGTGGAAATATGCGGGTAAAAATTAAATAAAATTGTCATCATCTACACTTGTAACAATGTGCCACTTATCAATAAAATTTAAAAATTAAATTTGAAAATGGATGAGAATAGATTTATGAATGTGGAAATATGTGGGTAAAAACTGAATGTAAATTGTTTTCACCTGCATTACGACACTAACAAAACTGACAAACAATTAAAACTGGATACGGTTGGATGATGGATGGAGGCATGTGGCATGGATGCCCCAGTGCATCTATGGGGCTGGATAGCCGCTGCCGTTGCGCATCTGTGGGGTTGGATAGCCGCTGTCGTTGTGCATCTGTGGGGTTGGATAGCTGTATTCCTCCTTTGATGATGTACTCTTGCTATTCTATAACAGCTCTGCTAATGTAAATTGATCTTCTTCCTCCAATAAAAAGAAAAAAATGTCGGAATTTAAGGGGTTTATCTATTCCCTCAAGAAAAGTGCATGTAAAGAAAGCTCTGTATATTTACAAGTCATATAATTTTCTTGGAGAAAATTAAAATTGGAGAAGCTCGTCTCCAATTTATCTTTCAATCTTTATGCAAAGATGGCTGGATTAATACCACTCTTCATAGTGATGGAAGTGGATTCCATGTTAGGAATTGCACCTTAGCTAGATAAATTTATTATTTTCAAAAATAGATCTCAATAATAATTGTGTGCTTATTGTTGTTTCAAGGAAGATCTATTGGTCTATACTCTATCTATGGTCCCAATGATTCTTCATCTCGAATAAAATTATGGGAATGGATGGTCAATAACCTCTCAACAACTGAATGATTATGGGAAAGAGATTTTAACATGGTGGAAAATCACCATGATAGAAGCTAGTTCAACCCTCATAAACTCTCCCAATAAGAATTTGATGCTTGGATCCTAACTAAGAATAATGTGGGAGTTTCTGACCCCATTTATGATAAAACAGATTCTCATTTTCATCATTAGTTTACTTGGTCTGACTCAAAAGATGGTGAATCAAGGAAACTTAAAACTATCTTGATAGACTTTACCTTGTTGATTTTCTTTCCATTATCTCATCTTCATAGAACACCCTTAGAAAAGTAGTTGTTGCTGCCTCTCTCAAATCACCTCCCAAATTTGTTGACCTGTCATCTTTCTTCTTACCCATTTCACCCTACAAGTCTACCCTTTAAGCAAACACTTGCTACCTTAACTACCCTGACTGTCTTGCTTCTCTTGTAACTTCCAATTGAAATGATGCCACAAAACCTTGCCTAAAATGTTAGTTGGTTACAATGGTGGAATGCTACTATTATATATTGCACAACTTTCTTAAGATGTTAAGGAGAAAAATGGCTAAAAAGAAATCTAGAATGGAAAAGAATTAAGATACCATTTGAAAGAAAGTAGAGCTCTTTTGACAATCGACATCGATAAATTTTTTTCCAGTTTCTTATTAAATGCAACTCCATTTTGTACATTCCCCTTTGGATTGGTTTCTTCGTGTGATTAAAAGACAATTTAAAATGTATAAATTATACAATTATTGTTAAAACTTATGAGGGTGTAGAAGATGAAAAACAACGGCAGTTGAAGCGTTTACGAAAAGAATGTGAAGGGACATCATTCAGCGGAAAGAAAAATATTAAAAGAAGAACTGTGAATGGTAAAAGGCGCGCCTGGGTGAGAGAGAAGGCCCATTCCATGGCTTGAGTATGAAGGTAAAGTACCAAGAAATCAAATTTTCTTGTCAGCACAGACGAGGTACAACGAGTGGATGATAGTGTGAATGAAAAGATTGCAAGAATCAACACAGCTTGAGGAAGGTAGAGGCATCGAGCCAGCCTGGCACACCGAGGGAACTGGTATTTTTTATTTACACAATTAATGCAGATGGAAATAATTGTGAGCAAGACAATTCAAAGAAGAATGTGAGGGACCAATGTTTTTTGAAGGCCTACGTAGTATGCTTTGTGAAGTGAGATGGAACGTAGGCGTGTGGACTCTATCATAGAGCTGCATAGGAGTTTATGATGAAGAACATAAGGAGTTATGTCGATAAGTCCATACACAGCCAAAGACAGATGGAAGGAGATTATTCTTCTTATTAATTCTTGCGAATGAAAAAGAGTGCATACATACAAGGATAAGGCAGTGAAGGAGCTGAGTTTGAGCTAATGAAAGGAGGAGGAGCCAAGCGTAAAAAGCCAAAGGCGATGAATTTAAGAACGAATCGAAGGATATAGAAAGGATATGTTGAGGATAAATTGCAAAGGTGAAGTGAAGTCAGGTGTAAGTAGAGGTGAAATGGCAGACTTGGAATTGGAGTTAAGGGAGAAACATAGATAGGGAAAATGAAAAAGGATAGTTAGCGACAACATATGAGTATGCAGATTGGTGCAAAATTTTAAATGGGAATTACAGAGATAAGAAATGAAAGGGGGAATAAGGGGTTGCGCAGCAAAACAGAGCTATAGAGATATTTGAATGAGACAATAATGCAAGGGAGCAGTTTAGGAAGTCTGTGCAGCTGGGAAGAAGAGGAGAGCAACTAGAATGTGGAAAAGTGCAGAGCTCATTAGGGGTCGTGTCACAAAGAGGAAAGATGGAAATGTATTCTCATAGGTCTATATTTTTGTTTTGCTTTGAATTTTAAATCACGACAGACTGATGCTCCAGAGAGGGGTCGAATGGATATAGTTGGATGCCTATGTGATGGTAGGACACCGATGAGGAGTAAAATCAGAGTTTGCAGGAAAACAAACAAGATGAAGTTGCCAGGAGTAAACGTAATGTATAGTTTTCATGAAATTCAATAAATGTATTTGATTTATTTCAAATTTGAGCAAGTTGTGTGCAATCATGTTATCAATTTAAATCGACACAAGTTATTGTCGATTTCCAGTTAATCATTTAAATGGAGTCTTTTGTAATCTGGGTATTGTATAATTGGACAAGAAATGAGATGAGAGTGTTTTCGTCTTCATCAATTGGTAATCATGCTATCAATTTAAATCGACACAAGTTATTGTCGATTTTGAGTTAATCGTTTAAACAGTCTTTTGTAATCTGGGTATTGTGTAATTGGACAATAAATGAGGTGAGAGTTTTTTTCTTCATCATCTTTTAAATTCAGCATGAACTAACATTTCTCTTCACCATGTTAATGTTTCTATTGAAACAAAACTTAGAAGATTTGGGTTTTAACAAGAGCGAGGAGCTCAATTTAGGGCTAAGTTACATTAGATGAAAAGAGACAAAGGAACTAAGTTTTTTTAGTTAGTTCAAACACAAACATTCTAAAGAAAGAATAATGTTTATATATGATCAAGAGGGGTACAAGTTCATGACAATCTTGATAGTATTACATCTATCTTTTTTCAACATGATTAATTTAGTTAATATTGATCTAATTGAAGGAGATCAATTGTAAAATATAATTAAAATGATTGGTGGAAAAATGGATACCTAGAGATATCACTCTTTCTCCACTAATCATTCAAAGATGTCCTAGGAGTCCCAATTGGATTGATTAACAACCTCACAAGGTGAGTCAATTCACAACGAGGAGGACCTAGGAGAGGATTCTTTAAGCTCTTAGGGGTTCACCACCAAACAAAAGCTTGCAAAAGACAAATAAAAATTCAAATCACAAAATCAAGCAACACAAGCAAAATAATGAGATCAAATGATGAAATTAAGCTACACTAAGTTAGGGTATGTGTAGCTGGGAAGTTTGGAGATGGTATGAGGATTTTGGAAATGCAAATAAGCTGTCAAAAAGTGTTATGGAGGACTAAGATGCCCAGAGTGGCATATTAGTCCCGCTACTATTTTTTGGGACAAATAGAGAATCTTTAGATATCGATCGTGACTCGAAAGAATCTCTGAAAATACCACGTGGAGGACTAAGACCCCCTAAGTGGCGTATTAGTCCCATTTTAAATTTTTGAAATTTTTGAATGTGGTCCTGAGCTCCAAGGTCTGCACTTGCTTCTCCTCAGATCTGAAGTCTTGAATCTTTTAGATCAACCCTGTAGGCGAGTTTCCATGAAGATGACTTTGGAATCAACTTTGACAACTTTGCACTTTAAAGGATCTTCATGTCTTCAACCTAGATCTACGAATACAAACACAAAAGAGAGGAAAAACTTGTTGATTGTTAGTGAATGGGGGTTTTCCTTGGTCAAACTCCTTGTAGGTAATTAAACCAAGTGATGAAATGAAATGCATGAAATGAAGCATAAAACATGAAATATGCAAATGATATCACCTTGTATGATGTCTTGTGATGTAAATATGCAATCTACCATGTAGTGGCCATGAAGAATGTAGATCTTGGATCCTTGGATATGACGTGAACAAAATTTGCAAATAGATCTTTAATGTTACATCCACAATCTTGGGTCAACAACATGAATGGATGTGCTGAACCCTTGACATGATGCTTGGATCTTGATGATGGCTGCAAATTATACTTGATGAATTTCTCTTGAATGCTCTTGTGCATTCAATTTTTCTATGATGAATGCTCTTACAAAAGACTTGGGTTGAAAATGAGTTCAGGATAATTGTATTTATACTTGTTCATGCTTAATATCCCAAGATTACACCACAACAAGTTGACATATGAATTCATTAATTAAATGAGGCTAAATCTTGCCTGAATTTGAAATTAAATCCCAAAAATAAGCCAAGGAGGACTAAGATGCCCGAGGTGGCATCTTAGTCCCAAGGCTCAATTCTTAGGGCACAGACTCCAAAAAGGGACCTCTTTTGGTGTTTTCAATATCAAGGTCCCAAGATCCATCGAGGACAAAGATGCCCTAGGTGGTGTTTTTGTCCCACTCCATGAAGCAGGGAAACACAAATAGAAACATTAAATGATCATTTATCTTTTGAGGTTTGTTGGGATTTTCATAAAAATATAGAGTTTATTAGGCTTGTGGATGCAAACTAGGATCAATTAAGCCTTAAAGAAGCATAAATAAAGAAAGGTGGGCCCAAACAAGTGTGAAAATACAAAGGTATGCATTTTACTACACTATATTTAGCCCTCACTTTAGTGAGAGGATGAAATTGCTTCAAACTCACACTAAAGTAGCCAACCACGCAATCAAGAGGGGTTCAAATGTACAAATGCGAGTAAGATAGGATGACAATGATCAAGAGGGATGTTCAAGCCCCCAAGGTCGATATCCTATGAAAAACCAACATAGGTACAAAGGAACACACATGCAGATGATATATAAAGCCATAACTAGATCACAAACATACACCATCAAAGACAAGAAAAGGGAAAAATAAAAGGAAAAAAGAAACAGTTCAAGCTTTGAATGGCTGTCCAACACGGTGAACTAGGTCTAGGTTGTTTGTCCAAAAGGTTTACAGGTGGAACAAGCTATCCACTATGCAAACAAATCACACCCTCACAAGGGCTAGCAAAGCTAGTTGTTCACTAGGTGAGCTCTAGGGGACCATATCAAAGCCATACCTCCACGAATTTAATAAAGCACAAAAATGCATGCTCAAAAGGGCTAGTGGGAGCTAGTTGTCCACTAGGTGAGCCCTAGGAAGTCCATATCAATGTCATATCCCCATGACTATGATAAGAAAAAAATAAAAATGCACACTCACAAGGGCTAGTGAAGCTAGTTGTTCACTAGGGGAGCCTCAAGGGACCATATCAAAGCCATGCCTCTACGACTTTAATAAAACTCAAAAAGGACAAATGTAACGAGAAGGCAAGATGCTCAAAGGGATTTTGCTTAGTTCAAGCAAGGTCTTACTCTTAGGGGTCATCGTGCTTAACAACTCCAAGAGAGAATAAATACAAGGTCTCATCTTGGGGAAAATCATACCCAATATTTCCAAGAGAGGACAGGCAAAAAAGGTCTCATCTTGTTTCCAAGAGAGGAAAAGTGCAAGGTCTCATCTTGGGGAACATTGTATCTAATATTTCCAAGAGAGGACAAGGAAATATCATGCTCTTTAAGGAAGTCAAACTCAAAGACACCACCAAGAGGAAAAACACATCGCATAAAGAAAGAAAATCACATCAAGGAACATGAAAAAAACACAAATGAAATCATGCTAAAATAATGCCAATTTATGGCCCCACTTTAAAGGAATTGCTAACACCATGTTGTGACCAATTACTTTAAAGTAGCCAAAACATGAAATTGCCCCCAAAATGCATAACTCAATATATCACATGCGAGCCCACTTAAGGCATGTCCACATCCAAAGCTTTCTTTTTACATACACATGAAAGGTGATCAACTAGCCAAAAGAGGCAACAACAGGTGACATATGAGGACAAGGCTAACTAACCTCTTTCCCCCACTTAGTGCAGGGAAAGGATGAGCCAAAATGATTGACGAGATGAATACTAGAGTGAAAATTTGTATCAATTAGAGGAATTAGGTGCCTCCACATAAGAAAGAGCACCACACTCCTTAAGATGTTGGATTTTACTTCTCAAAGCATTACATTCACCAGTAGAATGACCATGAACTCTATGATATGCACACAATGAATGTTTGGAGTAATATTTCTTTTGTGTTCTTGGAGGGAGGGATATTAAATGATCTTAGAGGATTCTCAACAAGATACTTTCTTGATTAAAACTAGGAGATGTTGCTTTGTTGTGTGACAAAAACCCTTTAGATTGTGAGATTTTGTTCTCTCCTTTATAGGAGGGTGTCAAATCTATCAAATTCAAATCGTTAGTGTTTTGCATGATGACATTAACATTAAGCAAAGATTTATTTGTTTCTTGCCAAGGATAAATACCACTAGTGTCTTTCAGCTCAGGATGCACTACTATTAAAGTTGGTTTAGAAGGATGTTTTGTGATAGTGTTGATATTAAGTGAAGGATTTCTTGTTTCTTTCGAGGGATAATAACCAAGACCATTAGTCTTTTCTTGCATACAGTGCAACTCTATAGAGACATGAGTACCTTGTTCTCTAGCACCACATCCTTTTCCACTATAACCAAGTTGTTTCATCATTTCAAAACCTTTTCCATAAAGTTTCTTCATCTCTTTTGGATTCAGTGGTTGTTCATGATTAAGTTCATCAAAATTTGTTGAGTAATTTGTTTTTTCTTATAAAGTGGTTGAGGTGGATGCTTTCAAAGGGTCATCTAAATTTTGGGTTGACATTACCACTTTTTATTTTCCCTTGTCTGATTCTTTGTTTATGATCTTGTATTCTCCCATGAATGTATGTTCAAAATCTAAGGAACCCCAATCATCTTCTAAGAGCTTCGTGATTTCTTCAATTTGTTTTTCTTTGTCTTGCACGAGTTCGATTTGTGTAGTTGGTGTTAATGTTTTCAAAGGATTCTCTTTATCTTTCTCAATATTCAAACAACTATGTGCTTGAGGATCGACTTCAATTGTATAAAAAAATTTGTTGTAGACAAATTTCATTATACAATGAAGGGTGCAGGGCACAACATGCATCTCATGAATCCATTGTCTACCTAAAAGAAGATTATATGAAAGATCATCAGACATAACATGGATCAAGGTTTGTAGTGTAGCTTTGTCAACTTTGATAGGTAATGTGATCAATCCAAGTGGATGTTTTCTCATGTTATCAAAGCCATTAATAGATAAAGAGGCAGGTTGGATTTTGGATTTATCAACACCAAGCTTATCCAAAAGGCTTGCACTACACACATTTAAGGTTGAGCCATTATCAAAAAGGGTTTTCTTTATCCCTTTGGTATTTTATTGAGCTATTATCATGAAAGCATCATTTTGTTTTTGCACTTTCAAAGAAGGGAGCTCACTTTGGTGGAAAAAAATATCAACATTCACTCCTTGAATCAAGGCTACTATGTCATTTGGTTGCACATTAGAAGGGATAGGAACTTGTTGTAGGGAATTTTGAAGCATAGTGTGATTGTTATGTGAATTATGAACCAGGTCCCAGAGGGATATCTTTGTAGGAGTATTCTTAAGTTTTTCAACAAGATCATACTCCTTTCCACTTTGTGAAGGAAAATGAGGGGAACTAGGCAAGATAGGATTAGGCAATGGGAGGGATGTTGAAGGTGTTTGTATTCATTAAAAAATGTTCCTAGTGTTGTACATGTATGAGCAACTGTATTGTAACTTGGTTGTTGCAAAACATTATTCCTGGGTGGTTCAAGGATAAGGATGGGTTTGTTTTGAACTTGTGGTTTTTGAGAGGGTGGATAAATGATAAGTTTAGGCTCGAAATAGTACTCCAAGGGGTATCGAATGTGCATAACCTTAGAAGACTTATCCTCATTTTCATGATCTCTTGGTGAAGAGGAGTCTATTGTTACTTCATAATCTTCATCTAAGGAATTACTATTGTCAATGTTCTCATTTTCTTCTACCGTAATATCTTCCCTAGTAGGAGAGAGTTTAGGAAAAATACAAACCAAATGTTCTTGACATTTAGGGGTTGTTTCTTGTAAAATGACTTCATCATAGGTAAGGTAGTTATCAATGGTTGAATTTTCTTTCTCAATAAGGGTTTCCCTAAGCGAAGGGGGAAAACTAAGATTCTCATGACTTTCATTGATAAAAAGTGTCTTCTTCACAATGAGGATAGATAGTAGAAGGAAAAGTATGATTTCATGATCATTTATGATTATATTATTTTGTTCCCCAATATAGATTCCAAAATAGGATAAGTGGGGAAAAGATCATAAAGAGGGTTGTAATAGACCTTAGAGATTTGATTATCTAAGACCAATCTATCATCCTCATCATTTACAATCTCATTCTCAAAAGGGAAATGAAGATTAAGTGCAATAATGTTGAGATACATGTCTATGATCTCATTCTCTTGTGGTATAATATCTTCATGTATACAAAGATTTTGGCTCCCAATGGATTTCTTGCATTTTTAGGGTTTTTCACTTGAAAGGAGAAAGATCAACCAAAACATTTGGGCAATTTCTACAGTCAAAATCAGTTCAAGTATGAATGGAATATGCCTAGATGCAATGAATTGATAAAAGAAATGACTTGTTAATGCAAAACCTAAGAAATGCAAGTTGTTTGAAACACATTGTGATATACAGATAGATTAAATGCAATAAAGAACAAGATAAAGATGCTAAATAGAAATTGTGCACCTAGAAACTGATGAAGGATAGAATGAAGATTTTAAATGCCTTTGAAATTCTAGAAAATACGATTTTCTAGCCAACTAGGACACTTATGCCAAGCTGGGCGACTTAGTACCAGATTAGGGAAATTGCGCATAAATCTATTTTTGCCAAATGGGTACCCAGAATTGCAAAAACCTCTAACAAACCAGTGCAGTGGGACTAAGTCACCACTGTTGGTGACTTATTCCAATTTGGATTTTTTGCAAATCCGAAAGTGGAAATGGAAGCCCACAATCCACACTTTGTTTTTTGACAGAAATCCGGATCAGAATCTCTAAAAACACCTACAAAATAGAGTATAAATTTATTTCTAATGGGGGGTTTTCCTTGGTCAAACCCCTAGTTGGTATTTAAACCTTGAAAGAGATAAAATTTGTATAAAACCCTAGCCCTAAGTGTGTCTAAGACTAGGAAGTCTGAAAATGAGATGCAACCCTATTCTAATATGCAAGAATAAAATGCATAAATGGATTTAGAACAATGAAAGATTCATTATAAGAGACACTAAATAACATTAGAAATGATTCTTAATGACATACAAAACTTCCTTAGGTTGAAGATAGAGAGAAAATGGAAGATGGAATCAATTTGAAAACAAGTCTTTAGGATTGATTTGATGACTAGTTGCATCTACTTAACCTGGATTTCTCCATGATTCTCCATAGGCATCCATGATCAACCCTTTGCAATGTGAGGAAGAAAAATGAGCTTGAAGACCTACAAAAACCCTAACTTTCTACCCTAAAGCTTCAACTTTGTTGTACATAGACTAATGAATCTTCTTGTGAAAGATATTTGACTCTTGACTCTTGAATTCGCTTATTGAAAATGACTTAATGTTGTGAAAAATGACCTAAAAACATGTATTTATAGGCATCAACACTTAATTATTCATTATTTTAACTTCATAGGTTGAAATCCATAAGGAATTTGAATTAAGTAGATGATTTTCTTGCTCAAAAGTGGAAAATCCCTCAAAAAGGACTAAGTGACCACCTTAGGCGACTTAGTCCCACCAAGGGTTTTTAAGGCAGGTTATTTAGAATTTGAGTGTTTTGAATGTTGCTTGTTGGGATTTGTATGATTTGTGAGTGGAATAGGTCTTAAATTCTAAAATAAGGAGTCTTAGGGGCCTATAAATGTAGTTTTTAAGGTGTGATTGATGCAAGGGTGTCTAAAATAGGACTAAATTAGACCAAAAATTGTACTATCTCCAAAGGAGTACAATTTTCATGTCCATAGTTAGCCCTCACTTTAGCACCCATATGGGTCTGCATGTATATGTAAGCTAAAGGACTCTAAATAATGCACTTTACTTCATAAAAGGATACTCATTCAAAAGATGGTAGAATGAAGGCCCCAATGTAGTTATCTGCAAAACCATAATATTAGGAACCACATCTTGCAACACAAATTTGTTAGTTTTCCAAAGATCATTTTATACCACTTGTAGAAATCAAATTCGAGGGTAGATATATGCCCCCCTTGATTCTGCTTGCTTTATAGAGGTGGAATCAAGGTAGCAAACTAGCCACATTAAAAATGAAACATCATATCATAGGACATATCCAAGTACCATGCCACATAATGATAGAAAATTGATGATTTCAGGTGTAGAATCACAATTCCAATGCATCAAACAATGTTGAAAATGAAGTCCCCTAGCACTTGTTATGGTGTTTTTAATAAAAAGCACTTTATTGACTCTTAAGATAGGAAAAACCCTAATTTTATACAGAAGTAAAAAAATAAAAAAGAGTTAAAAGAGGTGAAAGTGAAGTAATTTGTCACTTACTATTTCATTTTACCTTTTTGTAGTGTGAGAGTGATGAGTGAAGATGGAAATATGCTAAGCAAATGAGACTACAGGCCCGTGAGATTGGATGTTCTACGGGACTAGGTTAATTTAGGATCTTGGAATTTTTTTCTACAAAGTGTCCCATTTGTTTGCAAAGTGTCCCACTTTTTCACAAAGTGTCTCGTTTCTTCGTGAAGTGTCCCAAAAGGGTTCTATAATGTCTAGGGCCTTTAGGAAAGCACACTAGATGAACTTTACTACACTTTCATGATAAATAAAGTAAAAATTAAAGATAGTACATGATTTTTCTAAGAGCATATTTTTATGATTTTGATAGGTACCCACCCGTTCATAAGAACGACTAGGGGGTAGGCAATTGAGATTTTGGAGAGATCTAGCCCCATCACTTTTAGTAGAGGATTTAGAGCACCTACAAGTCATAGGTATCTATTGGGCATACCTCATGCCCCCCATGAGGTACCACGATGCTATGCTGATGGCGCTTTGTGAGTGCTGAGACATAGAAACATGCACATTCCACCCGCCGAAAGGTGAGATGAAAATTACCCTAGAGGATGTACAACACATTCTTTGTGTTCTGATTAGGGGAGAGCAGGTGCATTTTGAGAGAGACTGCACCTTCTACAAGCAAAAGGTAGATATGTAGTATTTTCTAGCTAGTCCAGTGCATGATGAGAAAGTGAGAGGGCAGATAGACCTAGCGATGTTACTGTATTCACAAGCACCAATGGTTAGATGGATCATGATGCATATAGTGGCACTAGTTCTCATCCACGATAGGTAGTAAGTGCACCTTGAGGGAGGACTAGTTTATTTGATTCAAGGGATAGTGGAGTATTGTACAGTATATGCCTGGGGCCATTGTATCCTAGCACATTTGTATTATGATCTTGGTCAATTTGTTTTCTAGGAGGTAGATAACATGGTGCACTATGCGCTTCGATAGGTTTGGTCCTTGGAGCATACTATGTGTACCAAACTAGTCGGCTTCCCGTGTGCTACAATAGTAGGGTATCCTCAGGCTTTTGGCTATCCTCTATGGTGGTTATGGTAGTATGGGGATTTAATTTTTTGGAGAGTGTGATTTGATCGACTGGAGGAGGATGAGATATTATGGAGACCTTATTAGCTGACGCTACAGTGGATAGATTACATGAGATGAATGAGGAGACTATAGTTAGATAGATTTCTGGTTGGTTGACATGATCAAGTAATACATCCCTTCTACTACGATCGAGTCATGCAGAAATTCAGATAGATTCAGACGCCACCCCGAGTTCAACTTTTTTCAGGAGGTTAGTGTGGAGTTCTTGGAGACCAGGTTATATAGTTTGGCTCACTCTAGACCATGTTTTCAAGAGTGGATTTGAATTCTCAAATCATGACCAACCTCTAGTCTCTGACATATACGACGTTGGTGCCACATGGGATTATGAGGAGTGGTGGAAAGTGTCATGGATAGCTCTAGTATAACCAATGGACGTGCTTGTAGGAGAGGTAGGTCCACTACTAGATGAGGGAGATGATAGAGAGGATAGGGCTAAGGAGACATGATACAGGGCTACAAACATATTCATTGATGCCATTGATGATGAGTACGATGAGGCTATAGATCCAAACTATGATGGCCAAGAGGGAGAGGAAGAGGATGAGGAGGAGTATGAGGAGGAAGATGAGGAGGAGGAGCCACACCTCAGTGAGAGTGATGAGGTAGTAGCTGAGAATTGAAATGAGTGGGGAGATCCCTCTCTCATTCATATGACAAGATAACAAGCAATGACTGTAGCAGGCATCAATACCCATAGTCATGGAGAGGCTAGCACATATTCCATGCCCCCTACATAGGACGATGTTGATATTGCTCATCCTAGAAGAGATATAGGTGATGTTATTTGATTGTATGCATGTAATTTAGTGCTTATGCTCTTTATATATATATATATATATCATGATGATGTGTATTGATTGTGTATTGCTTCTACCTTGTAGGAGTGACGAGAGACTAGTAGGAGATCTACCATCAAGCAACTACAGAGATACTACTAGTATCTATCGACAAGGAGGAGATGGATTTAGATTATGTGCCCCCACCTATCATTTAAGAGGATCTAGAGTCACTCAGACCATTCACAAGATTATGAGCAACATATGAGAGTTTGAGGAGATGACTTCATCGAGCTGAGAGTGCAGGATAGTCATCCCAAACTCCAATTGATGTTGAGAGATTAGAGGCAGAGGTAGCACGACTACAAGTGGAGAGGGAGTAGATAGTAGGGGAGCATCAGGTGGCCCTTGGATGGATATAGGGCTTAGAGTTTACACTTAGATTTAGTGGATCATGATCATGATCACATAGGATCGTCTCCTGATGTCTTGCTACTGGATCATGAGTACCAGATCCTGAGGGGGTCATGTTCCTACATACCTTAGTGATATTGTATATTTGATGATATGTACATAAAAAATTTGGATATATATATCAATGAGAATTTGATGTTTTATGACTTGTCTTAATGTGTTTGAATGTTAAATGGAGATGTCATTAATTAAATAACCTTTGGAAGATTACTTAATTAATTTCTTCATGATTTAACACAATTTATGTGATCTAATTAAAACTTATTACTATTTATTTTAGATACTACATGATGATTAAGTATGTTATGCTAAATTAAATGTATTAGTGATCTAACTTATTATAACACACAAGATTAATTGGAATAGTATGAAACCTAAAGTAATTATAAAAATAAATTAAATAATCACTTTAGTGCTCAAGACAGACACATGATTGATTTTTCAAGAACGAAGCAATGTGAAAGCATATAGGATATGACCCAATAGCTTTAACAACATTGTTTTATCATTCATTCTATTCAAAGGAGTTAGACATAATACCAACACAAATGCATGGCATTGATAGGATCCTTATGGGGTGTGACATCTAGTTCTATTAACATGTATGCACTGGACCCAAAATTTTTATGATCAATGATGTATGGTCCTAACCAATTAGAATTGAATTTATCTCTTTCATTTGGGTTGGCATTGACGTTGTGTTGATTTGCGGATAGAACTAAGTCACCCTTGTGGAATGATCAAGGGATAACATTAAGATTGTAATGGTGATGTTTCCTTTTGCAATAAGCTTAAAGATGTTCGAGAACATTAATGCGTTGTTCATCAAGTATCTCAAGCTGGTGTAATATTTGTTTTCGATAGTGTGTATCATCAACAAGTCCTTGAAGAGTGATTCTTAGTGTGGGGATCTCTAACTCCAAGGGAATTATTGCTTCACTACCATAGACCAAATTATATGGTATGGTCCCTGTGGAAGATTGAACACTTGTGTGATAAGCCCAAAGTGCATAGTGTAATTATGTGTACCAATCCCTATTAACAGTTTTCTTCAAAAATTGTTCAAGGAATTTATTAGTTGATTCAACTTGACCATTAGATTATGGGTAATAAGGTGTCGAAAAACAATGTTGGATATTAAAGGTCTCCAAAAATTTCTTCACATCATTATTCTTAAATGGTGTACCATTATCAAAGACTAATGCAAAAGGGAGTCCAAACCACGAAATAATGTGTTCTAGGATGAAATGGCATATTACCTTAGCTATTGTAGATTGAATAGGAATAGCCTCTACCCATTTTGTGAAATAACCAGTTGTAGTGAGGATAAAGGTATGTCCAACAGAAGAAGGGGTTGAAATTTTTCCTATAATGTCTAATCCCTAACCAAATCGGAAGTTGAGTTTGAATTTCACTAGCAAGAGCATGATGCAAATTTCTATATTCCTAACATTTATGACATTGTTGAACATAATCAAAGAAATCACGTTCCATTTTGTGCCAGTAATACCCAATACGGATAATTTTTTGAACCAATGGTTTCCCTCCAAAATGTCCACCACAAGCACCTTCATGGGCTTGGTGAAGGGCTAAAGGTATCTTAGATTTGTTTAAGCATCTAAGGAAGAGACCATTGAATGACCTTTGATACAACACACCGGCGAGAATTATATATTTAGATGAAAGATTTCATAAATGAGCATGGAGGTTTTTGGTTCTTGGCTCAGGAAAGGTATCACTTTTCAAATAGTTAAATATGGTATTACACCATTCACTTGAGTTTTCCTCATTTGTCATTAAAAATTCTTCCATTTTTTTGTTGATCGAAGGTTTCATGATAGGGTGAATAGTGAATGTGAATTTTTTTGAAGGATTTTGAGGGGAGCTAAGAGAGGCAACAATTGCCATTGCATCTACAAGCCAAATATCTTTTTGTGGGATGTTATCAATGGTAAATGTTTGAAACTTCTCTAACAAGTGAATGATAAGATCCTTGTATTTGGATAATTTTTCATGCTTGGTTTGATATGTTCCATTTATTTGTTTAATAACTAATTGTGAGCTACCAAATATCTTAATATCTTTGACACCCATGAATAAAGCAGCATGCAACCCAACAATTAGCGCCTCATACTTAGTTGTGTTATTTGTACATAGGAAATTTAATCGATACGACAAGGGAATGGGATTTCCTTCAGGCCGAACCAATATCACTCTAGCACTAGAGCTTGTTCTACACTTGGATCCATCAAAGTATAATTCCCATGTAGAAGCCTCTATTTCCAACACACTATCATCGAGAAAAGAATGATTACCAGGTAGTGCCAAAGGAGAAGGAGCATCAGCTAGGTGATTGGTCAAGGCTTGGAGTTTGATTGCTTTTGTGAAACAAACTTAAGGTCAAACTCAGTCAACAACATTACCCATTTAGCTAGATGTACTGATAAGTCTATTTTATGAAAAGGATGTCTGAGAGGATCAAATTTTTTCATGACTAGTATTTTGGCATTTAGTAAATAATGTTGCAACTTACTAGTAGCGAATACAAGAGCCAAATATTTTTTTTCGATTGGTGTACATCACAATTCATAATCAATTAAATTTTGACTAATATAATAAACATGATGTTCTTTTCCATTGTCATCTTGTTGAGCCAATAATGCTGCAAGAGCATGGGTTGATGTGGCTATGTAAAGGATGAATGGTTTGTTTGGCATAGTGGGTTGTAAAATAGGTGGAGTTGCAAGGTATTCCTTTAAAATATCAAAGGCCTATTTGAAATCCTCATTCCAATCAAAATGCACATCCTTCTTGAGAATATATGTGAAAGGTAATGTTCGATCAACTAACGAGGCGACAAAATGACAGATGGCTTGAATTCTTCCTTGTGATGTGCAAAATTGTGAAATGTTCCTAGGAGGTGGCATGTTTATTATAGCATCAATTTTATTTTTGTCAACCTCAATGCCTTTGTGAGATATGATAAACCCTAAAAATTTTCCACTCTCTACTCCAAAGACACACTTTTTTAGATTTAGGCGCATGTTGTATTTATTCGTCCGTTCAAAGATTTTTTGAAGGACATTCACATTGTCTTGTCTTGTTAAGGATTTGGCAAGGATTTCATCAACATAATCATCCAAGATTTTATGTATGTAATCATGAAATATCAATGTCATTGCTCTTTGATAAGTTGTGCCTGTATTCTTTAATTCAAAATGCATCATAACCCAACAAAATGTTCCCCAAATAGATGTAAATGTTGTCTTACATTTATCTTGTGGGTTGATGAAGATTTGATTATAACCAGAAACTCCATCCATGAATGACAACAAAGCAGGTCCAGTAGTTGAATCCATGATCATGTCAATATTAGGAAGGGGAAAATCATCTTTTAAAGAGGCTTTATCAAGTCATGAAAATTCGTACATATCCTAATATGATTATCAGGTTTAAAAACTATGACAATGTTTTCTCCCAAGGAGAATAATCAATAGGTTGAATGAAACCTATGTCAAGGATTTTTTCAAGTTCTCCTTTAACATGCAAGGATATCTTAGGATTCATTTTTTGTATCTTTTGTCAAACAAGCTTAGTATTTTCAATGAGAACAATGTTATGTGTGACTATCTTTGGGTCTATTCCTGGCATATTGGAATATTTCCAAGAATTTTTTTTAGGAAAATCATGAAGCAAAGCTATAGTATCCTCTTGTTCTTCATCATCAAGGAACTTCCCAATATTAATGAAATTTTCTTTATCATCTATGTCCATTGGTATATCAATTGTTTCTCCTAAGGGGAGTGTATTTGACTTAGGAAATTTAAGATCATATGGTTCCATGCTTGTATGCAGCTTATCACTAATGTCGTTTTGCTTGGTGTTAATCATAGAATAAGTAACCCATTTCATGGGAGGAGGAGAGGGTGTCATATCATAAACTACTAATAGTTGTTTCAAATATTCATACTTTCAACATACTCCCATGATGGTGGTAAATCCATATCAAGGAATTCAGGATGTTTTAGTGTGAGATGGATTCTTGGTTTACATGTGATGGTGTTGATATTTAGCAATGGTCGTCGAGTTCCTTTTGTTATCTTATAAAAAGAATATCCCAAACCAGTCTTTGTCTCTTTTGTATTAGGTTTTATAGGAACACGAATGCCTTATTCATGTTTTCCACATCCTTTACCATTATATCCCAATTGTTTCATAAGCTCATAGCTGCATCCATAAAGTCTTTCTATCTCATTCGGGTTGGGTGGTTGTTGATAATCTATCTCATCAAAATTTGTTGTGTATGTTGTATTTTCATCCAAAGTAGATGAGGTAGATGTTTGGGAAGATTCCTCCAAATTCTAAGTTGACATAACCATTGGTTGTTCATGTTTTTCATCCTATTTTTGTGTGATTATATATTCACCCATAAAAGAAGGTGTGAATTCTAATGTACCCCAATCATTACCTAACAATTTAGACACAGGTTCTTCTTGTTTGCTAGTCTCAAGGGGTTCTATATGAGATGTTCAAATTAATGTGTTAAGAGGACTTGTTGTTCCCTTTTCAAGTTGAAAGAAACTTTTAGGCTTGGGGTCTATTTCAACTTGATAAAAAAATTTGTTATAGACACATTTCATTATTTGATGAAGGGTCAAAGGCATCACATGCATCTCATGAATCCATGGTCTTCCCAAAAGAAGATTGTAAGAATGATCATAGGGCATGACATGAATAGGAGTTTGCAAAGTAGCCATTCTGATTGTAATAGGTAAGGTAACTAGACTGAGTGGTTGCTTTGTGATATTGTCAAATCCTCTAATAGATAAGGAATCGGATTTTATTTGTGATTTATCAACACATAACCTATCTAGGAGCTTGATACCACACACATTAAGGGCATAGCCATTGTGAACAAGGGCTCGTTTGAAGCCTATTCTATTGTATTGAGAAATTATCATGAAGGCCTCATTTTGCTTCTGTAATTCTAATGGAGGGAGCTCATGTTGATGGAAGGTAATGTCTAGATTAACTTCATTCATTCCTTGTATAAGAGTTGCCACGCCATTTGCATTTGTACCAGGTGGATCCACTATTTGTTGCAATGTTGTTTGGAGCATAGAGTGATAGTTTGGGGAGTTCTAAAGAAGGTCCCAAAGGGATATCTTTGTGGGAGTGCTCTTAAGTTTCTCAATAAGATCATACTCTCTTAATCAAAGAGCACTAGGTAATATAGAATTGGGCAAAGGTAAGTAGGTTGGTTTTGGTTGTCGGTTATTCTAGTGTAATGTGTGTGAGCAAGAACATCATGCTTAGGTGGGTAAAGGGTAAATTCAGGTTTAGACGGAGGTGGAGGTTTATGTGAAGGTGGGTGTTGGTTATTTTTTTAGAACCAAACTTAATCTTAGTCCTAACCTATGAGCTTGCCACGACCCAATTATCAGCTAGGTTGAGGATTGGCCAAAACTTAAGTAGAGTAATTATTACTTTACTTCTTCTCTTTGAGCTCTATGAGACCCAGGGAGGGTAATCCCATATATAATCATAATATTTCATGCTTGATCAAGAGTATTTCTTCACAAAGATGCACTATCCCATGAAAATCACTTTATCAAAAGTTCGGCAAACCTCAGATAGAAGTGTTACTAATTTTCAAGGAGTGCACCTTCATACTTAGACTTGGGACATTGTAATTTAAAGTACTTTGAATCATTCTTCATCTTGAATCCTAGGCCCAATTCAATACCGGTTCAACTGACTATAAGATAAAATAATAGGATAATCATTGCTTTATCTAAGGAAAAAAATGAGTTACAATTGGTAATCAATCGATAATACAATTTTGATTAAAGCTCATAAACTAGTAGACCATTAGAGTGTTACTTTGTAACATCTACCTCACCGTGTCTACAAAATATCACTTCCTTACTAAATCCTATATTCTTTTCTCTCAAACTAATGAGCTCATTTCAACATTTAATCAATTCATTGAACTGAAGCATAAAAAAAATTCATACATTCTATGCAAATGAAAAAAGACAAATGAAACTATCATTAACAATCTTCATTCATAACTTGGAAGAAAATACATAGGAGAGCAATATTTTGAAACTAAAATTCTTCATTTCTAGTATTTCTTAGTAAAACCATATTTAAGATTCATACATATTATAAATTTCATCTTAGACTTGATTTTGATACATCTACTAGAATATATATTGACATTCTATTTTTCTATTTAGAGTATAGTATCTACTGTGACCATGTCTAGACTCAAAATTCCAAACTCTCTTTTTTCACCCATGAAATCCCCTTTATATAAATAGGGGAGAAACAAGCACCCAATTGAATTACAACTTTAATTTCATTTGAGTTCATTTCAAAAACTTAATTCTAACTAACTCCTTGAAGGACTCCCCATGTGGTTTCATACGCAATCATTTTAGAATAGGGGAGGCAAGAAACATGTGCAAGATATTAGTCATCATTTTCACAACATTCGTTGTGTGGAACAAAAAAGATTTGGTTCATATCTTGAAAACCATTCACATTAGCATGAGAAAAAAAGAAAAACCATAGACATATGAAGAAAAATACCTCCTACGCAAAGACCATGGTGTCATCAAAAACGAAAATAGGAGGTGACCTTATTCAAAATTGTCAGCATCCAAAAATGCTCGACTGCTCCTTGTCCTCGATGTAATTGGAGGTATCACCAACATGTCATCATCAAAATTCCCATATGGCACTAGGGAACATAGGTACTGGCCATAGTCTGAGTCGGTATCAACTTTAGCATCTGAAGGAGAGTTTGAAAGAACGATAGGAGAGTTGTGCTTACCCAAGCAAGCCTTGTGACTCTTCTCCTTCTTCATGGCCTTCTTCACTAGCAGTTCCAATTCCTTGCATTTGCATTCAACCACTTCACCTAGAAGGGTCCTATTCCTCAAGTGGTATGTACTTTTCACAATTGAATTCTTCTTATGGCCCCTAGCCCTCCTTTTACCCTTTGAATCCTCAGGAGAAGCCATGGCTTCCTGCTCAACTATGTCCTCATGAAATTCAAACATACTTAGCCGGCTAGATCTCCTAACAAGCAGAAATGATGCACCAACTTTTCCCATTTTATCTAGAGCTAGCAAAGAGATAATTAAAAAGGTTCTTGACTTAAGACCCACAAGAGAAGCATCCCAATCCCAACAATTGCAGATAACTCAGTAAATCCCAAGTAGAATAGAGAACCTAATCTCATACCAATTTTATCAAGATGAAAACACTGAAACTCTGCTTAGGAAACCTCAATCACCTCTACTACACACACCTTACTTCTTCTATAGACTAAAAAGATAGCATGAATAAAAAATGATCAACTTGCATTTAAATAGAAAATTTGAGTATGTAGAATTAATGATTCAAAATTCCTACGCGAGCGAATTGGTAACTTATTAGCTTGGCTCTGCATCCGGACTGTTCATCTTAGAGCAATTAAAACTTCATCTAAGGTGTCCATGAGCATTATTTTTTGACCATTCTCAACTTGCTCCTTGAAAACAACAAGGCTATTTCAAATGATGCCACACTTCCTTTTAACCTTGATTAACTATAGCTGATCTAGCAATTAGCATGTACCACCAACCTAATTCATGCTTTTCATTAATATCGTTGAAGTACATAGGACTAGTTTCTTAGAGAGAAACTTTCTTTAAATTCTTCATCGCTGATCCTCCCAAAATTTAGGTGCAATTTAGTGATGAAGTTACTCATGCGATGATTTTCAGTCCATCAGATCATCTTCTTTTAAGGCTTTATCAACAATTCTCCAGTTCTCTTGCCACTTTCCTCTCTAATTTATGTGAAATCCCCAAGATCATTCCACATTTCCTTTTTCATTTATGTTCATTGCTTGTAGCTAATCTATTTTGTCTTTTCCTGGCTCCATTAGCGATGTAAATATCCTGACAATGATCTCTAGCCCCTGGTTCTATGGCTTGACCCTTGGTCGCATTCATCCTTTTGTCATGCATCGCTAATTCAAACCTTCCTCTCAAGACTCTATCTATGACAAGAGATGTTGTGTGAACACCTGATTTGGACATGTACAACTTGCATAAAATAAACATCACAAAAGACATCATGCATATGATCATATCATATTAGTGAGATAGAAAACCCTTTAGAGGACCTCCATCGCTTATCACTAATTCAAAACCCAAGTTCTAAATCAAATCCGTGATGAGCGATGAAGTTATTACATAAGGCATTTGTTCATCGCTAATTCTCCTCATGTTTTGCAAGCAATTAGCAATGAGAAGATTTACAACTTTTGTAATGTCCACCATGCATTGTTGATGTGAGACTTTAGATTCAAAAAATATTCGTAATCAAGCGATATACATGAAATCTCATCACATCACTCATTGATGTTCCAAGTTTATCCTTTTATGGCCATTCACGATGAGCGATAAGAACATAAAGTCAAAAGCATCGCTCATCGCTATTACAATTTTGAAGGCTCAAAAGCCATTAGCGATGAGAAATATCATAGGGAAGGTATTAGTCCATCGCTCATCACTAATTCAAAGTGTGAACCAATGAATAAATCAACGATGAGCAATCCAACTATGGAGGCCATCGAGACATAAGTGGGAAATTTCTAAGCATGTGCTTATTAGTTGTTTTAAGAGAGGGGACTTCTAGATTCAAATTAAACAAACTCAATAACCAACATAAAATTAGATCAATCATCATAGTCAGATCACTAAGGATGTAGCATAATCAAAATCAAATGATCATATGGACGTAAAAATTTAAATATCTAGTTATCAATGGTATCAATAGGAAAAGACAATAACCAAACTCAAAATAATCCAAGTACTAGATGTAGCATAGCGGTGAAGGGGAATTTTTTTAAATTCCTTTCAGTCTGTCACAACCTCATGTTAACCCTTCTTTAATTATAGTTGAGCCTATAGTCTTCAATCTGCAATATGTAGATGGGAGAAGTCAACTATAGATATTATGCTCTGATCAATGGATAGGAGATAGATAAATAAGAAAATAAAGAATAATAACAACACTTGTGTAGGCACTGGGAGCCTCATCCCTTGGCTGGTGCAGTAGTCACGACCATTTTTTGGGTCCTCCATGAGATTTTCCTAAGAAATCCACCAAAGATTGCAACGTCTTTGAATTATTTGCAAACTGTCACCTTGCTTGGGCATTTAAATAGATGGGAGGAGATATGTAGTGAATGGGGAGAAATCTATATGTTTGAGCACCACGTCATTGAGTCCTTGATAGTGTTGAAAGAGTGTTCACAGACCAATCTTTAGGGCTCATGTCTGCCACTTTCCGTACCTTGCAGTCGTGAAGTGATGTGAGGAAAAAGTTTGAATATGATGTCAAAAGAGTAATGGTAACTGCATGCCTCTAGGTTGGTCACTTTCTCAAAATCTTGCAGAGTTTGTCACAGGTGCTGTTCTTGGGGGACTGCCAGAAGTCACCATTGCATGGGATAGTCCTCACATATATTCCTTGTGCTAGCATTATTAAATGAGTGTTTTGGAATTCCTACTCAAGATCCACACCTCTAAGTCGTACGCATGTGTGCATATTGTCCAATAAAAATATTAACTGCTTCTCATTCAGGACTTAAGCAAATTCATAAGTGAATCCAAAAAACTAAGGAAAAGTGTATTATGTCAAGAAGGTTAGTTTGATTATAGGAGGGTGCTATGGTATTTGATGTGAGTAGTGGGCATATTTTTCAACTAATTTAATGACAATAAAATGTAAAACTCAACATAGCAAGGCATGACATTCCTTCTTGTTAGATTTAATTATTGTCATAAGTATAACAATAGAATATATGTATGTATGAGTAATGTCGATTAAAAAGAAAAGGAGTTGCGTTTATATTTCTAATAATATTTGACCTTAACTTTTGAGGCTCCACATAATCCTCATACTTAAAGATCCCTTTAATAAAGGATGGGTGAATACATTCCCACTCCTTTTAAAGAATATAAAAAAATAAATGAGGGGAGATCTTATTAAATAAAATAAGAGCATGTGTAAAGAAATTAATAATAAAGGTTAGGAATTAAGACATTTTCTAAACAAGGATTACTTTTGTTATTTTAGGTTACTTTTAAAATAATATAATTAATATATAAAATTTGGATATAATAAATAATTTATTAAATTATGAAAGATAATCATTATTATTAAAATTTTAAATTACTCTTTAAAATAAATAATTTGCTTTTGTGCTTAAAGAAGATATATATGAACTCAAATAATTCACATTTAAACAAATAGATAAAACAATAATAATTTATCTTACCTTTACAGTTTAATGGAACATTAATATCAACACTCACCTTATTTGAAATATTAAGGGTATCAATAGTAGACTTAGTAATGATGATAAAAGAAATAAATAAGAGTAGTACTAAAACGAATGTCAAGCTGTGATATGTTTAATTTATTAGAATTATAGTCCTTATGATGGTTAAATAAATATTCCATAACATTATTGTTGTAAACAATATTATGTTAACAATAACTTGGTTGAAAAAAATGATGTGATAATTGCATTAAAAGTAGCTATGACCTCAAGGATAACCTTAACTCGACTTGGAGAAATAACATGAAAATTAGTAATATGTGGAAATAATAATTTTGACCATGAATCAAACAAAAATAAAAATATGTTGGATCAACAGAGTTAACATCAAAGACATTCATCCCTAGTAGTAATCATCTAACATTCTTATGTAATATTAATATGGAGATCCATCTCTCCATCAGTTGAGGGTGTGCGTGATGGACTCTGCACACTCGACCTTGCTACCCTTCCATACCTCGTTCTTGACAACATGTTAGTGATGATGTTGCATGAACAACACCTCCCGATGTGCATTGTATGTATCATGCACATGTATGGTTACTAAATGTTGGTATTTTGTAATAATTTAAAAATAAAAAATTGTTAGTTGTGTTTTTTCCCTAGTGTAAAATTATGGGCATTACAATTTATCCCATAGTAATGATGAATGAAATCCTTCACTTTTTTGGTGTTGTATACGAATAACCTAGTGGGTTTCCTTTCCCAACCACCAAATGCAAAACATTGACAAATGGTTTTTCACATGAAACAAAATAGTACAGTATTGTAAAATTAGAATTAATACAAATTGGAATGATAACAAATAATAAAACTACTTAAGAAATTCATAAGTATTATAAACATACAATATAATGGAGTTGAATACTTTGTAAGTTTCTAAATATTAAGTTGAAATGTACCTTGAGTGTCTTTTTTTTTCCCTTGACAAACATATCATCAAAATTGGTCTTTACAATCCTCCTGCATTAGGCCTTCATTGAATAAGGAGATTCCAAAGATAGTTCTTGCAAACATTTGTTTAAGAGATGTTAGGGAGGCTGCAATGCTCCACAATGTGATGAAATTAGTGGCACATCATGTGGTTCTGAATTGTACAATGTCTTTTTCCTTGGTGTGTTCACTTTCTAGGTTAAATAGCCAAGGGTGGTTGTAGATGTACTTGGTGTTGGTTTTTTCCTCATCAACCATGGTTTTCTCCCATCCAAGTTTGTGTATACCCCCAAGTTGAAGATCGGTGCAATTGGTGGCACAAGGGCATCAAACAATTGTTGGGAACCTGTCCCCAAGAATTATCCTTGTTGCTAAATATGTGGCTACATTATTGGTCATAACTTAGATGCCATTTTTTGCACCCACTTCCATTACCACCTCCATCAACATTTTGTGTTGATTCTCAACATTTTTCACTTAAAGAACAACTGTCCACCAAAAGCCACTAGGATGTTAATCAACATACTATTTACCATCTATCCACCCATTAGAAAAAATAGTGCAGCCATTTTAGCATCCAAATTGTCTTTTGACCTTCTATTACAACCTTAGTATTTTTTGTGGTTTCCTCAAACAAGGTTCCACTCAAATCATATGGACCAATGATTCCCAATATGAGCTTCTTGCAACATGCAATGGTATGTTGTATAATACCAAAAGTTAGTGGTTGCTATCCTTGTTTTATGGTGTTTATTTGTTTTGTACCTTCGAGGAACTGTTGCACACCAATAGAATTTTGAGAAACAAAGAATCCATGTGATTGTACTTGGATAGAATTACCTCTAGTGAATGAACCCCTCATTTGTGGGTTGAGACAAGGGCCTACTACATCAAACTTTAATCTAGAAGGAGAATTGATCATAGTTGAAATTGTCGTAGTTGTTCTTGTCTTTTCAGATTTCTTCTCCTCATTGAAATCTAGGGAAAAACCTTTATCCATTGTATAGTCTTTAGTTCCACAAAATTATGTAGCTGGACATTCTCAACCAGGTATTAGTGCAAGTTGATATTTGAGGAAATCGTTGGCTCTTGTTATCCTCAAGCTACAATAAGTGCACACTAGAATTTTTGGCATGTCATGCCTCCAAGTGGCATCCTTGTTCTTGTTACCACTATTGTTACCAATAGATGCCATTTCTATCTACAAAGTTAGAAAGTCTAGGAAAAGAAAAAAAAATCAAGCTTCAACTTTAAAAATTGTAAACCTTATATTTGAAAGAAAGAAGAAAATAATATAAAGAGAAGAAAAGAAGAGAAAGAGATGAAAAAATGAAAAATTGAAACCCTAAAAGTGTTAGAATACTACACATGAAAGAAGAAACAACAAAAAAAGAGTTCCATAATATACCAATATGGTCAATAAATTTGTTGAATTGGTTGAAGATCACTTGAAACAAGGCCAAATCAATTGAAAATCAATGCAATGAAATCAAGGAGTTGAGCACAAGAGCAAATGTCATTAAGGTGAAAAAAGATGATCAATTTTGTTGTTTTTGAAAGTTGGTTGTGTTTGGACACATGTTCACAAGTTTTTTCATAAGACTTCTGTTTACTTGCAAGTACTACGGTGAGGTATTTGAGTAACTTGTAGAGTTTTCCATCTATGATTTGCAATTTTTTAAGAGAAAAATTATTTATAGAATTCAAACAATGCATTGGTGAGTTCGTCATGATCTTGATATAAATATTCCATCATTCTCCATGTCACCATTTTGTTCTCCAAATTTTTTATGCTTGAGCATTCTAAAAAGTACTTTGATCCCTTAAACCCTTTTTAACCAAAATTCATTTTGGATGTTAGCTTGACAACTTATGCCTAATATTTAAATGAATATGTTATGTAATTTTTAACTTGGAAGCATTGGCTTAGTGATTCTATATATTATATTTTTGTTTCACTTTTTGTTAAACCTTCCTAGGCTATGAAAGCTCTCTTCCTCTTATGAGCTCCATTCCTGCTTTAATCATACATAAAACTTAATATATTAGAGTCCCAAAGGGGTTTGGACATTAAAATTTAGAATTTGTGGTAGAAATATTCCACAATGTTCTAATAGCTTCCAAGCAATTTTTGTCTTTCAGGTGGGAAACTTTTAATTTTTAGACATTCACATTGTTGTTTTACTTTTGGAAGCTAATTCAATTTTTTTTTTAATAGGGTTGAGATTATATGGTTTGAAAGGATATATACAATTTTTTTTTTCTTTGTCATCCTGCCTCCATCTGAAATTATAGCTTGCACACATAATCTTGTAAAATCCAAAATATATTCTATCTCTGCCCTTATAATTATTCATTATGTATACAATATACCCTCATTTTTTTTTGGTTTTCTTCATGATGGTTCCTGACTATTGAGACACTTAATTTTGCACCATTATTAAAGCTCATTCCTTTGCATTCAAAAGGGAGCCCCTCTTATTCATGTTCCTTTTCCTAGATTTCCTTCTCTTACTATGGATGACACTTAAAATCTATTGTACAAAGAATTATGGAGGAGCTGTAAACCCTTTTTATCCCATGCCCTATACCCAAGTCCATCCCATCCTCCTCTTTGCCTCCCAAATCAAATCTAATCTCTCCTATCATTTTCAAATGTTAAATGCTTTGGGGAGTGAACTTGATTCTTGTGAGGAGGTCGTGGTTTCCTAAAAATAGTTCACATGCCTTGTCTATGCTTCCAAATTTTGCATACATATCTACTAGGGTGTTTGCAACTACATCTGACAAAATTCCTCTATTATTTATGCTTTGATGGATGTTCGTACCCTGTTCCAAAGCCCCCATTTTGGCATAGGTAGGAAAGATGCTAGCAAAGGTTGTGGAATTTGGATTTATACCTACCAATTACATTTGCTTGAAAATTTCTAAAGCATTTTCAAAAAATCCATTTTGTGCATATCCAACACTAATTGTAGTCCAAGAGATGACATCTCTTCAAGGAATTCTGTCAAAAAATTCACATGCTTTCTCTATGCTTCCACATTTTGCATACATTTCAACCAAAGAATTTCCAACTATAATATTAGACGAAAATCCCCCTTCTATTATGCTTTGATGGATGTCCATACCATGTTCCAAAGCTTCCATTTTGGAACAGGAAGAAAGGATGTTGGCAAAGGTTGTAGACTCTAGCCTTAAACTTGCAAATTGCATTTGCTTGAAAGTATCTAAAGCCTTTTCAACATATCTAATTTGTGTATATCCTACAATTATTGCAGTCCATGAGACCACATTTCTTTGAGGCATTTTGTAAAACACTTCAAGTTCCTTTTCTATGATCCCACATTTAGCATACATGTCTACAAGAATAGTTGCAACTACAATATCTGACAAAATTCCTCTATCATTTATGATTTGATGGATGTCCATACCTTGTTCCAAGGCTCCCAATTTGGCATAGGTGGGTATGATATTGGCAAAGGTTGTGGAGTTTGGATTTACATCTCCCAATTGCATTTGATTGAAAGTTTCTAAAGCCTTTTCAAAAAGTTCAATTTGTTTGTATCCTTAAATCATTGTAGTCCATGAGACCACATTTCTTTGAGGCATTTTTTCAAACTATTCACATGCCTTGTCTATGTTTCCACATTTTTTATACATGTCTACAAGGGTTTTTGCCACTACAACATCTAACAAAATTTATCTATCCTTTATGAGTTGATGGATGTCCATACCTTGTTCAAAAGCTCCCATTTTTGCATAGTCAAGGAGGATGCTGGAAAAAGGTTGGGGAATTTAGATTTACACCTGCCAACTGCATTTGCTTGAAATATTTTAAAGCCTTTTCAAAAAATCTATTTTGTGCATATCCTGCAATCATTGTATTCCATGAGATGACATCTCTTTTAGGAATTTTATCAAACATCTTAAGGAGCATTTGAATATATGTGTGGAATTTAGTTTGATGATCTAGTTCAAAATATATGGTCCAACATACCTTATTGCAGGGCTACTAGCCTAGGACAGTCAACAAGGGAAAAATTGATTGATGAAGGAACTGAGTTGTTAGTGGGGTTTTGTGAGCTTGAATAGGTTGGTATCACCTTGTGAAGGGTTCATCTAGAGCTAGTTTAACTATTATATTGTTCGATTCCTCAATTGTGTTATTTCGAAGAATATTCCAAATGAACCAAGAAAGCATGAATCATGTGAACATTTTCTTATGATGTATTGTGCTTGACACTTTGTAGCCCACTTGAACTTCTATCCATGAATTTCTTAGAAAATTTGAATATATGACCTGTTTGTGGCAACTTAGAGGTAGGATAGTAAATAGTTAGTGCAAAATACTATATCAATGTAATTAAGTCCATTGTGTTGTTTTCTTCATTTTTTTTATGTTGAATACAATACAATCAAGTTAAAATTATGATCTTTGAAAGATGATGTAAGGAGTTCCAAAAAAAATACTAATTCTTTACTTTTATGAATAAATAAATAAATAAATTCCATACAAGGGTATGATCACAACCCAAGTACAAAGATTGCAATGGATTTTGTTTTTTCCATTGGAAGGAACTCAATTGGTAGTCTTAGTTGTCAACCTTTCAAAACAATCCCCACTGACTGTTGCTCTTAGCATGCAATAGTTAAAAAAAATATTTACATTCAATGAAAATTTTAACAGATACCAATTAAGATGGAACGATATGATGATTCCAATTTATAGAATTATGATACTTTTTGAAGTTATAGGAGCAAATGAAAAACTAGTAATCTATACATATAAAATCGGTATGTGTAATGAGTTGTCACAAAAAGACAAGAAACATTTTTGAATTGTGCGTTCTTGTCAAACAAAGTAAAGCAATAAACAATAGGACCTTTTTCTAGAAAAAAATCATACATTAACAGTCCTTAAATAATAATAGTTGTAAGCAATTGAATAGGCTGGATCTACACATGATTCTTGACTTATTAAAGAGACATTCAATTTCCTAGAAATTAAAGACTAGATCAGTTGAATACACACAAGTATTTAACAAAATGAAGCTAGAACAAAAATAATAATTTTGTAATTTTGATCTTCTCCTGGCTTGCTCCTTTTGTACAATGCTTGAAAAACCACCAAGTTCCATTAAAATTTAAATAGTTCTAATAAGAAGTAAATTTTGGAGTTATAAGATGATGACATCGAAAGAAAGTGGCAAACATTCTTGTAATATCCCTAGAGCAAAGAGACTAGTTTGCAATAAATCAAGAAAGCTAATCTCATAGATGAAGCTCAAGAGGAGATCCTCAACTTTAATAAAATAGAAGTTGGGTTAATTCACATTAAGGTTTCGCTCCCTTTACAATAGAATTGTAGTGTAGATGCATTGTGTGAGTCAATAAAGTAATAAGTACCAAAACACATAAAAAGCAAGGATGAAATATATGATGTGTTATAGAAGGATGTTCATGTAATAATAAGGTATTTTGGCTATGTACAAATATTTAAAGAAAATTGCTTCAAATTTGAAAGAAATGAAGAAAATTGTATCTTTTATCAAGATTTTGTGCTTGACATGTTTTATATTTAAGTTCTAAACTACTAGTTTCAAGTAGTATTTTTAAATGACATATTGCTACTTTATACATCCAAAATACTACTACACTGAAGAAAGCACAAGAGGAGGTTGATAGAGTATGGAAAGGAAGGAATCCACATTTTGTAGATATGAAGGATTTGAAGTATTTGACCCATTGCATAAATGAGTCAATGCGACTTTATCTACACCCACCTATATGTGAAGATTCTATCGAGTAAGGCCTTTTTGTGCATTAGATGAATATAACATTGCATGTGTTTTGAAATTGTGTTTCTCATTAATAATCCATACTCATAGCTTGGCCAAACCACATTTCAACATGAAAATGTAGGTTTTAATTAGACAAGCTTAGGAGGCTAATGTTTTGCGTAGAGGTTATAAGGTGGACGTTGGCCAGGACGTTATAATTTCTATTTATAACATCCATCCTTCACCAAATGTATTGTTCCATATCTTATTTTAAGCAATTGTTGTGTGATGGCTTGTAATGGTACTAATTGCTCCATTAATTGTAGCATAATTATTTGCATTTGCACCATCATATTTTCTTCGAAGTGTCCAATCATCCGCAAAGTTGAAAGGTTTTAACAAATCTCTAAACAATGTATTTTCTGTTGACATGTTTTCTAGCATAAGAAATGAAAAAGACTAAATTTTGATCTGTATTTTGACCTAGCTATGGCACCACTATTTCTTGTTTCTCAAAGCATATGTTTCTTTTTATTGTTAATGTATTTATACTAGAGATCTGTCTCTAATATTTGTCTTGATAGCATGTCTAATCTAGTATTATTGTTGAAGGTCATCTTTTCCACAAGAGACAAACAGACAAATGCCATAACCATGGATACTTACATTAACGCATCAAAATGCATACATGAAGTCCATCCTTTCCCATGACGGGGGTAGCTCACATTCTATTCGTTCTAAGGCTTCAAGCAATGCTAGTTTTGCTATTGCTTGGCTAGAAGTTGTGTTTCTTGAACTAGTTGACTTTTCTGATGAACTAGTAGCTAAAAGACTCCCATCGTTTTAATAAAACATTGTTTTACCTTTCCATTAGGTAAAAGCACAAATATTTGTCACACTTTCAACAAACTTATCAACATAACTAAATTTAAGTATTTCTAAGTAAAAATCAATTTTGGTCAAACATATGATATAGTAAGATTCATTCTAGCTAAGTTAGACACTTTCACAACTTTTTCAACTAAAATTGCTGGCTAAAAATATATGGAGTGCCACTTTGAGTCCAATTTACCAAAAAATTAAATTATTTAAAAAATTTGAAGTTTCAATAAATCCTACTAATGTAAATAACATTTTTTTAAAATATAAAAATACCCTTTTGTAGATCCATACGTGTAGTTTTCAAAAATATATTTATTTTAATAATTCAATTATTATTTATATTCTATTTTTTATTTTTACTAAAAGTAGGTTATCAACACAAAATTTTAGGTTGACTACCATGCCAAGGAAAAATACTAATTTAACTTATTAAAAAAAATGAAAAAATATGATGCACTAGATAAAAGAATATATTTCAAGATGGTATATTTTTTTTCCATTTTAGATAAATATTTAATATGAAAGTTGACATCCCATGGAAACAATTATTTTTTTATTCACACACATTTTAATATTTATTTTAAAATATATTTATGAAAATTGAAAAAAAAAATATTCATGCACTAAAGTTTTAAACTATAAATACACACAAAAAATTTGAAAGAAAAAATAATAAAATTTACTATAAAAAGTTTGATGTCTCATGCAACTTTATTTTTCAACATTTTATCAGCAACTAAATTATAGTGTTAATTTATTAAAAACTAGTTTAAAATAATTTAAAAAAAAAAATAAAAAAATGCAAATATAAACTATACTAAAAAATACATATTTTAGTAGTTTACATCATTTGAAATTTCAAAACATATATACCACTTTTTAGTGATTCAAGTTTAAAAGTTGGATCAGTGTTTTCCTTTATAAAGTGTGACACAACTTTGTGCTTTTACCCCATCGTGACTTATCCTTTCGTCCCATTGGAGGAACTTACCAATGACTGCCATCGACAAATCATAATGTCCTTGATGGAGATTGATGCATATCATAGTATCGGGGAGACATTGAGCCAACTCCCACCGATATTAAATTCTCTTCTTGATGAATTTTTCACCTAAGTCCTATTGTAGCATCGGGGGGACAGTGCATTGTGTCCTACCGATGTTTATTACTCTCTCCGATGATCTCCTATTCTTCTCTCATTGAATCATTGGGGTGTCAAAGAGACGTTTAATTTTCTCTCCAATAAGGAAGGGTTTCTTTGATAACACTTTCATTTGTGATTTTCTCACTTCTACTGGCTTTAGCGATTTCATATATTCATCATTAGTGTGCAAGGAAACACTACAGCTGTTAGTCTATTCAAATGTTTCATAACACCTCAATTATTGATGCTTTACCGAAAGACTTTTACCCTAATCTTCTATGGCTTCGTTTGTGAAAAAAAAACTTCTTCATTCCATCAAGCACCCTATATTTTTGTGTATTATTCACATTCTAGACAAACCCTTTTCAATTCATGGATACACAGTGATTAAAGCTCCAAAGTTGGATCTAAACCCATGCCTTTGGATTAAAAGCTTTCTCCCTCTCAAGTTCTTGACTTTCCCTTAACTCTACAAGTCTTCTTCCCCTTTTTGTTTTGGCCTCTCAAACTCATCTTGGGGGTGGCTAACTATTCGATAATTTTTGTAAAAACAAAAAATACTTCTGTATTACTAAGGGGAAAGCCATGCATCCTTGAAACTATGTTTCTGTACATTTTTAAGGAAGTTGGGTTTGATGCCTTGCCATTGAGTATGACATGCTTTCCTATGATGCTTTACAATTTTAGCAATTTTCACTTGCCAATCTTAGAGTTGCACACCTATCATTGATGCTTTACAACTTTCGTTTATTAAATTCTGATTTTTCTCTATTGCACTCAAACTATGACCAATTATTGATATGAAATTGGAATCTATTTGATTGTATTAAGACTTTTTCAAGTCATTACTTTGAAACACTTGGTTTCAATAAAAAGCCTAGCAATTATAATGCTTCCTTCTTAGACATAGCCTTTCTTGTTACAATTGTGGAATTGCATTTGTATTTGACCCTAATAAATATAAATTTCTTTTTCCCACAATTTTGTTTGAGGGAAACAATGTGCAGAAATTTTATGTCATATCCATCAACTGCCAAAAAATAAAATATGGTGTGCACCTGTCTATGTAACATTTGAACTTCATAGAAGACTTTGTGCCTTTTTTTTTAATATGTTAAAAACAAGATACATTTTGTAAATTTATCATGATTATGACCAAATATAAATGGTTGGCTAATAGTTTAGTAATGCATCGTAATCTACTGACAGTTGGGTTTCAAATATGTTTTGATGAATTTCTCTATTTGCCTATGCTTATTGTTTGTATGTAGATTTCTCTTATATATGAATTAATGCAATACTATTAAACATAGTAATGGTAGATTTGATTTCAAACTTTTGTTTTGGGTGAAAGGAAAGGCTCTGCAAGGTCGAATATATTTTCCTCCAGTTGCTAAATAGATGGACACTCTTAATGATTTGCTATCAAGAAGTGATCTTGTATCGCTTCACTATGTTGTCACAAATGAAACACTTCAGATTCTGAATGTCGAAATGCTGCAACAAATTAAGGTAGGTGATAATGAATTTTTTTTTTCATACAATTACTTTCTCAAGTATTGTTTGTTTCATTATATTGACTATTTGTTTCCAGTAGACAATGTTGGCTTATTGTCATGTTTTTTGCATATTAATTACCATTATGTTTGTGGCTTTTCATGAACTCCTTAGAAATATGTTCCATCTCAATTGGGATGTTAGAATTGTGATTTTATTTATCTTGGTTGTATAATCTAATTGTGGAGTGTATGTTGGCCATAGGGACTTTTATTGTGAATACTAGCAGCAACCCCTTATTGGATGATTATGGATTAAAGTAACTTTTGATAGATGGAACTATGGCAGGGTGTGCATTGAATGGTGCAGAGGGTCCACAATGGATGGAAGCTTGGGTATGTGATTTATGCAAGTCCTTAACTTTTCATTTTAATTCCTTTGTTAAAAAAAATAATTCTGGTACCGAACAAGTTTCAAAATTCACATCTCAGTCTATTTCAGACAATTTGTGAATTCATATATTTAAGTTATTATTAGATATTGAGTATTGTTTATGTAATACTTTTTTGAAAATGCTATTCCCTTCTTAATCTTATCTATATGAGCCAGTGGCTAAAAATATTACTAAGTAATATTGAATGGATACTCAAATCAGTATGGGGAACATTGATGATTAGCTTAGAGAGTGATCATATGTGATAAATTCCCACATAAATTTAAGAGTTGTAGATAAACATTAGCATTTATTGTTTTGAGCTCTTGAACCTAGGCCCTACAATTTTCCAATAGTCTTTGAGTCAATCCATAGTAGGAAAAATCATTTTTCTTGGTTTGCATAGTTGATGGCATGGGATTTTAGTTTTACTCTTCATAGGCATGCAATCTATTGTTGGCCTAGGACCCCCCTCTTTCTGGTATGTGAGTTGCAGAACTCCCTTGGTTATTGGGATCACATGTAGGAAAGGTTAGTGTTGCATACTCACATGCCAGTTGCAGAAAAAAAATTATTTGCGCTCAGGGAGATCCCCTAGTGGCTTGTGTTGTATCTTGGTTGAATGTATGAAATATTATGTATATGTTTGAGCCTTGAGCATCACCAGCAAAAATATATATAAAAAAAAGAGCTTAAGGCCTTGCTGAGAGTTTACAATAGAAATAGAATTCTAGTTATGCTTAGCTTGGTAGCAATCATAAAGATTGTTCTAACATGGTTCTCTACCTCGAGAAATCTATAAATGGTTCTATAATAGTGCTTATGTTTTAGGACAATATTTGAATACACACCTTTTGTTGAGCAGGTTGAAAAGTGGACTGGGAGGAGCTCGGGCATGGTGCATAAAATGGAATTTTGTGGTGATTGGAGATGGGATCTATTCTAGGATTGTAAATCTCATTTAATTATTTGGTTGTGGATAAGTAATTATTCTCCTGCTAGTTCATTTTAATTAGTTTCTAATTATGATCTTTCAATTATAGACATGAACATTTATGCATCTATAGTGGTTTCTAACCCAGATATACTACTAATTATTCAATTTCCATTGTCTCTTTTTTCCTCCAAGTAAGAGAAATGACTAATGTGATGATTATTCTACTTATTCATTTAGTTTATTGCTTGTGAAACCTACAAATGACTAAAATAATAGTCTCTCTATTAAGCATGTTGGTTAATGGATATATAGAAGTTGGGGCTTTGTATAAACAGGTTATGATGGGTGCTTGAAGATGGTCTTCATTCTTCAGTTATGGTCTCTAATTAGTAACTCAAATTTTTATGAAATAAAGTAGCTTTTAATATGGATATAGTTCTTTAATTAAGTTATGTTGGTCTTATTTGGCTTCTAGGTTAGAGAAATCCCAAATGTGTTGGTTCTACCACATAGTGTTGATTATAGTGAAGAAGTTTGGATGGAAATATGAGCCAAAGTTGTGTCAATTTTGCATACTTATTTCCTTGATGGTGTGGTTCCTAGAAATGTAGTGTTTGATAAAGATGATGATTTGAAGGAGTTTAGTTTGTAGGAAGAAGGTTTAGAGCTACATGATAAAGAGAAGTGTGTACAATGATTTCTCTCTTTTTGCAACTAAGTCTCTCAACCCACGTTTGAAAAACTTGATCCAAGGCTTGAAAAAAAATTATTGATGTTTTTGGTGAGTGTGCAGACCTGAAGCAAGGATTACTTTGGTTGTTTCAAGCTTGGTTTGTTTCCTTATAGACTATCCCATTAGAATAGTGAAGAGAATCTTACAAGAAAATAATGTATCTTGATCTTTTGATGTTGGTTTCCTAAAACCAACATTGGATTTCCAAGTAACTATTGTTGTCTCATGTTGTTAAGGGTCTTTGGAGTGTCTAAAAGTCTAGGGAAGGCATTTTTGGCCAATTCAAGCCCGAGTTTTCTTTGTTTGGGGTTGTCTCCATAGGACAACATAAGCAAAACATGCAAAATAGTTTGAATCCACATTAGTACCTGTCATGGGTGTTGAAACAAAGTAATTTCTTATCGAAATACATCCCTAGTATGTTGTTTAAAGGTACCATAGCTTGCAACAAGCTTGAAATGCTCTCACATAGGACTGTCTTATACTTTTCCACCATTTTCATTGGAGGCAACATTGTGTCAAGTTCTTAAAGTTACCTTGTCTTGTTTTCATGTCTAGAGAGTCATAAGTAATCTTATGTGCCTTAAACCATGCAAGTACACTGTCTTTAGCTCCATGGTCATGATGCATACATTATTCTTGATGATGGGATTGATTCTTGGAGTAATTTGTGTTGAGAACCATGGGAAATGTATGAACAAACAACTAGGAATGTTGAAGATCAATATGCCTTGCCAATTGAGATTATATTTAGCATTGTCTCTTGTTGACTAAGCTTTGCCTCTACATCAATATCCTCTTTTCTCTTCAACCATCAATTGATAAGATGACACATGTAATTTTGATCTGATTTACATTTTACTTAAAATATAATTTTGTTGCATTGTTGAATTTCATAGTTCAATAATTGGGATTCTCAATGATCTTGTATACCCAAAGTGTATGTGAGAGAAATAAATTACGTAGTCATGTCGATTAGTTTGACAATTTGAATGATCTTGAGTTCATAAGTACATAGAGGTAAGTTTTTCCAAATAAAATAATTTCTTGTTGCATGCATCACAAAAACAAAGGCCTCTTTTGATTGTAGTAGAGGATGTAGAGAGTGAAGCATTGGCTACTTTGATCTTTGAAATTGATTAGTTTTTTTAGTAAATTGATAATGTTTGAAGTTTCTTTTTCTTTATTAGATGTTGAGTCTAATTAATAAGTTTAATGTTGTGTTGCAACTTGTAGGTGAGTATGTTGATATGATAAAGGTTAGCATTTTTTATCCTCTAAAAGTTATCAGAATTGCATTAGTTGATGCAAAAAGGTAAAATAATTTATTTTTATTATAATTAGTGGAACTTACAACTACAATATCTGATAAAAATCTACTTCCAAATATTCTTTTGATGCATGTTCATATCCTCATCCAAAGCTCCATTCACACATAGGCAAGGACACTTTCAAGCGTATCAATTAAAAATTTACAATCAATAATCAAGCTATTGATCAGCTGTTCAGGAATAAGGTAGTTGTAAATCACTAATTGAATATTGTGTAATTTTTTGTTGTCTTGCATGAATTCATCTTTTTAAAAATTGTAAGAGATAACTAGGAAACATTATATCTAGCACCTAAGTTTAGGGTGCCATAGTTGGAAAAGGAAAATAAAATGTTTGAATTTTATCCTTTGTATTATTTGACTTTTCTGAGTTATTGATGTGCAAGTTTTGAAACCTTATTTTCAAGTTGTAGCTCCAAATTGGAGAAGTGAAAGGTGAATACCAATGAGGAAGAGTTTGGAGGAGCTGAAACCAATAGCGGTGGGAAAGTTGTGGATTTGCAAGGGGATTAAATGGGTCAAGCCCCTATAGGAGGTCACTGCCCTTCCAAAATGACTACAGTTAAGGGGAAAATAGTATAAGTATATGAAAATAGGAGCATTCCTTTTATATAGTGTCAGTAAGTTGTACAGTGTCACCGAGACATTGAATGTAACCAATGAGATTTTGATTTTCCAATGAGGCTTAATGATGCAAATTTTTAGAGTGGTTTTTTCTCCACTCATAAATACTGTGTTGTGGCTCCTCTCGATTTGTAATCTATTTGTGTTTGAGTTTGATCAATCATATTTGTTCAAGCATTTTAGTCTTCATTTCATGTTGTTTTTTAACATTTGAATATCTATGATACTTGAAGTTTATATGCATAAATTTGTGAGGATTAATTAAGTTAGATTTGATTTGTAATGACTAAATATATGAGTAAATTAATGACTAAATACATGACTAAATAAATAACTAAATTAATAACTAAATATATGAATAAATTAATGACTAAGTAATGACTAAAGTAATGAATAAATATATGACTAAATAAATGACTACCATGACTAAATAAACGACCAGTTAACAACAATCAATGACTAAATATATGACTAAATAAATCACTACCATGACCAGATCAATGACTAAATAAATGACTATAATAGTTTAGTCATAAATTTGGTGGTGTTATAAATGACTACAAATAAACCACTAAAAGAATCATGTGACTAAAATTAATGACTAAATAAATCACTACTATGACTAAATAAATGACTAAATTAACAACTAAATAAATGACTAAATCAACAACCAAATCAATGACCAAATGAATGACTAAATAAATGACTAAAATAGTTTCGTCATAAATTTGTTGGTGTTATAAATGACTACAAATAAACCACTAATAGTCACGTGACTAAAATTAGTCATTTATATGCAATTTTTAGTAGCTTATTTAGTCATATATTGATGTTTGTGTACTAGTGTTCACTTTCTCCCTCTCTCCCACTCTCTCTCTCTCCCCCTCTCTTCCTCTCAAGTCATTCCCTCTCTCCCACTCTCCCTCTCTTCCTCTCAGGTCTTTCCCTTTCTCCCTCTCTCCCACTATCCCTCTCCCTCTCTCCCATTCTCCCTCTCTCCCTCTCTCCCACTCTCCCTCTCTTCCTCTCAAGTCTTTCCCTCCCTCCCTCTCTCCCACTCACACTCTCTCTCTCCCTCTCCCCTTTTCTCCCTCTCAAGTCATTCCCTCTCTCCCTCTCTCCCTCTCTTCCTCTCAGGTATTTCCTTCTCTCCCTCTCTCTCCCTCCCTCTCTCCCACTCTCCCACTCTCCCTCTTCCCCACTCTCCCTCTCTTCCTCTCAAGTGTTTTCCTCTCTCCCTCTCTCTATCCCTCTCACCCTCTCTTCCTCTTAGGTCTTTCCCTCTATCCCTCTTTCCCACTCTCTTACTCTCCCTCTCTTCCTCTCTCCCACTCTCCCTCTCTCCCTTCCTCTCTTGCTCTAAGGTATTTCCCTCTCTCTCTCCCTCTCTCTCCCTCTCTCCCACTCTCCCTCTCTACCTATCTTCTTTTTAGGTCTTTCCTTGTCTCCTTGTCTCCCACTCTCCATCTCTCCCACTCTCTCCACCTCTCTACCTCTTTGGAATCTCTCTCTCTATAGACCCTAAACACACACACTCTCTATCTCTTCCTCTTTCCAACTCTCCCTCTCTCCCTCTCTTCCTCTCAGGTCTTTCCCTCTCTCTCCATCTCTCCCACTCAACCTCTCTTCCTATCTCTTCCTCTCCCTATCTTCCTCTCTCCTACTCTCCCGCTCTCTAACTCTCCCTCCCTCTCTTCCTATTAGGTCTCTCCCTCTCTTCTCTCAATCTCCCTCTCTCCCTATCATCCTCTTAGGTCTTTCCCTCTCTCCCTCTCTCCCATTCTACCTCTCCCACTCTCTCTCTCCCTCTCTCCCACTCTCCCTCTCATCCTCTTAAGTATTTCCCTATCTCCCTATCTCCCACTCTACCTATCTGCCTCTCTCACACTCTCCCACTCTCTGTGTCTTTCTCTCAGGTATTTCCCTCTCTTTGTCTCTCCCACTCTCCCTCTCTCCCTAAACCCTAAACCTTAAACCCACTCTCACTCTCTTCCTCTCTTCCTCTTAGGTCTTTCCCTCTCCCCTCTCTCTCACTCTCACTCACTCTCTCTCTCCCTCTCCCCATCCCACCCTCCATCTTCCACTCCACATCCCTCCTCCTCAAGTTCTCCTCCATCCCTCCCCCTAGGTCTCTCCTCCTGCCTTTATCTCCAACCTCTCTTCCTCTCCCCCTCTCGTCCTCTCGGGTCTTTCCCTCTCAACTTGTTAGAAATTTCTCTCTCCCTCTCTGCCTCTCTCCCTCTCTCCCTAGATCCTAAACCCTAAACTAACTCTCTCCCACTCTTCCTCTCTCCCCCTCTCCCTCCCTCTTCCTCTCCCTCTCTCCCTCTCTTCCTTTCAAGTCTTTCCCACTCTCCCACTCTCTCCCTCTCCCCCTCTCTTCCTCTTAGTTCTCCCTCTCTCTCTCTTCCTCTCACCCTCTCCCCCTCTCTTCCTCTTAGTTCTCCCTCTCTCTCTTCCTATCACCCTCTCTTCCTCTCTCACTCTCCCTCTCTCCCCCTTTGCCACTCTCCCTCTCTCCGTAAACACTATAACCTAAACCTACTCTCTCCCACTCTCCCTCTCTCCATCTCTCTCTTCCTCTCCCTCTCTTCATCTCTCCCACTCTTCTTGTCTCCCTTACTCACTTCCTCTCAGGTATTCCCCTCTCCCTCTCTCCCACTCTCCCTATCTTCCACTCAGTTGTTTCCTTCTCTCCCTCTCTCCCTCTCTCCCTCTCTTACTCTCATGTATTTCCCACTCTCCCACTTTTCCACTCTCCCCATCTCCCACCTCCCTCTTCCTCTCAGTCCCTCCCTTCTACCCCATCTCCCTAAACCCTAAACCCACCTCCCACCTCCCTCCCACCTCTTCCTCTGTCCCCACCCTCCCCCTCCCACCTCCATCTCTTACTCCCAAGTCTCCCCTCCCTATCTCTTTGTCCATCTCCACCCTCTCCACCTCCCCACCATCCTTCTACATCTTCCCACCCTCCCTCCCACCTCCCTCCCTCCCTCTTCCTCTTAGATCTTTATGCCCTCCCCATCTCTCTCTACATCAGATCCCTCTCCTCCACTCCTCCCTCCCTCTCTTCCTCCCCACTATTTCCCTCTCTCCCCTTATCCATCTATCCCATCCTCCCTCCTTTCACTCCTCCCTCTCTTCCTCCCCATGCCTTTACTTTTATCCTCCTCCTCCCTCTGTCTTTCCTCCCCATTCCTCCTCTTACTCCTCCCACCTCCCTCCCTCCCTCCTCCCTCTCCTCCCTCTCCTTCTCTCCCTCCTCCCACCCCTCCCCCTTCCTGGTCCTTCCCTCTCCCCCATGTCTCCTCCTCCCTCCCACCTCCTAGTATCCCCATCTCCTCCTCAGGTCTTTCCTCTCCCTCCTCTCCTCCCCTATCTCCATCCTTCAGACAATCTCTTCCCACCTCCCACCTCCCACTCTTCCTCCCTTCTCTCTCTCTCTCTCTCTCTCTCTCTCTCTCTCTCTCTCTCTCTCTCTCTCTCTCCCACCTCCTCTCTCCCTCTCCTCCCCTAAACCCTAAACCCCAGGACTCACTTTCTCACTCTTCCTCTCCCCTTTCTCAATCTCTTCCTCTCCTCTCTTCCCTCTTCCTCCTCAGTCTCTTCCCTCTCCCTATCCTCCCCATCTCTCCCATCTTATTCTCCCTCCCATCTTCCCCCATCCCACCTCCCACCTCCCTCCCTCCTCCCAGTATCCCCTTTCCCATTTCTCCTCTCTCCCTATCTTCCTCTCAAGTCTTTCCTTCTCTCCCTCTCTCTAACTCTCTCTCCCTCCCTCCCTCCCACTCCCCCTCTCTTCCTCTCAATTCTTTCAATCTCTCCCTCTCTCTCTCCCTCTCTCCCACTCTACCTCTCTCCCGCTCTCCCTCTCTTCCACTCTCCCTCTCTCCCACTCTCCATGTGTTCCTCTCAGGTCTTCCCCTCTCTCCCTCTCTTCCTATTAGGTCTTTCCCTCTCTCCCTCTCTCCC
>VDFB02193867.1:678750065-678946741 GCA_007258455.2 Sequoia sempervirens | reverse complement strand
TCTCTTGTGAATTGGCCACACATCAATAAATATATAATATTTACTATGTAGCATATAATATATAGTATGAATTAAATATATTATATAGCATATATTACATAATTTTAATATAATATATAATATTTCGTATATATACTATATACTATATAATAATTAATATGTATAATATATAATATATACTATAAAAAATATATGTACTATCATTCAAGAAGGATCTATGTGTAATGGTCCAACCATTGATTGTGGTTTTCCTACTCAAACATAGGAAAATTTGAAGGAGAAGGCTAAATCTAACAAGAAAACAATTTTACAATGGAAACGAAAGGAAGCCCTAAATGCTCAAAGTCTAGTTCAGAAAAACCCAATGTCTCAAGCACCAAAAGAAACACCCAATCCAGATCAACAACAGACACTTTTGGAAATAAAAGAGGGACAAAAAGTAAGCAAGCAACAAAAATCGAAGATGGCTGTCGACATTACTTTCTCAAAGGATCTTCTCCAAGACCAAATTTCTAATTTACGCCAGTGTGCCCTAATCTATAAGTTTTGAAATAGGGTTCTTGAAATTGATTTTCTTTGTGATTTTCTTTTTGAAGAATGGGAAGGGGTTTTGAAAGTTTTTTATTTAGATAAAAAAGAAGGTATTTTTATTGTATTATTCCATAATAAGGAACAGAGAAATGTAGTATTCAAGGTTAAACCTTGGATTTATGAAGGCTTTGGTTTATGCATGAACTTATGGGTACCAAATTTTAAACCGAGCCTCTTCCAAGCTAAACTTATGCCTATTTGGGTGCAATTACACTCCTTTCCTTTAGAATACAAAGAACTAAATCTCATAGAATTCATGGAAAATCAAATAGAGATATTCTTAAAGCATGATAAGGATATTTTTTCTAACCCGTCTCTTTCGGTTAGGGTTTGTTTACTGTTAGATACCACAAAACCCTTTCCTAATTAGTTAATATGAAATCCAAGTTCAACATCTGGGAGCAAGAGATTATAATTGAAAATATTCAAAATGCTTGTTATATTTATCATTCTTTAGACCATTTGGCTACTGATTTCTCTTCTTCTTCCACACCAATAAAATAAAAAGGGCACCAAGAGTATTCAAAGGTTTTATCAAAGAGAAGCTTGAATAGTAAGATTAAAAAAAGTCTATCTTCGCCCTCTAAGAAGAATGAGCAATCAACCTCTGCTCTTGTGTCAGACAAGAAGAATGAGCAATCTCCTCTAGTTCAGAAATCATCTATAATATCTTCTCCTGGGCATAAGTGGAATATTCAGTCTTTCCATTCCATTTCTTCTCTTGTGCTAGGAAATATGGATAATCTCTTGATAAACTAAAGGGTGATATGTCTCATTTGTTATTTTTGTCAAAAAATCAAAGGTTGAAGTTCCCTATTCTGACAATAAATAATTTGGATGTAGGCTATCCTTTTGACTTTCTAATATCATCTAATCAAAGGAGGCCTCTTCAGATCATTTCCTCTAGGTCTATATCTCATTTCTTAAATAAGGAGTCATCCGTCTATGATATTGGCTGCTTTCGTAAATCTCAAAATTAGGATATATCCATGGAAAATAATGAAACTATGCAATTACTTTTCCAAGATGATAAGTTAAATGATATTGCACAAAAATTATTAGAACTTATAGGCTCTTTACTTATAGATGAAATAGATGATGAAATATTCAATGAGGAGATGGAAACAAAGGAAGAATTATTCTCAGTTGATCTTCCTCTCCCTTAGGAGTGTATGGAAGTTAGCAAGGAATTGGATGGAGTTTCAGAGGTGGGATTTGATTTTTCTCAGGAATTATCGCTTGTTCAAGCCCCCATCTCTCAAATGTTACCTAAAAGAACTCCAGCTAAATGGGAAGAAAATCTAAGGTTGATAAGCTTAAAGAAGAAATAGAAGCAGATATGCAAACTACTGGAAAAATAAATGAAGAGAGTTCTCTTGAATAGCAATTTAATTAGATAGGTTTCTAGTGTCCCAAGAATGGGCAGTTGCATCAACTATTTTATCTTCATAAATTCTTCCCTTTGTTGGTTCATATCATTATGCTTTAACATTATCTATCACTCATCCAACAAGGATATTAGCTCATAAGCCATCATTTAAGTTTGAGAAAATATGGTTATGAGACCCAACATTTCTCCCCTTATTACAAAAATGGTGGGAAAGTGCACCAGTTCATCAAGGCACAATAATGTTCCAACTATTCAAAAAGTTGCAATATACTAAAGGGAAAAGTAAAGAATGGAATGTGAGTGTGTTTTAAAATATTTTTGAACCGAAGGAAGAAACAACTCGACAATTGGAGAAAATTCATGAATACATTATCTAGAATGACATGAATGCTATCATATATGATAAACCTAAAGAACTCCAAGAATTATGGGAATAATTGAGCAAGAGGGAAGAGTTATATTAGCAACAAAAGTCACGGGAATTATGGTTAAAAGAGGGTGACTGGAAAAAAAAAAAATTACATGCATCTACACAACATAAAAGAGATGCTAAAACTATCTTTCCAATTCAGGAAGCAAGCTCAGGGAAACATCTAAACAATGTTGAAGAAATCCAAGAAGGATTGATTTTTTTTAAAAACCTCCTTGCACCTCTTAAGTGTGCTACTACTACCATACAAGAAGAGCAATAGCTATTGTCTATGATCCCTAATCTCATTTCTTCAAATGAAAATGAAGGTGATGTAGGAGCATCCTTGGGCGTGGCAATCTTGCATCACCCAAAAAATATTGTCATTCTAGTTTGTCTTTGTTTCAGTTTCTATTTAGTTCATGTTGGTAGATCTGGTGATCCTTCATGTTTTCTCATTAGACCTTGCAGATCTATGTTTAAATTGTGGATGTGTTCATTTACCTTATTCCAAGATTTGAGTGCAATTGTTTTTTTTTCTAGAAAGTTAGGCTTCCAGATTATGTGGCAGTTTCTTGGATTGGTACCAAAATAATGTTCTTATCTAAATGGATACTTTGATCACTTGTGGGTCATTTCCGTATCTTGCAGATCTTGATGGTGTGATTCAAATGTTCTATGGGGTGTCCCCAACCTTGATTTAGGTCCACACTTTATTTTATGCAATCACTAAGAATTAATTCAAATTTGAGGCCGACCTATGCACACACACATTACATTTTCTTTATTTGTAGATTGTAATGATCTTCGGGCCGATGTGAATGTTTTTGGATCTGTGAATGTATATAAAGGATTGTAATCAATCATTAGAAGGAAGTAGTGTTAGAGATTAGAAAAAGAAAGATTTCCTCTGTAGGATTTTTTCTCGCATTAAGGAGCATGTAGTAAGATGGTATTTTGAGCATGTTCTAATTAGGCCTATGAGCTGAATGAGTAAGTCCAGATGTTTTCGGCTAGTTGTAATCAAGTTATCTAATAATAAGAATGTTCAAATTTATTTTTTCTCCCATTTTCTGTGTTGCTTCCATTGTGTGACTCTTGTTGCATGGCCTGGATTGTTCTCTTTGAGGACCATTTGATCGTGGCTGCATAAGAAGTGTTGCTCACACCATTCACATTAGCAGAATTAAAGGATGTTGTTTTCTCAATGTCTCTAGATAAGGCTCTAGGCCCTACTAGTTTTACAACTCTATTCTTTCAAAGATGCTAGGACTTTGTGAGTCATGATCTTCTTATGGCTATTGAGGAATCTTGTAGATCAGGAAAAATTCTAGAACATTTCAACACCAAAAACATAGTAGTACTTACAAAAGTAAAGGAACCTAATTTTTTTGCAGATTTTAGACCTATATCACTTTGCAATACAGTGTATAAAATTTTCACAAAAGCAATATATTTAAGATTGTAGCCTTTTATTTCAAAATCATATCTTTAGAGCAAGGAGGATTTGGTAGAGAAACTATGGAAGGGGTAATGGTGGCAGATGAGGTTCTCCACTCTATCAAGGAAAATCATTTGTCTTCTTTCATAGTTAAATTAGATATGATGAAAGCTTACGACAGAGTGGATTGGGAGTTTCTGATAAAAGTGCTTGAAAAGTTTGTATTTGTAAAGAAATGGTGTAAATGGATACTCTCATGTCTTTTAGGGGAACATTTCTTAGTTATAATAAATGGTTCACCATGTGGTTTCTTTCAAGCAACCCAAGGGGTCAGACAAGGAGACAAATTGTCACCATTCTTTTTCATAATCATGGTAGAAGCTTTGAGGAGGAAAATAAAAGATAAGCATACTAAAGGTCTATGGCAAGGTGTTAGCATCCCTCAAACATATATTTCAGCTACCTACAGGTTATTTGGAGATGATACTCTTCTTTATGGGAAGGTTTATGTTACAAAAGCAAAACAAATAAAGGAAGTGCTGGATAAGTATTCATTGGTATCAGGGAAAAATATAAACACACAAAAATAAAAAATATATATTTTTAACTCCAAAGCTGCTATAAAAAGGAAGATTATAAGAATTATGGGATTTCAAGAGGTTGAGCTACCTTGTAAGTATTTAGGTATTTCTTTTTTTATGGGGTCTAATAAATCATCTTATTGGGTTAAAATCATTGATAGAATCAAACAAAGGATTAGTGCTTGGAAAACTAGATGGTTATCATTTTCAAGCCGAATTCTCCTCATAAAATTAGTTCTTTCAGCAATACCTAATTACTTCATCTCTGTATTGAGGGTTCCAAACTCAGTAGTTGAGCAAATTCAAAATATCATAAGAGGATTCTTATGGAAAGGGAATATGAATGATGTAAAAAAAATCCTCTTATTTCTTTGGATAGTGTGGTCTCAGAAAAACATAAAGGTGGTGTAGGGTTACATGATTTACCTAAACATAATGAAGCCTTTGGGGGAAAATTAATATGGGAAATGTATGCCAAACTAGAATCCAGATGGTGCTCTTTAATGAGAGTCAAATATTTGGATAGTCAAGATCCTAAGAGAATTTTCACAGTTTCTAATCCGTCGGAAGGTATGGCTATGTGGAATTTCATGCTTTCATGTAGAAAATTAGTAACATCATGCATCTCTTTAGATGTCAATAGCGGTGATGGAGTTAATTTTTGGACTAACTCTTGGCATGGTCATCCTCCATTGAGCAATAATAATGATTTGCAGTCAGCCATTCTAATTATATCTCAGATGTGGGGAACAAAATTAACAAATTATGTAAATTCCATTGAATCATCATCAGGAAGAGTAAAACAAAAAGACTTCTCCTCTTTGTAGATATCACAAGAGAAAAAGGAATTATTATCAAACATTCTTCAAAATAGAGAAGTTTTCATAACAGACAAACCTAACTGTATAATATGGGCACCTTCAAAGGATGGATTTTATTTAGTAAAACAGGGGTATAGAGCAATCCTCAACAAAAGGGATCCTGCTCAGCCTCAAAGAGCATTCTCCTTCTATTGGAATAGCTCTATCCCCCCAAAATCAAGTAGCTTCACTTGGATAGTAATGAGAAAGAGAGCATTAACAAGTGATCAACTAGCTAACTTAGGTATTGCAGAACCCTTCAAGTGTGTGTTATGTGATCAATATTTTTAAATTCATGACCATTTGTTTTTGCATTGATCTTTGCATAATCTTGTTGGTTGTTTGTCTTGAATAAAATGAATTATTCAATGCCCCTTACTAATACAATTTGGGATCTCTTCTTTGCTTGGCCAGTGCTCTACAAAAATTCCTTTTTTGCATGTATCTGGAAGGTAATTCTAGCAATGGTAGCATGGGGTCTCTGGTGGGAAAGAAACAAAATAATTTTCAGAAAAATGGTTTCATCTATACATTCTATTCATGGTTTGATTGAAAATTCCATCTCAGAGATAGTCAATTCTTGGGTCCAAAACCACAAAAATGTTGGATCACTGTTTTCAAACTGGGATAATTTCATTTGAAAAAATTGGAAACATATAGTTCTTCCATTTAAAGGAATCTTAAAAAACCTACATAATACAAAGATAGATAGGAATTCAATTAAATGGTGACCTCCATCTCAAACTTTCACAAAACTAAACTTTGATGGGGCATCTAGAGGTAACCCTCCAGAAATTCGAGAGCAGACTTTTGTATCAGAGATAACAAAGGTTTTCTCAAGGAAACTAGATCATTATCCTTACCCCTTGGAACAAATAATATGGAATAATCAATATCTCTTCTTTATGAGTTGCTCTTGGAAAAAAAATTACAGATCAAAACATTACATATTGAGGGTGACTCACTTTTAATAATAAATGCTTATAAAGAGAGATCATGCTTTAATTGGGAATTGAAATATATTTTACAGATTGTCTGGAAACTTTTACATGATTTTGAAGAAGTTCATATTTCCCATACTTACATAGAGGGAAATTTTTTAGTAGACTGTCTTGGTAATTTAGGTTGTGATAAAAAGGAGTTTCTTTATATTCATGATAGCATTAACAACAATGATTTCACTTGTATCTAGGAGCTGAAAATTTTGAGAAGCATAATTGAAGCTAATTATTCTTTATTATGAGTATCTTTTTCTAAGATTAGGTTATATACCCCCTTTATTTAAATTGGCATTGACATCATCAGGTCCTTCATGTATAACTCATAATGAATTAAAATGATTTAAAGAATATAATACAAAGCATAAGCATTAATGATAGATTATCATTCCTCATGGGTACTTTCGCCATTCTTAAGGACGGTAAAATAACACCTGATGATGTTGGCATCAATCTAAATATTCAGCCTGGGTTACATTGCCTTATATTCTTCTATGCTTCTTCAAGTTGGCAAAAAATTTTGGGTATAGGGTAATCATGATTTGTTATGAAGACACTACTACTAAGCATTTTGGACTTCACTTGACATGTATGATCATTTAAGGGAGCACTATATTCTATGTACATAGCTCCTCGTATATTTGTGATTGATGATAGCTTTCTTTTTATTCATCTTTATTCATTGGTAAGTGATTGATGGCATCATCTTGGTAATGCATGCTTCGTTTTAAAATGATAGTGGTTGCAATGGTGCTTTGTCCCTAGAATTATAGAGTTTACTTGCCAGTAAAATCATGGGAAAATCCCATTGAAGAGTATATCACATAGGAGATATTGAATTCCATGTTCAAAATTGATTGTGTAAGGGTGGAGGAATGTATTCAAATTATCCTGGGTATTGAAGTTTCCAGTTCTCGTGCTCTCCATCTCCTCTTCCCCTCACAGGTTATCTCTATTTTTCTCTCCAATGCTTTGGATTTGTTCCAATATCTGAACGAAATCAAGGAACTGGCTAGGAATCACATTAAGTTTCAATTTCAAATGGACAATGTCATTCTTTGAGTTGTTTAGCAGTACAATTTTTATAATGGAGAAGGGTTTATTGGGAGTCTTTTCCCCAAAAAATTGGTGCAAAAATGTTAGGGTTTTAAGGAAAATTTCAATGCTATTCAGCTTGCTCTGCAACACATAAATGAAAATATTTTATTGACAGCCTTAAGGAAAAATAGGAAGAGTGTGTGCACGCTAATGGAATTGGAAATTAAGGACAAGTTCTATCCTTTTTCTTTTCTCTGTGCATATGCTCCATGCCCTGCTAATCAAAGCATGCATCTAGACCTGCAATTGTGGGTAAACACTCCAAACCGTCTATCAAGCCATGGCCAAAATGCTCAGAATTTGGGTCAAATGTCTTCCACTATAAGAACTTTGTCTCATCTTCCACAACTCATGGAGCCTCAAGGTTCCCAATACTATGCTTGAAGGGCTTTCAATAGAAACATTCTGCAAGCAGAAGAGATGGATGAAAATTCAACAAATGAAAAAGTGGTAGGTGGAAAATTTGAATAATTTATGAGTTTTTTCCATACTAAGTGTTATTATTCTTTTATTGGGTCTTCTTAGGGGGTTATAAATGTATTATTTAATATTGTTTGTAAGGGTTGGGTTAATGAAAATTTTGAAATGTTTTGTAAGGGTTTAATTATTTTAAACAATGATGTCTGTAAGGGTTGGGTTAATGATCATTTTGAGATGTAATGTAAGGGTATGGTAATTGGACATTTCAAGTTGATTCACAGCTAGTATGGTGGTTGGTCGGGGATGGTATTCAATTTAGTAGGTTTACCATAGGTTAGCTTGGGATAATGTTGAATTTTGAACCATCAACATTCTTTGTACAAATGATTTTCTATCTATTTCTTTTTGCATGCTCAAAGCTATAATTGTAGGTTTTCTTGCTAGTTCTTTCCTGTCGGTATGCTCCCTAGAACTAGTTTTTTGTAATCCTTTAATTAATATATGATAAAATATAATAGTGGCTTGCCACTTTCGCCAATATATATATATATATAACATATATATAAAACATATATATATAATACATATTATGTAATACATAATATTATATATTATAAATATATTCATTATAAATACATAATACATAATACTTAATACATATTATATATTATATAATATTATGTATTGTAAATAATATAAGTAACGAATATTTGTTTATAGACAAATATCCATTCTGAATGGATATCCATTTTTTCTAAAAAAATCAGTAGGTTTGGGATTCCCTATCTTGGAAATTGAACCCAAAAAAGATGTTTTGAAAATTTTCTTAGTTTTCCGAAGTTTGCTCTTGTGGCTGACAACTTTTTTTTATTTGAATTTCATAAAAAAAAAAGGTTTATAGAAAAAATTGTCATCTTTCAACCAATATAACTTTTTCCTTATTTTGAATTTAATAAATAATTATTATTGATTTTCTACCTACATTACATCTAAAGTCCTCTTTGATAGGTTGATTGAAAAACTTCTATAACTTTCAAACTACTTAACATTTTTTGAATCTAAGAGATGCATCACATTCTATGCTTCACATACTTTAGGCTAAAAAAATGAATTTCATAAGGGTATGTGCAGCATCATGGTGGGCCAAAAAGTGGCAATATTATGGGTATTTGTAGGGTATGTGGCTAGTGACTTTTTTTTACCCAAAATAGATTAAATAAAAAGGGTTTTTAGAGGAGATTCTCATCTTTCCACCAATATAAATTATCCTTTAATTTGAATTTAATAAATAATTATTATTAATTTTCTATTAGAATTACGACAAAAGTCCTAATCGATAGGCTGATTGAAAAACATCTATAACTTTCAAATGGTATCACATTTTTTGAATCCAAAACATACGCCACATTCTATGTTTCATGTACTATAGGATTTAAAAAATAAAAATTAAATTTCATGAAGTTTTGACCAAGTTTAGGTGGTCAGACATACGAGTTTTTATATTTTTTAAAAGTTGTAATAAAAAATTCATAACTAATTATTTACTTGGAAAAAAATTACAAAAAAATATGCATCACATCCGAACATGAGTCATCTACTTATATATAAAATCTTATAAAAAAAATTATCATTTTTTTATGGTTAGGGTGGTCAGACAGACACCTACTTCTTATTTTTTCCCTGAAATTTAAGTACTACTGCATTGAAATTTTAAATTTTCACCAAACAGATTTTATTTATTTTTAAATAAACCTAGTAGTTTAGAAACTACATTCAATTATCTACAGATTCTATTCTTACATATTTTTGAAATAATATAGATAACTTATTCAAATTTTTACGTCAAGTTGCCTAACACTGATTTTTCTAAATTTTTTGCCACTTAAGGGTCTATTTTTTCCATGATGATCTTGCACATACCCATAAATTTTTTACCAAGTTATGGTGGTCAGACATAGATGGTTTAATAATTCTAAAAATTTCCAATTAAAAAATCATAACTAATTATTTATAGGGAAAAAAATTACAAAAAAAAGACTGACACATCCGGGCATGTTTCCTCTACTTATATTGAAAAATTTAGAAAAATAAATTTATTTTTTCTTGTACTTAGGATGGTCAGACGTACACCTGCTTCTTATCTTTTTCCTAAAAATTTAGTACCACTGCATTGAAATTTCAAAAAATTTCAAAGAAAATTTACTTTTTTCCAAGAAAGGACTTGTTGTTCATGTTTTGCACACACGCCCTGCCATAGGCAGGGACCCCCTCTTTCACTCTTGATGGCCACTTTTATCTTGTCTCATTTTGCATGCCACTTTTTCTAAACCTAAATTGGTTATGTGCCTTCAAATGATCAAATTCCCCTTACCAAATTCACCTACCTGAGTTTCGCCAAGTCTTTTTCTTTCATGGAAGTGCCCTTGTGGGTTTCCCTTCGCATGTTACCCTAGAGTCCTTCAAGCCTCACAGATCCATAGTTGTAGGTCACCTCACGTGGGTCACCTCATTTGGGTTACCGCTCATGTTTTGCTGCTGAGTAGCGGCTAATGCCCAACTTCTACCCGCATGGCGGGCTCTGCACTTACTTTCTCCATTTGAGCCTTGACTTGACATCCAAACAACCGTGAGATTCCACAATTCACCTAACATAGGTCCACCATACAAATAAATCAATGCATACCATTAGTGGAAATTGGCCCATAAACATTGCTCCATTCCTTTCATTTTCCCTGGGGCATTCAAATCTAGAGAAAGCAAAAAGTCCCCCTTCTGTTTTCTACTCTTTGCCTTGTTTTTCCTGACTTGGTCGATAGTTGCTTGATTCAATTTTCCTTCATTTTTGACTTTTGGGACAAGTTTCCTATGGATTTGGGATGTTTTTTTGGAGCCTAAGTGAACTTCCAAGGTTTCGTTAAGTTTTGGGAAGTTGCAGAAATTTCATTCCAGAACTCTATCCCTCCATGGTCATTTCCAGAACTCCGTCCTTTAGTGGCCAATTCTGCAACTCCATCCCTCCTTTTTCATTTTCCCTTCTATCTACCCTTGGAGTTCTAACTCCTGAAACCTGGCCCCTTTGTGGGCGTTTCTAGAACTCCACCCCTCTGTGGCCGTTTCTAGAAATTTGTCCCTCCTTTGTCATTTTTCCTTCCATCTTCCCTCAGTATTTCAGCTCCTAGAACCCGGCCCCTCCGTGGCCTTTTCCGCAACTCCTCCCTTCTATGGCCATTTTTGAAATTATGTCCCTCCTTTGCCATTTTTCATTCCATCTACCACTGGTGTTCTAGCTCTTGGAAACTGGCCCCTCGATGGCCATTTTTGGAACTTCGCCCCTCCATGGCCATTTCTAGAACTTCGTCCCTTCGTGGCCATTTCTAGAACTCCGTCCCTCCTTGGCCATTTTTCCTTCCTTCTACCCCTGGCGTTCTAGCTCTTGGAACCCAACCTCTCCATGGCCGTCTAGAACTTTCCTTCCGGGTTGCCATCCCTTAGCGACTATTTTTCCTTCTGCCTTTCATCGACACTTCCAGGCTCAGCCTTGGGGAATGTTGTCTATCATTCGCTATCTTCCTTTTTCTTTCCATCCGTCATCTAACTTCCATCGGCACTTCTAGGCCTGACCTTGGGGAATTTTCACCATTTGATTTCCTCCCTTATTCCTTCCGTCCGTCATCCGACTTCCATTGGTGCTTCTAGGCCCGACCTTGGGGAATGTTGTTCGTCGTTCGCTATTTGCTTTCGTTCTACCATTCATCATCCTTCTGCCCTGTGGCATCTGCCCCCGAGCCTGTGTTTATGTTTATGGTCCAAATGGCCTTGAAATATGAATATTATGATCTTTTGATGATGCATGGATGGATCTAAAAAGGATTTTTTAGGATTTGACTAATGTTTGCCTTGATTTGTGTATGAAGGCACTTACGACGTTTCATGTATGTACGATTCAAGAAGCCTACTGTGGGTCCGTCGGGGAGACCCATTGAGAAAGTTGAACAAGCTAAAGACAAATTTCTCCTTTCACCACTCATTTATGCTCGCCTCTTCCCCTAACATCCATCAATGGAGCTGGCATTAGAAGAAGGCATATATGTCCTTGAAAGTGGTGGGAGGAAGTAGCTATTTCTTCCCTCCAAACAAACAATAGCGATCCATCAGAAGTTGGTTCGTCTGATCTAATGATACAAATCTGCAAATGGAATGCACTTGACTAGCTAAGAAATGTTTCAAATGCATTAAGGGGGTATGTGCAGGATCATCATGGAAAAAATAGGCCTTTAAGTGGCAAAAAAATCAGAAAAATCAGAGTTAGGCGACTTAACATAAAAATTTGAATAAGTTATCTATATTATTTCAAAAATATGTAAGAATAGAATCTGTATAAAATTGAATGTAGTTTCTAAACTACTATGTTTGTTTAAAAAAAAAAAAAACTATTTGGTGAAAATTTGAAATTTCAATTTGTAGTAGTACTTAAATTTCAGAGAAAAAATAAGAAGTAGGTGTTTGTCTAACCACCCTAACTGCAATAAAATGATAATATTTTTTTATAATATTTTAGATATATGTATAGGACTCATGTCCTGATGTGATGCATATTTTTTTGAATTTTTTTTCCAAGTAAATAATTAATTATGATTTTTTTATTACAACTTTAAAAAAATATAAAAAACTCATATGTCTGACCACCTTAACTTGGTCAAAACTTCACGAAATTCAATTTTTATTTTTTTAATCCTGTAGTATACAAAGAATAGAATGTGACACATGTTTTGGATTCAAAAATTGTGTTACCATTTCAAAGCTATAGATTTTTTTCAATCAGTCTATCAATCATGACTTTAGTCATACTTTGAATAGAAAATGAATAATAATTACCTATTAAATTCAAAGTAAAGTATAATTTATATTGGTGGAAAGCTGAGAATCTCCTTTAAAGACCCTTTTTGTTTCATCAATTTTGGGTAAAAAAAGTCATCAGCCACATACCCATCATATTGCCACTTTTTGGCCCATCATGATCCTGCACATACCCAGGGGAAGAAGGTAGCTTTAAGGCAGTTTCTGCTATAGTGAAAAGGGAAACCAACAAGAGGACATTGAAACTACTACAACACCTGGGCACTAAAAGACAAAATATGGAAAAGACAAAAGATGTATTTTAAATTGTTGAATATTGTGGGGTAGGTGAAGCCCTTGTGCAATCAAATTTGGGCCACACAATGTAACTCAATCCTAGCCATTCAATTGGGCTTTGGAAAACTATAAATAAGGGTCTCCCCTTCATTTGCAAAGGGTTGGAAAATTGGTGTAAAGGCATTCTGCAACAATAGAAAGCAACATTGCATGATCCATGGGTGTTACTTCTGAGCTTGCTCATTATGTGTGCATAGTTTTGCTTCCCTTTTAGTTTAGTTATTGGTTTCTTGAATGGAAGTGGTTATGCTGATTGTTGTTTCAGTATTTTATGAATTTCCAGCTCATTCTTTTTGTGGTTCATTGATGATGAATCACTTTGCAAAGCTAGTTTGTGCTTCTTTCCTTTATTGTTGCAACTTAGTTCGATTGCATTTGCATGATGTGTGTGTGTAATCTAAAAATATGTAGTTCTTAGAAGATTGCACTAGTTTTGTGTAATTGTAGGATCCTCTTGGCCAAGGAAAAATTAGTTTAGAAAGCTTTTCTACTATAGTAGCCTCCATGATCACTATTCATTCATAGTTTTAGATCCAGGAACCTTTTCTCTTCCCTTCCTTTTTTCATTTTTTTTTAATAAGTAACCTTAGGAAAGGTTCATCACACATTGTAAAGCCAAATCTAGTGATCAAATGGAGTTCAAGACTACTATTTGAACCTCCATCAAAGTGCACATCAGCTTCCATCTTGGGAACTTCAATTCACAAGATTGATTTGCAAATCCAACTTCCCTCTTTGTGACTCATCCATAAGTCTGCCTTGTGATTCCAAAAAATCACATGAAACAACTGAGATATTCCAAGCACTATTAAGACCTGACATTAGAAACCTTGGGATAGTGTTCTGCAATTTGATTGTGGAAGATTGTCTTTCAAGAGAGGTAGTGCACCTATGCATCACGTGTGTTGAGAAGTGCATAAAAAAAATATCAACAGAACTGGCACTAGAAGGAGGGCATGGCATGTTGAGGCTACAAAGCTGAGAGTTGGAAGTAGGAAAAAACACTTTCAAGAAGATGTCTAAGATAAGGAGATCTATTCTAATGCTAAATCTTGAAATCAAAAAATTCTGAAGAAAAAAAAAGTTTAGTTGAAATGGAGTAGCATGTACAAATTGACATCACTCAGCTACATGTAGATTTGAACAAGAGACTGAGGAAACCATTATAATAGTTCCCATTGGTGGATAGATGTTAGATCCATTGCACTCACAAGCATAATGAATTAGGGTGTATGAATTTTCTGAGCAGCATTGAGAGAGCCTTTCAGGGAGAAATTCCCTTTTGGGAAATTTATCAACCTTTATCCCTTGCAGACCTTGAGGAAGAATTGAAAACTATGGCAACCAAGGCATTTGAAGAGTTGATCTAAGAATATTTGAACAACAAAGATGAACCAATATTGGAGGAGGTGTTGATGCCTACTCGGTGCAGATTTCACAACACACCTCACTCCAAATTCACTTGCTCGTCATGCATGAACATTATCACTCAAACTCAGAGCTATTTGAATGAGTTAGTGCAGCCAAATTTTGGTAAGGATGAGTCATTCCATGAGGAAAAAGAGCTGTCAACATTTGGAGGAAAACAAACTAAAGATGAATCGAGAAACAAGACATGAGCTAGTGTTGGGATAGCAAACATGAAAGTTGAAAGTCAGAGAGAAGGAGTTGATCCCCTCGAGATAGCAAGTGGTCTTGATAAAAACTTAGCTATAAAGGAATTAGAAGTCCCTTTCTCCATCAACAAAAGGCATCCCTCTAATCAAGAAGAAGAAATGTTGGTAGTTGAGGATGGATCACCAAAGTATGCAACATCACATGCTTGGACAACCAACGAAGATGCTGAAGGATAGAAAGGAGAGGACGTTGAAAGCCTTGGGGTAGCAGAAGGAGATGGTGAAAGCATAAGTGAAAACAGATTGGAAAATATTTCCTTTGTCAACGACAATCATCGAGAATCTGAAAATGAAAGTTTGGAAGTGTGGGAACAAGCACTTGCCATGACTGTCTACCATAAAGGTTCCTTTTCAAGTGATGATGAGGGCCCAATAATGGAAAGATATAGACAACTCATCTCCAGGTTGGCAAAGGGTTGGTCTGAGCTAAGATATCAAGTGGATTTGGAGGTGTTGTTGCTACCAAATTGTTGTAGACTCCATGATTCATCACACTTTGAGTTTGCATGCGAGCTATGCCAAGAAGCTATCCAACAAGTTAGAGGACAAGTAGAGCAGCCAAGTACCCAACCTCGTCTACTTGTTCAAATTGAGGAAGAAGACCAAAAGCCTGAATTGAGTGATGACTCATCAGAAAGCAGGCCTCAAAAGTATATTGGAATAACAATAGAAAAGGACAAAAAAATAGTCCCAAGCTTCCAAACAATGAAGTGGAGCAGATAGGAATGTTGCCCAATAATCACCCAAGGTCCTTCCCCTCTGTAGAACATTTTTATTTGATGGATGATAGGATTTTTAGAAGACTTTCAGGGGTGGGTTGCTTAGCATACATTGATCCCCTTGATGGAATAGTGTCTCTTCTTATTTTCCTCCCACTTGGAACCATGCCATAAGGGTATATCAGTGCAACGAAGGAAGTGTATGTCCCAGAGGTTAGCAGTGATGAAGAAATACTATCTGAACCACCAATTGGTGAAACGTTGGAACCTCTAGATTGGGAGAGGAATTCCTTCTCCATCTATAGTGATAATGAACAAGAGGAAACATGTGAACATCAGGGTGAAGCACATGAACAACAAAGAGAAGAAGACAAAGGTGGGGGTGTTTTGATGGATACCAATAAGTATGAAAGAATTTACCAAATACAAGATGCAACTTGGAGTCCTGCCATGATCATTACTGATGCTCCTCCACATTTAGAGGGTTGCATTAGGATAGATTTTTCCATGTCATTGTCCCACAACATTGAACACCACATAAATAAGGACAACACTTGGGAAAGGAAGTGGGACAACGTGTTTCCTTTTGAGGACAACAATCAAGTTGACACCAAGATTGTAGAAGATCAATGAGATGAAGTCTATCTTCTTGAAGAACAACTAATGGGTGTTGTCGATCTTGTGCAGGACGTGGAAGGGGTGTTTGTTTCCCAGTTCTCCCAGTATTATGCAAGCTTAATGTTCGAAGTGTTGCATCCTCCATTGTGCCTGCCTGAGGCTTCCAATGCACCTATCGATGATGTAGTGCTTTCTCTCAATTTTCAAACACTTCCACAATTGCACAATGACATCTAGGTTCTATCCTTCCTTTCTCCTATTAATTGTCATAGCCACAGTTATGATTTTGATTATGGGAGTGAGGGAAGAAAAACTTGCTTATGGATAAACCATGGGTTCAATGAATCACCTCAATTGCTGATTTTTCATGATGATGTGACTAAATTTGACTATTGTAATGTTAAACTTCTTTTTTTTTTTAGAATATAAAGATAAATTTGCATGGTTAAGAATGATAACGATCACCCATTTTCTTGTGCATGCACTATGAAATACAATGAACGTTAATGTCAACTCTCACTGCTTGAACATAGTGCTTTGTAAATATCTTTGTACATAACCCATTTTGGGTAGTGTAGGTTTCATGTATATACCTTGCTTTCCTACTTTCGGTTGGTTGTTGATTTGTTGAAGGTTGCTTGCTTTAGAGTAGTTTCTTTTCTTTTTGCTTTCGCTATCCCGCTTTGGTTAGTTTAGGTGTTTTTTTTTCATTTGCTTCCATTTTCTTTTTGTTTTCTTCTGCTCTACTGTTCCTTTGCTCAAGGTCCCTCTACTTTTTCCTAGGCACATCTGTGCGCACAACAACCATACTTATCGCTTGGGGTTGTTCTATGTATTTCTTTGTTAAACTCTAATCAAATTTTCAGAGTGGATTGTGAAGATCTTCTATTAGTGTCAAATGAATCTGGGTGTTTGATTCAAAGAGGATAAGTCCTTGGTTGATATCATTCCTGATGTATTCTAAAATATTATATCATTTACACATTTTAAGAATTTGGAGGTCATTGTGGGGCCATTTGCAAAGTCTAGTTAAGTGAAAGAACTAAAATTTTGTTCCAACGCCACTGTGATTCTCAACCCTAAGTGTGAGCTTCATTACTTGTGGGTTGAAATAAAATAACTGAAGAGAAAAAATCAAAAGAAAGAAAAGAAAGAAAGAATTTAAAATTAAAAGAAAGAGAAAATTCAACTTTTTGGGGGTGTTTGAGAAACTCTATCAGGGCTATGGACTCCCGACCAATAGTAGGGAAATGTTCAGAAGAATCACAATGACAACTTCATCAAGGCTATGGACACTTGACTGGTAGTGAGGCAATGTCCCAGATGCTTTTGGAGTTAGAATAAACTACATAGCTTAACTTGATGGAGCTTAGGTTCTTGCAGCAACTGAAGGATGGGAATTAACACAACTACACACACTTGGATTTTTAGCATACTAAAGGTTGGGTTGGCTAGTGGTTTTGATCCTTTGGTTGAGTTTCTAGTTTATTTTCCCTAGTGTGAAGAGATGAACTAGAGATTATGGGTTCATGATTCTAGTTTGTCATAAAAAATGCTTTGGAGCATTTCCCCAGTGCTTCGCCATTTGTTGTGCATGTTTTGTACACACATCCCACCATAGGCAAGGACCCCCTCTTTTCACTCCCAACGAGCCACTTTGCTCTCGTCTCATTTTGTGTGCCACTTTTTTTGAGCCTAAATTGGTCATGTACCTTCAAATGATCAAATTCTCCTAACCAAATTCATCTACTTGAGTTTCGCGAAGTCTTTTTCTTTCATGAAAGTGCCCCTATAGGTTTCCCTTCACCCGTTGCCCTAGCGTCCTTTAGGCCTCATGGACCCACAGGCGTGGGTCACCTCATGCGGGTCGCCACTCATGTTTCGCTGCTAAGTAGCGGCTAATGCCCAACTTTCGCTTGAGCCTCAATTGAGCATCCGAACTAGCGTGAGATTCCACATCTCACCTATCCTAGGTCCACCATACTAATAAATAAATGCATACCATTAGTGGAAATTGGGCCATAAACATTGATCCATTCCCTTCATTTTACCTGGGGCATTCAAATTTGGAGAAAGGAAAAAGTCCCCCTTTCATTTCTGCTCTTTGCCTTGTTTTTGCTGACTTGGTTTTTGCTCACTCTATTCACTTTTTCCTTCATTTTTGACTTTGGGGACAAGTTTCCTATGGTTTTGGGATTTTTTGTGGTGCGTAAGTGAACTTCCAAGGTAAATCGTTAAGTTTTGGGAAGTTGCAAAAATTTCATTCTGGAACTCAGTCCATCTGTGGCCATTTCTGGAACTCTGTCCCTCCTTTGTTGTTTTTCCTTCTGTCTACCCCCAATGGTCCTGCTCCTAGAACTCAAACCCTTCATTGCCATTTTCAGAATTTCACCCCTCTATGGCCCTTTTTGGAACTTCGTCCCTCCTTTCTCATTTTACCTCCTGTTTGCTCCTGACATTCAAATTCCTAGAACCCATCCCCTCTGTGGCCATTTTTGGAACTCCACCCTTCTATGGCCATTTCCAAAACTTAATCCTTCCTTTTCCATTTTTCCTTCTTTCCACCCCTGATGTTCCAATTCTTGGAACCTAGCCCCTCCATGGCCATTTTCAGAACTCTTCCTCTCCGTGGTCATTATGGAACTCTTTCCCTTCATTGTCATTTTTCAGAACTCCATCCCTCCTTGGCCATTTTTCCTTCTATTTGTCCCTCATGTTTTGGATCCCAGAACCTAACCCCTTTGTGGTAGTCTGGAACTTTCCTTCTGGGTCACCGTCCCTCCACGACTATTTTTCCTTTTGTCCTTCTATCGACACTTTCAAGCCCAACCTTGGGGAATATTGTCTGTCGTTCGCTATCTTCCTTCAGCCTTCTTTCCATCATCCAACTTCTGTTAGTGCTTTTGGGCCTCTAGGCCTTGGGGAATGTTGTCGATCATTCGCTGTCCTCACTTTTTTCCTTCTGTCTGTCGTCTGAATTTCATCGACATTTTTGAGCCTAGCCTTGGGGAATGTTTTCCACCATTCATTGTCTACTTTCCTTCTGCCTTGTGGTGTCCATCCCCTTAAGCCTACATTAATGTTTATGGTCCAAATGGTCTCCAAATATGAATATTATGATCTTTTGATGATGCATGGATGGATCTAACAAGTATTTTTTTAGGATTTGAGTAACATTTGCCTTGATTTGTGTATGAAGGCACTTACAATGTTTCATGGATGTAGGATTCAAGAAGCCTATCGCGGGTCCATTGGGGAGACTCATTGAGAAAGTTGAACAAGCTAAAGGCACATTCCTCCTTCCACCACTCATTTATGCTCACCTCTTCCCCTAGCATCCATCAATGGAGCAAGCATTAGAAGAAGGCATATGTCCTTGAAAGTGGTGGGAGGAAGCAGCTATTTCTTCCCTCCAAACAAAGAATAACAATCCATCAAAAGCTGGTTCATTTGATCCAATGATACAAATTTGAAAACGAGATGCACTCGATTGGCTGAGAAATGTTTCAAATCCAACAGGGGAGGAAGACAGCTTTCAGGTAGTTTCTGCTATAGTGAAAAGGGAAATCAGCAAGAGGACAAAACTCCTATAGCACTTAGGCAGTAAAAGACAAAATAGGGAAAATACAAAAGATGTATTTTAAATTGCTAAATATTTTGGGGTAGGTGAAGCCCTAGTGCAATCAAATTTGGGCCACACAATGTAACTCAATCCTAACCATTCATTTGGGCTTTGGAAAACTATAAATAGGGGTCTCCCCTTCATTTGTAGAGGGTTGGAAAGATGGTGTAAAGCAATTCTACAACAATAGAAAGTAACAGTGCATGATCTATGGGTGTTACTTTTGAGCTTGCTCATTACATGTGCATGGTTTTGCTTTCCTTTTAGTTTAGTTATTAGTTTCTTGAATTTAAGTGGTTATGGTGATTACTGTTTTAGAATTTTATGAATTTCTAGGTCATGATTTTTGTGGTTCATTGATGATGAATCACTTTACAAAGCTAGTTTGAGCTTCTTTCCTTTATTGCTGCAACTTAGTTCGATTGCATGTGCATGATGTGTGTGTGTAATCTGAAAATCTACAGTCCTTAGAAGATTGCACTGGTTTTGTGTAACTATAGGATCCTCTTGGCCAAAAAAAACTTAGTTTAGGTAGTTTGTCTACTGTAGCAGCCTCCATGATCACTATTCATTCATAGTTTCAAATCTAGGAGCCTTCTCTCTTCCCTTCCTTTTTTCCTTTTTCTTAATAAGTAACCTTATGCAAGGTTCATTGCACATTGTAAATCCAATATTTAATGATGAAATGGAGTTCAATACTGTTGTTTGAACTTGCAACAAAGTTCACATTAGCTTCCATCTTGGGAACTTCAATTCACAAGATCCATTTACAGATCCAACTTCCCCACTTTGTGACTAATCCGTAAGTTCTCCTTGTGATTTCAACAAACCACGTGAAAGAACTCAAATATTCCAAGCACTATTAAGACCTAACATTAGAAACCTTGGGATAGTGTTCTACAATTTGATTGTGGACAATTGTCTTTCAAGAGAGGTAGTGCACCTATGCATTACCTATGTTGAGAAGTGCATAAAAAACACATCAAAAATACTAGTAGCCTAAAAACTACATTCAATTTTTTACAACTTTTGTTCTTACATATATTTCAAATTATCTTAATAACTTATTCAAATTTTTATGCCAAGTTGCATAACTCTGATTTTGTGAATTTTCATCGCCACTTAGAGGCCTAGTTTGGATCCCCATGATCTTGCATTGACCTTTAATTAGGTTACTGATTCATTGTTTAACAATGGATGAGATGAGATGATTTCTTTGAATAAGGAGAAACACATTTTATAGTATTTATTATGTTACAGGTGCCAAAGTAAAGGTTGTTAAGTTTTAGTGTTGAAGTAAAGGTTCTTGAGTGTTAAATCCTAATGAAACTTTCAAGAAATGAAATTCATTGATACAAAGTGATTCTTTTTTTTTTTTTTTTATCTTTTTTGAATATTTCAATTCTTTAGTAAATGTTTTAAATCTGCTAACAAGGGTATGTAAGATTTTTCAAGTTAAGGTGTTGAAGGTTTGGGTTGTTAGTGCATATTGTAATAGGGTAACCCTTGAAATTGTATCTCTTCTTTCATTTGGAGATTGGTCAGTAAGACCATGGAGAGTAGCTAGTGAGGTTTTTCCAATGAGGCATGGAGAATAGCCAGTGAGGCTTTTCCACTAAGGCATGAAGAGTATTAGATGAGGCATAAATTGTAACCAGTGAGGTTTTTGGCTACTGAGGCTGAATAAGATTTATCTTTCAAAGTGGTTTTTTACCCTTTTTGGGTTTTCCACTCAAATTTTTGTGTTATGTATCATCTTGGTGGTTTATCATATTGAGTTTGAAATGGGTATGTGTAGGATCATGATAGGCCAAAAAGTGGCAATATGATGGGTATGTGGCTGACAACCTTTTTTTTACCCAAAATTGATGAAACAAAAAAGGTTTTTAGAGTAGTTTCTCAACTTTCCACCAATATAAACTATGCTTTACTTTAAATTTAATAAATAATTATTATTCATTTTCTATTTGAATTATGACTAAATTCCTAATTTGTAGGTTGATTGAAAAACATCCATAGTTTTCAAACAACATTATGTTTTTTGAATCTGAAACATGTGTCACATTCTATGATTTACATAATATAGGATTAAAAAAAAAAAATGAATTTCATGAAGTTTTGACCAAGTTAAGGTGGTTAGACATACAAGTTTTTATAATTTTTAAAAGTTGTAATTAAAAATTCAAAATTAATTATTTACTTAGAAAAGAATTACAAAAAAATATGCACCACATTAAGACATGAGTTCTCTACTTATATCTAAAATATTATAAGAAACTATTATCATTTTATTGTGGTTAGGGTGGTCAGACAGACACCTACTTCTTATTTTTTCCCTAAATTTTAAGTACTACTGCATTGAAATTTCAATTTTTCACCAAATAGATTTTTTTAATTTTAAATAAACCTAGTAGTTTAGAAACTACATTCAATTTTGTGACCTTGAAGAGATTAAGAAACTCATATTGGAGAATCAAATATTAAAGTTGCAACTTCAAGAAGAAAAGGATTCCAAGGCTAAGATACTTTTAGATCTTAGAGAAGCAAAAAAAAAGATAATAGATTTGAAGGTTCAAGTTGTAGAAGTCAAGAAAATAGAAGAAGAAGTCAATGATCAACTTAAGGAAAAGGAGGTTGATTGTGAAAGATATGAACGACAAATAGGTTCTTTGAGAAAGGATCTTGAAAATACATATTTCATGTTACACAAGAATCTTGAATTAGAAAAAAAAAATTGCATGCTTGAATGAGTTGTTGAGCAAGCAAAAACATCATAAGGATACTATTGGTTTAGGCTTTGAAATTGGGTAGTGTTCTAAGTCATAAAAACTCCAAGGAAGAAGATACATTTAAACTATCACTTTGTTGCTCCTAATGTTGAAGAGAAGAAGAAGACAAAAGAAATTGCACCTGTGCAAGACAATCGAAACAAGTTTAGAAGATCTCTTCAATCAAGTCAGCATCATAAGTCTAGGTTTGAAATTTTTTTTCATGGTTATTTCTATTCATGTTATGAATTCAAATGGTCATAGAGAAAAAGAGTGATAGATGCATGCAAGTAAATCTGTATGGAATAAGTGTTCTTATGAGTCATCAAATGGAAGAAGTAAGATTTTATGTTATAAATTCAATCACCTAGGTCATATAACAAGGTTTTGTGGGATACAAATCAGTAATAATGGTTCTGGATACTCAAGAATATATAATTCTTTTGCTTCACATATGAGACCAAGATCATATGCTACAAATGTCATAGGTTTGGAAATATTGCAAAATTTTGTAGGAGTGTTCTAATGAAACCAGTTAATCATAAGAAATCAGACACTATAAAAGATTGGAGAAGGAAACAAGAGAAAAAGAAGGATGAACCTAATATTCTACATGCTGCATAAGAGACATCTATAACAACTCAAAGAATGACACATGTGAGGTCATGGGGAGATGATCATTTCATTATCAATCAAACCCCATAGACAAAGTGATTGTATGTTGATAGTATCTTACCCTTATTGATAGTACATAATGGTATCATCAGTGCTTATACTACTTTGACTTTAAATTAGTTTGTCTATATTCTTCTTTTGGTTACATAGAAGGGAAGTTGTTTTGTTGTTGTGAGAAGTTTTTTTAGTAGCCAAATGTAGTATAGGATGCAACAATATTAATGAACAAGTCACATTCTGATTGGGATAGTGCTTTAGTTTTTGCTCTAGTAGCTTAGTCATTGATGATAGTAATAGGTGTAGCTACTATTGGTAACAGTACCATGAAACATTGCTTGAATTCTTTTGAGACAATTCCTTAATCAGTCCATTGATAACTTTATGCTAGTAAATTCAACAACTTGCATGAAACAATGGCATGATGACTTTATAATTTTCTTGTCTCGTGGCTTTATTACCTAGTTTCATGCTTTGGATGATGGTTCTTTGATCTTTGTGTTGTGTTATCTTCCTACATGATCTGCTTGTTCTTAATTGTTCATAAGAAAGCTTTCATGACAGTGAGTTAAGTGATAAGTGCTCATTACACGTTGATGAGGTAAAGGTGTATTTGAATTAAGTGACTTCTTGTTTTGTGACAATGTGGTAATTGCATGTAAAGGATAGTACTCAATGTTTTTTTTTTGATAGTATTCCATCATGATTCCTACCAATTCTCTCCATTCTTGGTTTGGTAGTTTGGAAAAGAGGGATAATATGGTGCTATAACTTGTGAAAATTGTCAATGATTTGATGCATTATATGATATGCTTGTTTAGTGCTTTGATAGTGCTAGTGTTTTAGAATCTTGAATAGTAGTATGAATCATCCTTGCAACATTTCTTTCAGTCACTGGTGATAGTATCTTGACAAAGATTATCTTTGCATATCTTCATCAACTATTTAAGTCAACAATTGTAATGGTATTTTGAAAGCATCTTCTAGTAGGAGTATGCTAACAATCTTGACTGAATTTCCAGTGATTTGTAATGATTTGAGTTGATAGTGCAATAATAGTTTTGAAATTTTAAAGTGATAGTTGTATAGGATAGTCACAATGCTCCTAAAGGTTCAAAATGGTTGTCTTTGTCTTCTTGCATATGTTTGTCATCATGCACATACACAATGGGAAATGAAGTATTCAGTTACATAAAAGTACAATGCCATCCAATGTTTCTTTATTAGTTGGTCTCCATAGGGAGAGCAATAAGTATATGTGCTTGACTCCACTATTGCTAGTGGTGTGGTGGTTATACAGTGTTACTTCTCTCAAAGGCTTTAATCATAGCTTACAAAGGTTCATTTCATCCTCTTACAAAGGGATTTTTCTATATTGTTGGTCATGAAAAGGTTGAAAATTTTCTTCATTATCCCTTGGTCCAAGTGACTCTGGATACTCCACACTGCTTTGAAATTCATTAATTTTTCAGTGACCTTTATTCTTCAATTGGAACAATGCTCATAATGATAGTGACTTTACTTCAGTTTTCATGCTATATTGTTCAAGTTCTTTTTATCCTCATCAAAGTTCAACATACATTGTTAGCAGATTATTGATGTTCATCTTGTTTGGTTTGATAGCAATGAGAGTTGTATGCATGGTTTATCTAAAGTGCAACAATGTATATGTAATGACTATTTTGACAAAGAGTTGGCATCATTTAGTCACAATTCCATCTTGGAATGTGGTTCACTTTTTTTCCTTGACAGACTGACAATGATCTTAAGGAAACATGATAATTTCTACTTGATATCAATTCTAGATAATACACATCATTGTTTGCGAATAGTTCTCATGGTTCTTTGACAATAGTTCTATTTTTTTATATGAAAGTGGATTCTACTCTTTGTCTATCACATTTTTTTGATTCCTTGATAGTGGTTCCATCAAGGTTTTTTCATTCAAGAAATATTGGTTACATTGCTTGATGCTTGAAAATGGTCATTGGTTATAACTAATGCATTGACAGTGGTTTGTCAATGTTGAGTATTTAATACTTAAACATGTATATCAATGATTCAATAATAGCTTAACAATGGATCTTTGGTTTTGATTGATAGTGGATAGCGATTTGTTACAATGGAAATTTTTTATATGGTGTAGTGGACCTTTGGTTCTTTATTTTGATGATTTTGACAATAAGAGTCTAGTTGCTTGGACATTTGGTTGTTGCTTTGAGGTTGTGTTGTCTCCTTTGTGAGTTGTGCTAGTGCAATTAGATGTTTTTATTCTTGGTGGTGATATTGGTTCTACTGTGTTATGATTCTTGGTTAATACTTTGCCTAGTAGGATAGTGTATTTTGCATTGCTAATATATTTATTGTATCTTTCATATAACATTGCTATTGGTTTTGTGGCACTAATTTCAAAGAAAATATAGATATTCCTAAATATAAAGACAATAATTAGTTTCTTCCCACCTCTTGCTTCATGCATAGTGATAATTGGTGTTTGGATTATGATAGTAGTATGTATCTCTAAACAATGACAGTGGTCTACATGGTTTCTGATTATCATTGCCAAGTTCGTTGATGGCAATTTGATGGTGATTATGCTTCTTTACTAGTGTTCTTGTCCTTGTTAATGAGTGATAGTGTTTGGAATGTGTAATGATAGCGTAGATTTGGAAAAGGAGTAAACACATAGTTTTGAACTTGTTTGAAGATCATTCTCTTTCTTGGATAGTGATTAATGGACAATCTTAGGTTAGAACATTTTCTTGGATAGTTGGTATTTATGAATTGATGCATCAAAATAGGTTTGACATTGTGATAGTTTTTTACAATGGTTGAAGTGTCATGTTTCATGTTGAACAATGGTTGGAATAGTGAACTAAAGTTCAATGTTGGTTGGAATATTAAATGTGGTGAAGTTTGGTTTGTTTGTACCTTCTTTACCTTATTCTTTGCATGCTCAATGTTTATTGGTCGTGCAATGTTTTCTTGTGAATGATGATGTAATATTGAAGACTGTTTCCTTGACTGGATTGAGATGTGTTGGATTCAGTTGCTATTGATGTAGTGCGCAAAGAGAAGTGACAATGTTGTTGGCACATTTTGATAATCCTATGCATGATACCGATATTGATATGCCTTTGTATGGATCTTCTTTGCAAGGGGAGTTTTTTGTAGGTGATTATTCTATCTTGGTATCCATCATGACAGTCAAATTTAGATAGTGTGTTCCTTTGTCATTTGATGTCGAACTAGGATCTAGATTTGAAGAAGAAAGAGATTTTTTTTTAATGGAGCAAAGTTTTGATTGGTTTGACATCAATGCCAAAGGGGGAGTTTGTTGGCATTGTAGTTTTTTTCCATTGATGTAAAAGTTCATGGAGGAAAGAGGAGGGTTTGATGCGGTTCATGTTGATGAATGTTGTTGTGCAAAAAAAAGGTTCAATTTAAGTTGCTCTTGTCAAAAATTTTATGATTGTCCACATTTGGCTTTGATATTGACTCCTTTTTTCATGAAGTTGATTCCTTCATGATTTTTATGTCTTCATGATATAGCATTTTGAAAAGATAAATTTTTCTGATGTTGCAAAGACAACTAGTTCTGATATTCCTAAAATTGCAAACTGTCATGATGCCTTGTTGAAGGAAAGGTGCAAAGAAGAATGCTAAAGACATTGTGTTGATTTCATGTTTTATATGTCAAGGTTAGGGTATCAAAGGATTATTTCTTCATGTCTAAGGTTTGATTCAAGCATAATTTATGTTTCAAAGACATATTTCTAAAAAACCTAAAGATCTAACGTTTTGGATTCTTGGAGATCTCCAATGTTAGTTTCTTCTTACTCTACAATTTGGAGATGATTGGTTATTAAGAAGTTGAACATTTCTCAAGTCAAAAACTAAATTAAATATTCCTATTCTATTGAGCTATGCCAAAGGTTATCAGCTTAGCAAATGCCTTATTCTTATTACATAAATTTTAACACTTTAAGGATTTATTTTTGTAGTATTCAATGTGCATCCTTGATAAAATGATCTAATTCATAGTTTTGAATGGCAGTTACCTCAAACAAGGGAATGAATTGTTTATTATGATCACTTTTTTATTTTAAGCAACCATCTTCTTTCAAGAAATTTTCTCCATTCAATGGTTTTTTATCTTTGCAATTGATTGCATATGTTTTTTGGCAATGAAAAGCGGGTATGAAGAAAATGAGGATTGGTTAAATGAAGAATATGTGGTGTGTTGAACACTGTAAGAATGTTGTGAACTGTGCTTTCTGTTTTGGCACACATAGGGTTTGTGAATAAACAAAATGGAGAGGAGGTTTAATGCATTTTAATAAAGTTTTTGATTCATTGTTTGATAGTGCATGAGTTGAGATGGATGTTTTGAATAAAGAGAAACACATTTTATAGTATTCACTGTGTTGCAGTTGTAGAAGTAAAGGTTCTTGAGTTTTAGTGTAGAAGTAAATGTTCTTGAGTTTTAATGTAGAAGTAAAGGTTCTTGAGTTTCAAATCCAAATGAAACTTTCAAGAAATGAAATTAACTTATACAAAGTGATTCTATGTTTTGTTTTCTTTTTGAATTCTTTTGTTCTTCAATAAATGTTGTACATCTACTGTGAAGGGTACACAAGAGTATGTGAGTCAAGGTGTTCAAGGTTTTTGTTGTTGGTGCATATTGTAACAAGGTAACCCCTTGAAATTGCATTTCTTCTTTAATTTGGAGATTGTTTAGTAAGATCATGGAGAGTATCCAATGAGGCATGGAGAGTAGCTAGTGAGACTTTTCTAGTGAAGCATGAAGAGTAGCTAGTGAGGCATAAATTGTAACTAGTGAGGTTTTTTTCCAATGAGGCTAAATAAGACTTATCTTTCATACTGGTTTTTTACCCTCTTTGGGGTTTCTGCTCAAAGGCTTGTGTTATGTCTCATCTTGGTGGTTTAACATATTGAGTTTGAAAGATTATCTATGTTCAATTTTTATGATCTGATATATCTATCTATTTGAAATGGATACAATGAATTCCTTTGTTTAATGAAGTGAATGAATTAATAAAGTTTGATTTTTTATTGAACCACTAATTCACTCCCCCTCTTAGTGGTTCTATACTCCAACATGAACAACCAACATGGAGAAATTTTTATCTTTTTTGTTTAGTTGTTTCTTATAGGTATGACTAAGATGGCCGAACTTCCCACAAAGCTGACAAAAATGCTAGCCTTCTCATATTCAATAACCTAAGTTTGAACCACAATTTTTGATTTCAACGTTATAGAGGATGGAAGAAATTTATTAAGAACAACATTGGCATAGATTTTTACAAAATCAAGCCTGGGATTTTGGACTATAAACTTATCAATTGCTAAGAGGCTACCAAAAGAGTTGGCAATACCTTGGAAGAATTTTGGTTCCAAAATTCAAGAGGGAGACTAGGAATTTGAACCCAAGAGGGAGCAATTGAATCTGGATCAGCAAAAGGGCCCATACCATGTTTCCATTTGCATAGAGAGAGGCAAGTTTTAAATTTTTTGTCAAAAACCCACGGGCCACTAGCAAGAACCTTAATCATCCTATTAGTTAAAGAAACTAGAAAAATAGTCTATTTGACATAGCACTAACATTTATCTCACCTTTCAATGACCAATTAAAATTAATCAATTTACATACTTGGTCAATATTGGATAAAAGAGATAAGAACTTTTAAGCTACTAGGGACAACTAAAGGCTGGCAATGGACTCATCCATTATTTCACCTAGAGCATCCACCTCTAGATCGTCTACTACATAATATGCTTTCAAAGCATCAAGGGATAAAAGAATATGTTTTGGAAAGAGGCCCTCCTTGATTAATTTGTCTACATATGAATTCAAATTCTTTTCTAGAAAAAGGGCATCAACTCTAAAAAGGGGTGACAAACAATATGTTCAACCATCCCGAGATAGAGCACTTCAGACAACAAAGTCCTTTTGACTCTAGTCACCAAGGAACCAACAACATAGGAAGAATTGCTAGCGAAGGTAGAGGATAAAGCCTTGGAAGGGGACACCCACTAGGGCCATCCACTTGGATCATCATAGCTGATCGATCAAAAGAAAAAAATTAAAAGGAAAAAGGCATACACTCTAAATAATTTTATTTACTACTTTATATTTCTAAATGTTAAAATTTTGGCACAATTTTTTTTGAATTGGGGCCAAAATAGGTTGGACAGCAGGGTTGGGTGTCCTAGTCTAGACCTTATTTTAGGCCTTTATAAGCATTGGTAACCAAACATTAATTCCTTAATCTGAATTCAACCTTTGATTTTTAAAAGGTTATTATGAAACTAACAAATTAAAATACATAAATGAATTTAGGCACCTAAAGGAGAGTTAAACCTAGAATAAAATTATCAAGGGTGATAATTTACAATGGTACAACATATAAACACCCACTTAAAACTCTAGAGACTCTTTTAAATTTATAAGTAAAATATCCTTGTCCAAATGGACTAAGTAAAGCCTTGCTAGCTTGTAACATACAAAATACACGATGTTAGGATTATTTTGCATGATTCGATAAAAAAATAAAAAAATAAAACATACAAAATACACCAAACTTCAGATGCTTTTCTCCAAATATTCCATAACAGAAGTAAGGCTCAACCCAAACAAAGACTTACAAGCAATGTTTACATAGAAAGTTTCAAATCGTGACTAACCAAATTATAGGAGAAAATCAATCCACATAAACTAGCAGTCAAACCAGTGTAGAATCATATAGATTTGCTGTTACTGAACAAATTTTGACTATTCCAAGAAGTTTCAATCAATAAGATATCGTGTCCATCGACAACTACTGCTTTGAAAAGTTCTAAGATGGCTGGTTGCCTAAACTGCAGATGACTGGAGAGCTTCTCCGAAAGAACATCTAAAATCAAGTGTCCTTGATGCTATCCCTTTAGCTTATAAGGATTAAAGGAAGTTGTAATGTGTAATTACAGTTTTCCGGATTGCAAGAGGAACTGTTATAGAAGATTACTCATTCCTCCTGATATGGTGCATTCGTGGAAGTGAAGATCCTTTTCTTTCTGGATTGCTTTGCTTTGTCATCCAAGTGGAAATACATGTATAAAATGCACAAACATGTTTTCTTCTCCATAGTTGAGTTGGAGACAAATATACAATTTATTAAAATGGGCAGGAAATTCATGGCTCCGTCGATGGCCTTTGTGGCCGTGCTTTTGATTATGATTATAATAGCTCAATCTGCAGAAGCTCAATCTTCACCTCCAAACTGTAACAACAGATGTCAAGGTTGCACTCCATGTACGGCCGTGTTAGTTCCTGTTGGGCCACAAGCAGAGAGTAAACCTGAAGTATGGATGTGCAGCTGTGGTGGCAAACTCTTCCAACCATAGGATACTTAAAAGCTTCTCATAGTCTTGTGCTACGATATTAGAGCTCATATAAAACAATAAATCGTCTGGTACGATATTAGATCTCATATAAAACAATAAATAGTCTTGCTGGGCTATCATTTAAGTCTATTCTACATCATACAATTGTATGAACAATAAATTGTTTTTTCATTATTATCAATAGTATTCTTATATTTTGTATTTAATGTTAAACATATAGCTAGTCAAATGTGAAAATATAGAAAGAGAAAAGTATCTGTTTGGATATAAGATTTTTAAATTTATATTTAGAAATTAATCGTGGATATTTTAATAAAGAAGCTTTAAAAGATATAAATATTACTGTCAAATGTTTATTTAATATTTATTAAAAAAATTTATTGATGTTAAATTATTTGTGATAAAATTATCAATAAATGATTTATGTAAGAAATAAGGATAAGTGTGATTTAAAAAAATATAATTATTAATCAAAATAAGATATTATTTACTAAGTTTCTTTTAAATTATTTTTCTAATTCAAAAAGTCTAATTCATTGAGTATTATAAGGTAGAGAAGTAAAACATATTATATGATTAACTTGAGAATTTAAATAAATGACTAAAAAATAATACAATCAAATGAAAATTTGTTAGATTATAGAATAATGTGAAAATGATAATAGGAGGATTAAAATTTGTGGTTTTTGTTAATTTTTATATTGTCAATGATGAAGACTATGTTGTTTGACTACTAATAGTGACTAAACTTGTGAATCTCATAATGAATTGACATCATGGAGCATGCAATAAACTTATGATGTAGATTATTCTAATATTGGACTAGGTCATGACTATGGTCTAATACAGGGGCACAATTATACCATATGATCTAGTAAACTTAACATGTATTTGTCTTCTATTAATATCTTTAACATTTGTTTGAAACAATATTTTTGCTGAAAAGCATCTTAGTATCTACTATAAAATATAAGGATGTCAAATTCATTAATTATAACTAAGCCCTTTTTATGAATGATAAATAATGTCACACAATTTATGCAATTCCTATGATGTAACTACTAATATAATAATTTAAGGTAGATTTACATTCTTTATACGATAAAAAATACAAATGCATTCAATGAAAACTAATGACCTAGTAATAGGCTACACCCTTAGCCTATAGTGTGTATGGATATGTTTGGGCCAACATATGACACATAATAATTGTGTTTTCATCTAGTCATAGTTATTCCTTTAGCTTGACTTTATTAAAAGAGACATGACTAATTCCACCTAAATATTTTTATAAATAAGAATGAGCTAGGCTCTTATATCATCACATTGGAAACTCTGTGCTTATTATATAATTTTGGAGGTTTCTTCTTCAAAGTGGCTTTCTTAGTTACTCAATAGTCTACTCCATGTTCCATTGTATAGTGTTTTGTTTACAAGACTAGTTAGATACTATATTAAAATCATCAGAAGTTGTATTGAGGCTTTGATTTGAGTAAAAGTGCATTATCTCCTCGTATCTTCCCAACCATTGTGAATACTACTACAATTTTTTATAAAAGTTGAGTATTTTGTTTGAAAAGCTGTATTTCAATTTTTGGCTTCTCGCGATTCATTTTGAGTGAGTTATGATTTTGGTGATTTTCATATTGTTACCCTATTTTTTCCTTTGGTCTAAAACCCACACCAACTTGCTGACGATTGTTAATGAGGCATTTGTCTATTCCTAAGACAATAAAGTATTTTAAAGGAGTTTTTCTCTCTCGTGAAAAGCTTCTAGTGCCTTGAATTAGTCTAACCACGTTGCATGAGTTTTGGAGGGAGTAGTTTGCATTGTAAACTAGTGAGAAAGATTAGGGCTTTCTGTTTGCTGGTTTTGAAGAAGTCCTCCCATCTAACCACGTTGCATGAGTTTTGGAGGGAGTAGTTTGCATTGGAAACTAGTAAGAAAGATTAGGGCTTTCTGTTTGTTGGTTTTGAAGAAGTCTTCCCATGGTGGTGCTGGTAAAGTTCCTTATCAACCGCAGATTTCACCACATTGCATAATGGAGATATGCTTGGTTACCCACATTGAAAATGAAGAAAGCAGGAGTAATGACACATCTTAAAGTGTCATTTTATGGTTAAGTGCATTACATGGATATTGAGGAGTTACGAGGAGACAAGGATGTAAAGGCAGATGTAACACCACGTTGCTAAATATATTGTTTTCTCTCCATCTGTTTCCAGGTTCGTATTCACCCTTTATTGAAATCTTTTGAGCTTTTAGCAATCAGAATGATAGAGGCAGTATTTACCTTGGGAATTGGAGGGTTTCTGGAGTAATTTTTCTTGCTGACTAAAAAGCCATGTTACCTTTGTTGGTGGAGATGGTTGTATTTTTGTCTGAAAGTTGATAGCTATTTGTGTTTTTTGAGCATATCTAAGAAATGTGGTATCATGGACTGTCAAATACAACATTTAGATATCAAACCAAGTTTTGTTACCATTGCATGCATTCTGCCAGCGTGTGCACTTGAAGAACCAGTGTATAAGGCTAAAGAAATTCATTCTTACTTACTCAAAAGTAGATTTGAGTATGTAATAACTGTGGTAAATTCTCTTATACATGCATATGCTAAATGTGGGAACATTCATTTGGCACGAAAAGTTTTGGGCCTTACATTTTACTGTCAATGTTGAGAATCTCTTGAACTGATTTGAAGATTGAGAGTCTTATCAAATTCAAGCAAAACTATAGAGCAATATCCCTATCTCCTCAAAGGTTCTTGACAAAGTGTGTGAACAGGTTTCAATCAGTAGGGATAAACTAGACAACACTTATATGAAAGAACAGTCTTATAAGTAACAGTATTGGGGATGATGACTATCAAACTTGGGTAACAATCATAGTTATGACAGAAATTCCTCGGTCCCTTTGAAGAGGTTATGACATCCTATATGCAATGTTAAAGCCTCTGCCAGAGTAGGAATTTTACACTCATAGTCTTTGCATCATGATTATCCTTCTTGAATATATAGCACTTCTTGTGTCAATGAAGCTCATATCAAGACAATAAAGCATGGCAGTCAATGATCTACCCGCTACCTTAGATTGTGAGTTGTTTATGAATCAATTCGTCAAAAACATAACTTATCTTGCCATCAGAAGATATATTTAGTGTATTCAATCTGCAACCTAATCAGAATGGTTCATATGTATCTCTCTTGCAAATTTTTCTCTGTAGTGTGTAGAAATGAAGTGAAAAGTGGAGGAAGTCTCGATATACATGTATCACTTCATGAGGTTAAAAAGCCTGAGAAGTGCCAAAATATTTTGTATGTTTCTTCCAATGGGGATGTTGTTTGAAAGATTTTTCCTAACACCCCATCTGCAAAAAAGTGCCATTCAAGCAAGTATATGGTAAAGTTCAAGTACATGCATTGGAAAATAAAATGTTAGACTGCAATTGTGTTGAAGACATTATTTCTATAGCAGATGAGTTTTCTGAATCTGTTAGGGAGCGGTCATAATGTCAGTTACAGACCATGTAATATGAGAATGGAGAAATATAGTGAAGCTTCTTCAGATACTCTATGTCATTGCATTTTCACCATAGGTAGCAGACTTTGCAGTGGTAGAAATTTAAAGGAGGCTTTTTCTTTGCTCTCGTAGCGAGAGGATTGTATCAAGTACTTGTTGTGCAGCAATGTGTTCAAAAGCAAGCTTCAACGGTATCCTAGAAAACCCTTGGATGGGAGAGAGAGTGTCAGTGAAGAGGTTTTCACAGAGACAAAGGAGATAAAATGTACGGTAAAGAAAAAAAAACAGTGCCAATATAAGGTTTTAATAGTCAGTCAAAGAAGGAAGTCATGATTGAGCAAAGAAACCTCTAAGTGTCTAAGAATGAAATAAAGTTTAGTGGAAGTTACCTTGATATAAATAAGGCAATTCACAATTCAAGGAAATGAACAATGGAGGACAGTATTGGAGGACACTGTTGTCAAAACCTCAAGGAGCAGAGTTATGTTTAAGGAGGTCGTATCAAGAACAGTCTACAAATTCTATTACAATCACTATCGAAGTGACAAAGGGTAGCCAAGATTTCAAATACCAATATTTTATATAAAGGATCATGGTAGAAGGGCACTTGTAGAGTTAGTGTCATCCAAGATAGGATCCTATAAATGTTGTGGTATATTCTAGAAAGCTTATAGGTAATGAGGAGTTGTTGAGATGATTTAGCATTGTTGTCATCGATGTCAAAACTTGGATCTGGAAAGTTGTGCTTTGAATGAAATACAAAAATGATCTATCCTATCGAGTGTTATGATGTTATGTAGTATGGATGTTATCTCTGATCCAGATATGTTAGTACTTATTTTTGGGACATTTGTGGAAAGTAGTTAATGTAGAATAATGAATTCTAATCTTTGGACATTGGTTATTGTGCTCAAAGCTTACTCCAGGTAACCTTGCTATCTGAATATTCATGTAGCATGCTACAAGTTTTGGTTTGTCAAATTGTGTTTCTCTGAATGATACAAAAATTAATGATAATCAAAATTTGGTCTTTGTTGTGGCATTCACATCGGCTCAAAAATATATTCCATGTAATTCAAAGTTTGTTATTGTGACATAGAAAAAAGGACCTTTTGCTTGACAAGGGATTATTTCATGATTAATTGGAATTAATGAGGCTCTAATCTAGTGTTATGAGGCATTTTATGTGCCCACACTATGTCTTGGACCCTTGCAAATCAAATAACATACTTTTAATAATGTCATATAAAGTTGTTGTAAAGTGTTGTAAGATGCTTTCACGCCTTTCTAGACCTAATAAACTGATTTCTTCCTAAATCAACATTACAAAGTGTGTTTAATAACATTATCACATCAATCTAAAAGGTTCTTAATGTAAACATAATGATAAATTGGTGTTGTAATGTGTCTTTCACATTCACACTAGTTTTTGTGTCATTTTAGGCTATGTGGACCTAATTTTAGTGTTGTAAAGTATATTTAATAGCACTTTCACATTGATTTACATGTCCCAAGCCCTATCCAACATTTGCATCATCACTAATAGGTCCTAATTGACCCATGATATTGTGCATCACGAGGCTTTAATTGATCAAACACCCAACAAGATGGAAATTTAAACCTTATTTCTTGATTCCTTGGCTTCATAGGTGTTAGAATGGCCCTTGTGAGACCCATTTGCCATGCATGGTAAATGAGTCCCATCCAACTAGGACCCATTTGCCATGTGTGGTGAATGAGTTCTATCTAGCCCCCATTTTGACCCTTGAGCAACAAAAACTTAAATTTAAAGTTTATTTTTATTACATGTCGGCCTGTGATGAGGTATAATTGAGTACTAAGGCATAATTGTCTATAAATAAGTATTTTTATCATAATTTTACATCTATCTATAAATCTAACATCTTAATCCACATCCATTCTTCATTATTCATCCATCAATCTTTCACTCCAAATCAAGCAAGCTAGGGTTTCTTCATTAGAAGTCTTCAAGTTAGCTTTCCAAAGCATTCAAGGGTTGAATTTTCATGTAATGTGTTAGAACAAAAAGATCAAATCATCATGAAAAGACAATTATCTCCATTGCTGCATGCTTCATTACTTTATTTCATCACTTTGATTTAATTACCTAAACGGGGTTTGACTAAGGCAAACCCCCATGCCCTAACCTTCAACATATCTCTCTCTTGTATATTTTTTTTGTAGATTTAGGTATCTTGGAGGCTTAGGAATCATTGAAGATTGAATTTTAAAGTCATTCAAATTATCTCTTCATCATTCAAGTCAAATCATCGACAAAAAAGTCACTTTCAGACCCGAATTTGGCAATTTCAGAAGCAGAGACCTATAGGAGACAAAAGTATAGATTTAACTCCACAAAATATTCCTTTAATTTTCTAGATTTCTATAGGTGGAATGATTTTCCACCCATGGAGAATGAGTCCCATCTATAGGTTTGAAAAGAGGATTTCTCATATTTTAGCTCCCGACAGTTCGAAACAGGTTTCCGAAAGATTTTAGTAGAAGCAAAATTGATTCACCATGCATGGTGAATGAGTCTCAGTGACCATTTACAGAGGTTTCTAAGACATTCCAAAATATTCTAGTGACATCAATCAACCTCCAGGTGCACTTTGTTCAATCTCATCAGATTCTGTTTTCATTTACTTAAGTTTCTAGTTCATTCTTGGATAACACAATGTGTTTTCAAACAAGTCTTATTGTGTAGGTTTTGCATAGTTAATCAATCAATTTCATAAATTAATTTCACTTAGATCATTCCATTTACATCACATCACAACACACACATCCTAATTTGAGTGTTACATAAGCTTTTTTGGACCCAATCTCTCTCCTTTTAGGTGAGAACGCTAGAAGTGCTAGAGCAGCATTTGGGTCCCAAAAATCTATGGTTCATTTTGGTAAAAAAATTATTTGAATTCTTTCTTTTCTAATTTTGGAGTCCCTTAATTCATCCTATACTAGCTTACATTGCATTTTGCATTAGTTAACTTGCATTCTAGGGTTTCAATCTTGCATGTATAAAAATGCATCATAGGTTGTCTGTCTGCATCTTTAATCATTAAATAGCTATGAAATTCTTCATTTTTAATTTAGACCTATATCATAGCATTCTAAAAGCATAAATATCAGTCATAAAGTTTTGAAAATCTTGAAAAAGTTCCATATTGGGACTCATTCATCACCTTGGGCGAATTAGTCCCTTCTGGCCCCTGAAACAACATTATACAAAATTCAAAAAATTGTTTTCGGGCTTTTGTTTGGTGTCATTTCATTCCTATATCAGCTAGTTGCATTTCTATAGCATACATTTCATAAAATTTAACCTTAAATAGCTCATTTCATGCAAAGTTTCGTTTTCAAGTTTGCATTCCCATGGCATAATCAGTCCATTATTATCTAAAAATTGCATTTCATTTCAGCTTTTTACATTGAATTTTGGATTAGCATAGTTTGTTCTTTCAAAATGTTTGCAAAGAAAAACTTAGTTAATAAGCATGGTCATCATTCATTCAATGCATGTCCTAGTTATGAAAGTCTCTTAGCACAAGAGAGAGAAAATGGCAATGTTAACCTTAACCTCATGCCCTCTCCTATCTTTCCTCTTTGTGTGGATGATGTGATAGAAGTGAATTCAAACATAGATAACCATGATGTTCATATTTATTCTTCTCCCAATACCTCTCCTTTTAGTGATGAAGGTATCTTAACGAAAGTAGATACAATCATTGAGCATCATGCAAATCTTGTTTTTCCTTTTCCTCATCTCCTTTGGGAAGATACTATAACACATGAGAATGAGATTATAAATGATGAGGATGATAGATTGGTCTTAAATAATCAAATCTTTAAGGTCTATAACAACCCTCGTTATGATCCTTCCCCTACACCTCCTCTTTTGGAAGATATTAGGGACCAAAGTTATCCATTCATAAATGATCATAATAATCCCATTTGTTCATCTCCTAGTATCTCTCCTTGTGATGAAGATACTTTGTTAGACAACATAACCAATGTGGATCATGATAATTTTAGTTGTCTCCTTTCACTTATAGAAAAATTTATTAAGCAAATCTTTAAGACTTGTGACAACGCTCTTTATCATTCTTCCCCTAATTCTCCTATTGCGAAAAATATTTGGGCACAAAGCAATGAACTCATAAACAATCATGATACTCACATTTATCCATCTCCTAGTCTCTCCTAGTTGTGATGAAGATACTTTGTTAGAAACCATAACCAATGCGAGTCATGAGAATCATAGTTGTCTCCTTTCACTTGCACAAAAAATTATCAAGCAAATCAATTCCATCCTTGATTCTCCTCATACTTGTAATGAAGCTACTTTTCCAATTTCAACCTTTGATGAACATATTACAAGCTCTCCTAGTACGGTAGATAGTATGGAATGTGAGAATGTGACCTTCAAAACAATCAACAATCAAATGCAGCCTTCCCCTCATCTCCCCACTATCAATAATCAAACACATTCAACCATTAATACCTCCCTTAGTGGTGATGAAGTTATTTTGGATGAACCAAACCTTAATCATCACAAACATGTGGTTTTTTGTTCTCCTAGGAACTATCCTTCTATGGAGAATATTATGAACCAAGACAACAATAACATCCCCTTTAACGACAATGAATAATCTCACTTGTTATGGGATGTTAACAATATTCAACCTCACTACTCTAAACCTAAACTTACCCTTTACCCACCTTTGCATCCCCTTTTCCCCTCTAATGTATCGTAGAAATCTAGTGATGATACTATTGCTCATACATATAGCACACGAAATAACCCACAACTGCCATAACCAACCATCATTAACTTTACCTAATCCACCTAGTGCTCCTTGTTATAACTCACCTAAAAAGGAGTATGATCTTGTTGCACAATTAAAAAATACTCCTACCAAGATCTCCCTTTGGTATTTTCTTCAAACTTCACCAACTTATAATACCATTCTTCAAACCATTCTAAAACAAATCATAATTCCTCCCGAAACCACTCCAAATGATGTTGCATCTCTTGTTCAAAAACATAATCTTCACATTACGTTCCATCAACATGAGCTCCCTCCATTGGAGTTACAAACACAACATGATGCCTTTATGATAATTTCTCAATTCCATCACATAGGTATCAAACACACTCTCATAGATAATGGTTATGCCCTTAATGTGTGTGGTGTTAGTCTCCTTGATCGATTAGAAGTTGACAGATCAAAAATCATGTCTGATTTTTTTTCCATTTGAGGATCTAATAATACAATAAAGTAGTCACTTGGGATAATCACTTTACCTATTACAGTTGGGGTGGTTACTTTGCAAATTCCTATTCATGCCATGCCTTATGATCTTTCATACAACCTTATTCTAGGCAGACCATGGATTCATGAGATGAATGTAGTGCCTTCAAGCCTTCATCGTATAATGAAATATGTCTATAATAATAAAATTTATCAACTTGAAGCTGATCCTGAGCCTGAAAGTTTCTTGCATCTTAAAAATGGAGCTAAAAGTCCTCTAAACACATTGATTCCCATTTCCAACATAGACATTGAACACAACAATGAGGAATTGCCATCTAGATTATTGGGTGACGATTGGGGATCCTTAGACTTCACACCCTCCTTTATGGGTGAATACATACTCATACAAAAGAAAGACGAGACACAAGAACAACCAACCATCATGTCAATGCAAAATTTGGATAACCTTTCAAAAGCATCCACCTCAACCACTCTAGACAATGCCAAACATTCTACAATGACCCTTGACAAACACAAAAATGAACAACCACCCAATTCCAAAGCACTAGAAAAGTTTTATGGAAAAGGATATGACTTTATGAAATTATTTGGGTATAATGGAAAAGGATATGGTGCTCAAGAGCAAGGTATCTATAACCCTATAGAGCTTAACATACAACAAACAACTCATATTCTTGGTTATTCTCCTTCACTCAACACCAATACTATCACACAAGACTCTTCCAAGCCTCTACCTTATTCACATAAATAACCTTAGTTTCTCCTCCTTTCCATGCAATAGTTGTAGGATAATTAAATTCTCACTATTGCATGTCTTGCATCCATCACAAGGGGCAACATAGCATCATCCATTCTAGGCTCACCTTTGTCTTGCACTAAGTGGAGGCAAAGGATTAGCAAGCCTTATCCCCGTATGCCACTTGTCATTGTATCTTTTGGCTAATTGTTAGCCTTTCATGAACATATCAAGAGCAAGCTTGGGATGTGGATGACATGTCTTAAGATTCACTTGCATGTGACATACTTCCCTCTTTCATGACACAGCTTATCAAGAAACATATGACTTGGCATAGGGCTTTTCAGATAAGATCTCATGTTCTCTTCTACTTTAAAGTAATTTCTCATAGCCATGGTGTTAGCGACCACTTTAAAGTGGGGGGCATACAATACCATAATTCATTTGCATTATTAGTTCCTAGTGAAGCCTTGTCGTTTATGTGATATGGGTATGTGCAGGATCATGATGGGCCAAAAAGTGGCAATATTATGGGTATTTGTAGGGTATGTGGCTGACGACTTTCTTTTACCCAAAATTGATGAAACGAAAAGGGTTTCTAGAGGAGACTCTCAGCTTTCCACCAATATAAATTATGCTTTAATTTGAATTTAATAAATAATTATTATTTATTTTCTATTAGAATTATGACTAAAGTCCTGATCGATAGGTTGATTGAATAACATCTATAACTTTCAAATGGTATCACATTTTTTGAATCAGAAACATGAATCACATTCTATGATTCACATACTATAGTGATTAAAAAAAGAAAAATTAAATTTCATGAAGCTTTGACCAAGTTAAGATGGTCAGACATACAAGTTTTTATATTTTTTAAAAGTTGTAATAAAAAAATCATAACTAATTATTTACTTGGAAAAAAATTACAAAACAATATATATCACATCTGGACATGAGTCGTCTACTTATATATAAAATCTTATAAAAAAATATTATCATTTTATTATGGTTAGGGTAGTCAGACAGATACCTACTTCTTATTTTTTCCCTGAAATTTAAGTACTACTGCATTGAAATTTCAAATTTTCACCAAATAGATTTTATTTATTTTTAAATAAACCTAGTAGTTTAGAAACTACATTCAATTTTCTATAGATTCTATTCTTACATATTTTTGAAATAATATAGATAACTTATTCAAATATTTATGTCAAGTTGTCTAACACTGATTTTTCTAAATTTTTTGCCACTTAGGGGCCTGTTTTTTCCATGATGATTCTGCACATACCCATATATTTGTCACTTTGTGGATATAATTGGGTGTGATGCCCTTCATAAGTGTGATCTTTCCTAGCATATTACATTCCTCTTGGTGGCTTGATGCGATGCACTACATCCCCTAAGTTATGAATATACTATTCTTTGATTGGTCCTCTCTTAGAGACATTAGACACAATGTTCCCTAAGTGACTGACCTTGCATGAACTGAACAAGAATCCTTGGAACATCTTTTCACATTTCACATTTTACATTACATTTTTTCATTTTTTCATTTTTCATTTTTACCACCTTGCATAATGCAACTTGCATGACTATGGTACTGTTATTTTTGTTCATGGCATTTTCTTTGTGGTGCTTTGTTAAATTTTCGAACACATGTATAGTTTTGACATGGTTGAGTGGGGAGCCCAACTAGCGACATGAATTTTTCCCATATCCACCTTTGTGTTTGTGATTTCATACCAAATAGTGTATGTATCTTACTTTTTGGGCTTTCTCACCCTATGGACAACTAGTTCTATGGCCCCAGAGTGAGTACATATTTTTCAACCATACCTTTCTCTTCATTCTTTTCATTGCATGATTTTGTATCTTGGGGGCTTGGCCACTCCTTTGATCTTTGTCATTCTTTGTCATCTGCATATGTGCATGAGGATCTCTCTTGAATGGCTACTTTAGTGTGAGTTTTAAGTTCATCCTCTCACTAAAGTAAGGCCTAAATGTACCATAGAAAAAATGACACTTTTCTTGACATTGGATTAGTTCATGATTAATTGGACTTAATGAGGCTCTAATCTAGTGCTGTGAGGCATTTTATGTGTCCACACTAGGTCTTGGAACCTTGCAAATCAAATAACATACTTTTAATGACATCTTGTAAAGGTGTTGTAAAGTGTTGTAAGATGCTTTCATGCTTTTCTAGACCTAATAAACCTATTTCTTCCTAAATCAACATTACAAAATGTGTTTAATAACATTATCACATCAATATAGAAGGTTGTTAATGTAAACATAATGATAAATTGGTGTTGTAATGTGTCTTGCACATTCACACTGGTTTTTGTGTCATTTTAGGCTATGTGGCCCTAATTTTAGTGTTGTAAATTTTATTTAATAATACTTTCACATTGATTTGCATGTCCCAAGCCTTATAAAAAATTTACATCATCACTAATAGGTCCTAATTGACCCATATTGTGAATCTTGAGGCTTTAATTGGTCAAACACTTGACAAGATGGCAATTTAAATCTTATTTCCTAATTCCTTGGCTTCATAGGTGTCAAAATGGCTCCTGTGGGACCCATTCTCCATGCATGGAGAATGAGTCCCATCCAAGTGGGATCCATTCACCATTTGTGGTGAATGAGTCCTATCTAGCCCCCATTTTGATCCTTGAGTAGGAAAAAGTGAAATTTAAAGTTTATTTTCACTACATGTCAGCCCGTGATGAGGTATAATCAGGTACTAAGGCACAATTATCTATAAATAAGTATTTTTATCCTCACTTTAAATCTATCTATCAATCTAAAATCTTAATACACATCCATTCTTCATTATTCATCCATAAATCTTTCACTCTAAATCAAGGAAGCTAGGGTTTCTTTATTAGAAGTCTTCAAGTTAGCTTTCCAAAGCATTCAAGGGCTAAATCTTCATGTAATGTTGCAGAACAACAAGATCAAATCATGATGACAAGGTAATCATCTCCATTGTTTCATGTTTCATTACTTTATTTCATCACTTTGGTTTAATTACCTAAATGAGGTTTGACTAAGGCAAACCCCCATTCCCTAACCTTCAACATATCTTACTCTTGTCTTGTTTGTTTGCAGATTTAGGTCTCTTGGAGGCTTAGGAATCATTGAATATTGTATTTAAAATTCATTCAAATCATCTCTTCATCATTGAAGTCAAATCATCAACAAAATTTCACTTTCAGACCTGAATTTGGTAGGTTTAGAAGCGAACTGTAGGAGACAGAAATATAGATCTAACTCCATAGAATCTTCCTCTGATTTTCCAGATTTTTGTAGGTGGACTGATTCACCACCCATGGTGAATGAGTCCCATTTGTAGGCCTAAAAAGTAGATTTCTCAAATTTTAGTTGGGTATGTACAGGATCATCATGGATAAAATAGGCCCTTAAGTGGCGATAAAATTCAGAAAAATCAAAGTTAGGCAACTTGATGCAAAAATTTGAATAAGTTATCTATATTATTTCAAAAATATGTAAGAATAGAATTTGTAGTAAATTGAATGTAGTTTTTAAACTACTAGGTTTATTTTTAAAAAAATAAAAATCTATTTGGTGAAAATTTGAAATTTCAATGCAGTAGCACTTAAATTTTAGGGAAAAAATAAATAGGTGTTTGTTTGACTACCCTAACCACAATAAAATGATAATATTTTTTTATAAGATTTTAGATATAAGTAGAGGACTCATGTCCCAATGTGATGCATATTTTTTTGTAATTTTTTTCCAAGTAAATAATTAATTATGAATTTTTTATTACAACTTAAAAAAAAAACTCATATGTCCAACCACTTTAACTTGGTCAAAACTTCATTAAATTCAATTTTTCTTTTTTTAATCGTATAGTATGTGAAGCATAGAATGTGACGCATGTTTGAGATTCAAAAAATGTGATACCATTTGAAAGCTATAGATTTTTTTCAATCAACCTATCAATCAGGACTTTAGTCATAATTCAAATAGAAAATGAATAATAATTATTTATTAAATTCAAAGTAAAGCATAATTTATATTTGTGGAAAGCTGAGAATCTCCTTTAAAAACCCTTTTTGTTTCATCAATTTTGGGTAAAATAAAAAGTCATCAGCCAGATACCCTACACATACCCATCATATCACCACTTTTTGGCCCATCATGATCCTACACATACATAGCTCCTGGTAGTTAGAAACAGGTTTCCGAAAGATTTTAGTAGAAGCAAGACTAATTCGCCATGCATGGTGGATGAGTCTCAATGACCATTTAGAATTTTTTTTGAGACATTCCAGAATCTTCCAGTGGCATCAATCTGCCTCCAGGTGCACCCTGTCCAATCTCATCAGATTATATTTTCATTTACTTAAGTTTCTAGTTCTTTCTTGCATAACGCAATGTGTTTTCAAACAAGTCTTATTGTTTAGGTTTTGTATAGCTAATCAATCAATTTATTAAATTAATTGCACTTAAATCATTACATTTACATCACATCACTACACACACATCCTAATTTGAGTGTTACATAAGCATTTTTTGACCCAATCTCTCTCCTTTTAGGTGAAAACTCTAGAAGTGCTAGAGCAACATTCATGTCCCAAAAATCTATGTTTCAATTATCTTTTGATACTTATGTTATGTAATGAACCTATCTTATGGGTCCCTTGGTAATGTGATAAGAAGATATTTATGTGCGACCTATCTTTTGGGTCCGATGGTAGCGTGCAAGGCCTTATTGGATATTTTAAGGTTGTTCTTCATGCCGATATGCTTTTTGGTGATCTAAATTCAAATTCTATTTGGCCTACTTAGAAGACAATGAATACATTGTGTTTGGCTGACCTAGGAGATTATGAAATCATGGAATGGTATAATTAAACGTTGTTTTTTTTTTATGAAACAAGGGAAGTAAGGAGTATGGTGTGTGCAAGCAGATAAAAGGGTGCTAAGGAAGAAGTAATCTATTATACAGAGGTTGTGCGAGGAAGGTGTGTAGAAGATTCTTGATTGGATCTATTGTAGACATATATTGTGCTCTTAACTAGAACTAAAATCATGCTATGTAGATGCAACTTCATCAGTTCATTTTTGTTAGCGAGTTATTTTCTATTGGTAGTGAGACCTTTTTTTGTAGGTAGCGAGCCTTTCTCTTTTGGTAGTGAGACATTTTATCTTTGATTGTAATAGTTGGGCAGTGAGCCCATTGACAATGAGCCTTACCTGTAGTGAGGCCTTTGTAAAAAATTACCTTAACCGGTGTTACCTTAACTGGTGTTTTATAATTGAGAATTAGCATTCTCTATGGTTTTTCCCTTCTTGGATTTCCACATAAATGCTGGTGTTCATTGTGCATGGTGTTATTGTGTACTTTCATGTTCATATTTGTTTGATTATTTTCTAATTGATATAAGCTTGATCCAAATTAATTAAAGTAAAGATATTGTTTTAAGATAATTAATTCACCCTCCCCCCTCAATTATCTGGACAGTTCAATAATTGGTATCAAAGCTTGGTCCCTTGCAAATACAGCTTAACCACTTGAAGGAGATCTTGGAAATTTGAATAGATGGCAGGAGCTTATCACTTTGAGGAAGAACTGAATATAATGTCAGATGATATGGAAAGCATAAAATCTGAAAATGAAGAATTGAAAGAAAACCTCAAGGAGGCAAATGCTTGTATCGCAAAGCTAAGGGAGCAAATCCATAAATTCAAAGCAAGACACAAAGAGGCTAGCAAGGAATTAAAGGAGTGAAAGGAAAGCATTGTGGATTTAAAACAACTGGATGAATGCAAGAAGACTAAGGGTATGTGTAGGATCATGATGGGCCAAAAAGTAGCGATATGATGGGTTTTTGTAGGGTATGTGGTTGACGAATTTTTTTACCCAAAAATTGATGAAACAAAAAATGATTTTAAAGGAGATTCTCAGCTTTCCACCAATATAAATTATTCTATACTTTGAATTTAATAAATAATTATTGTTTATTTTCTATTTGAATTACAACTAAAGTCCTAATTGATAGGTTGATTGAAAAAAATCTATAACTTTCAAACGGTATCACCTTTTTTGAATCTGAAACATGCATCACATTCTACGCGTCACATTCTATAGGATTAAAAAAAAAAAAAATGAGTTTTGTGAAGTTTTGATCAAGTTAAGGTGGTTAGACATAAGAGTTTTATTATTTTTTAAAAGTTGTAATAAAAAAATCATAATTAATTATTTACTTTCAAAAAAATTACAAAAAAATGTGCATCACATTGGGACATGAGTCCTCTACTTATATCTAAAATATTATAAAAAAATATTATCATTTTATTGTGGTTAGGGTGGTCAGATAGACACCTACTTCTTATTTTTTCCCTGAAATTTAGGTTCTACTGCATTAAAATTTTAAATTTTCACCAAATAGATTTTTTTTTTTAAATAAACCTAGTAGTTTAGAAACTCCATTCAATTTGCTACAAATTCTAATCTTAAATATTTTTTAAATAATATAGATAACTTATTCAAATTTTTACGTCAAGTTGCTTAACTCTGATTTTTCTGAATTTTTTGCCACTTAAGGGCCTATTTTTTCCATGATGATCCTGCACATACCCCTAAAGAAAATATCAAAGATACTATCAAATAGAAAATGGAATAATGGAAGAAGATTGAAGAAAATCTCAAAGATACCATAAAAAAAAAATTAGAAGAAAATGAGAAGTTAGATTAAGAGTTAAGAAGGCTAAAAACATCAGCAAGAGTATGTGAAAGTGGCATAATTCTAGATCAACTCCTATCCCTACAGAAATGTCGGAAGGATAAGGGAGGACTTGGATTCATCAATGAAAAATAAAATTAGAACACTAAGGGTGAAGACAAAGTTGTTGAAGCTAAAGTGAGATTTGGTGTAACAAGCATGGTCCAGAACTCTGGAACACCTAAAAAATCACCAATCAGGCAACCGAATGCTGAAATGTACTTATCATTTAATGGCTATTTTTGTCTATGCAAGAAATTTGGACATAAGGCTGTAGAGTGTAGAAGCAAGAAGGAAAAAAGTACTCAATGCTTTAACTATCACAAGTTTGGTCATAAAACAAGTCATTGTAGAAGTCAGTTATCTAATCTAGTTAGAAGGAATGGAATGAATAATCTCTTTCATGGTAATTGCCATTTATGTCATGGTTATGGTCATAAATCTAATAAGTGTAGATCTAGGGATCACTCAGTTAAGTTAGGACAAAGATGTTACAAGTGCAGTCAACTTGGACATTATGCTAACACATGCAGATATGTTACTCCAGAAAAGTTTGAAAACAAAAAAAAAGGTTGCAAAATCAGGTGAATATAAGAAGAAGACCATCATGGTGTGGAAGAAAAAGGAAATGAGTATGGAGAACTCTTCTATGGTACTAGATCCTAGTACAATCTCTTCCATAAATTGAACCAACTTCTTTGGCTTAGGGGGTGTGTTGCTATGTATATCCTATCAGTTCCCCCTCTCTGAAGTAATATATATGTTTTTTTGGCATGAGTATGTTTGATCCAATTAGTGATATATGATGAAGCTTAATTCAATTGATTGAAAAATGAAGAACAATTGATGGTGTCATCAATGCAATTTTTTTGTGGCAAGTTCATCATGAGCAATTAAGGATAAAAGGTTTTTCAAAGCATTTCTCATAGGTTGCAAAGAAGAAGTTTTGAGTGATAAAAGATTGAAGAATATAAGCACAATGATGGAATCCATTGATAGAGAACTGAGAGGTGGTACTCCACTAAGGTTGAAGGGAGTAGAGTTGGATGATTTTGATCATCGAAAGATGAAGGAAATGGAACTAGGGTTGAAGATTGATGAATTGCAGAATGTAAGTGCTCTAGGTATGGATTTATGGGGAGAATTTCCTTGCTTTTCTGATAGAGAATCTATCTTTTTCATGTTGAGTTGATTCAAGGATGGCATCATTATTTTAGGAAAACCCTATCTGATCACTAAGGAATTCATTGAAGCTATTACTAGATTGTGTCTAGTGTTGGTGACCTCCCTGGGCAGAAAATAGTAAAATACAAAGATGTGGAGGAACTTATTAGTATCAAAAAATACCATTGAGCTCTACTGATAAATTCCATTTTTTTATCTTGTAGTAATGTATGTTGCTTATGGTATCACTTACGAAATCTATTTCAAAAGTCATGAAGGTTCTACTTTGGCTATTATTGTATATCTTGCACATAAGATGGTGAAGGGAAATAAACAGTTTGAATTATGTAGCCTCATAATGGAAATCCTAATTGAGAATGTTAGAATGTCTTTGGTTGAGATTTATCCTTTCTAGTTTGGGTCTCTACTCATATGTCTAGTATTTAACTTTTTGAGTTCACTAATGTCAAAATAAAATGTTAAGTGGAAGTCTAACATCTCGGTTAGAAAGCAAGTTAAGAGTTATCGAGAATGTATGGAAGATAAAGCAAGTGCATGCAAAGTCTATTTCTCATTCTTGTAGATGAATCTATGCTCTAGTGTGATAGTGTCTAGTTAGTTTTAGGAGGATTCCTCCTCTGATAAGGAGTTAGAGGTTGTCATTGGTGGTTCCCTTTTGGAACCTAAAAGGAGAAAAATTAACACGGAGGAAGTCATTGCTATCTCAGAAGATGAGGAGAAGGAAGAAAAGTCTTTTCCTAGATCTAACTCTTTCAATCTAGATGAAGTTCTTTTGGTGTTGGATGAAGATGATATGAGAAATATTGGTGAAATGTGGTATGCTTTCTCTTTAGTCAATAGGCTTAGAATTGATGATTCCCTGGTTGATTATCTACTCAAAAATGGTATTACTATGTCATATGTTTTCAACTCATTACCGAATGATTTGGTAGAAGTTGTTGAAGAAAGGTTATTGTTGGAAGGATCTAAAGGACATAAGTTCCAACCTATGATTGAGAGAAGATTTGTCAAAGCCAAACATAAGTTATCCAAACACATTGGTGAGACAAGGGAATGCATTAAGGAGATGTCTGACATCTATAGGTATTGTCTTTGGTGGCTTGTTACTACTGATAATTTTAGAAGCAAAATTGAAGCTATTAAATCTGAATTGAATGATATTGGGAAGTGTTTCGACTTCTTCAAAGATAAAGGTGGAAAATAAAGAATAAGATCTAGAGAGTTGCAAGCTGAGTTATAGTCTACCCAGAGAAAGATGGAAGATTTGGTTAGAAATTTCTAGTTCGTCAAAGAAATTGTTGAGGTCTAGTTGGATAATCTCTTTGAGATACTTTCTGATGTTGAGGATTGTGAATGACAATGCTTGTCTCTAGACTGGTCATATTCATTTATGATTTTAACTCTACTGGATAGTATGTGTGCCATAATGGTTTTTGTAGTGCTAGCCTTGAAGAGGATTCTTCCAATTGTGAGAGAAAGGTACAAGAATATTTTTCATTTAAAAAGTGTTATTTTACTTGATCTCTTGAATGTTCTTATTTGGCCCTTTTCCTTTGATGGAAAAAAGGGAGAGAAAATGAAGAGGAAACAAAAATAAGGAGAGGTATTGAATTGCTTGACAAAGGGGGAGTGCTTGGAGTTGGAATTTTGGATTTTTTTGTTTTTGATTTTTTGTTGTTTTTTCCATCAATGCCAAAGTGGGAGATTATTGAGAAGTTGTTGAGATGAGTTAGCATTGTTGTCACTGATGTCAAAACCTAGATCCAAAAATTTGTGCTATAGATGATATACTAAAATGATCTATCCTATCGAGTGCTATGATGTTACGTAGTATGGATGTTATCTTTGATCTGGATATGGCAGTACTTCTTTTTGGGACATCTATGGAACACATTTAATGTAGAATAATGAATAATATTTTGACATTGGCTACTGTGCTCAAAGCTTACTCTGGGTAACCTTGCTATTTGGACATTCATGTAGCATGTTACAAGTTTTGGTATGTTAAATTATGTTTCTTTGATTGATATGAAAATTGATGATAATCAAAATTTGGTATTGGTTTTGGCATTCCAATCAGCTCTAAAATGTATTTCATGTAATTCAAATTTTTTTATCTATCTTATGGGTCCCTTGGAACATGGTAAGAAGATCTTTATGTGTGAACTATCTTTTGGGTCTGATGCTAGTGTGCAAGGCCTTGTTGAATATTTCAAGGTTGTTCTTCATGTGGACATGTTTTGTTGTGATCTAAATTCAAATTGTATTTGGCTGATTTAGAAGAATGTGAAGACATTGTGTCTGGATGACCTAAAAGATTATGAAATCATGGAATGGTAGTAAGTAAAAGTTATTTTTGTTCAATGAAACAAGGGAATTAAGGAGTATGGCATGTGTGAGCAGATAAAAGGGTGTGGAGGAAGAAGTAATATGTTTTACAGAGGTTGTACAATGAAGGTGTACAAAAGATTATAGATGAATCTACTGTAGACAAATATTGTGCTCTTAACTGGAATTGAATTCATGCATATGTAGATGCAACTTCATTAGTTCTTTTTTTTTAGTAAGCCTCTTTCTGTTGGCAATGAGCCCTTTTTCTATAGGTAGTGAGCCTTTCTCTTTTGGCAATGAACCTTTTTATCTTTGGTTGTAATAGTTAGGAAATGAGCCCATTGACAATGAGCCTTACCTATAGTAAGCAACTTGGCAGTGAGCCCTTTGTAAAAAAATCACCTTAATCGGTGTCACCTTAACTAGTTTTAGTGTCAAAAAAGTGTCCCTTGCTTGATATGGGAATAATTTAGGATAAATTGGACTTAATGCTGCCTTGATCTAGTGTTGTGAGGTGTATTACACATCCACATTAGGTCTTGGGCCCTTTCTAAGCTAAATTAACCTAACTCTTCCCTAATTTAATGTTGCAAAATGTATTTATTTACATCTTCACATTAAATTTTGGAGGCTTATAAATCAAGTGGACCTAATCTAGTGTTGTAATGTGTTTTACACATTTGCATTGAATCTTGTGTTTTCTAGGCTAAGTGGACCTCATTTTAATGTTGTAAAGTGTATTCAATCATACTTTCACATTGAAATTTGTGTTCATAGCCCTAATACCCCTTTATATCATCATTAATAGGCCCTTAGGCCCCTTATTTTTGTATCACAAGGCTTGGTTTGACTAATATCCTAACAAAAACACTCTAAAACCCTGAAATCTTAAAAACCCACCTCCAAAACCTTGAGGTGGGACTCATTTCCCACCTTGGGAAAATGAGTCCTCTTAGGTGGGACCCATTCACCAAGTGTGGTGAATGGGTCCCTTTTTGGGACTTTTTCAAAATTGAGTGGGAAAATTGCAATTCTAAGTTGAATTTTGATGAATGTTAGCCTTGGGGATCAAAATAATGGCCATTTGAGTGCCTTGCCTATATAAAAAAGCTTTTAAATGCTCATTTCATAATAAGAAAAATAATTCTACATGATATCAAGTCAAGCAAGCAAGAATCAAGCATTCAAAATCAATTCTAAGGCATTCAAGAGCAAGATTTTGCATCCATTGTTGCAACAATTCAAGATCAATCATCATGAAAATTTTCTAATTGCATTACTTCATGTTCAAGCTTCATTATCTTATTTCACCATTTGGTTTAATTACCTAGATGAGGTTTGACCAAGGAAAACCCCCATTCCCTAACAATCAACATCTTATTTCTCTCTTTGTGTGATTGCAGATCTAGATGCTTTGAAGGCTTGGAGATGATTGAAGAATAGGTTTTAAACTTGTTGGAGTCATCTCCCTACTTACAAGGTTAAAATATTCACAAAAATTCACTTATAGTCCCAAAAATAAAGGTTTCAGATTTGGACACTTGGAGATATAAATTGAGTAGACCAAGAGCTACAGATTCCACTTTTGAGTTTCTAGAAAAGTCAAAGTGGACTCATTTTCTAAGAGTGGTGAATGAGTCCCATTGTACATATTTTTTCATAGATTTTTATGGATTTGGATACCCATTTGGTTGAAACTTGCTCCTGTACAGTTTTCCAAAACTGGGACTGATTCGCTCAGAGAGGAAAATGAGTCCCACCAAGCTTAAAAATTAGCATTTCCATAATTTCATAGCTATTTATAGTCTCTTCAAAGTTTCTAGGTGCAAACTTATAGTTTTACAACTTTTTTGTTTTATTATTCTTGCACTTTCAAGTCATTTAGTTCAATTTTGCATATATCACATTATGTTTTCCAACATTTTGTCTTTTCCAAGTTTACACTTGGTGGTGAACCCTCATTTTCTATTATCATTTCCCTAGAACATTCCTTTTTTTATATTTAAATCTCCTTTGCATTCAAATCTCAAGGTTTTGTTCTTGAGTGAAAGATTGAAAATAGCCTCTCTCCTTTTAGGTACAAAACCCTAAAAGTGAAAAGAGAGTACCCTAGTTTCTATGTTTCATTTTGGTGAACCTTCATTTAGAGCACCTCTTTTATAATTTGGAGTCCATCATCATCCTAGAATTATTTTGCATTGAGTTTTGTATTAGTTAACTTGCATTCTAGGGTTTGAAATTTTGCATTAGCGAAAATGCATATAGGTTTCATTTTTGCATCTCAAATCATTGCAGATTATCTCAAAATTGCATTTGCAATTAGGATACATATCTTTCAATATAAAAAGCATCAAAATCCATTGAAATTTTTTGAAAATTTTGAAAAAAAATCCCTACTAGGATTGATTCGCCACCTTGGGCGAATCAGTCCTAGTAGACCCCTGAAACTGTCATTTATGACACTAAAAACCTTGTTTTTAGGATTTTTTTTGCTGCCATTGGTTAGTTTTTTCATTGTGTTGACTTTCTGTTACATGCATCTCACTAAAACTAGCTTAAATTAGTCCATTTCATGCATTACTTCATTACAAATTTTCATTTGCAACATTTTAGTTTTAGATCATTAGATAATGTAACTAGTAAATTACCTTGTTTGAAAACTAAAAATTACATTACATGTTAATTCTTTACATTGAATTTTAAGTTTGCATAAATTATCATTCAAAAATGTTATCTTTGGTCTTTTCCAAGTTTTCAAAGAAAAAATTAGTCAATAAACATGTTAGTCATTCATTGAATGCATTCCCTAGTTATGAGAGTCTTTTAAGGTGATAAAGTGGACATGTTCATGCTTTCCTTAAACCCACACCTACTTTTATCTATCCCATTTGTGAGGATAATGTGATAGAAGAGAATACAAACATAGATTACCATGATGATCATAATTTTTCTTCCCCCAATACCTCTCCTTTTAGTGACGAAGGTATCTTGGTGAAAGAAGATGCAATCATTGAGAATCATGAAGATCTTGTTTTCTTTTCTCCTCATTCCCCTTGGGAAGATAGTATAACAATAGAAGATTAAATCATTGCCACCACCTTACTTAATTTTCAATCCTCTCCCAACATTTCGCCTAATTGTGACAATGTTATAATCATGAGTGACCATGAAAATGAAATTTGTGAGGAAGACATGTTGGTGTTAGGAGATCTAGTAATTGAGAGCTTTGACAATTCTACTTCTGCCACTTGGGAAGACATTATAGGGAATAAGGGTGTAATTTTAGACAACCACGATAATCACATTGACTCTTCTCCTAATATCCTTCATAGCAATAAAGATGATAGTTTTGTGTTAGAAGATATACTTGAAAGTTGTGAAAATCTTGTTTCTCCCTTTCCTTATGCTCCTACCATATGGGAAGATCTATTTGGTAAGCATGAAAATCATAGTGTTCCTTCTCTTAATGCCTTCCCTAATTGTGATGAAGCTTCTTTACAAATTATAACCATGGATGAACATATTACAAGCTCTCCTACTAGGGTAGAGACTAGGGAACAAGAGAATGAGACCTAAGTGATAAAGGATGAAATTTCTTCCTCTCCTAATATCTCTCCTATTGGTAAAGAATATATTATGGTGTTACAAGATCCCATTGATGAGAATCATAAGAAAAAAATTATTGAACAAGGAAACACCATCATTAATAAGCAAGAAAATCCAATCATTGATCATTCCCGTACTTGTGATGAAGTCATTTTAGAAGAACCAATCCTTGAATGCCAAGAACATTTGGTTTGTAGTTCTCCTAAAAACTCTCCTCTTAGGGAGGATATCATGGTGCAAGAAAAGGATAACATTGAAAATAATGATATAGTGTCCTTAGAAGAAGATGAAGAGCAATAGTAGACTCTCACTCGCTAAGGGATGTTAATATTATTCAACCTCAATTCATCCTTTACCCACCATCAAACAAAACTCAAAACAAACCCGAATTCATCCTCTACCCACCTAAGAATAATGTTTACATCAATTGAGTCATAATACCATTGCTCATACATATAACACTAGGAACAATCCACAACCAAGAGAAACACTTCCAACATACATCCCATTGCCTAACCCCATCTTACTAGGTCCTCCTTGTTTATCTCCAAAAAGTGGGAAGGAGTACAATCCTATTGAACAACTTAAGAATTCTCCTACAAAAATATTTGTTTGGGACCTAATTTAGAATTCATCTACTTATCACACTATGTTTCAAACTACCTTACAACAAGCTCTTATCCCTTCTAATGCTGGTGCAGGAGCACCTAGATCTTGTAAATGCCTTCAAAAGACTAGTTGGTCAAATTTATGTGTTCAAGGAAAAAATAAGGTGTCAATTCTTTGTAAAGGCTAATTTTAATTTTTTAAAGTCATGTACTAAGTCACTAGGTGGTCACTTCAGTAGATTTTCAAATGTTTCTAAAGTTGTTATAATGTAATTATGCAAAAAAAGTGCATAAAACAAGAAAATTAAGAGGCAAAAGGTAGTTTGAACCAAATGGAAGTTGGTAAGTTAGTTGCAAGGAGGGAAAAAACTATAAAAATCTTGAAAAGGCAAGGAAAAGCAGCAATTGTATTCTTGAAGAATTGAAATAATAAAAGTTCCATGTTTTTGGTTTATTTTGTGTTCTTTTAGTTGTTTCTTATCTTGTACAGACCAAGCAGTAGTTCTAGGGTTCAAAATCTAATTATTTTTAGTAGGTTGAGGAACCACCTTTCATTCACATCGATTTGGGAATGAGTCCATTGGATACAATGTTTGTTTGAGCAATCTTTTTGTGGGTCGGTCTGAAACCCTGTATATTGGGTTGTGAGAGTCTAATAGGGTATTTCATCACTACTCCACCAATGTAGGTCAAGTAGTTTGGTGGAGTAGGTTAATACTAGGATTTTTTGAATGTTTTTATGACTGTAGGTAAAGGGAAATGTAAGAATTCCTTGATGGAGTTGCTGCTACACAAGGAAATTGAGAGTTTCCATACACAGATTAATGCTACAGTCATGGGTTATGAAGAAACAGAGGTTGTAGAGGCTTGGAAATGGTGTAGAAGGTGTAGGAAGGTGTATTTTAATGTGTTTTAGGTGGTGGTCAGAGAAATAGAGGTTTGCAATTGTGGTTTTCACAAAACCCTCCTTGTTTTGGTGTTTTTCACCCTATAATCAAGGGTTTAGTAGAATAGGCTATTTCTAAGCCTTTTAATCCTCAAAATTGATTGAATATTGGGTTTTGTACTATGAATACTGACTTTTTTTGGTTTATTGATGTTTTGGTGGAGATTTGTGAACACTTCCTTTGCAAAACATGCCTATTTTAGTAGCCTTTTGACAACGGACAATTGAACAAACTGGTAATTTCTTTAATGAAAGTTAATGAAAGATTTTTTTACATTGAAGAGGACAATAAATTGGTTCTAAATTTTTGTTTGGCTCTTGGAATTTACATTGGGTTGAGGGATTCACACGCTTTAGGGTATGGAATCTTATTTGAAAAATAGTGCTATGAACTCACAACAGATAGATCTCTGATGTAACAGTGATAATTGTGTTCTAGGATTTGTGATAAAATTGTTTGCACAATGGTATTGGAATTTTATTTATGTTGGATAATGTTGTGAAGGAAGGTATGATGTTTTTTGGAGTTTTAGAATAGAGTATTCCTCTATTTGTTTAAATGGTGTCTTGACTACAAAATAAATAGATTTAATGCTTTATTGGTGATGTATGGAATTGTTTCAATCAAAACATGTTGAACCTTGTGTCTTGAAGGACTGATGACTAGTTATAGCAAGAAGGAAAGGTATGGATTTTTTTCCTTGTAAAGTAAGTAAGTGACTTGGTGAATAAATGAAAGGATGAATTGTTCAAGTGACAATAATCAAGTTTGATTTTATTTTGATGCTACTTGAGTTGTGTGTGAAAAATTGATATGGTGAGTGGCCTGTAGATAGCCTTAAGAGATTAATGGGTTTTGTTGACTAAAATAATTTTGTGAAGTTGATAGATGAGTTGGTAGAGTTTTTGATGAAAGTTAAGTGAAATTTTGAAGTTAATATATCTGATCTTCTCCTGTTTCTATTTGGGATTGAAATCCCTTGAAGAAATGATGGTGTTGATGGGTTTGGTATGATTCTCTGCATCAAATGCACAACCAAATTACATAGAATCTATTATCCAAGGAATGAATGTTGACATATTTTTCCACCAAAGTGAACTCCCCTCTTTGGAAGAGTAAAAGCAAAATGATGCTTTCATGATAATAGCTCAATACAAATGAAAAGGAATAAAGAGAACCCTCATTGACAATGGCTACACCCTTAATGTGTGTAGTGTAACCCTTTTGGATAGGATTGGTGTGGATAAATAAAAAAATCAACATGATTCCTTGTCTATTCATGGATTTGACAATGTAGGAGAAAGAACGCTTTGTGTGATCACTTTTCCTATTACAATTGGGAAGGTGACATTGGAAACACATATCCATGTTATGCCACATGATCTCTAATATAATCTTCTCTTAGGAAGACCATGGATTCATGCAATGAATAGGGTTACTTCTACACTTTATCATAAAATGAAATGCATCTACAACAACAAAGTGTACACACTCAAAGTAGACCCTAACCCAAAAAGTTGTTTAAACATTTAGAAAACCAAAGAGAATCCATTGGCAACATTAACACCAATACACAAGTGGAACTCATGCAAAAAAAAGACAAATAAAAACATACCAAGGAAGTTACAAAGCTATTAGAAGATGATTGGAGTTCCTTAGACTTTGAACCAACATTCATGGGAGAATACAAGATTATACAAAAAGATTCAAATAAGGGACATGAAAAAGTAGTAATGTCAACACAAAACTCAAAAGACCCTTCAGAAGCATCTGCCTCAACCACAGTTTCAAAACACAAGACAACAAATTACATAACAACTTTTGACGATGCTGATTATGAACAACCATTGAATACTAAAGAAATGAAAAAGCTATACATGAAAGGTTATGAGATTATGAAACAACTTGGCTACAATAGAAAAGGATGTGGTGCTAGAGAACAAGGAATTTGTGTCCCTATAGAGCCTAACATGCAAGAAATCAATGCATCAAACAAGCCTTCAATGAACATCATCACTCTCACAAAAGATTCTTCTAAGCCAACTTTAGAAGTAATGCATCCTGAATTGATAGATGCTAGTTGTGTTCATTTTTCTCCTTTGCAAGAAACAAAACAAACAAAGAAATATTCGCTTAATGTCAATTTCATCTCAAAAAAAGCTAATGATTGCAATTCATTAAATTTTATGTCATCCTTTCAAAGAGAGAACAAAATCTCACAATCTAAAGAGTCTTGCATAGGTATGACATCTTGTGCTAAGCCAAAAATATCTTTGTCACAAATTACAAGAACACCTACCATTGATCAAGAGGGTATCTTATTGAGACTCCTCCAAGATCACTTGATATCTCTCCTTCCAGAACTTCAAAGAAATTTTATTACAAGAATTAATTTTGCACATATCATAGAGTTCATGGTCATGCTACTAATGAATGTAAGGATTTGAGTTGTAAAATACATCTTAAGGATTTTGGTGCTCTTCCTTATGTGGGGGAACCTCATACCTATAATTGATAATGATTTTCACTCTATTATGTTTCTCATCAATCATTTTAGTTCATCATTATCCTACAGTAAGTGGGGGAAAGGGTTTAGATAGCCTTGTTCTTGTATGTCACTTGTTGCCTCTTTTAGGTTAGTTTACCACCTTTCATATACATATAAGACCAAACTTGGGATTTGGATGACATGCCTTAAGTTGGCTGGCATGTGACATACTACCTTTCTCATGATGTGGCTTAGCAGAACATATGACTTGGCACAAGGCTTTCCTAGTAAGCTCTCATGTCTTCTTCTACTTTAAGGGTGTATCAATCCTACATAACACTTTTTAACAACATTTTTACATTTTTGGAATCCTCCTTACATTTCTAGACTTCCAGGTACACATACCCTAACATGGTGTAGCTTAATTTTATCATTTTCTCTCATTATTTGGCTTGCATTACTAGATTTTATGAGTTGAATATTTTAACTATCTTTCCCAATATTTTTCTTGGTGTTAAACCCCTAAAAGCTTAAAGAAACCCTTCCTAGGTCTTCCTTTTTGATAATTGACTCACCTTGTGAGGTTGATAGTCAATCCAACTAGGAGTCCTAGGACATTATTGAATGACCTAAAGAGAATAAGTGGGCTTTTCCCCCACCTATTTTCTCTACAGATAATTTTGGTGTCCATAAAAGTCTTAGATCTAGGTTTCATTTATTCTTGCATTAGACATTGCCTTAGTATAATTGCATCTAGGGTTTCTCATATTTAATGAAAGTGCATCTAGGGTTTATCACATTTGCATTAGTGAAAGAGCTTATAGGTTGCATTTTTTCTTTCTTTCATCATCTTATCTCATTGAAAAATAGAAAAAAGCATGGTCAATCATCCTAATTACATTTAGAAACATTGTTATTGCATTCAAAATTGAAAAAATTACATTCAACTTTGCATCTAATTGCTTATCACTAGTTATTTTTTCTTGTATTCATTTTCCTAGTTTTTCGTTTCTAAACATGAGGTCCCTAGGTAGGGAACCTAGGAACACTATTAAAAACTCAAAATCTACTATTTTTCTGACAAAAACCTCTCTTTGGAAGAAAATTCCCTTCTTAGCATCTTAGTCCCTTTGTGGGCTTTTTGGCTCAAAAGCCTATCTCAATTGTTTGCTGCCTATTCCAGTTTTTGGAACCTCCAAATTCCTTCAATAGGAACAAGATTCCCTTTTTGGCATATTAGTCCTTGTGGAGTTTGAAGTTGCACTTTTTAGGGTTTAAATCTTCCTTTTTGTGCTTCCTAAGCCTTTTGTTTGTAAATTTTTGGGAACATCTATTTTATGCATCTAGGTCAAAAACATCAATTTAGGGCACTCATTTTTGAAATCATTTAAATTACAAGCATTATTAGATCTTAAAATGCTCACTTTTTTTAAACTTTACATAATATGTATAAAAGTACTTTTTGCCTTTTCATATACAATGTTTACATTCATAAAACTTTGCATAAGTTTGATAAAAGTGCTTTTCATTTTTGGATATACATTGTTTTTATTCTTAAAGTTTTGCATACATTGGATAAATTTTTTTTGCATCTTTGGATACACATTTTTTATATTATCAAAGCATTGTATGAGATGGTTAAAATTTCTTTTCATTTTTGATCAAACAACATTAGTAACTTACCTTTCTAGGCACGCTAAGAAAAAGTTCATATCCCCTCCCTATGAGAGTATTTTAGTGAAAGAGGCATTGGAAAATCCTAACAATCATATGTTTTCTTCTCCTAATATCTCTCCTGTTGGTGAAGAAGATATTTTGGTGTTAGCAGAACCAATCAATGAGAGTTTTGAGAGTCCTAGTTGTTTCTCTCCTTCTACCTCTCTTAGTTGATAGGACATTGATAAAAAAAGATAATTCAACCATTGATAACTCCCTTACATGCGATGAAGTCATCTTTGAAGAACCAATCCTTGAATTTCAAGAACATTTGGTTTGTAGTTCTCCTAAAAAATATCGTACTAGGGAAGATATAATGGTGGAAGAAAATGAGAACATTGACAATAGTAATTTTCCTTAGATGAAGATGATGAAGTAACATTAGACTCCTCTTCACAAAGAGATCATGAAAATAAGGATAAGTCTCCTAAGGTTATGCACATTAGAGAACCCATGGAGTACTCTCCCAATCCTAAACTTACCATTCATCCACCGTCTCAAAAATTGTAAGTTCAAAACAAACCCGTCCTTATCCTTGAACCACCTAAGAACAATGTTTCACAACAATCGAGTTATAATACTGTTTCTCATACATATAACACTAGTAATAATTCACAACAAAGAAAAACACCTTCAAAATACCTCCCATTGCCTAATCCTATCTTACTAGGTCCCCCTCATTTTACTTCACAAAGTGGAAAGGAGTATGATCTTTTTGAACAAATTAAGAATACTCCTACAAAGATATCCCTTTCGGACTTGATTCAAAATTAACCTAACTATTACACTATTCTTCAAAGTGCCTTACAACAAGTTCTTATCCCTTCTAATGTGAATCCAAATGACATAGCAACCATGATTCAAGGAATAAATGTTGACATTGTTTTCCACCAAAGTGAGCTTCCACCTTTGGAAGTGCAAAAACAATATGATGATTTCATAATCATAGCTCAATATAATATGACAAGGATAAAACAAATCCTTGTTGACAATGGCTCAGCCTGAAATGTGTGTAGTGTAAACCTTTTGGATAAGATTGGTGTCAATAAATAAAAAATATAACCCACCTCTTTATCTATTAATGGCTTAGATAACGTGGAAACACAACCACTTGGTGTAATCACTTTACCTATTAAAGTTGCAAATGCCACATTATAAACACTAATCCATGTTATGCCTCACAATATTTGATATAATCTTTTTTTAGGCTGATTGTGGATTCATGCAATGAATGGGGCGCCTTCCACTCTTCATCATAAAATGATGTCTGTTTACAACAAAAAATTTTATACACTTGAAGCTGACACTAAACCAAATAGTTGTTTGAACATTGAGAAAAAAAGAGTAAATCCTTTAAACACATTGACAACAAATACACAAGTAGAACCCATGCAAGAAAAAAAGAAGATAGATGTCCTAAACCCTTCAAAATGATATCACTAGATGATTTGGAATCATTGACTTTCAAACCAATATTCATGGGACAACACAAGATCATAAACACAGAGTTAGATAAGGGAAAAGATAAAGTGGTAATATCAACAAAATTTTGAAACAACCCTTCGAAATCATCTACCTCAACCATTTTAGAAGAAAAAGAAAATTACACAACAAACTTTGGTGAAACTGACTATCAACAACCACTAACTCCAAAAGAGATGAAAAAAATTTATGGAAAAGGTTATGAAATGATGAAACAACTTAGCTATAGTGGAAAAGGATGTGGTGCTAGAGAACAAGTATCGGTGTCCCTATCAAATCTAACATGCAGGAAACAACTAATATTCTTGGCTATTGTCCTTTGATAGAAATAAACAATCCTTCACTTAATAACAACACTCTAACAAAATACTCCTCTAGACCAAATTTAATAGTAGTGCATCTTGAATTGATAGACACTAGCAATATTTATTGTTATCATTTGAAAGAAACAAAGAAGTCCTCACTTAACATTAGTGTCATCAAGAAAAACACTAATGATTTGAATTCATTAGATTTTACACCTTCCATTAAAGAAGAGTACAAAATCTCACAACCTAGAAAGAGTCTTGTGTAAATATGACATCTTGTACTAATCAAGAGATATCATTGTCCCAAAATAACAAAACATCTCCTACTTTTGATCGAGAAAGTATATTGTTAAGACTCCTCCAAGATCATTTGGTATCCCTCCCTATAAGAACACAAAGGAAATTTTATTACAAGACTTTATTTTGTGTATATCATAGAATTCATGGTCATTCTACTAATGAATGTAAGGCTTTGAGTAATAAAATTCAACATCTTAAGGAGTTTGGTGCTCTTTCTTAAGTGGGGGCACCTAATTCCTCTAATTGATATTGATTTTCATTCTAGCATGTATCTGATCAATCATTTCAGCTCATCCTTATCCTTCACTAAGTGGGGCCAAGGGGTTAGGTAGCCTTGTCCTTGTATGTCACCTGTTGTTGCATCTTTTGGCTAGTTGACCACATTTCATGTACATATAATAGCAAGCTTGGGATGTGGAGAACATGTCTTAAGTTTTCTTGCATGTGAAATACTACCTTTTGGGGGAAACCCCTTTTTATGACATAGCTTATTGGAAACATATGACTTGGAATAGGGATTTTCAAGTAAGCTATCATGTCTTCTTCTACTTTAAAGCAATTGCTCATAGCAATCATGTTAGCAACCACTTTAAAGTTGGGGAATACATCGACACTCATGTTTTATTGTGCAATTTTATTTCTTCCTATGATGTGTTCATTTATTGGTGGTGTCATTGGGTTTTATTTCCTCTAAGATCATGATATTTCATTGCACTTGTCCTCTCTTGGAAACATTAAGTACATGTTCCCCAGGATGAGACCTTGTATTTATCCTCTCTTGGAGACATTAAGCATGATGTCCCCTAAGATTAAGACCTTGCATGCACTAAGAAAAATATGTTTGAACATCCCTCTTTCTTGTTTCATTTTTTTCCTTTTGTGCCTTATTAAATTCATGGAGGTATGGCTTTGATATGGTTCCCTGGGGATCACCTAGTGAGCAACTAGCTTCACTACCCCTCATGAGTGTGCATTTTCTTTCTTTTTCATTATCATAGTCATGGGGGTATGATGTTGATATGGACCTCTTGGGGCTCACCTAGTGGATGCCTAGCTTCACTAACCCTTGTGAATGTGCACTTTTTTTGCATAGTGGACAGCGTGTTCCACTTTTAAACCTCTCTTGGACAAACAACCTAGACCCGATCCACAACAGGTTGGATGACCAGTTGATGCTTGATCTATTGCATTTTTCACTAACCCTTTTGAATGTGCACTTTGTTTGCATAGTGGAAAATGCATTCTAGTTGTAAACCTCTCTTGGAAAAACAACCTAGACCCAATCCACAATAGGTTGGATGACTAGTCGAAGCTTGATCTATTGCATTTTTCTTTTTTTCCTTTTCTATCTTTGATGGTGTATGTTTGCAATTTGATTATGGCCTTATATATCATTTGCATATGTGTTCCTTTGTGCCTATGTTGATTTGTCATAGGATCTTAATCTTGGGGTCTTGATCATCCCTCTTGATTATTGTCATCCTATCTTACTAGAATTTGTACATGGGAACCCCTCTTGATTGCGTGGTTGGCTACTTTAGTGTGAGTTTGAAGCAAGTTCATCCTCTCACTAAAGTGGGGGCTAAATGTAGTGTAGAAAAATGGATACACTTGCATTTTCACATTTTCTTGGGCCTTTCTTGCTTTGTTTATCCATATTTATGTCTTAATTGGTCCTACTTTGCATCCACAATCTTAATGAATTATATATTTTTATGGCTAATCCTGACAATCATCAATGAATAAATGATAATTTAATGATTGTTTCTAAGTTTCCTTGATTTTTGGGTTGGGACTAAGATGCCACCTAGGGCATCTTAATCCTCCTTGAGGTATTTTCAAGATTTAATTTCAAATTCTAGCAAGATTTATCCTCCTTTAATTAATGAATTCATATGTCAACTTGTTGTAGTGTAATCTCAAGATATTAAGTATGGATAAGTATAAATACAAGGTGTTGGAATATGATGTTGTTGATTGCTATCATTATTGGTTTTAAAATTGATGTCAACATATCTTGGTTGATTGATTCTGATGCTTTGGTGATCCAAATTGGTGCACTCTAGATGTCGTGTTGTGATGATCTATCGTTGGTCATGCTTTTCTTTGTCCCATTCATTTTGAAACATAATGAGATACACTCTTATGGGTCTAGACCAATATGGAAATTGGTTAATGTGTTCTTGAATATTGTTTTCATTGTAACATGTATTCTATTTCCATATATCATGGTAGCATGTTGATTTGAGTGAGGAGGTTCTGATTGGTCCATGTTTCATTCCTCTCTATCGCGAGAATGTTTTGTGGTGACCTAATTCAAATTGTGTTTTGCCAACTTAGGAGATTATGATGAATTTTTGTTTGGATGACTTAGTAATTTATGGAAGCATGGAATGGTATAAGTAAAAGTTTATTTGGTTCAATAAAAAAAAGTGTGATGAATGCAAAATCTAGACATTGTGAAGTATGGAAAAGTATTTGACTAGAGGCAACAGATAGTGAGATTATATCTGGTGTCATTATTGGTGACAATAATTTCAGTGGTGGATTCCCTTTCACCATTCTTTTGGTAGTGAGCCATTTTCTATTGGCAATGAGCCTTTCTCTCTTGAAAGTCAGCCTTTTTATTTTTGGCTATAATAGTCGGGTAGTGATCCCACCAGAAATGAGACTTACCTGTAGTGATCAACTTGGTCGTGAGCCTTTGTAAAAATCACCTTAACTGGTGTCACCTTAACCAGTGTTTTATAATTGAGAATTAGCATTCTTCATGGTTTTTCCCTTCTTGGGTTTCCATGTAAATTCTAATGTTCTTTATGCATGGTGTTGTTATGTGATTTCATGTTCATATCTATTATATTATTATTTGATTGATTTAAGTTTTCTCCAGATTAATTAAAGTCAAGAAAATTGTTTTATAATATTTGATTCACCTCTCCTCTCAGTTATCTAGATTATTAAATAATTCGTATCAGAGCTTTGGAACCATGATTTTTAAAGCACCTAAATAGGTCCCCTTTTGGAGTCTATGCACTGAGTTTCAAGCCTTGGGACTAAGATGCCACCTAGGGTGTTTTAGTCCTCCTTGAGGTATTTTCAAGATTTAATTTCAAATTCTTGTGGGATTTAGCCTCATTTAATTAATGAATTCATATGCCATCTATTTTTCCTAACGAAATTGATAGAGAAATAGGGTGCATCACATATTTTAACCACATCCCACACCACCACATTTTTCTATGTTTCATTTTTGTGAACCTGACATTGTAAATCTATAATTCTGAAATTGGAGTTAATTCAAACAATAGATCTAGGTTGTGTATTAGTTCATGTTCCATTGAATTAGTTTGTATTTAATTTAGGTTTTTCAAAATTGCATTTGTTTTCATTGCATATAAGGTTTAAATTTTCATTTTACATTATTTAAAATATAATTTTTTTAAAAAAATGCATGTATATGTAATGACAAAAAATGTATTCCTCTACATTTTTGCACTTGTTTGGGCCCTCATTAAATAGAGCTTGATGTTTCCTTGATTTAGTGTTTTAATGTGTTTAACACATTCACATTAAATCTTGGGCCCTTGTAAACTAAATAAACCTAGTTGTTCCTTATTTAGGGTGTTGTAAAGTGTACATTTATGATTTCACACTAATCTAGGGTTTCATTAATAAACTAGGCTTCTTTATGCCTTATTTGGCTTTATTTTGCGTCCACAAGCCTTAATTAATGCATATTTCTTAGGATACTCCTGACATCTACCTGTTGGACTTGCCGTTGCACCAAAAGATTGACTTGTCAATACTTGATACAAGCTTTGGTTAAGAACCACAGGAGGTAGTTAGACCATGTCACAAACCCAAGTGCTAGTGTTGCAAGGAAGACCAAGGGTCACAATTGTGATAATCCCCCCCAGCACAAGCGTGGGGTTTGAACCTGTGACCAACTCTGATACCAATTGTTGGACTTGTTGCACCAAAAAATCAACCTGCCAATGCCTAATACAAGCTTCGGTTAAGAACCACCGAAGGTGGTTAGACCATGTCACAAACCCAAGTGCTAGTGTTGCAAGGAATACCAAGGGTCACACCTTGCAACACTACAAACATCCAATCATGATTCTTATTATTTTGGATTGTATGGCCCAAATTTAGTGATCTGGGATTCATACACCACCTTGGGGATATGAGTCCCACCTAAGGTTTGGGGCCCCGATCTAGATTTCACATCAATCTAAGAATTTCTTGAAAAATATGTCCCAAAGCCTAGCCTAATGGGACTTATATTGCACAATCGATGTATGAGTTCTGTGTGGCTTAAACCAAAATTAAATTCAAATTATTTGTTGGATTTTATCTGCCTAGATCTGATGTTGACTTGTACTATTGTAATTTCAAGAAATTCTTGATAAACAATTATAAATACAAGGTTATTTCACTCATTTTAACCTAATACTTTAAAGATATAATATAAACTTTGTGATTACAAGAATTCAAAAGAGTATTTAGGGACATTCAAGAGAATCTTTAAAGAATTCTAAGGTATATTTCTTCATCATTGAAATAGTGCATCAAGCATGTTGTTGAGCTAATGTTGTTGATGTAGCATTGAAGATCCATTTGCAAGCATTGTTCCACATTTAATTTGAGATCAAGATATACATTCTTCATGGGAACTTCATGTTATTTTTTAGATTTGTATTCTAAGACATCATCCAAAGTATCATCATTTCATGTTTCATGTCCTTATTTAATTATTTCATCATTTAATTTAATTACCTAAACACAGTTTGACCAAGTAAAACCCTATTCCCTAAAAAAAGAACACTTTTTATCTCTCTTTGTGTGATTTCAAGTTTATAGGTAGAAGAAAAAATGGATTTGAAGCCTTCAAAAGTATCAAGATTACAAAGTTGTAAAAGTTGCAAAAGTTGTCAAGGCTCATGGAAAATCAGATCTAGAGCAAGATATACAACCTATCTACATGAAACCAGTGGTAAAAGAATTATTTGATCCATCTTGAGAGGCCCATAAAGCTTCACTTCAAAAAATTTCTCCTGTGACACTTCACGACAAAACAAGTCTGATATGCCACTTCTGGAGTATGAGTCCCAACATACCTATTTTTTGGCTCTTTTTTGTAGATCCTTATTCAGTAGTTCTAGATTCCTATTTTCAAATTGAAACCATAGTATTGGACTAATACACCTAGCTTGGAGTATGATTCCCATGTGCATTAAATTTAGCATTTTTAGAATTTTAGAGCTTGCTCTGAGCTTCTGCTAGTTTCCAAATGCACCTCTATACTTTTCTAGTTTACTATTCTAATTTGCATTCATTTCTAGGTCATCTTTTCAAGTCTCCCACATCATTAGGTTTTTCATTTTACTTTTCTTTCCAAGCCCTAGCCTCATGGTGAACCCCTTTTTAGTCTTTAAACATAACTTAGGACACTATAATGCAAGATCTCTTTCTCTTACCTTGAATGAAATAAGAGTGAAATAGGAACTCTTTCCATGTGCTCCATCTCCTAAATCTATCTCTAGCTTACATTAACTTTGCATTAGTTAATTTTCATCTAGGGTTTATAAATCTTGTATTAGTGAAAGAGCATATAGGTTACATTATTGCATCTTGCATCATTGACTTTCATGTGAAATCTGTAATTGCTATAAATTTAGACATCATACAAACCAAAACCCTTAACATTCACTCAAAATTTGTTGAATTCGATGTAAAAACCCTAATCTAGGACTCATACACCCCTTTGGGAGATTTAGTCCTAGTACAGGTTGTTTTACCTACTTTCAAGGAATTTTGTGTTGTGTATTTTTTAGCATTTGAACCCCTAAAAAACTTTGAATAGGACTCATATTCCCCTCTAGGTGATTTAGTCCTGGACTAGGTCTGAAACTGCCTTTTATAGCATTGAAAGCCTTATTTTTGTGCTTTTTATGCTTGTTGGTAACATATAAAATCAATCTAGAATGCTTCAGGAACATCTATTTTATGGATCTAGGTCAAATAATCCATGTAGTGAAGTCATTATTAAAGCATTTCAAAATCATTTTAGTATTAAATTTTTTAGATTTTTAAGAAATTTGTTTACATTTTAGAAACATTGCATTAGTTAGATAGATTAATTTTTAATGTTATCATGTTTTATTTTCAAGCATTTAGTATTTCTAGAATATCAAATGGCTTGTATGATTCTATTTTTCATACTCATGGGCATAATCTAGGAAAGCAAAGTAAAACCTTTGATAATCATGTTGGATACCCTCATAGTATCTATTAGATTTTTAGGAATGTCATAACACAAGAGGATGCAAGTGTAGACAATCATAACAATCATAATTGTTCTTCTCCTGATACATCTCCTATTAGTGATGAAGGTATGTTGGTGAAAAAGGATAAAATCATTGAGTCTTGATTCTCTCTCTTCTCCTCCTCCTTGGGAAGATATTATGATGCAAGAAGATGAGACCATAGACACATTTCTAAACATCACCTTACCTATTCTCCATTCATCCCATGCTTGTGAGAATGTTTTAGTGGAAGAGGATGAAATCATAGGTAACCATGACAATCAATCTTTTCCTTTTCCCAATATCCCTCCTTGATGCAAACAAGATAGTTTGGTGTTAGAAGATACACTTATTAAGAGTCACGATAATATTGTTCCTCCCTTCCCTAATGGTCCTACTATTTGGAAATATCTATTTGGTAAGAATTAAAATCATAGTTGTCCTTCTCTTGATACCTCCCCTATTTATGATAAAGCTATTTTAAAAAATATAACCATAGAATGTGATGAGCCTCTTGTTTTCTTCTCTCCTAAAATATCTCCTACTAGGGTAGATATTAGGGCACAAGAGAATGAGATCTTAGAAAACAAGGATGAAATCATGGAAAATCATGACGATCATATTTATTCTTCTCCTAGTATCTCTCCTAGTGGTGAAGAAGATATTTGGTGTTAAATGATGAAAATAATTAGAATTATGAGAGTTCTATTGTTCTCTCTCCTCCTAGGGAGAACATTATTGAACAAGAGAATGCCATCCTTGATAAACAAGACAATCCAACCATTGATAAATCCCTTACTTGCAATAAAGTCATTTTAGAAGAACCAACCTTTGAATGTCATGAACATCTAGTTTGTAATTCTAAAAAATCTCCTCCTAGGGAGAATATCATGGTGTAAGAAACTTACAACATTCACACCTCTTTTTCAAACAATAGTAATGTGCCTTCCTTAGATGATAGTGAAATGATGACACTAGACTCCCCTTCATTAGAAAGACATCAAACTGAAATTGTTGAGGTTATGAATGCACAAGTTTCCATTAGATCCCCTTTGATTAATGGACTTGCTACATACTTTTTGGGACATCCTAAGAATCCTCTAATTCTTTACCCACCCTCACAATGACCACAAACTCAAAAATACTGAATTTATCCTTTACCCACCTAATAATAATGTTTCAAAGTAGTACTCGAGTTATAATACCATTGCTCATACATATAACACTAGAAAAATCCCTCAATAAAGAAAAACACCTTCAACATCCCTCCCATGCCTAATTCTATCATACCTAATCCTCCTTGTTTTCCTTCACATAATGAAAAGGAGTACAATATTATTGAACAAATAAAAAATAATCCTGCTAAGATATCATTATGGGACCTTATTGAAGCCTCCCCTCATTATCACAACATGATTCAAAGTGCTTTACAAAAAATTTCCTATCCCTTCTAATGTGCAACCAAATTACATAGTAGACATGATTTGAAGAATAAATTTTGACATTATTTTACACCAAAGTGATCTCCCTCCTTTGGAAGTGCAAAAAATAAAAATGATGCCTTCATGATAATAGATACCTATGATGGGTGCAGAATAAAAAGAATCCTTGTTGAAAATGACAATGGCTATGCTGTTAATGTGTGTATTGTGACACTTTTGGATATACTTGGCATGGATAATAAAAAATTTAACCTAATTCTTTACCTATTATAGTTGGAAAGGCCACATTGCAAACTCCCATCCTTGTTATGATTCATGATATTTCTTATAATCTTCCTTTAGGAAGACCATGGATTCATGAGATGCAAGAAATTCCTTCAAACCTTCATGATGTCATAAAATATATCTACAACAATAAAGCATATACAATTAAAGTTGACCCAAAACCAAACAATTGTTTGAACATTGACAAAGATAAGGAAAATCCTTTGAAAACATTGACACCAACTAGACAAGTAGAACCTGTGTAGTAGAAAGACAAAGAAAAACATATTGAGGAAGTCAAGATGCTATTAGAAGATGATTGGGGTTCCCTAGTGAAACATCAAGAAATAATATGGGGGCACTCTATTTTTGAGGAGATAGGGTTCCTATTCCACACTCAAGTTTCACTCAAGGAAACCCTATAAATCCCAATCTAATGTATGCAAAGGAGAAAGAGATCTTGCAATAGGGTTTCCCTAGGGTCTGATTATAAACTAAAGGGTTAACCACCAAGCTAAGGCTTTGAAAGATTAATAAAATGATAAACCTAATGCAATGCAAGATTTCACTAAATGACCTAAAAATGCATGTAAATTAGGATAGAAAGGTGAGAGATTAGAGGTGTGCACTTGGAAACTTGATGAGAACTGAATGAAGTCCTAAAATACTAAAAATGCTAAATTTAGTTCTGATTGGGACTCATACACTAGACTAAGTGATTTAGTCCCAAATTAGAGTTTTTGAGCAAGAACATAAATATGGTAGAGATATGTTTGAAACTCTTGAAATCTACAAATTTGCATATACTAGGACTCATACACTAGAAGTGTTATATCAATCTAATTAGGGTTTTTTGGAAATTTAAAGTATGATTTTGTTCTTCAATGTCTACTATGTCCTTTCCACCTGATTTCTAGATTTGAAACTCTGATTTTCTAGAAGTAGATATCTTTCAATGATCTCCAATACAAGGTGACAACTTTGACAACTTTCTCCAATGTTGCTCTTCAATATGTCTTCAACCTAAATCTACAAACCAGACACTAAAAAGAGGGAAAAATGTTATTTGTTAGCAGAAAGGGGTTTTCCCTTGTCAAACCCTATTTTGGTAATCAAACCTTGAAAAGAAATGAAATAAGGTGAAGGAATGATGAATGAACAAAATGCAATGTTGCAACTCACCAAACCCTAGCAATAAAGTGTTGCAAACATGTATGAGATGGATCCAATGGATGTAGATATTGAATATTGCTTGAATGTGATAAACCTTGACTTGAATTCTTGCTTGAATCATAAAACCCTACATCACAATTGTTAGCTCAAAAATAAAAATGATGCATGATGACTTTGACATAATGCTTGGTGCTTGAATAATGCTATAAAACACTTGATAATCAACTCTTGAGGACTCTTGAATGCTTCCTTGATCACAAATTTTCTATAATGCATGAACACTTGAAATCTTGGGATTGAAATGAGTGAAAGAAACTTGTATTTATACTTATTTATGGAAAAGTTCTTGAAATTGCATCACTACAAGCCGAAATTATATCTAGGAGGATAAAATCCTACCAAGAATTTGAATTAAATTTTATTTTGGGCCACACATGACTCATATGCCAGAAGTGGCATATGAGTCCCATTAGGCATTAACTATGGGACACATTTTCAAAAATGCTTAAAATGATGCAAAATCTAGATCGATTCCCCAAAACATAGGTGGGATGCATATGCTCAAGGTGGTGCATGAGTCAAAGAGCACTAAATCTGGGCCACACAACATTAAAAAACATGAATTATAATTGAATGTTGATTTTTGTTAGGATTATCCTTGAAAATATGCATTAATTAAGGCTTGTGAATGCAAAATAAGGCTAAACAAGGCATAAATAAGCCTAATTTATAATGAAAACCCTAGAAAAGTGTGAAAGTGTGGAACAACACTTTACAACACCTTAAATAAGGTAAAAATAAGTCTACTTATCTCACAAGGGCCCAAGACCTAATGTGAATGTTTCAAACACATTAAAACACTAAATTAAGGAAACATTATGCTCAATTTAATGAGGCCCCAAACAAGCAAGGAAAAGAAGAGGGATACTTTTTTCATTGCCACATTTAGCCACCACATTAGTGAGAGGATGAACTTGCTTCAAGAGGGGTCCAATTACACCAATGTTGGTAAGATAGGATGACAACAATCAAGAGGGGTGATTAATCCCCCAAGATCAAGATCCTATAGAAAAAAGACATATATACAAAAGAACACACATGAAAATGATAGAAGGAGCAACAACAAGGAAAAACCATACACTTCCAAAGGAAAGGAAAAACAAAAAAAAAGGGGTGGATGAAGCTTTGACCACTTGTCCATCATGATGTGGATCAAATCTAGGTTGTTTGTTTGAAAAATACATGCTCACTCTAAGGCAATAGAACTTCAAGCTATCCATTGGGAAAGTCAAGCTTTCCCCAGATCGGCTTCCCATCCAACCATACCAATGCTATACCTCTTGATAACTTTGATTATGTGCCACATAACAATGAAATTTGAGCTTCATGAGGCAATCACAACTTCATATGCTTGAAATTAATGAACAAAAAGATGGCTCCACAGGCATGGAAGGTGTATTATGTAAGGTGTTCATATAACCAAAATTTTATAAATTCAAAATAGGGAATGTTCAAACAAGTCTTTCTTATTTTAGGTGAGGTCTTAACTTAGGGAACATTATTCCTAATGTCTCTAAGAGAGGACCAATAAAAGAATAAAATATTCACAACTTAGGGGATGCAATGTGTCACATCAAGCCACTAAGAGGAATGTAATATGCTAAGAGTTGTCATTCTCTTGAAGGACATCACACTGGATGTCACCACAAAGCGAGAGATGCATCAAGTGAAGCAAGAAGACTACACCATGAAACATGAAGTGCAAAAGAATAATGTCAATGTATGCCCCCACTTTAAAGCAATTCCTAAACACCATGCTATGAGAAGTTACTTTAAAGTAGCAAATGATAAATGTTAACAGTAAAAAGGACATGAGAGCTTATTTGGAAAGTGCTATTCCAAGTCATATGTTTCCAAATAAATCCATTTCATGAAAAGAAAAGAGGGGTTTCCCTCAAATAAAACTCCAAACACATGAGGGATCCATCAATTTGGGGTTATTATGTTCTTGCTACAATATTTTTAGAAAGATCAAAACTATCACCATTCCAAAAATACTTATAGAATTGGAAGAATGACACAAAGAGAGTGTAAAAAAAGAAACATTATCGGTCAACATGGAAGAGAAATTAATTTCTCAATGCCTTGCATCATTCCCAAAAGGAAAAAACAAGACAAAATAAATGATAAATAAAAATATTTTGGGTGAACATGGAAGATACATGAATGTGTTGATGCCTTGCATCATCCTAAAAAGGAAAATACAAGACAAAAGAAAATATTTTGGGTCAATATGGAAGAGACATCAATGTATCAATGCCTTACATCATCCCCAAAAGGAAAACACAAGAGAAAAGAAAATATAAATAAAAATATTTTTGGTTAACATGGAAGAGACATGAATGTCTCAACACCTTACTTCATCCCCACATGGAAAATACAAGATGAAAGAAAACATAAATAAAAATATTTTGAAAGATTTACAATATAGAGAAGAATGTAGGTACAAATAGAGGAATGTAACAAAAAGAGAAGGATACATCAAATAGAATGGTACAGGTGATCACATTACACACATGAAATCACACAAAATAAAAGGAAATAATGCAAAAGACTAGTAAGGTGCATGCAATTCAACCTAAATCAGATTATCCACATCCTTATCATTTTCATTGTATACCGAAGGTGGAAAACTATCCAAAGGTACAATAACAAGTTCTGAACTAGGGTCATTACTAGTTTCAATACTCTTCGTATGAGAATTATCATTTAAGTACATGGAAGATGAAAAAAATGTATTCAATTCATTATGCACCTCCACATCAATTTTAGTAATCTCCTCATCATCATCTAAATTAATCACAAAAAGAGGTCCAATGAAAATGTCTAAATAAGTGTTCAACTCTTGTTGAAGTTGCACTATAAGATTTTCTTTTGTGGCAAGGGAGACTCATCATGCATTGCTTCAGTCAAGTTTGGATCTTGATTTTCTCTATTGTCTTCTTTGTTTAATTTTTGAACCAGAGCACGAAATTTATGCCTATGCTCTCTAGCACTTTTATTTCTTTTAGTATTTTTTTTAGGTTGTGTAGGAGCGGGTATATCAACCATAGGTTTATTTTATTTTCTATTTGGAGGAATAAAAGGTACCATGAGAGGTTTTTCAACCACTTTCTCTTTAACTTTGTAAATTAGTTTATTCTTAGGAGGCATGACATGATTGTTTTCATTATCTCTTAGTCTTTTGTAGGAAATGGGAAAAGGATTTGTCTTAGATGTGTCTTGGTTATTTGGAATTTCTTTAGGTTCAATCATGGTTTCATAATGATGGTAGGATTGGTCATGGGTTGAGGCATGTTTTGAAGGGATAGTTTTTCTATGCATTTCACCTTAAACTTGTGATAGGATTTAAAAAATAAGTCTTCACGAGGTTTAATAGGTTCCATAGGCTCAAGGCAAAAAAAATCTAATGAAAAGTTTCCATAGGAAGATAAAGGGTTAAAGCCACTATGATGCATAGTAAAGATTTCATTTTCAAAGGGGAGATTTAAGAATTTATGTACGATATACAAGGAAAAATTCATAGAGAAAAGCTATGGGTAGCCCAGCATCACATGGAATTGGTTTGATGTTGATATGATGGAGAATGAGACATCTAATGTTTTTGGTCCTATTTGTAAAGGTAAGGTGGTCAATCCCATTGTAGGGAAAGAAAAACCATTGTGTCTTTATCTATTCTTTCGATTTATCATATGTTTCTTGATAGAGATCATGCACACTTGTAAGAATTCTTTAGTGATCACATTCTCTCCACAGATGGGATCTATTAATATCCCATTAGCAGGCTTATCATAGATTCAACTAGCTATGTAGAGAGGAACATCAAGTTAATTTCTAATGATATCTTTAGATGAAAAATTAATGTCAAGAGGCTTTCTATTTTGGACCTTACGAGGTTGAGTTTCAATCAACACAATAAAGCCTTTTTCAATAGTATACATAGGAACTTTTTCAATAGTATCTATAGGACTTTGTTGAATGGTATCCATGTTTTCATCCTCCATGTCAACATTTATTACATCATTCTTTCTAGTTTCACTAGCTTTGAAAAATGAAATATTATGTTTTAGCATGGGATTGGTAAATATATGCAAATTTTGGTTAGGAGAGGCAACATACTTATTTCCTTGATCATTAACACTGGCAAGTAAAAGATGTCTAGAATCAATGAGGTCTTGCACAAGATGTTGAAGATGCATGTTTTGTATCATGTCCATTTTTTTAGTGATAATGACAATAAGAATTCAATCTAAAGCTCAAGGGTAAAGGTTTATTAGGATCAATTGTTTTAATGGGAGGAAAGGTGATCGTTTATTTTCTAAAAGTTGTGACATTGTATTATGGAGGGTATCATGTAGGGGAGTGAATTTCCTTTTCACATCCCCATAGCTAAATGGTATCGCCACATTTATAGTAGCTACTTGGTTGTCGACATGTTGAGTTGTTTTTTTAGGGGGATTTAGTTGAAGGAAAAATTTATTCTACCTCCTAAAAGTTTGGTAATTTTCTTGATTTGTGTATTTAAACTTCTTAGTTCAGCTAGATGTGGATTTTGAATTACAAATACTAATCGATTTTTTATAATCATAGAGTGTAGTGCATAAGTGCATGAAAGAGGGTAATTTCATCATGGTAATCTTATCTTGTATCTTAATTTGTAAATTTTCTATGAACATCTTTTGAAGGTGAGGATTGGGAACCTTTACATTGATTTAGGAATAAGGTGATTGATAGCATGAAATAAAGTTAGTAATATTTTCCTCTTCTTTTTGCTTACATCTCATCAAATTGGCTAAGGTCATCTTAAGAGTCACATGCACTTGAAAATGGTTGATAAATGCCTCAACAAGCTCATTGAATGAATGAATTGATTTTTTCAGTAATGAAGAAAATAATTCTAAGGTAGTATCCTTCAAGGATCTAGGGAAAGCCAAGAGTTTATTGTCAATGATAATCACTATATAAGGTGGTAGAAGTGGAAATATGGTTCGAAGGATATCCTTTCCCTTAGTACTTCTTGAATCTAGGAACCTCTACACCTTCTCGAATTGGTGTTTGCAATATCTCCAAGGACAAGGGACTTTTTTTGACATAATATGTAGGTGGGCCATTTTGATTTTGGTTGATGGTGGAAACATTCTTTTTAAGGGATGAAATGATTTGCAAAAGTTGGTTTATGGGAGAGCCATTGTTTCTATTGTGAGATGGAGGTGAATAAGGTGGAGGAGTGTAAGTGTTTGAGGGAAAAGTGAATGGAATTATTATAGGTGGTAAGGTGGTAGGAGATATGACATGTGATACTACAAAGGTACTAAGGATGCTAGCGGAAATACCCAAGGAATGAATCACATTACTAGAAGCTTTCATCATTGTTGTGACTTGATTATTGGTATAGGTAGGAATAGAGGAAATTATTATGGGAGGAGGGATTTGAATCCTTCCTTGGCTTGTGACATTATTCAAGGGTAAGGGACAACTATTGGTTGAGGTAAGGTGTTTACCAAATATTTGAACTATGTTATGCACAAGGTCAACTCTATCTTCACTTTCAAGCATGTGATGAATGTTATTTATAGTACGGATAGCAATGGTTGAGATTTTTTCATTACTCACTTGGTGTTATAAGTTTTCTAGGTCTTCATGAATTTGTATTATGTTTTCTTATGGAATACTAGCAACCATTGTTTCAACATTCATCACACTACTTGAAGGCAGAGAGTTATTAAGGGTATGGTCCATATCTAGTGAACTAGTGTCAATACTAGTAGTGAAAGAGCTAGATAACCCAAGATCCATAATGATTGTGCCATCGCAGGATGACATGAGTCTCAAAATTTGTCTCACTATAGTATTAGCAATAGGACACCGAGTAGAAAATCTCATGCTAGGGATAGTAAGTTCAAGATAAATGCAAGTGCAATTTAAGGGAAATATAATGAAATAAATATAACAGAAACTTTATCAAATGAAATAGAAAGTTATCAATAATAAAATAGAGCTTAGAAATAAAGTTTTAAATTCTAGAAAATGTAGTTTAAAATTTGTACTAGGACTAAAACACTTAAAGGGGTGTATGAGTCCTAGTGAAGGGTTTTTTAAACAATTTTTAGAAAAAATTTAGTGGTTTTTTATGCATTTTAGTTTGGATGATCTATAGAATTAATGAAAATGTATATTTCAATGATATTAATTGATGTAAGCTAAAAAAATGCAAGCTATATGTACTTTCACTAATGTAATGTTTAGAAACCCTAGAATGCCAATTAACCAATCCAAAATGTAATGAAATGTTAATGAAAATTAAATCTAGGATGATAATGCACTTCAAATTAGAATTAATATGTTCTAAATGTAGGTTCACCAAAATGAAATAATGGGAAATAGGATGGGGGCACTCTACCTTTGAGGAGATAGGGTTCAAATTTTGTACTAAATTTTCACTCAAGGAAACCCTAGAGATCCCAATCTAATGTAAGCAAAGGAGAAAGATATATTGCTATAGGGTTTTCCTAGGGCTTGATTATAAACTAAAGAGGGGTTCACCACCAAGCTAGGGATTGGAAAGATTAATGAAATGATAAAACTAATGCTTAAATTTAATGAAATGTAATATTTCACTAAATGACCTTAAAATGCATGTAAATTAGAATAGAAAGGTGAGAGATTAGATGTGTACACCTCAAAACCTTAAGGGGCCTAAATGAAGTCCATAAATGTTGAAAAAACTAAATTTAATAATGAGTCAGACTCATACACCAGCCTTAGTGATTTAATCCCAGATTGGGGTTTTTGTGCAAGAACAAAATTTGGCAAAGATATGTTTGAAACTCTTGAAATATAAATTTTTTCCTATACTAGGAACCATATGCTAGAAGTGGCATATCAATTCAATTAGGTTTTTCTTGAAATTCAAAGTTTGATTCTTCTCTTCAATGTTTTCTCTATCCTTTCCACTTGATTTTTGGATTTGAAACTTTGATTTGCAACCTATAGATGTCTTTCAATGATCTCCATTGCAAGGTGACAAATTTGAACACCTAAAAAATTTCTCCAAAGTTACTTCTCAATATGTCATCAACCTAAATCTACAAATCACACACTAAAGAGAGGGAAATTTTTTGCTTTGTTAGTAGAAATGGGTTTTCCTTGGTCAAACTCCATTTTGGTAATCAAACCTTGAAATGAAATGAAATATGATGAAGTAATTGTTGAATACCCAAGATATTGAGAGGGTGGGTGAATCAATATCTTCTTAAACTTATTGAACAAACACCATCCAATTACTGCATTGCATATAACAACAAGAATGAGCAAGAGCATTAGCAAAACATAAAAGCACACAACACATGAACACTAGAATTTTTATGTGGAAAACTCAAAATGGGAAAAACCATGGTGAGGATTATCTCACAATATAATATAACCAATTTTAAGATATTACAAAGGGTGGCTCACTACTAGGACTCACTATCCAAAATGAGAGGTTCATTGCCTATGAAAATACAATTTAAAAATGGCTTATAGCCAAAATATGAATTGATAAAGTTAGACCTAACAAGTGTTGATTTAGTTCCTTTGATGCTCGGTAAACAAAATTTACACACTTCATAAATTTTGCTTACTTTTCTATCTTCACACTTCACACCATCAATCTCAAAATTGTGCAATATATATATGTAACTCATCCACAAGCATCAATTAGGTCAGCATAATTAGCTGCAACCCTTATCCACCAAGAATATTAACTATCAACTTTAGGCTTGTACAAAACCTTTCCAAAAACAATTCAATTGTGTAGTATGCTACAACATGTTGGAATGGACCTAAGATAGGTAACACATACATATATAAAAAAAAATTAATTCATCATAACATCAACTATTGATTAGGTTGGGCAGGGATAGACCTAATAACAAAATAAAACAATTGAGTGATGCCAACTCACCATACAAGCACATGAGCACATGAAATTCTAAACATACAAGCTTGTAACAACTAATAACCATTTCCCAAAGCCTCAATTTATGATATTCATAAGTAGAGGATTGTAGAAAAAAATAGTAGAGGATAATAATTGTCATACCGATTCAAGCTTGAACTTAAACTTGTAGTTGCAAGTCTTACAACATGGTGACATTAATGACAAAAAAAAGCTACATAATGAGATGTTAGTCATTCTTCCAACAATCTCCCCTTTTGTCACTGATGGCAACATCTTCCAAAAGATTGCATGAACCTTCTGTGTGCAAAACACTCTTCCCTTTTCTCTCAGTGAGATTATCTCCCCCTTTGACATCAAGGACAAAGGGCAGTCCAAAAATATGAAACCTAAAAAAGAATTACCTAGAGGAAGGTGAGCCTTGAAGTTACTTGAGAATACCTTTCCATGCTGTCTTTGAATTCTCCCAACTCTTCTTAGTAGACACCAAGATTTTGTTTAAAGACTCTAAATCCATCAAGCTTTCTTTTGCATCATCTAGAGTGCATGGAGTTAGATGGATCTTTTCTAGATTTTTTGAATTTGCAAAATAATTGGCCACCGGAGTGTACTCCATTCTCACAAGGTCACTTAGCTGACTAAATCTTTTGATGATGTCTTCCTTCTTCTTCTGTAGAATAAATAATTTGTCTCTATGAGGAGTGATAGCATTCCAGGTTGTCATGTCTCTATCTTTAGATGCATTATATGTACTAGAAACAACTTTCAACTGGGACTCAATGGAGTCCATGAGATCTTTGATACTCTATGTGGCATTTGACCACTTTATATAGTAAGAAAATAACATATTTTCTTCAAACTCACAATCTTGCACAACTTCTAGGATCTTTTCATCATTGGTGTGTGCTAGAGCACACTTATCATGAAGTTTCAAAAGAATTTTCTCTACTATTTTATCCTCAATCTCTTGCCGTGTCTTCTCACCAAGTCTGGAGGCATACTCCTTGAAGGAGTCCAATAGAAGTTTCATATTCTCTACTAGAGTGAGATATTTATCAATCGATATACTAGGGTGGCCTCTTGCAAAGCTTTAAGGGAATCATCAATAATTTATATTCCCTTTTGATGTGTTTCTAAAATTTCTTTTCTTTTATATGCATGCAATGCATCCCCTAACACCAATTTATGAATGGGAGATATCTTGTCTAGATCCACACTGCCTTGAACCATGGGGAGTTGTAGAAGTTCTAGAGGGATTACTGGCTGGAATATAAGTTTCTTAGATAACAAGATTTTTAATACATCATTACCGAAGGAGAATTCTCCAGAGGACCTTTGTGAATCCACAACCTTCCTTTGATCTCCTTCATTCTTCTTGGAAAGTTCCCCATTTCTTTCTTCTTCCTCTACTTTTTCTTCTTCTTCTATTACTTTTTCTTCTTCATATTTTTCATCTTTATCTCTTTCTTTTTTAGCTTGTACCAAAGGGACAACATTAATAATCTTTTCTTTAGCTTCTTCCTCATTTTGTTTCTCTATCTCTGAAGAATCATTTGTAGCACCTGTTTCTAGAAGGATATTTGAATCACTTGTTCCTTGAGGAATGTCTTCCTTTACCTCTGTAGAACCCTCTTCTCTTGATTTAGGTGTAGAACCAAATGGGAGTGCACCAAACATACCATATTTCTTAGCCATACCTCTGATGGTTTCTATGGTTTCTTTCTTTATTTTCTTTTTATCTTTTCCCATAAGTTTATTTACCATTTTCTTCATCTGGAACATCTTTGAGCATACATTCTTCAAGTTTTCTATATCATTTTTGTTCAAATAATATCGAATTTTCTCAAATTCCACATTTCTTATCTTTTCTTCCAACTCAACAACCTCTGATCTTCTTTTCATCAAGGCATCCCACAATTTCTCAAGTACATTGTTAACATAGTCCCACCTAACTTCCTAATTAATAACATATTAAATAATAGCCAAAATCAATCTTTTCTTGTCCCTCTACCTACTTGAGTATAAATTTTTGTTGTAGGTTGTAGTATATCTTTAAAATGAAATAATCTATTAACCAATTCCTCTAATCTAAGAGGGGAACCAAGTCTTATTGGTGAGAATTTTTGTTCTTCCTACTCTGGAGATGCCTCTTTTGATAACTTTTCCTTCTTCAAGTTTGGTTTGGTGTGCACATGAACACCAAAAGCTTGTTCTTCATCTTCTTCAGAGGATGACACATATAGATATCTCTTAGTCCCAACACTTGCATCCTTTGAAGCACCTTCACTAGAGGGCATGTTCCCTTTTTTCTTTCTTATCAATTTAGCTCTAGGGTCTTCCACCTCTTCTTCTTTCTCTTTGGTGATATTGAGATTCTATTACATTATTTACTTTTCCTTCTTACCTCTCTTGAATGGTGCCATGTGAAGATTCTCTTTCCTTTTTCTTGCTCTTGTAATGGATTTGGAAGGAGATGGGCCTTTACCTTTACTAGGATCATTGGGCTCTACCTTCATTGATGTAGGAGCTACGATTGGTTTTGAAGGAGTAGTCATGTTGCATCTCCTTAGCACTAATGATTCTTTAGCCATCTTCTCTCCCATGGCCCTACCCTATGCAATCTATTCATTAGTGAAGCCAACCTTTCTAAGCATTTTATCTACATTCTTTCTTCTCATAGGAATCTTATGCTTCAAGTGAATTTTCATATATTTTTCTTCATATGTGCTCACTCTCGATTCACTAGAATCTTTTGAGATTTTCAACAAAACTTGCACATAGCCTTCTATTTCATCCTCTGTAACTTCATAACTCAATGGTTGCATCTAGTCAATTTAGGGTTCAACTGCTTCAATCATGCACTTATTAGAGGAGACATGAAATGTGATGTTATTCTTATACTTTTCAACAATTTTCCTTGAGATCCTTTCATTTCATTCATGTTTCTTTTGAGTACAACAAATAATGTTGTTAGAGAATTGAATCGACTCTTTAGATGACCCAAGTTGTGCATATAATAAAAAAATTGATATGCAACAGGCCTTGATGTATCCTAAATTACCACATCATCTCTTCTAGGAATTCGTCTAAGAATGTAGAACAATAGAAAAAAAATTGGGGAACCTAAATTAAATGGATATTTCTTCTCCCTTGTCATCTTCAGATTTACAAAAAATTGATATCAGGGAAGTTCACAAAAATCATATTTTGCACCATTTGTTGCCATGTCATATTCAATGTATATAGTTGTAGTAGACATAGAGTTTTCCCTATTTATGAAATAGATCTTGTAACCAATCATTATAGCAGCATACTTCACAATAGGATTGGTAATAGGTTATTTTGCAAGGGATTTGGTGTCAAATGTTGCTTTGGTGAATTCCATTACCACTTCATTTTTCACAATTTCAACACTGGTACCGATTTGGTATCATAGAGTCTAGTAACTTCTATTGATGGGTGTTTTGCACACTTTATCAACATAGGTAGTACATAGGTGCACTATCTCTCTTGAAAGGAAATCTCCAACAACAAGTTGTTGAAAATCACCCCAAGGTCTCTTGGGTGTCAGGTAATGAATTGCATGGAATTCCTCAGTTGATGTTTGATGTGATTTTCTAGTAATCATAGGGAAGACTTACATAAGATGGATGGAGATGAAGTGGATTTTGAAGATGAAGTTCCTAAGATAGGAAGTTGAGGTGCAATTCGTTGTAGCTTTAAAAAACTATCTGAAACTCTAATGTTATTTTAAGGTTTGGATTTACAATGTGCAATGAACCTTAGCATAGGTGACTTCTTCAAAAAAAAAGGAAAAAGGGAAGGTAAGAGGAGAGGTTCTTGGATCTGAAAGTAACTATGAATAGTGATCATGGAGGGTGCTAATGTGGAAAACTTCCTTCAAATAGAATTTCACTTAACCAGAAAACTCACAGTATCATGAAATTTTTGCTATCTTCTAAGGACTGCAAATGTTCTATCATTCATTCACCATAAAAATGCATGAACAAAGATAAAATTTTGGAGTAGCTTTTAATTTAAGTCTAGACTAACTTTACACAACCATCCACCATCAGTAAACAAGAAAAAATTATGGACAATAAAGGCATCAACATAGTAGAAATCTTCATAACCATTAAACAACACTGCTAAATCTATCAAAGCAATCTAAAAAAAATTAAATGAAATAGCAAAGTAAATCTAACTAAATCAGCTAACTATGGGAGATGAATCATGAAACATGCCAAGAAACTCAATAATCCACCAAGTCAATGAACTTCTATGAAAATTTCAGCAGCATGTCATTACAACAACTCAACTCTCTCTTGAAAATGAGAGGAGACCCACTATTTATATTGTCCAAAAAGTAGAATGAATGGCCAAGATTTATTTGCATTGTGTGGCCAAGATTCACTAAAAATTAGGCTTCCACCTACCCCCAAATATATTACATTTAAAAAATACATCTTTGTCTTTTTCCCTATTTTGTCTTCTAGTGGTAGCACTGTAGCATTTTGTCTTCTACTTGATTTCCTTTGTTGTAGCTATTCTGTGAAGAGTTCAGCATCAATAATAGGGTTCCTTCCCTATTTCTTTAAAGTAGCATATTCCATGAACTTCAAGATCAATAGTTGGAGCTTATCAACTTCCATGATTTCAAATTGAAACACTTGGTAATTCCATTGCTTAGATTTATTGGTGAGTTTATTCCAATCTTCATCACACTTGGTTGTTTTTTCCCAAACTTGTTCTGATTGGGTGAAGGCTCAGGTAGAAAAACTCATGAATTTAGTGGTGAGCTTGCTTGACATCCCATCTTCCATCTTCTTATGGAAATGAGGCTTTACCTTTTCTAGATCAATTTCAACAATGGGCACATCATAGCCAGTCATTAATTTTAAATATTCAATACAATTTGTCTTGATGTCCTTGGCCCAATCGAGATATGAATACATCTTATCAAGTACCTACTCCAATATCTCTTTTCAGTGGTTGAAGTCCAACTTCCACATATCCACCAGCCAATGATCATTCTCCTTAAATGCAAACTCCTTTTCCCAGGATTTCTTTGGCAGTTTGAGGATGGCCTTAATTTTGGGGTAAGTGGACCCATACATCCTTGGGAAGTCAGTACATAACTTCCTCATGCCCTCAAGGTGTTTTTACACTTCTAAAAACTTGTTTATTGTCCTGACAGCATAACCAATGTCCATGTTTCCAACATATAGGACCTACCAGAACTAATCCTTCATGGTTTTAGTCTAGTTCTTCCTTTCCTCAAGCTTGTCAATTTTCTCTTTGGACAACAATTGTGGCGGAGTTATGGATGTTGTAGGTAGCTCTTCTCTTGATGACCACAGTTGAATGTAGGCTATCAAATTAGCCACCTACACCTTAAGTTCTTCTGTGGAAACCTTCTCTTGTTGTATCAAGTGTAGCACTGTGGCAATGGACTCCTAAAGGTCATCCACTTTCTGCTCCCTGGTGACTATTCCCAAGTCGACAGTGGAGATTTTGTAGCTTATCCCTTATTTTAGCACCACTGGTGCGGCCACTTGCATGGTCCTAGATTTGGAAGAGTCCATTGTCAACTTAAACCTAATCTTAGGCTTCTTTTCCTTCTTAGTGCTGATGTGAGCTCAGGCCAAGATGGCCTCTAACTTATCTTTTGGATCCCTTAGAGTAGAAGCTTTATTCTCTAATTTCCTCTCCAACCACTTAGGCATTTGGGAATTTTCCTTGGGTGATTCCTAGTCATCTTGCTTTTCATCCCTTCTGACTTTAATTTCATTATCCCAAGAGCCTCTTGCTTCATTCTTTTGATTTATCCTTCTTTTTCCTCATCAAAGTCTTAGATGAACACCATGTGTTTGATGGGGGACTTAGTGGGCAAGCATCCCTTGGGGTTGTCTTCCCCTTCAGTATCCTTTTCTTCTACTTCATTCCCATGTTCTTGGGGCTACTCTATTCCTAGACTCTCATGAGTTTGAATCCGTTCTTTAGGCTTATCTTCTTCTTTACTCTCCTCTTCCTCACATTGAGGTAGAACATCTCCATATTAATTCTTGTCCTTTTGAAATAGGTACCTCTTGACCATGCTTGGGGCTCTCTTCTTGTTTACCTATTGGAAGTTTAGTGCTTTCTTCCATTTCTTCATCTTCTTTCCCTCCTTCTTTAGAGGGTGGTCTTTCCACTTCTTCTGTAACATCTTTCAATTGTTGAGCCAGTTCTTCTTCTAGATTTGCATCAAATCTTTTTACAATGTATATGGATTTGGGATCATCTTCATCACTTTCAAAGGATTTGGTTTCCTCACCCTTAGATACTACCTTAAAAATTTGTAGATTTTGGTGCTCTAGATGTTCATGGTAATCATCCATCTCCTCCTTGAACGCCTTTGTGGCTTCCTTCTCCTAACTATACCACTCCTCAGATATTGCCATCATGGATTTCATCTCTAGTGGTTCAATTGGAGACCTCAAGGTAGGAACATCAACAAGAACCTATGCTAGGGCATCCAGAGTAGCATGGATAGTTGGATTCATCAATACTTCAGAGATCTTAGATGGGACATTTCACATATGCCATGAAAATTCCTCTGGAAGTGAGAGTGTTGGCATTGGCATTGTTACTGTTGTTAGTGAAAGGGATGTGGTTAGAGACATGGAAGAAGAAGAAAGTGCAAAGATGGTGGTAGAAGAAGAATCAAACATTACGACCGGTCCAGTAGGTTAAAAGGAGGCAAGGTGGACCGAGATGTCCACTAGAGGTGGGGAAGTAGCCACCATGGCTAGAGAATTAGGTGGAGGAGTAGCGGTAGTGGAGGAAGCTGATGGAGACTTTAATTGATCAACCTCCATTTTGTCTCCTTCATGGAGTGGGACTTCTTGAATAAGAGGCATCTCAATGATGCTACCTAATTTCTTATGTTTCTTGGAAGGTTCACCTTCTGAGGCATTTCTTGTGTACACCTTTGGATTAGACTGCTACTCATCAATCTATTTTCTTTTTGTTGATTGAGTGAGTGGAGGGGATTTCAAGGTTTCTCCTATCGAGGTAGTAGCTTCCCCATCATCTATTCCACTTGGATCACTTTTGAGCCCCTCATAGGTCAAAGTGACCCCATGTTGTTTCAATTGGGAAACCTGCCTGTTAATCCACTCTTTTGTGCGAACCTCAATGGGCTTGGTTAGGATTTCAAGGTTATCAACCTCTTGCTCATCCCAATCAATTAGTGGAAGTGATAGATTAGCAACCACATTGTATTGGGGATCTATTATTTTCCTCTCATCTTCCTCCAACTGATCAGGTACTAGGAATAGGTTTACCATTTTTACAAAGTATGCAGTCATTTGCATATAGTGCCTCATCCGTACCTCATTGTCATCTTTATAATTAGCCTAGAAATCCTCAACGCTATGCAGATGAGCATATTTTGGTCCAGGTGCCTTCCTGATATGGCCATAGGGATCCATCCGTGGCTAGGCCGTGTGAAGTTTGAAGTGGTACTCGATCAATTCCTTTTCTAAATTTTGGGCACATTGTGAGGTATGGAGCTCTTACATTCCTTGGCCGAAAGAGAGGGGATAATAAATCCCTACCAAATGTTTGCTGCTCAAGACGATGTACACATGCTACAGCTATCAAGAGAGCTCCAATAGTATTATCCAGTTGCTAGGATACTGGGGTAGATTGTTTGGTATTTTTGAGAAGCCTTTTGCATGAATGTAAGTAAACTTTGGATATTGGATGAACATGAAGGCATACTGCTTAAGGAAATCCCAAGCACTATGGGAGACTCTTCTCTCAAAGTCACCCCCAAGAAATCTGATAATGTGACCTATGAAAGTGTCATTGACCCTGCAATAATCTTTCTTGAAGTTCTAAAATTGTAGCTAAGGATATCTATCATAAAATTTTAATTCTCTGCTAGATTCTTCATTCAGAGCTCTAAACAGGCCACTATATTGCCTCTATTCAGCTAGTGAATAGACTAGATAGGATTTCATATAAAATTTGCCGGTCTTTTTGATAGCCACGAACTGCTCATGAAAATAATCACTAATTATCTTACCCTAGTAGAAGGTGGTATCTTCTCCACGAAGAATCTATTCAATGAAGTAGATCATCCATTCTTGAAAATAAGTAGTAGTAGGAAGGCCCATTACTTTGCTTAGAAGGGTCACTAGATCATGGTATTCTTCATAAAAAATCATAGTGAAAAAGGTCCTGGGGATATTTTACAACACTCCTCCTCTTCTCCTTTAACCAATACTGATTTATGAGCTTTGTACACTTAAGGGGATCCTCGTCCCACATTTCCTTGCAATATTTTATGGTTTGTAATTCCATTTCCCCAAAGATAGGGATATGAGAGGTCTTTGTTATTGGTTTGGCATACATGTCAGCTAAAATATTTCCACCCCTATCCACTATGGTTTGGGTTTCAGGTTGGTATGCCTCCCTGCAAGCCATTACTAGCTTAGGGGTAACAAGAGTGGGAGGAAACCCTGCAACCTTGGCTATTCCACCACCTCTGATTAATCTTGCATTCTTTATTCTTGGGTTGATCCTAACCCTTTGCTTGAACTCAACAATATCAATGTGCCTAACATTAGTGTCTGTAACCTCTTTCCATTCTGTGGTGACCTTAGATTGTAGTGGTTCCCCTTGGAAATGATATTTCATCTAGTCTTTATCTTCTTTTTTTGTAGGGAGCTTTTCCTATTTTCTTTTCTTTGTCCTTCTCCGTGGTTACCCCTAAGGGTCCTGCACCTGATTCCATATATTATGAAGACAAAGGAGGGGTGAGCATAATTAAGCACGAAAACATAGAATGTTAGCCAAATCTCTTTAGATGGAGTTAGATTAGGTAATTTATCATTCAAGGAATCTAACATTTAATTTATATTGTTGTTAGCAATTCACTAGAGAGAGTTTGGATGGCCCAGGTCCTAGAGGCTAGACTTCCCTAGCAAGATGGATTTTTTGAAGAGAAAATAGGGTAGGGTGGCTTGTGAGGTTTTACTTGCCCTAGGATTCGACGAAATTGTGAAGTACATTGAGGAGAGTGCCATATTTTTGCATGTGGGTCAAATTTTGTTTGGTGATTGGAGGACATTCAAGTCATCATTTGGGCAATTAAAATCAAGATGGAGCTTTTCTATTTGAGGTTAGCTATTTGTAACAGCTCTGGTGAGATGGAATTTTGGGGGAAAAGTTCTGTGGGGTATGACCCATGAGCTTAGATGGTGGTCGGAAAAAAAAATTGGTCTCCTAAGTATTCAGGTTAGAGGAGGTAGGAAACCAGTTGATAATTGCCATTTGAAACTATAGACAGAGGGCCAAAATCTGATGGGAGCAACCCAAAGGAATGGACCCAGTCCATGACTTGGGTTCCACATTTTATTCATTTAGCTTAGGGAGGCTTATACGAAAATAAAGGGTTAGGCCCGAGAGGCTGGAAGGATGAGGGTGTTTCACTCTTTCACAACGTTTGAGATGGGATGGAGTCCTGGCAATGAAATTCCAATAAAGGGGGGCCATGATGGGTTGGGCACTTTGAGTTTCATTGTTTCATTCATACAACTTTGGGATGATCAAGCAAAGGATGAGGAGGATCCACCAAAAAGTCATGAGGAACAACGATACTACTAGAACAGTCCATGGATGGAGGTCTGTGAACTAGGACCCAAAGGGCTTTAGGTATGGTTGCTTCAACTTCAGTTGCAACATTGTGAGCAAGTGAGTGGGGTCCAAGGGTCAGATGGACAGGTCCAGAATACTATGTGAAATAATAGATAATGGATGGCATCCCTGAGACGATGTCCCGTGGGAATAGACCTGGGCAATGTGAAGGACTCTATTTTATTTTAGTTCAAAAGATGACATTCCAATAGTGAGAGAGAGAAGTCTCCCCACTACAATGGGCTTGAGAGATGGGTTCACTGCTTGAGGTTTGGTTTTCCTACTTGATCAACGGTGTTATGAGTTGGCGGGTCCGGGGGTCATGAATTCCCTAGCCGAAGAACGGCTCTGAGGGGTCGAAGCTCTGTTAGTGTTTTAAGGGTGATTTATGAGGGTTTATAAGTTTTTAGAACATGGGTTTTAGGCATCTCAGTCTCCTCTACCTAATGTATACTTTTTTCATGCTTTTATTAATCATTTCTCCTCAAAATAAAAAAAAAATAGTATGAGGCATGGGCAACAAACCAACCTGGAGAACCTGATGAAGGAAGGAGATGAATCAACCAACAAGTTCAATGGACTAGTGATGGGAGGCTTTAGGCTTAGAGGTGGAATGCAAAGATGGTCTCTGGATCACTTTGATTTTCTCTGACTAGATTGACATGTGAAAATGACAGGTCAAATTGGCTTATATATAGAAAATATGGCATTAAATTCTAGACATTAATGCATGTACAATAGACCCTAAGGTTGGTGAGCTTGGAATTTGAAAATAACCACATAAGTGCCAAAACCCGATGGGTGAAAGGATTCTAGCTAATGGTCACTTGAAACATTTAGTGAAAAACCACCACCAAAGAAGATCCCGGGGTCCGATGGCTGGATCTCTACCTGGGGATATCTATTTGGGAAAGGAAAAGAAACTGCAAAACACTAGGAGGAGCAACCTGGCATGGTGGGCCCAAAATGAATGAATGATAGGCACTAGTAGCATGAGGAAATGACAATCCAAGTGGTGCATCTCGAACAAGGGAAGGACAAGGTCCTTCAGTTGTTTGAGACAACAAATGCAACAGGGAAATCCACTAGGGGAAACCCACAAGGGCGGACCTGGAGGGTGCCAGGGACATCATTTTGAGAAGCAAAGGAAAACTACTAGAAGGCCTTTGCAGGGACCTAGGAGTTGGAAAATTTAAGGGAGTGAAACATGGTCAACTTGAGATGACACTTTTAGGGTTCACTGACCATTTGGGACACCAAGCAAGGGGGCACACAAAATGAGGTGACAAAAAAATGACCCAACAAGGTGAAGGAAAGAGAGGGTCCTTGTTCTAAATGGGACGTGTGTGCTTAGGGCACAACAAATGGTGACTCTGCTAGAGAATGTTCTCGAGTGTTCAAAGGATAAATATTCATTCAGGACCTAGAATCTCTAGTTTTGTAGACTAGGGGCCTACTCCCAAAAGTGAACTAGGAGAACGGGGTCCTTAGTTGAGTCAACCTATGAAACATCTTAGAAGTATGCGTATCTAGTGAGTTCATTCCTTCCCTCAGAAACTATGAAAAATAGTTGTTAATCAGATTGAGCAAGCTACATAAATTGTCCAACACCAAAATTAGCCTGGACATTGCTCCACTACTAGTTATGCATCCATAGCCCTAGTGGATTTGTCGCTATGGTCCCACAAATATTGCTCTACTACCAACTAGGAATCCATAGCCTTGATAGAGTTATCTACACACCCATATAGTTGCTTGATTTCAAAATTTTCTTTTGTTTCTTTCCTTCTAATATTTGATTTCACACTTTCATATTTTTCTCAACCATGTACCTGCACTAAAGCCTACGATGGGTTTGAGAACCATAGTGGTCACTAGAGTGGACTTAAGATTTTTCACTTGTGAAGTCATCATAATAGCTACTATATTGCCCTTTGGAAATACTTAATATGTGTTTTAGTGTGGGATCTGAGATGAACGTAAAAATATTCAACCAAGGGTCAAGTTCTAAAGCTAAGTTCAAATGAGGGACTTATTCCTAGGTAGCTATTAGGGATAAATAGTTGAGGATGAATACTTAGCCAAAGAACACTAAGGAAAGATAGAAAATTGAACCATTTGTTGAGTGAGCATGACCACTATAGGAGCAATAGAGAACACTCTCGTCAAAACAAAATAGTTAAGAGATGAGCAAAAAAAAGTGGCACAAGACAACGAAATGAAAGAAAAATAAAGTAACCTACTCTAACCTATATACAAGTATTTACAAGAATAGCTCTTCATGAGCTGAAACTTGGAAGTAATGCTTCAAATTTTTCCCACTGACAGGCAACAAGACGTCCTTACTAGTTCAGGTCTTTAAGTGAAAAGAATTGTCTCCCAGGATTTCAGCTATTTGAAAGGGCCCAAGCCAAAGATTGTCAAATTTGTTATGTCCCCCTTTCTTTTCATGGGCCTCATCCCAACATAGGACTATATCTACAATTCTAAAGGCCTTGATTTTGGTTCGACGATCAAACCAACATCTGACTACACCCTAGTGTTTGGAAAAAAATTCTATTGCACGATCTCGCATTTCTTCTAAGTGCAACAACTTAGCTATGGGAGCTTCTCTATGATCTCCTCCTTCGTAAAAGTCATTGATACACTAGAGGGTGGGGAATTTTAGGTGGATTGGAAAGATTGGATCAAGGCCATAGACTAGATGGAATGGGGAATCACCAAGGGTAGCCTTGTGATGTGTGTGATCTACCCAAAGGGAGAAACAGAGCTAGGTATGCTAATCCTTGGGATTCCTATCGAGCAATTTCTTTAGCATAGTGATCAGATTCTTGTTTGTGGATTATACTAGGCCATTACCCTAGGGGTAATAGTTGGATGAGAATTTGAGGGCAATTACATAAGCAAATTCCTAGCTAGAAAACTTGAGTGAAGAAAATTCAGGACCATTGTCACATACTAATGCATAAGGAGAACCAAAGCGATTTAAAATAACACTCTCAAGAAAATTCATAACTACCTCTGTTGTGCATTTCCTACATGCAATTGCTTTTTTCTATCTAGTGAAATAATTACAAGCATTTAGAATGTACTTGTGTCTTGTAGATGATGGAGGGATTACCAAACCAATGAATTCGAGACCCCACTGTACAAACTCTCTCCTCTAGAACAAGCTGTAGTGGGATGACAACATTCTTTTCCTTGGTGGTGGCTATCTGCCATGTGTGACATGAGTGAACATGACCATACGTGTCCTTGAAGACTGTTGCCAATAGTATCTTGCTCTCAATATTTGATGTGCAGTAGAAGGACCAGATCCATGACCAGTGTTGAACTTATCATGAAACTCCTTCAGGACTTGATCTACTTCTTCTTTTCCTAGGCATCTTAGATAGATACCTTCATGATTATTCTTATATAAAATGGATCCTCATAGCATACAGCTACTAATCTTCATCTTGAGGGAACACTTTTGAACTCCTTGCAAGTGGGGTGGGAACTTTCAGTTCAAAAAATAGTAGACTATGTCATTGTACTACTCCCTTGGGGAAACATCTTCAAGCTAGTATTGTTGTACTGTGAGTTCAAGCCCCGCAATAAAGTTGTTGCCTTAGCAATCGTTCGGGTAAGTTCTTGTCCTTTGAATAGCTTCATGGGCTAGATCTCAATCATATTTGTGCAACAACATGACCCACTTCACTCTTCGTTCGCCTAGCTCATTTTGCATAAGCAATGTTTTCACTGCTGGGTAAAGAACTATGGAAAACTCTTTATTGTGTAAAATGTAATGTCTAAACTTCTTCACTCCTCTAACAAGGGAATACACTTGTCTTTCCACATTGTGGTATCTTAATTTAACATCTGTCAAAGGGGAACTCATGAAGGTGATCTGGTGCTCATTCCCCTCATTATCTTTCTCAGTCAAAATGCTGGTACATGAATGATCTGAACCGAACAAATAAATGTAGAATGGCTTTAGGTAGTCTAGACTGACCAACACTAGTGCCTTAGTAATTATCTATTTAATTTCTTCAAAGTCCTACTTTTCTTTGGAGTCGACTCGATCTTAGCATCTTACTTCAGCATGGTATTGAGTGGCTTGACAATTTCAGCAAAGCCCATAATAAACTTTCACACAAAGTTGATCTTTTCAAAGAAAGACTTGAGCTCTTTCTTGCTACCTAGAAGCTAGATTTTTAGCAAAGATTGGATGCGCTCTTGGTCAATGGAGATTCCTTTCTCTGAGATAACATGCCCAAGTAGTTTCCCTTTAGTGACTTCGAAGATACATTACTTCAGGCTAAGGGAAACCCCGAACTCTCGACACCTCTAGAAGACTTTGCATAGATCAAAGACATGCTCACTCCATTTCTTTGAAAACATAGTCAAATAATCCATATAGATGATTATGCACTTCCCAATTAGATCTTTGAAAGCTATATCCATGGTGCATTGAAAGGTGGTGCTAGCACTGATGAGCCCAAATGTGATGCATCTATAAGCAAAGGTCCCCCACTTAGTGGTGAACTTTGTTTAATGGTGGTCTTCATACTACACCATTACCTAGTTATACCTAGAATACCCCTCAAGAAAGGACATTATTTGTGAACCATTGATGATCTGTTGTACTTCATCCAATGATGGCACTAGATAATTATCCTTTTCTGAGGCCCTATTCAAATTGCAAAAGTCCATGCACAATCTGATTTCTCTATTCTTTTTCTGACTAGGACCAAGTTGGCCACCAATGTAGAATGCTTGACTGGAAAGATAATCCTTGTTGAAAGTAGTTTCTACACTTCTTTGTAAATGATTGGCTCCAATAAAGTGTTGATAGGGCGTTGTCACTGCTGGAAGGGCTTCATATTGGGCTTAAGAGGGATGGTGTATATTATGATGGAGGTGTCATAATTTTTTAGATCTTCATAGCTCCATGCCACCACATCGTGATACTTGTGAAAAGCATCAACGATCCCTTTCTGTTCTTCTATAGTACACACCTTTCTAACAAAAACATTTTTTATTTCCTCAGCTATCTTGAGGTTGTGAACATTGCCTTGATTGCTAATGGACTCCTTTTCTGCTTGTTGGTCTTGGTCTCTAATCTAATCTAAATCAAATATATGCTCTAGCTGAACCATACCCCTAGGAATTGCATTGCTCTTGAGGTTGATAACTCTTTCTATGTCTAATTCAGCTTCTTCTGGATCAGCTTCATCAATTATTTGTGTAGCAAACACATCAAAACTCATAATGAATTCAAGGATGTGCTTATCATCATTGAAGACTTGAAAGTGAGTGACATTGTTTGGAATAGATGGGGCAGATGTCAACTCAATTGTGAAGTTTTTGAGAGCCAAAAGGGAAAGCAGCTACAATGTGCTGGTTGCTTGAGCCAAAGCATCAACTGTGTGATGTTGGGAGTGAGGGTTCAACTAAATATTAAAAGCATCTAAACCCTCTAGAAGATCCCACACTCTATGTCTACATTTTGCTAGCCTTCTATCATGGTAGGAGTATAATTTTCTAACTTGTTCAAGATTACCTACTCGGAATCACCGAAAACTTGCAACATTTTGACATTTTTCTTTAAGGCCATAAGAAGACCATGGACTAGAGCTTCACACTCGGCTACATTGTTGGTGCAATAAAACTGCAACCTATGGGCAGCAAGAAAGGTCTTACCTATTGGGCTAATGAGCTTCTGGTTCCAACTCCTTGTTTGGACTTAGATCCATTGAAGTGAAGCATCCAAAACTTGGAAAGCTCCTTAACACTTGGTGAAACTAGGTTTTCATTTCCTTTTCACTTGGTGGTTTCCTCCATGACCTTTGGGAGATGTTTTGATCCAATGTGATTGGCAGTAGGCAATTGTGTTGGCATCCCCTTTGGCCTTTCTTTTTGAGGAGTGGATAATCCCTTGACATGCTTTACTATTGTTTGGCACAAACAACACTCAAACTCAAAGTAGGAAGAATTGTGAATCCTACACCAATTTGATAGCAAGACTCTTGGAAATTCATTTGGAAAGCAAGGCTGAGCTAGTCTCAGATGCATTTCTCCATAAAATCTTAGAAACCATCCAGTAGTCCCAAGTCATTGTCTTCATTAGGTTCATCATCTAATTCTACCAACATTTTGGTAATTTGAGGGGTTTGGGCTAGGTTGGCTGGAGGATTTCATTGCACCAATAGTATTTCTACAGTCAACTCTTCTTCTTGAGGCTCTAACTCTTCTTGACAAGTTAAGGAACAATAATTTCCTAGTTCTAACTCAACAAACATCACCTTGTTGGTGTTGTTGTACTCTACAATCACATACTTCATATGGGGTTTGCGATCTATAAATATTTTATTGGACGGTCCTCTCCATGGTAGCCACATGTGAGAATGATCCATTACAACATATCCATTCAATGTTCTAGTAAAGTCTCACCCAAGGATAATCCAATAGGTGTTAGGGATGTCTGCCACCTGAATGTCAATGACTTGTTGTACCCTTGGATCTACAACAATCTGCATTGGGATCTGATTCATTTCTCCCACTATGTTTATCTTTATGTTATCTAGCTAGGTCACTTTTCTCTTTGAAGGAATGGGAGTAATCTCAAGAGCTTTAGCATCAATGATCCCTTTTTGTTCTTCTATAGTACACACCTTTCTAATATATGTTTTTTATTTCCTCGGCTATCGGGAGGTTGTGAACATTGCATTGATTGCTAATGGAATGCTTTTTTGCTTGTTGGTATTGGTCTCTAATCTTATATAAATCAAATACATACTCCAACTGAACCATACCCATAGGAATTGTGTTGGTCTTGAGGTTGATAACTCCTTCTATGTCTAATTCAATGTCTTCTGGATCAACTTCATCAATTATTTGTGTAGAAAACACATCAAAACTCGCAATGAATTAAAGGATGTGTTTATCATCAATGAAGACTTCAAAGTGAGTAACATTGTTTGGAATAGATTGGGTGGATGTCAACTCAATTGTGAAGTGTTTGAGACTCGAAAGGGAAAGCATCTACAATGTGTTGGCCGCTTAAACCAAAGCATCAATTGTGTGATGTTGGGAGTGAGGGTTCAGCTAAATATTAAAAGCCTCTAAACCCTCTAGAAGATCCCAAACTCTATGTCTATATTTTTCTAGTCTTCTATCATGGTAGGAATATAATTTTCTAACTTGTTTGTTCACCAACTCGGAATCACCAAAAACTTGCAGCATTTTTAGATTTTCTTTAACGCCATAAGAATACCATGGACTAGAGCTTCATACTTAGCTACATTGTTGGTGCAATAAAACTGCAACGTATGGGAAGCAAGAAAGGTCTTAGCCATTGGGCTCATGAGCTTGAATCTGGTGATAGCTCCTTGTTTGGACTTAGATCCATCAAAGTGAAGCATCCAAAACTTGGAAAGCTCCTTAACACCTGATAAAACTAGGATTTCATTTCCTTTTGGCTTGGTCATTTCCTCTGTGACCTTTGGGAGATGTGTTGATCCAGTGTGATCGGTAGTAGGAAATTCTGTTGGCATCCTGTTTGGACTTTCTTTCTAAGGAGTGGATAATCCCCTAACATGCTCTACTATTGTCTAGCATAGATAAAACTCAAACTTGAAGTGGTAAACATTGTGAATCCTACACCAATTTGACAACAAGAGCTCTTGGAAATTCATTCGAGCACGAAGGCTGAGCTAGTCTCAGATGCATTTCTCCATGAAAACTTGGAAACCATCCAGTAGTCCCAAGTCATTGTCTTCATTAGGTTCATCATTTGATTCTACAAAAATTTTGGTACTTTGAGGGGTTTGGACCAAATTGGTTGGAGGATTGCATTGCACCAAGATTATTTCCATAGTCAACTCTTCTTCTTGAGGCTCTAACTCTTCCTGACAAGTGAAGGAACAATAATTTCCCAGTTCTAACTCAACAAACAACACCTCATTGGTGTTTTTGTACTATGTGATCATGTACTTCATACGAGGCTCATGATCTATACAAATCTGATTGGACAATACTCTCCATGGTAGCCACATATGAGAATGATTTGTTGCAACATATCCATTCAATGTTCTAGTAAAGTCTCACCCAAGGATAAGCTCATAGGTGTCAGGGATGTCTGCCACCTCAATGTCAATGACATGCTATACTCTTGGGTCTACAACAATCTACATTCGGATCCAATTCATTTCTCCCACTATATTTATCTCTATGTTATCTAGCTGGGTCACCTTTCTCTTTGAAGGCGTGGGAGTAATCCCGAGAGCTTTACACACTGCCAAGGCTATAACATTAGTTGACACTCCTAAATCAACCATGAAGTTGTGTAGATTCTTTTTGAATATGCAAATGGTAGCTAGGAAAGGAGGTGTTTCCAACTTTCCTTGAAAGAGGCCCGTAGGTGTGTCTACCTGGGATACTTGAGCTTTGTTCTTATCACCAGCCTTGTCCTTAGTCTACCCAAAGGGATGATCCTTGAAATTTTTCTTGCTATTTTGATTAGATTATTTTGTGAGCTACTTGTCCATAGATTGATTTGAGGGAATATCTTTCCTTTTCCCTATGATCTCGTGGATCATGGGTTCTTGACTAGGTTCTTCAAAGGTGACCCTCTTTGCTGGTATGTCCTATGTTTCTTTAGAGGAAGGAGTTTCATTGATTATCCTAAAGAAGGTGTTCCTGATGATAGGGACCTTGAGCACCTCAAAGGTAGATAGGCTGATTTTAACTTTCTTGAACTCAACAACATGTTCACCCATTTGTTTGATTTCATATTAAAAGGCTTTACATATGGTAGAGCTAGCAGGTTGGGCTTGCATTTGGCTTGGCTGATTTTGGGGCTGACCTTGAGGCTGATTTTGTGACTGGTTGTGTGACTGATTCGACGACCTATACTTGTTGAAATATTGAGTGGGTAGATGAGGAATACTGGGATTGTTGCTAGCATTGGGGTTTGGTGGGGTGGTGAAGTAGTTGGGTGGAGTAAATGTAGTAAATGGTCCCCCTACTTGTTTGTTCCTCAAGCAGTATGGGTGGCTCTTTGATGAAACATGTACACTTCATCATCTATATGACCATTATCTATAGAAGCAAAAAGATTATACAAGGCTACTTTGTTACTTACCTCTTACACTTCCTTGTTCTTCAGAGAGATAGTTGCATCCTCAGACTCATTGCTTTCGCTTCTTGGAGATGGGGCTTGGTTGACCATGAGAATGGAGGAGTCATAGGGCTCAAACAAGACTATGTCTCTGCAATTTGCACTGTCCACAACATTTTGCACCTCCTCTTGGAAGATTTCAATAGCTATTTGGAATTCGGGGCAGTCCAACTCAGAATACCTACTTGTTTTATGAATTCGACACCATCCAGAGAGAGCAACCTCAGTGAGGTATACTCCACTAGTTGTCTTCTCTAAACTAGTAGGCTGGTCAAGAGGAGTAGCAACACCTCCATTGTTGGGCCTCATGTTCCACATTCAATTCTTCCTCTAAGAAGGTCTCCTCTCAAAGCTCTGATTTGAATTCTTTCCCCTATCATAATTCTTCCTAGAAGAGGTAGTTACATATCAGTCCTCTCTATTGTCTTTGTTGTCAATATTATCTTTGTTGAGATTAGCTTGAATGTTGTCTTGGAAGGCTTGTAGCTAGTTGTTTTAATTTCTCAAGTGCATCATTTCCATCAGCTCATCCAATTGATCTTTCTCTGTATTACTCAGTTGTGGCACTTGATTTTGAAGGAAAATAGGTGGGGTAGCTAGCTGTTTTTGTTGAGCAAGAGGAAACCCAATCCCTTGTAGGTAGAGGGGCACTTGAGGCTATTGTTGATATTTCTGTTGTTGCTGGGGGACCTAAGAATAATTTTTTTGTTGCTAGGGCTATAGGTACATAGGCATAGGAGGTGTCTGGTTCAAAGGTTTTCTTGGATGAGGAACTATGGGTAGCTATGGCACCTAGTTCATAAGAGGTGTTTGTTGCTGAAATGCTTGATTAAGCCCTTGAACCTGCATTAGATGGGCAACCTAACCCAAGGAAGGCAGTGGATTGGATATATTTAGACCCAGATTGGTGTTGGTCGTGATTGCTTCAGCATAGGCATTGACCAATCTTGTAAGGGGTGGTTGTATCCTCTTCACAAAGCCAATGGTAAGGTTATCCAATGCGGCATAGTAGACTAACAAAGAGGTTCCATCATTGAGTGTGTACGCAGCTTGTAACCTTGAATATGCCCAATGAAATCGATCATTGAATGAGTTGATCAGCTCATTTCTCTCCCTCTAAATTGTTGTGAATTGATGATATAACTCTAAAGGGATAATCAAGATTTTGTATTTCTACAGGAAAGCATTCATTAGAGAATCCCAAGATGTGATCGAACTAGCCATCAAGTTGACATACCAGTAGAAAGTATCCTCTCCCAATGAGTAAGGGAAGAGCCTACATGCCACATCTTGATCAATCTACATGTCCTTTAGCATTGTTTAAAATATCTTGATGTGTTCCTTAGTCGTCCTTTGTGGATCTTATGGATTAAACTTTGAACAAAATCTCTCTGGATTATTGGGCATATCATGATAAACATTGAAGAGAAATAGGGATGGGTTGTTCCCGAACCAAGCCATGAAGGGACTACATTTTGGACTTGGAAGGTGGGGAGAGAGGCAACTCCCTAACTATGGGATGGATGAGGCCCAAAGGTAGCTTAGAGTGGTTGAGTGGCAGATGGAAGACTGGTGGAGGAAGGTGAAGGTGGAAGCAAAGTAGAAAAGATGGAGGAAGAGGAAGGGGTAACATCCCCTCCTTGGTACACTTAGCCCTTGTGGGGGGATGCAACTCTTTAAATTCCCCTTTGTTTGGTGTTGACCTTAAAACTCTTTGAAACCTTTTTAGGGAGAACATTCCAATTCAATATAGCTTAACTCTACCCTCCTTTTAGTGCTAGTTTTGTTGATGGGTGTTTTGCACACTTTCTCAACACAGGTAGTATGTAGGTGCACTACCTCTCTTGAAAGGAAATGTCTAACAACAAGTTGCTGAAAATCACCCCAAGGTCTCTCAAGTGTAAGGTCATGATTTGCATGGAATTCCTCAGTTGATGTTTGATGTGATTTTTTGGTAATCATAGGGTAGACTTACATAAGATGGATGGAGATGAAGTGGATCTTGAATATGAAGTTCCTAAGATAGGAAGTTGAGGTGCAATTCACTGTAGGTTTGAACAACTATCTGAAACTCCAATTTTATCTTAAGGTTTGGCTTTACAAAGTGAAATGAACCTTAGCATAGGTAACTTCTTAAAAAAAAATGAAAAAGGGTAGGGAAGAGAAGAGGTTCTTGGATCTGAAACTAACTATGAACAATGATCATGGAGGATGCTACTATGGACAACTTCCTTCAAACAAAATTTCACTTAACCAAAAATCTCACCATATCATGAAATTTGTGCTATCTTCTAAGGACTGCAAATGTTTTATCATTCATTCACCATAAACATGCATGAAAAAAGATAAAAGTTTGGAGTAGATTTTAATTTAAGTCTAGACTAACTTTACATGGCCATCCACCATTAGTAAACAACAAAAATTATGGACAAGAAAGGCATCAACACAACATAGATCTTAATAACCATTAAACAAAACTACTAAATCTATCAAAGCAATGTAAAAAAATCTAAATAAAATAGCAAAGTAAATCTAACAAAATCAGCTAACTATGGGAGATGAATATGAAACATGCCAAGAAACTCAAGAATCCACCAAGTCAATGAACTTCTATTAAAATTTCAGCAACATGTCATTACAGCTCAACTCTCTCTTGAAAATGAGAGGAGACCCCCTATCTATAGTGTCCAACAAGTGGAATGAATGGCCAAGATTGATTTATATTGTGTGTCCAAGATTCACTACAAATTAGGGTTCCACCAACCCCTAAATATATTACATTTAAAAAATACATCTTTGTCTTTTTCCCTATTTTGTCTTCTAGTGGTAACACTGTATCATTTTGTTTTCTACTTGATTTCCTTTGCTACAACTATTCTGTTAGGAGTGCATCATCAATAATTGGGTTACCTTCCTACTTCTTGAAAGCAGCATATTCCATGAACTTCAAGATCAACGGGTGGAGGTTATTGATCCGGTGGATATTTTTAGTAGAAATTGAAGTGTCTCCAAATCTCCAGATTTCAGCACCATTAGAAAGAGCTTGATGTCCTAATTCCAATGCAACTTGAATGGAGTCAAACAGAGCTACGGAGCCCAAGTTATTGCCAGTCAAAGTTTAGTCAACAACTGGTCAACTTAGGGCCTAGGGCAAGAAAAAAAAGGTCAAAATTGATGTCAATGCAAAGAGCTTGGAAAGAGCTTTCTGATGGTGTTTGTTTTGCACAAATCAGAGCTCATATGTGAAAGATATGGAAGGTCAAAGCTCATGGTTGACTAGGTTGACTTGAATGTACAATGATGACATCAGTATGATGTCATCATGCTGACATGGATGAATCATGAGGTGACACATGGTGGCTTCCTGAAGTTACACGTGGCGGCAATTTTTTGGACATGGCTTTATTTGAAAAAATATATAAAAATAATAATAAATTAATTAATAATAGCCATGCCCTCCATTTTAATAATTAAATCACTTCCTTAAGAAAAAAACGTGGCCCTTCCTATAAAAGGGGATCACCTTTATTTAAAAAAAAAATCATGCTATTTTTTAGGCTACCTTTTTTTTAGGGAAAACAAATTGATCCCTATTTTTAAGGGATGTAAATAGCCCGTAACCAAACTCATCCCCTATTTTAAATGAGAATTTCAAACCAACATTGTATATTGTATGGTTTTAAAATACAAGTGGCATTGGATGGTTTTGTGGAAATTTGGAAACGAAATACTCCTTAATTTAATAAATTCCCTCCAAGTTGTAAAACAATAATCCTTTTAAAAGGATTAGTTGTAACTTATACAAACAGGAAAAGCCCGAATGTAATATGTGACAGGGCATATAAACCATTTAATTATTTTTTTAGGGGATTTGTTTTGATAAGGGGGATTTTTCCAAAATATTTACTATGTAAGGGGGATTAAGTTGAAATTTCCAAATCAATTGGTTTTTCACCAATTTGGGAATATTTTGTGTATTTAAAGGGGTGAAAGGGAGAGAGTTTGGCTAAGTGTGATTTGAAGTGTTTTTGGATGAGAATTTTGGCTAGGTGTTTTGTCTAAGGGTTTTGGAAGGAATTTCTGGTGAAGTGAGAGGAGGCTATTCTAGAGATTTTATTCTTCATTCCTGCACTTCGAAAAGTGGCATTGTGTGAATAGGGGTGATTTTTGTAACTCATTGTACTTGATTTTGGAGATTAATCGAATCGGTCGTTCTCTATTGGAGCTGACTCGGAGACGTAGTCACATTTGTGGAAAACTTCGTAATCAAACTCTGTTTGCATCTCTCTCTTTCTTTCTCTCACTTTCTTTCATTATGTTGTTATCACCTTGTCATTTTAATTATTTACATGGGTTAATTTTGATGTTATTAACTTGGAATAATCATTGTAAAAATTAAGCATTCAAATTCTGCAAATAGTCTAGATCCTATACATATCAAGTTGGTGTCAGAGCTCAATTGACTATTATTGTAGTTGTTTTCTTGAATGCTAACAAGATCCAGGATTCAGAAAGGTGAAGGGAAGCTCGAAGACTTTAATTCTGAGATTGGGAAGCGTAGAACATTTCTGAAGATGTTTGTTTCTGGAATGGAGGTTCCTAAAGAAATCAGTGAGCAAGAGTTTCAAAGAGCATTCCATAAGATGAAGGCTAAGGTGGACATTCTTTTTCAAGAGAGACAAGAGCGGAAGGAACGTGAAGAAGGTTCGTCGAAGCAAGAAGATTGTGAAGACAAGACAGGGAAACAACATGGAGATGGTGGCAAGCAACCATATCACCCCATTTCTTCTTCTCCTCTCTCTTCTCCTTCTTCTCCTTCTCCGTCTTCTCCATCTTCTCCTCATTCTACTTCTTCTAATCCTTTCAAGAGTTGGAATAAGCCTAAAATTAAGTTGGATGTAAAATTTGATTTACCAAAGTATTGTGGTGAACTTAATGCTAAAAAATTGGATGATTGGATTTAGCAAGTTGAAGTCTATTGTAGAGTCCAAAACCTATTAGATGATGTTGATAGGATCCAATTAGATACTCTTCAGTTGGGAGGTACAACTTTAACTTGGTGGGAGAGTAAGACTAAGGCAGAAATTTCACAACATGGTAGAGTTAGTTTAACTTGGGCAGAGTTTGTTAATGCTCTTAAGAAGCAATTTTATCCCCTAGGACATATGCAACAGTTAATGATGGACTAGAAAATTTTTAGGCAAGGGAAAGGTCAAACTGTTGAAGAGTACACCCATGAATTCAGGAAAAGGGCTATTGCTTTGAATGTCCCTTTGTACACCCAGGACACTTTGTTGAAGTACATAGGAGGTTTGCATTCCTACCTTAGGCATTCTATTTTGGTTTTGAACCCTTGTAATTTGGATGAAGTGTCTGTTCAAGCTACACACTTAGAGTCAAGGGGTAAAGGATCTTTTATTGATAAGTTTGATAATGATGTAAAGAAATATTCTAAGAATGTAGAGACAGGGAAAGGAAAGAAGGCAGCTACAGTTAAGAAGGATGAAAAAATTTCTTGCACTCATTGTGACAAGAATGGTCATGATGAAGACCATTGTTGGCAGTTGCATCTTGAATTGAAGCCTAAGTGGGCTCATAGACAAAATTAGAAATAGAAAGGTAAGGAGAAAGCCATGAATGTTGTTTTGGATCTTGGTTTAGATTCAGATGATGAGACTAAGATAATAGCTATGGGTTTAAAAGGTAAAGCTCTTATTTCTGGTGTTTCTATTGCTAGTTGTGCTTCTACTTCTAAAGTTAATGATTTCTCTAAAGATAAGAAAAGGAATGAGCTATTTCATTTAAGGGTTGTTGCTAAGAACACTAAAATTGATGCACTCATAGATAGTGGTTCTCAGGTTAATCTGATTTCAGAAAGTGTTGTAAGAAACTTGGGATTAAAAACTACACAACATAAGAAACCTTATCCATTAGGTTGGATTTGTGAAAATGATAAGTTGCAAGTAACAAGACAATGCACCTTAAGATTCACAATCACTAGTAAGTTTGTGGATGAAGTACAGTTTGATGTGGTTCCACTCGATATCTATGGGATAGTGCTTGGTAGCCCTTATCTTTATGACAGAAAAGCAATTTTTTATAGGGAAAAGAATCATTATCACTTGTTTAAAGATGGCATTCAGTATATTGTACATTCTCACAGGATTAAGGCTGAACATTCTTTTGCAAACACAGGGCAGTTAAAGAGGGTAATTAATACAAGTAAAGAGTTAAATCTTATGTCTGTCAGTACAGGTGGTTCTAAACTTAAACTTGGAGTAGCTAACCAGGGTCAGATGTTGCAGGATGCACCCGTAGTACAACATGAGGGAATGATGATTGAAAGCATTGATGGTTCCTTGGGTAAAAATGTTCCTTTTGTGAAGGATCAATATGTTGTTGACTTATTCTCTTTCATTTTCACTTTATTGTTTAGCTTGATGCTAGTCAATTTTTGTTGGTTAGTGGCTACGACATTTGATGTAGAAGCTTATGGAAGTGATAAAGTTATGTTTATGTTGAACAATGTTGTTGCAGTCTTTGTTGTGCTTGTGAGCCAGGTATTCAGATGTACAGAGGATACAGGACAAGTGGGGAGGCCAAGTCCTCACTTAATGTTAGAATAAATGCCACTTTTGGAGGTCCAAAAGGTCTTCATTGGGGAGGCCTGATCCGGTGGATATTTTTAGTAGAAATTGAAGTGTCTCCAAATCTCCAGATTTTATCACCATTAGAAAGAGCTTGATGTCCTAATTCCAACACAACTTGAATGGAGTCAAACAGAGCTACGGAGCCCAAGTTATTGCCAGTCAAAGTTTAGTCAACAATTGGTCAACTTAGGGCCTAGGGCAAGAAAAAAAAGGTCAAAATTTAATGTCACCAAAAGTGGTCAAAATTGATGTCAATGCGAAGAGCTTGGAAAGAGCTTTCCGATGGTGTTTGTTTTGCGCAAATCAGAGCTCGTATGTGAAAGATATGGAAGGTCAAAGCTCATGGTTGACTAGGTTGACTTGAATGTACAATGATGACGTGAATATGACGTCATCATGCTGACATGGATGAATCATGAGGTGACACATGGTGGCTTCCCGAAGTTACACGTGGCAGCAATTTTTTGGACATGGCTTTATTTGAAAAAATATATAAAAATAATAATAAATAAATTAATAACAACCATGCCCTCCATTTTAATAATTAAATCACTTCCTTAAGAAAAAAACGTGGCCCTCCTTATAAAAGGGGATCACCATTATTTTCTAAAAAAATCATGCTATTTTTTAGGCTACCTTTTTTTTAGGGAAAACAAATTGATCCCTATTTTTAAGGGATGTAAATAGCCCGTAACCAAACTCATCCCCTATTTTAAATGAGAAATTCAAACTAACATTGTATATTGTATGGTTTTAAAATACAAGTGGCATTGGATGGTTTTGTGGAAATTTGGAAACGAAATATTCCTTAATTTAATAAATTCCCTCCAAGCTGTAAAACAATAATCCTTTTAAAAGGATTAGTTGTAACTTATACAAACAGGAAAAGCCCGAATGTAATATGTGACAGGGCATATAAACCATTTAATTATTTTTTTAGGGGATTTGTTTTGATAAGGGGGATTTTTCCAAAATATTTACTATGTAAGGGGGATTGAGTTGAAATTTCCAAATCAATTGGTTTTTCACCAATTTGGGAATATTTTGTGTATTTAAAGGGGTGAAAGGGAGAGAGTTTGGCTAAGTGTGATTTGAAGTGTTTTTGGAGGAGAATTTTGGCTAGGTGTTTTGTCTAAGCGTTTTGGAAGGAATTTCTGGTGAAGCAAGAGGAGGCTATTCTAGAGATTTTATTCTTCATTCCTGCACTTCGAAAAGTGGCGTTGTGTGGATAGGGGTGATTTTTGTAACTCATTGTACTTGATTTTGGAGATTAATCGGATCGGTCGTTCTCTATTGGAGCCGACCCGAAGACGTAGTCACATTTGTGGTGAACTCCGTAATCAAACTCTGTTTGCATCTCTCTCTTTCTTTCTCTCACTTTCTTTCATTATGTTGTTATCACCTTGTCATTTTAATTATTTCCATGAGTTAATTTTGATGTTATTAACTTGGAATAATCATTGTAAAAATTAAGCATTCAAATTCTGCAAATAGTCTAGATCCTATACAGATCAGTTATCAACTTCCATGATTTCATATTGAAGCACTTAGTAATTCCATTGCTTAGATTTGTTAGTGAGTTTATTCTAATCTTCATCACACTTGGCTGTATTGTCCCATACTTGTTCTAATTGGGAAAAGGATCAGGAAACAAAACTCATGAAGTTAATGGTGAGATTGCTTGACATCCCATCTTCCATCTTCTTATGGAAATGATGCTTTACCTTTTCTGGATCAATTTCAATAGTAGGGACATCATAGCCAATTATTAATTTTAAATATTCAATACAATTTTTCTTGATGTCCTTGGCCCAATTGAGATCTGAATCAACCTTATAATGTACCCACTCCAATATCTCTTTTCCATGGTTGAAGTCCAACTTCCACATATCTATCATCTAATGATCATCGTCCTTGAATGCAAACTCCTTTTCCCAAGTTTTCTTCGGCAGTTTTAGGATGGCCTCAATTTTGGGGTAAGTGGACCCATACATTTTTGGGAAGTTAGTATAGAACTTCCTCGTGACCTCAAGGTGTTTTTTCACTTCTAAAAACTTGTTTGTTGTCCTGACAACATGACCAATGCCCATGTTTCTAGCATATAGGATCTGCCAGAACCAATCCTTCGTGGTTTTAGTCTAGTTCTTCCTTTCCTCAAGCTTATCAATTTCCTCTTTAGATAGTAGTTGTGGCAAAGCCATGGATGTCATAGGAAGCTCTTTTGTTAATGACCACTATTGAATGTAGGTTGTCAAATCAGCTACCTATGCCTTAAGTTTTTCCTTGGAAACCTTATCCTGACATATCAAGTGCATGACCAGTGCAACGGGCTCCTGAAGGTGGTCAACTTTTTGTTCCCTAGTGGTTGTTCCCAAGTCGATGGTGGAGATGTTGTAGCTTATCCCTTCTTTTCCCACCACTGGCATGGCCACCTACATGGTCCTAGATCTGGAAGTGTCCATTGTCAACTTAGGCCTAATCTTGGGCTTCTTTTCCTTCTTAGTGCTAATGTGAGCTCAGGCCAAGATGGCCTCTAACCTTGCTTTCGAATCCCTCAAAGTAGGATATTTCTTCTCTAATTGCCTCTCCAGCCACTCAAGCATCTGGGAATTTTCCTTCGGTGATTACTAGTCATCATCCTTTTCATCCCTTTTGACTTCAATTTCTTTATTCCTAGGAGCCTCTCGCTCCGTTCTTGTGATTTATCCTTCTTTTTCTTCATCAGAGTCTTGGATGAACATAGTACATTTGATGGGGGACTTAGTGGGAAAGCATCCCTTGGGTTTGTCTTCTCCTTTAGTATCCTTTTCTTCTTCTCCATGCCCATGTTCTTTGGGCTGCTCTATTTCCGAACTCTCATGGGTTTGAACCCCTTCTTCAAGCTTATCTTCCTTTGTACTCTCCTCTTCCTCACATTGAGGTGGCACATCTTTGTATTCCTTCTTTTCTTATTCTTCTTATCCTTATAAAAGAGGTACCTCTTCACCATGCTTGGGGCTCTCTTCTTGTTTACCTATTGTAATTTTAGTGCTTTCTACCATTTTGTCATTTCTTTCCCTCCTTCAGAGGGTGGTCTTTCCACTTATTCCCTGTCATCTTTCAATTGCTGGGCTAGCTCTTCTTTGAGGTCTGCATCAAGTATTTGTAAAATGTATCTAGCTCCAAGATCTTCTTCATCACTTTTGGAGGATTCAGTTTCCTCACCCTCTCATACCACCTTATCAAGTTTTAGATGCTGGTGCTTTGGATAATCATTGTAATCATCCACCTCCTCCTCCAACACCTTTGTGGCTTCCTTCTCCTCCCTATCCCACTTCTAGGATATTTCCATCGTCGCTTTCATCTCTGGTGGTTCAGTCAAAGTCCTCAAGGTAGGAACATTAGTACGAACCTGTGCCAGGGAAGCCTGGATAGTTAGATCCATCAATGCTTTAGAGATCTTAGATGGGACATTTCACATATGCCACAAAAATTCCTCTAGAAGTGACAGTGTTAGCATTGGAATTGTGGCTATTGTTAGTGAAAGGGATATGGTCAAAGACATGGAAGTAGAAGAAAGTGGAGAGGGGGTGGCAAAAGAAGAATCAATCATTACGATTAGTCTAGTAGGAAAAGAAGAGGCAAGGTGGACAGAGATGTCCACCACAGGTAGGGAAGTAGCCACCATGGCCTGAGAAGTAGATGGAGGAGCAACGGTAGTGGAGGCAACCAATGGAGACTTTGGTTGATCAACCTCCATTTCCTCTCCTTCATGGAGTGGGTCTTCTTGAATAATAGGCATCTCAATGACATTGCTCAATTTTTTTATGTTTCTTGGAAGGTTCACCTTTTGAGGCCTTTCTTGCATACACCTTTTAATTAGAATATTGCTCATCAGTCTCTTTTCTTTTCCTTGATTGAGTGAGTGGAGGGGATTTTGAGTTTTCTCCTATCGAGGTAGTAGCTGCCCCATCTATTCCACTTGGATAACTTTTTAGCCCCTCATAGGTCAAAGTGACCCCTTACTATTTCAATTGGGCAACCTACCTATTAATCCACTCTTTTGTGCGAGCCTCAATGGACTTGGTTAGAATGTTGAGGTTATCAACCTCTTACTTGTCCCAATAAATTATTGGTAGTGGTAGATTATCAACCACATTGTATCAGGGATCTATTACTATGCTCTCATCTACCTCCACCTGATCAAGTACTAGGAATAGGTTTACCCATTTTACAATGTATATGGTCATCTACATATAGTGCCTCATCTGAACCTCATTGTTGTCTTTACAATTACCCTAGAAATCCTCAACGCTATGCAAATGGGAATATTTAGGTCCAAGTGCCTTCCCAATATGGCCATAGGGATCCATCTGTGGTTGGGTCATGTGAAGTCTGAAGGGGTACTCGACCAATTCCTTTTCTAAATTTTGGGCACATTAGAAGTTATGGAGCTCATACATTCCTTGGTCGAAATAGAGGGGATAAGAAATCCTTGCCAAATGTTTACTACTCAAGAGGGTGTGCATGTGTTGTAGCTATCGAGAGAGCTCCAATAATATTATCTTGTCATTAGGATATGGGGGCAACTTGTTTGGTCTTTCTAAGAAGCCTTTTTCATGAATGTAAGTAAACTTTGGATATTGGATGAAAAAGAAGGCATACTGCTTAAGGAAATCCTGAGAACTGTGGGAGAGTTTCCTCTCCAAGTCACCCTCGAGCAATCTGATAATGTGACCTATGAAACCATAATTGACCCTACAATAATCTTTCTTGAAGTTCCAAAATTGTAGTTGAGGGTACCTGTCATAAAATTTTAATTCTCTGCCAGATTCTTCATCTGAAGCTTTGAACAAGCCAATGTATTTCCTCTGTTCAGCTAGTGAATAGATCAGATAGGATGTCATATAAAATTTGGAGGTCTTTTCGACAAGCATGAACTGCTCATCAAAACAATCACTAATTATGTTACCCTTGTAGAAGGTGGTATCTTCTCCATAGAGAATTTGTTTAATGAAGTAGACCATCCATTCTTGAAAGTAAGCAGTAGTAGGAAGGCCCATTACTTGGCTTAGTAGGGTCACTAGATCATGGTAGTCTTCATAAAAATAATACGGGAAATCTCCTTGGGAACTTTTTCAGCACTCCCCCTCTTGTCCTTTAGCCAATATTAATTTATGAGCTTTTTTCACTTAAAGGGATCCTTGTCCCACATTTAATTACCATCTTTTATGGTTGGTATTTCCATTTCCCTTAAGGTAGGGATATGAAAGATCTTTATTATTGCTTTGGAAAACATGTTAGCTAAAATATTTTCATCCCTGTCCACTATTGTTTTGGTTTCGGGCTGGTATGCCTCCTTGCAAACCATTACTAGCTCAGGGGTGACAAGAGCAGGAGGAAAGCCCACAGCCTTGTCTATTCCACTACCTCTAATTAATCTTGCTTTCTCTATTCTTGGATTGATCTTGACCCTTTTCTTGAACTCGTCAATATCAATGTCCATGACATCTATGTTTATAACTACTTTCCATTTCGTGGTGACCTTAGATTGTAGTGGTTCCCCTTGGAACTGGTATTTCATCTGGTCTTTTTCTTCATTTCTATAGGGAGATTTTCCTATTTTCTTTCCTTTGTCCTTCTCCACGGTTGCCCTAAGGATGCTGCACCTGATTCCATATATTTTGAAGACAAAGGAGGGGTGAGCATAATTAAGCATGAAAACACGAAATGTTAGCCAAATCTCAACAGATGGAGTTAGGTAATTTATCATTTGAGCAATCTAACATTTAGTTCATATTGTCATTGACAATTCACTAGAGAGAGTTTGGATGGTTTGAGCCCAGAGGCTGGACTTCCCTATCAAGATGGTTGTTCTAAAGGGAAAATAGGGTGGGGCAGCTCGCAAGGTTTCACCCACCCTAGGATTCAACCACATTGTGAAGTCCATTAAGAAGAGTGACCTATTTTGGCATGTGGGTCAAAGTTTGTTTGGTGATTGGAGGGAATTTGGGTCATCATTTGGGAATAATCAGAATCAAGATGAAGCTTTTCTATTTGAGGTTAGACATTTGGAACAACTCTGGTGAGAAGGCATTCTGGGGGTGAAGTTCTATTGGGTGGGACCCACTAGCTTAGATAGAAGTTGAAAAAATATATTGGTCTCCTAAGTATTCAGATTGGAGGAGGTGAGAAGTTGTTTGATAATTTCCAACTAAAATGGAGACAAAAGGTGGAAGTCCAATGGGAGAAACCCAAAGGAATGGACCTGGTCTAGGACTTGGGTTCCATGTTTTATTTTTTTAGCTTGCGGATGCTTATAAGCAAAAAAAGGGTTGGGTCCCAAAGGCCAAAGGATGGGGGTGGTTTTCTCTTTTGCAATGACTAAGATGGGATGGAGTCTCAATGACAAAAGCCCAGTAAAGGAGGGCTCATAATGGGCTAGGCACTTTGAGTTTCATTGTTTCATTCATATAGCTTTGGGATGATCGGGGCACAAAGGATGGGGAGGAGCCACCATAAAGCCATGAGGAATGATGATGCTACCATGGTGGTCCATGAACGAAGGTGCTTGAACCAGGACGCAAAGGGATTTAGGCATGGTTGACTCAAATTCAGTAGCAATGTGGTGAGTGGGTGAGTGGGGTCTAAAGGTTAGATGGATGGGGCTAAAATGCTATGTGAAACAACAGATAATGGATGGAATCCTCAAGATGATCTCCCATGCAAATGGAATCAGGCAATGTGAAGGAAACCATTTCATTTTAGTTCAAAAGATGGCATTCCAACCGCAAGAGAGAGAAGTCTCCCCTCCATGGAAAACCTAAGAGATAGGTTTGTCGCTTGAGGTTCAGTTTTCATGCTTGAGCAACAATGTTATGAGCTGGCAGGTTCGGGGGTCATGAATTCCCTAGCCAAAGAATGATGCTGAGGGTCAAAGCTCTGTTAGTATTTTAAGGGTGATTTATTAGGCTTTCTAAGTTTTTAGAACATGGGTTTTATGAGCCTCGATCTCCTCTACCTAGTGTATACATTTTTCATCCATTTATTCATCATTTCTCTTCAAAATCAAAGAAAATCATAGTATGAGATGCGAGCAAAAAACCAACTAGGAGAACCCGATGAAGAAAGGAAATCAACCAACAAGTGCAATGGACTGGTGATGGGAGGCTTTGGGATCAGAGGTGGTGCAGGGAGATGGTCTTTGGATTAATCTTATTTTCTCTAGCTAGCTTGACATGTGAAAATGACAGGTCAAATTGTCTTGTTTATAGAAAATATGGCATTAAATGCCAACCAATAATGCATGTACTATAGACCCTAAGGTTGGTGAGTTTGGAATTTGCAAATAGCCATAGAAAGGCAAGAACTCGATGGGTGGAAGGCTGCCAACTGATGGCTGCTTGAAACGTTGAGCAAAAAACCATCGGCGAAGAAAATTCTAGGGTCCAATGGTTGAAACTTCGCTCGAGGATGACTGTTTGGGAAAGGAAAAGAAATTGTGGAACTCTGAGAGGAGTGACTCAATGTGGGAGGTCTGAAATGAATGAAGGATGGTCACTAGTGTCATGAGGAAATGAAAATCCAAGGGGAAGGTCCTAGACCATGAGAGGACAAGGCCCCTTGACCGTTTGATACCAAAAATGCAACAAGGAAATCCACCATGGGAAACCCACAAGGTCAGACTTGGAGGGAACTAGGGAAGTCATTTTGAAAAGCAAAGGAAAACTACCAAAAGGCCTCCATGAGGACCTAGGACTTGGAAAATTTAAGCGAGTGAAACATGGTCGACTTGAGATGACACTTTTAAGGTTCATCGACCATTTGGGACAACAAACAAGGGTGCACATAAAATGAGGTGACAACAAAATGACCTAGCAAGGTGAAGGAAAGAGAGGGTCCCCATTCCAAACAAGGCGTGTGTGTTGAGGGCACAAAAAATTCCTTAATCACTTATTTGGTTATTAGGTGAGGTTTGTTAGTACACAAAAAACTATCATGATTTATGCTAAGATTTGGTTTAACATACTTGTCATCAACACTAGAACTAAAGTTAGGAAATTGATTCCATTGATCCAACTTCTTTGCAACAATATTTGCATACTCAGGATTTATCATGAAATTACCCATGGTGAGTTATTCTACCACATATCTATCAATTTCTATAATTATACTCCTCAATATTAACATGGATGTGCATTCTAGTGTCTTCATTGGGCATGACACCATGAGGAATCAATGAGAAGGCACCCAAAGGGTCACCATTGAATACCTTAATGGAATCATTCTTATAGGAAGGTCTAGGTATTTCTGATACATTTACAACTATAGGGGTTTCCATCTTTTTGAAAATAGAGCTCTAATGATTTCAAAAAGTAGATTCACACAAACCCATAATAGTACAAAAGAGTAAAATACCTTTTTATTTTGCGTGAACCAGAACTAGGGTTTGCACAACTCACTTTTCAAATGGCCTCAATATTACTCCATATTTCTCTCCACTTTCTTCAAGTGTAAAATTGATAAAAATTCCTTACGAATATGCTTTTTAGATCAACGAGCTACCCTAATTCACAATAAATGTGATAGAATTCAAAATGTTGATAAAAACCTTCTTCACTGCATTGAAAAACCTTAATTTGCTCCATGAATGATCATGCCAATAATTTTTCTTCTAATTCCTTTTACATAAGCTCCATTTATTCATTTTTTAGAACATATCTTCATGCCAATGTCTAACACACTAGATATCAAAGGGGTTTGAATAATTTTTTGTTAATGCTCCCCCTAGGACCATGTTGGGTCTAATTGCTGGAGGAATTTTCTACACCAAATGAGGACACAGACACATTTGATGTCATTGGCTCTTATTTATTCTTCTATTTCTTCTTCATTTCTTTCTTAACTTCATTCTTTTCAATTCTATTCACTAGTTCATTCTTCTTTACCGAATCAAATTGCTTTCCTCATTTACATCTGTTTACTCTTGAAATGTGTTTGGACTTGTTGCAATTGTAGCAAACAACATTTTTTTGATCTGTTTGACCTTAATTAATGTTTGATATACCTTTATTTTCTTTGTTTCCAAACTTATTACATGCATATCAATAGCCAACAAAAGATTGATTCATTCTTTCTCCACTAAACCAATATAGCATCCAAGTTCTACATTCACTAGCTCTATGCCCAACTTTCTTGAATGCAAAACATTGTCTAGAGAAGGATCCAACATACTAGTTTATTCTATTTCTACACTTTGTTGCCTTGTGACCAAATTTATTACATGAAAAGAAAACATCATTGAAAAATGTGTACTTTTAAGCATTTTCCTATCTGATAAGCAGTCTTCTAGCAAAGCTTCTTGGGTTTCTTGTTTGTTTTCATTTATCTTCAGTCTTTTGCTTGTCCACTATGTTTTGGGTGTGCATGGCCTTTGATACTTCACCTACCTCCATTCCCAAGCCACCTTTTTTTGTAGTTGCTTTTTGTCCTGTAATCAACTCATCGAGCTTGGTGGATCTTGTTTTGAACTTATCTTCATAGAGTCTTGATTTCTCAAGATTTGGTCTCAAGTTTACCACTTCTTGTTCAAGCCTTGAGCATTCATAAATCTTTGTTTTCACCACTTTATTTAGACAATCTTAGATGCTCTTCTTTTTTTCCACTTGCAACTTCAATCCGGTGATCTCTGCATTTGCTTGTTTTAATTACTCACTTACTTCTTTATGTCTTTCTTTGAATTTCTTCAATTGCTCTTTCAATTTCTTGATGCATTAATTTTTCTCACCAATATTTTCTTTCAAATCTTTGTTTTCATTTTCAACCTTTTCAAGATCTTCAAGAGTTGTCTAAAGTTCATCTCTATCATCCATTTTTTCAATCTTCAAGATTTTCCTCAAGTTGTTAGGCTTCTTCAGAGGAACCAAGCTCTGATACCAATTGTTGAATACCTAAGATATTGAGAGGGAGGTTGAATCAGTATCTTCTTAAATGTATGGAACAAACACCATCCAATTACTCCAATGGATATAATAGTAAGAATGAGAAAAAGCATTAGCAAAACATAAAAGCACACAACACATGAACACGAAAATTTTTACATGGAAAACCCAAAATGGGAGAAACCACAGTGAGGATTAGCTCACAATAAAATAAAACCATTTATAATATATTACAAAGGGTGGTTCATTACTAGGACTCACTGTCCAAAATGAGAGGCTCAATCATGCCTACAAAGATACAATATAAAAATGGCTTACAACTAGAATATGAACTAATAAAGTTACACCTAACAAGTGTTGATTCAGTTCCTTTGATGCTCAATAAATAGAATTTACACACTTCATCATATTTACATACTTGTATATCTTCACACTTCACACCATCAATCTAAAAACTATCCAATATATATATCTGACTCATCCAAAATCTTCAATTAGGTTGGCCTAATTAGATGCAACCCTTATTCACCAAAAATATTAAATGTCATCTTCAAGCTTGTATGAAACATTTCCAAAAACAATTCAAGCATGTAGTATGCTACAACATGTTAGCATGGATCTAAGATAGGTCACACATACATCCACAACAAAAAATTAATTCATCATAACATCAACTATTGATTAGGTGAGCCAAGGATAGACCTAATAAAAAAATACAACAATTGAGTAATGCTAACTCACCATATGAGCACATTAAATTATGAACATACATGATTCTAACAACCAAGAACCATTTCCCAAAACCACAAGTTATGATATTCATTAGTAGAGGATTGTGGACCAAAATATTAGAGGATAATAATTGTGAATACCGAGTTAGAATACCGGATCAAGCTTGAACTTAAAATTGCAGTTGCAACTCATATAACATGGTGACATCAATTACAACACAAAATTTTCATAATAAGATTTTCTTCTTCATTATTCCAACAAAAATGATGAATGAACAAAATGCAATGTTGTAACTCATTAGATCATAGTAATAAAGTGTTGCAAACATGTATCAGATGGCTCCAATGGATGTAGATCTTGACTCTTGCTTGAATGTGATAGATATTGACTTGAATTCTTCCTTGAATCATAAAACACTTGATAATCAACTTTTGAAGACTCTTGAATGCTTCCTTGATCACAAATTTTCTATAATGCATGGACACTTGAAAGCTTGGGATTAAAATGATGAAAGAAACCTGTATTTATACTTGTTTATGCCAAATTTCTTGAAATTACAACACTACAAGCTGACATTTGATCTAGGAGGATAAAATCCCACCAAAAATTTGAATAAAATTTTATTTTGGGTCATAGAAGACTCATACGCAAAAAGTTACATATGAGTCCCATTACGCATTAACTATGGGACACATTTTTGAAAATTCTTAGAATAATTAAAAATCCATATCAAGGCCATGAAAATTAGGTGGGACCCATACACCCAAGGTGTCGTATGAGTCTTAGTTCACTAAATATGGGCCACACAACCTAAAATCACTTTAATTATGATTTGTTGTTTATTTATGTCAGGATTATCCCCAAAAAGATGCATTAATTAAGGCTTCTAGATACAAAATAAGGCCAAATAAGGCATATAGAAGTCCATTTAATAATGAAAACCCTAGAAAAGTGTGAAAGCATCAAATAAAAATTTAAAACACCTTAAATAAGGTAAAATTAAGTCCATTTATCTCATAAGGGTCCAATAACTAATTTGAATGTGTCAAGCACATTACAACACTAAATCAAGGAAACATTATGCCCAATTTAACAAGGAGGGCCCAAAAAAGCAAGGAAAAATAGAGGGATATTTTTTCCATTGCCATGCTTAGATTTCACAACATTCATGGGAGAATAAAAGACCATAGATAAAGAATCTAAAAAAGGAAAAGAAAAAGTGGTAATATCAACATAACATTCAGAAGACCCTTTGAAAGCATCCATCTCAACCACTTTAGAAGAAACAAAAAATTATACAACAAACTTTGATGAAGCTGATTATAAACAATCACTGGATCCAAAAGAAATGAAAAAGCTTTATGGAAATGGTTATGAACTTATGAAACAAGTTGGATATAGTGGAAAATTATGTGGTGCTAGAGAGCAAGGTATTCATGTCCCTATAGATCCTAACATGAAAAAATGGATTAGTGGTCTTGGTTATTGTCCCTCAAAAGAAACAAAAAATCCTTCACTTAATATCAACACTATTACAAAAGTTCACCCTAAGCCGACTTTAACATTAGTGCATCCTGAAATGATAGACACTAGTGGTCTTGGTTATTTCCTTTCGAAATAAATGAAAATAATAATGAAATCCTTACTTAACATTAATGTCCATTCAAATCATTAATGATTTGAATTTGATATATTTTACACCCTCTTGTAAAGGAGAAAACAAAATCTCACAAGATAAAGAGTCTTGTGTAAGTATAACATCTTATACTAAGCAAGAGATATATTTGTCACAAAATAAAGGAACATCTACTTTTTATTAAGGGAGTATCTTGTAAAAACTCATCCAAGATCATTTGAAATCCCTCCCTCTAAGAACACAAAAAAAATTCTACTACAAGACTTCACTTTGTGCATATCATAGAGCTCATGTTCATTCTACTAATGAATGTAAAGCTTTGAGTAATACAATTCAACATCTTAAGGATTGTGGTGCCTTTCCTTGTGTTGAAGCACTTAGTTCCTCTAATTGATACTGATTCTCATGACTCTCATCAATCACTTTGGCTCATCCTCATCAAGCACTAAGTTGGGGCAATAAGTTAGGTTAGCCTTGTCCTCGTATGTCATTTGGTGTTGTCTCTTTTGGCTAGTTGACCACCTTTCATGTACATATAAGATAAATCTTGGGATGTGGATGGCATGCCTTAAGTTGGATTGCATTTGATTTATTTATTTATACATTTTTGGGTCAACCCCTTTTCTTTTCATGACATAGATTCATTTGGAAACATGTGACATGGCATAGGGCTTTGCAAATAAGCTCTCATGTCTGTTTTTATTGTTAACATTTATTATTTTCTACTTTAAAGCAATTTCTCATAGCATGGTGTTTTAGTAATTTATTTAAAGTGGGGGCATACATTGCATTATTCTTTTTCATTGTGTAGTATTCTTACTTCATACCATGCATCTGGCGCTTTGTGGTGACATTGGGTGTGATGTCCCTCAAGAGTGTGATCTCTCTTAGCATATTGTATTCCTCTTAGTGGCTTGATGTGACACATTGAATCCCCTAAGCTATGAATCTTCTATTCTTAGATTGGTCCACTCTTGGATACATTAGGTACAATGCTACCTAAGTTAAGAATTTACATGAACAAAGAAAAACTCCTTTAAACGTACCTTACACTCTTTTACATTTTCAGTTATATGGCCACCTTGCATAACACACTTTGGTTGCTTGTGAAGCCATCTTTTTTGTTCATGATTTTCAATCATATGAAGCATTACTTGCCTCGTGAAGCTCGAAGTTCATAGTTGTGTGGTGCCTTATCGAAGTTATCAAGAGGTATAACTTTGGTATGGTTGTATATATGGGATCCAAAATTAGGCATGAATTTCCCATATCCACTTGCTTATTTATGTGAGTGCATATACCAACTGCGTGCATATGTGTCTCACCCTTTATGGATGCTCACCCAATGGATAGCCCAAAGTTACATTTCCTCAGAGTGAGTGTGCATTTTTGGAAAAACAACTTAGATCTGATCCACAATGTGCAAAAAAATTTATTGAAGCTTGATTCACCTTTTCTTTAATTTTCTTTCATCTTTACATCTATGACATTGCATGTTTGTGTATCTTGTTTTGCTTCATATCATAAACCTTGTGCATTTACTTGTGTGCTTATGTTAGTTTGACATAGGATCTTAGATCCTAAGGGCTTGATCACCATCCTTGATCTTTGTTATCCTAGACCATCTGCATTGGTACCCTTGGACCTCTCTTGAATGTCTACTTTAGTGTGAGTTTGAAGCAAGTTACTCCTCTCACTAAAATGGGGGCTAAATTTAATGATGCAAAATGTATCCCTCTACACTTTTGCACTCATTTGGGCCCTCCCTATTATAGAGGCTAATCTTTCCTTGTTTTAGTGTTGTAATGTGTTTAACACATCCACATTAAGTTTTGGGCCCTTCTAAAATAAATAAACCTATTTTTTTCTTATTTAGAGTTTTGTAAAGTGCACCTTTATTATTTCACACTAATCTATGGTTTCATTAATATATTGGGCTTCTTTATGATTTATTTGGTCTTAATTTTCATCCACAAGCCTTAATTAATGCATATTTTTGAGGATAATCCATCCTGACATCTACCAACATCCAATCATGATTCATGTGATTTTGGATTGTATGGCCTACATTTAGTGATTTAGGACTCATATAACACCTTCGGTGTATGAGTCCCACCCAACTTTTGGGGCCCCGATTTGGATTTCACATCAATCTAAGAATTTCTTGAAAAGTGTGTCTCAAATCCTAGCCTACTAGGACTCGTATGCCATAACTAGCATATGAGTATCATTTGGCTTAAATGTAAATCAAATTCAAATTCTTGGTGGGATTTTATCCTCCTAGATCTGATGTCAACTTGTACTATTGTAATTTTAGGAAATTTTGCATAAACAAGTATAAATACAAGGTTATTTCACTCATTTTAACCTAATATTTTCAAGAGAGCATTCCTAATAGCAAGTTTGTGATTACAAGACTTCACAAGAGTATTCAAGGACATTCAAGAGAATATTTAAAGCATTCAAAGGTATATTTCTTCATGATTTTTTGTAGCAATTCAAGATCCATCATGATGTCAAAGACATAGTGCATCAAGCATATTGTTGAGCTAATGTTTTGGATGTAGCATTGAAGATCCATTTGCAAGTTGCTTGCATTGTTCCAGATTCAATTTGAGATCAAGATCTACATTCTTTATGGACACTTCATGTTAGTTTATATATTTTTATTCCAAGACATAATCCAAGGTATCATCATTTCATTTTTCATGTTTCATGTCCTTGTTTCATTTTTTCATCATTTGGTTTAATTACCTAAATGGGGTTTGACCAAGGGAAATCCCTATTCCTTAATAAAAAAAAACTTTTTATCTCTCTTTTTGTGATTTTAGTTTTCTAGGTTGAAGACAAAGTGGATTTGAAACCTTCAAAAGTATCAAGATTTCAAAGTTGTAAAATTACAAAAGTTTTCATGTAAAGTTGTCAAGGCTCATGTAAACTTAGATCTATAGCAAGATATCCAATCAATCTACATGAAACCAATGGGAAAAGGCTTATTTGATCCATCTTGAGAGGCTCACAAATTTTTATTCGATCCATCTTGAAACAAATGGTACGCCACTTGTGGTTTATGAGTCCCAGTATATGTATGTTTTGGGTATTTTCTGTAGATCTTGATTCAGCAGTTCCAAATTCCTATTTCCACCCTAAAACCATAGTCTATGATTGATATGACCAGCCTTGCATATGAGTCCTAGTGTTCATTAAATTCAAAATTTTTAGCATTTGAGAGCTTACTCCAAGCTTCTACTAGTTTCCAAGTTCACCTCTATACTTTTCTAGTTTATTGTTCTAATTTGCATTCATTTCTATGTCATCTATTCAAGTCTCGAACATCATTAGGTATTGATCATTATATTTTGTATGTTACTTGTCTAAGCCCTATCTTGGTGGTGAACCCCTTTTTAGTCTCTAAACATACCATAGCACACCTTATTGTAAGATCTCTTTCTCTCATTCTTACATCGGATTGAGATCTCTAGGGTCTTCTTAAAAGACTGGGCACCCTATTTTTGTTGTTAAAGAATATTAAATTGATTTTTCATAGTCCTTTCATATTAGTGTATTTTTAGTCATTTACATTATAAAATTGAGTCAAAACTGAATTTCAAAAAGTGTCACTTTGTCCATCATTCATCACTAATTTCATTTACATTAGGACACCTAAATCTAGAAAATTTTGTTACAAAAGTTATAGTCTACAACCTGAAACAAATATATCAACCATAAAGAAATAAATTAAAACTTTAATTTTCTAGCATCCTAACATAGGACTCATTCACCCTAGGGATAATCAGTCATTTTACACATTCTTTTACAAACTTTTGTGGATTTTATTGTCTCTGTTTGCTTCATTTTTTTCTAATGTTAAATCTATGTTTTATTTTCATAAAATTGAAAATTTTGTAATTTCTTGCATTAGGTTCAATTGGTAAAATTGAGTGCATTGTTTTAAATCAAAATTGGTATTAAAAACATATCATTTTCAATTGCTTCAATTCAAAAATCAGAAAGTATTTGTTAGAAAATTTCATTCTTTCATCATGGACTTATGTTTTGGTTAACTATGGATGTCATTGAAATATTTGGTATATTTCTCAAGTTGTGTGTATGGTGATGACCCTAATGAAATTGAGCCTATTAATTAATCTTCACCCCCTAATGAATCTCTATGAGGTGGATATCTTAGGTTAAGATGAAGATAGAGTGCAACAATTCATACATGAATCTCTACACAACCTAGAGAAGAAAACATCCTTTTACCTCTCCATGCAACAACCAACACCTCATACCATGCCATCACTTGATATGTCAACCTTTTACATCCTAAAATTGAAGCACAAAGAAAGCCTCATCCACCAATCATTAATGAACTTGTTATCAAGAATAATAGTGATACTCTTATATCATATTCCAGTAAAGTTACCAATACATCCATTAACTTAGAAGAGAATTATGGTCAAGGATTTTGAAATTTTAAGTAAACAAGTATGTGACATAACTAATGAACATTAAATCCATCAATTGCTAGAAAAAACACCATTCGAAGATACCAAGGGGTTAGAATATCAAGATCCTCCTTCCCCACATCCACATCACCAAATTTACCAAAATGGTTAGAAATACAAGCCCTATTAGATCAACAAGTTACCATTCTTACACACTTTGATAGATTATGAAAAAAGAATGGATCAAATCCTCTATCTAGGATTCATTTACTTGTCGTCTATTTTAGAAAAGAAAAAAGGAAAAAGTACATACATGAAATATTGTGCATTTCATCAAACTATTGGGCATCTTATTGACTAATGTTGTCTTCTACACTGTTTGATACATGAATATGATATCACTAATTTAATTGAGTAAAAATTCATGCACATTTCTCCTTGCCATGTGATAGTTTTAGGATCATAACATGCTCACTATTCCATGTTTTACATTTAATGCAAATAATTTTTATATTATAAGGAACCTATTCTCAACACCTATCTCTCATCCTTGTCCTACACCTAGTGGGGACAAGGAGTTAGATAGTCTTGTACTAGTTTGAAACTTGTTATGGTCCCTTTGGCTGGTTATCTATTTTTCACACATGATGAACAAGATTGGCATGTGGATCACCTTTGACAAGTTGACTTGCATGAACCCTACTAGTCTTTTCCTTTTTAATTTTCATGTTTTTTGTGATTTCATGTGCATAATATGATCCTCCATGCTATACTACTTGGTGTGTATTTATATGTTTGTGAGTCTAATTTGGATGACCCTTGTCACTCCATGGATGTAAGGATGCAAAGGAAGAAAACCTATCGTGACATTCTTCTATTTGTATCTTTGTTCTTCTATCTATCATAACCATTTCTCTTTTCTCTTGTATTTTGTTTTTCTTTTGGAGATGACACAAGGAATTGAGACATTTAGGTATATTCCATGTTTATGATATATTAAGAAAAATTTATAGTGTGTTGTACCCTTTACAAATTGAGCCACAAGGGAAAAAAATGATCAGGTCCAAAGATTCAAAATATTAACCACCAGAAAAAATAAAACATAGAAGTAATGGATTGACAACTGACAACCAATGACCCAAAAAACAAGACACATGAGAAGTAGACTAACGTAATAGACTAACTAGCACCCTCCTAATTCTAATAAAGGAGGCTAATAATATCCTCCCCAACCTAGTTGGGGCACTCCTCCATAGAATTCTTATCCATATCATCCTTAAGCATAGTAGAAAGGGTACCAACAACACGATGGATCATCTTGATTGTGAACCAAGTCAAACCAGTGAGTTTCTTCTTGAGCTTCTCCGCCCGCTCTAGCAAGATGTTGTAGTCCTTCACTTTGTCCACAATCTTCACAACATATTCTTCCATAGCTTGGGGGTCTGAGGACTAGGATGTCACAACATCCTTGAGCATTTTTTTGAAGTTAGAAAAGTGACTAGGCCCTTCAAAAAATTCATCCTCCCCCTCAGTGTCTTCCTCCTTTATTTTTCCTTTACTGTCAGATTGCTCCTCATCACTAGAAATTTCATTAACCAAAACTTTCTTACTACTTTTCACCAGCATATGGGATCTCCTAATGTTGGTATACTCTAACCTCATATCCATAGTAGTTGCCACTATGGTATCCCCCTTGGAATCCTTACTAAAAATATTATTCCCTTTTCTTTCAGTGGCTGAAAGCTTCCCCTGGCCTTTCCCCTCTTCTTTTACTTTTTTCTTAGTTGTAGGTTTTTTGTTTATCTTGTAGGGAGAAAATTTGAGCTCACAAGGGTCCACTTCCACTTTCTATTAAGCATTCTCCACACCACCCTTCTTTTTGGTAGAAGGTTTAGGCTTGGGGGTTTTAGTATTCTTCCGAGGGATTTTCCTTTTGGGGCCTTTAGACTTAGTTGAAGAGGGATTCACATTGGTCTGAATAGGGGGCTCTACTTCCTCAATACAAATAGCAGAAATAGGTTTGGGTGGGCAGATAGCTAGATGGAAATGATAAAGCCTCAGGATGAGGCCCTGGTGGAGTGGCAGGGGTTGTGTTTCTTCAAGGTTTTGGGAAGCAGATTCAAAAAATTTCTCAACATAAATCCCTAAATTAGTGAGTAAGAAAAAAGAAAAAATAAAAAAAAAATTGTGGCAAAGATGATTTAAAAGAGGAAAGTCTATTCCATGTTGGCCCAAAATCTTTCCTTTGTTTTCACTCTCTCATTGGCATTCTTCCTTTGTGCTTGTTGTTCAATGAGGTTTTTAAGGATTTATGATGGTTCCAAGCTCAATTATATCATGTAGCAAAGAGATATGTTGTCTCCAAATCTATGGATCCCTTATGTGTTATCTTAGAATTGCATATAGGGGGAAACCTTCCTTTTCATGGCATACCTCTACTTGGAAACATATGTTTTACATAAGGCTTTGTGAATGTAGATCTCATGTATTGTCATTTATTGTGTTCTACTTTAAAGTATTTACTCATAGCATGGTGTTTAGAAATTTGTTTAAAGTGGAGGCATACACATGTTTGCTTATTGTTTGCTTCAAAGTGTGGTATTATTACATCATGTGACGTGTCTTCTTGATGGTGATTGTAGTATTAAAAATTGTATCCATGTGTATTTTCACACTTGATTCGAGAATAATTAATGATAAATTAGACTTAATGTTACCTTGATTTAAGGTTGTGAGGTGTTTTACACATCCACATTAGGTATTGGGCCCTTTTTAAGCTAAATAAACCTAAATCTACCTTAATTTAATATTGTAAATTGTATTTATTTACTACATAAGATAATTGTGTGCTCTCTTTCACTTCTAGGGTTTTGGACCTAAAAGGAGAGAGAAAACTCCACTATTTACTAAAGAACAAACCCTTGAGATTTCAATGCAAAGGAGATTGAAATCTTACAAAGGGAAGGTTATAGGGATTGAGTGATGTCTAATGAGGGGTTCACCACCAAGTGTAAAGTTGGAAAAGACAAAATGTTTGAAAACATAGTGTTGTTGGTTACTTGTGTTGTCATTGATGGCAACTAAAGTCAGTAGTATGATCCATACTATTAGTATTTATCCCACTAGAAAGGAAAGTAATATTTTTCATTCTACTAGTAGAAAGTGTGAAGAACAAGACTTCTGGTTGACAGTTAATCAGATCACTTCACTGCATCACTATCTTGTTGTGTGGATCCCCTAAGAAGTTTTCCTAGGATGTATACTATCTTACTGGTGTGTTTTTTAGTGTTGCATGAATGAGTGTTCAAGTTAAGAGGTTCGATAGTATGATTCATGGTTTATTCTATCATTGTGGCCGACATGCTTAATATGGGTATTGTAGATTTATGTGAAGAATGTAATCTGCTATTTCTTATGTTTGGTACCTTGGTTTGGGTCCCTAATATAAGTCTATCTAACTTTTGTAGGTACGCACAAGATTATAACTTGTAATATGGGTCAACTTAAGCAAAAAAATTATTTTGTTGAAAGGCTAACATACATTGATATTTTGTTTTGTGGGTATAGAAAGGAGATAAGAAAATCATTTTTATGTATGTGTGTGTGATGTGTATGGTGTGGAAAGAAAGTAATATGTGTTGGAAAAAGAATAGAACAATTGACATTAGAAGATATGTTCAGCAAATTTTGGTTGTGCTACAAAAGGTTTTTCAGTAGGAAAGTAGAGCAGAGCAAATCAGAGTTGAGTAGAAGTGTGATTTGGATAGAAGGTCCAAAGTATAATTGTGTGCTTTAGTGGAACTGAATCTAGGCATTTGTAGATGTTGTACTCTTAGTTCAAAATCCTATTGTAATCTCAATTATACTTGTAAGGTAGTGAGCCTTCTCTTTTGAGCACTGAGCTGTAGACAATGAGCCTGAATGCAAGTGCATTCCCATTTTATCATACTTTTATCAGAGTATACTTCGTAGACTAATATCCACCATTTTTTTCCCCTAACAGGGTTTCCACATAAAAATATCTGATGTTATGTTGTTCATTAATGTCATTGCATGCTTTCATCTGTTCATGTGTTATGAATGCAATTAAAGTATTATTCATTTTTGTTGTTAGTTTTAGATCTAATTTGATAATCAAATTAGTTGAACATTGATTCACCTCCCCTCTCAGTGTTCCTAGTGTCCAAAAATTGTTATCAGAGTTGGTTCCTTTGAAGAAGTCTAATAGCTTGAGGTGGGTCTTGAAATATAATGGATGTTGGTGGTCTTCAACAACAACTTATGGTAGCACTTGATGATCTTGATCAATCCAAAGCAGAGGTCATGGAGCTAAAAGAAAATCTTTCAGATGCCGAATAATTCATTTCATCACTGAAGGATAAGATTAATGATTCAAGGGAAAAGAAGAAGGAACTATGTGACCAGTTGAAGCAGAAGGAAAGTATAGGTTTGGATGATGTTCATCTGAATCAAACCCTAAGAGAGATAATAGGAGAATGTGAAAAAATTGCCAAGGAAAATACAACTCTTAAGCTTGGAATCAAATTTGTGGTGATGAAGTTTACCAAAGAGATTGGAGGATGAAAGAAGAATGAGGAAAATCCGGCCTATTCCTTGAAAGAAAAATCTAAAGAATGCAGTAGAATCAGTAATAGAATCACTTAGATGGAGGTTGAACTACAATAGGCTTAAAACTATGAACATGAACTTGAAAAACAAATAGTTATTCTTGGAAATGAACTTACTACTGCAAATGAATTCAAGGAAAGGTTCAAGATGAGTTCTGCTAAGCTTGATGAGATAACCAAAAGTCAAAAGGATGCAAATGATAAGCGAGGTCTCAGTTATGATAAGGGTGAGAGCTTTGGATCTAGATAGAAGAACCCCAAAAAGAAAAAAAAGTAGAAGACATCCAGTAGGGCATCCTAATGCTCAAAAATTTAATGGGCATTGCTTTGCTTGTAATAGATTTGGGCATATGGCTTCTCAATGCAGAAGGAAGATAAAACCTTATTCTCCATCATTTTTTGGTCAATGTTTTAAATGGAAGAAGTATGGTCATAAGGCATTAGAATGCAAAAATATGTCTGTCAGTGCAAATAACATTAAATGCTATACCTATGGAAGATTCAAACATATTGCTAATCAATGCAGGTAAGGAGGAAATCAATGGAATGGATGGTATAGATAGAAGAATATGGTATGCTATAATTGTAACAAATTTGGGCACATTGTGAGATTTTACCAGAATAGAGTCATAAATCAAAGAGGTCCGGTCTATCAAAGAAAAAATACATAGAAAGACAACAAAGGAAAATAAAAAGTATCTATGGAAGAGATCAGAGATTAGATGAAGAAGACGTGGGTGAAGAAAAGTGAATGTGATAAATTTGTATCGGAAGCTCCCTCTGGTAACTCTTTCAATAATTGATTTCAGGCTAGTGGCCTTGGGGGAGTTTCTCATGAAAATCTCTTTCCCCCCTATGTAGATTTGGCACCAAATCTCTAGATGGCATCAATTGTTGTGTTATTCATTGATAAAAGTTTTAACAATCACTTGTTGAGAAGAATGAAGTAGTGTGGGTCTGTTGTCGAATTCTTCGCTTGCTATTTGATGCTTGTAGTGTAACTGGACAACACATTTATTATGACAAAAAATTAAGTATGAAAAGTTATAAAAGGGCACTTGGAACCATAATTTGTCACTATGGATTGAAGAGAACAGTTGGAGAGCTTCTTGAGCAAAAATTCAAAGTGCAAAAGGTCAATTCAGCTATGAAATCTTTAGGTATTCTTGTTACTTATTGATTCAAAATTTCTTTGGCAATCGATAAAACCCTGTTCAGCTTGAAAAATGAAACAAATCCAAGGATAGATAACTCTAGATGAGTATATCAGTCAAAAGGTTAGGGATGAAAGAAATATGTTGTCTCATGTCGATTTGAGGTGGCTTGGGGGATCGAAGCACAAAAATTTGGATATATGGAATGAATTCCCTCATTTCATCAATGTGGATGTGATTCATTTTATTCTAAATAGATTGGATAGTGATATTCTCATCTTGGACAAACCGTATCAAATGTTTGATGGTGTAATCAAGAATCTAACTGGGTTGTGCAATTTTGGTAACATTTTGAAGAAGTCAATTCATAATGTTGAGGTTGAATCCCTAACTAGAATAAGGGGTAATCAAAGGGCTTTGATAATTGCATCAATGGTAGATCCTTTGACAAGGTATGTGGCACATGGAATCTCTTATAAGATCTACTTTAGAAACCAAGAAGGATCAACCTTAGTAGGTGATGTATATATCTCTCATAAAATGACAATTAAAAATGAAGATTTTGACCTATGTAGTTTGGTGAGTGATCAACTCATGGAGAATGTTCAATTAAAAAAGGATATAGAATACCCATTCAAGTTTGGTACTCTTGCAATATGCATTATGATCTATTTTCTTAATTGCATGCCTTTGAATGACAATGTTGTGTGGAAGAAAGATATTCCAATCTGTAAGCAAATATATGATCATTACAACTCTTTTGAAAATGGTGAGGAGTATATGAGAATTTATTTAAGAAGGTATTAGAAAAGTTTGGTGCTAGTGTTATCCCTCTTCCAATGAAAACAATTGAAGTTGGATCCTCTTTCGAGAAGGTACAGAAAAAGATGAAGACAAGTAGAGATTTGGTGTCACTCCTCCAACACCCAAGTCAGCAAGAATTGAGGAAAAAGGGAAAGGTTAGTCAGTTGTGGATGTAGAGGATGAAGATTCTGAGGAATATATTCCTAGAGATCAGCCAAAACCTGGTGAACCTAATATAATATTGGCAGAAGAAAAAGATGAGGAAGGTGCTCTATTCAAATAAAAGATAATGCAGATTATTTAGGATGAAGACGGTATGAAAAATATTACTAGTATATGGTTGAATGAACCATCCTATGAGCATGATTTTATTGAGAATACTCTAGCAAGATACCTTGCTGATAACAATATTAAGTTGGAAAGTCTATAGAATGTTCTCCCAAAAGAATTGATTGAGTGTATCAAGGAAGCTATGGGATCTGTGCCTCTAGATAAGAAAGAGGAATAAATAATTTCCCATTTGAAGATGTAGTTCAGACTATCTATAGCTAAGCTGAAAAAGAAAATGAATGTGTTGAGGTTTTGCATTGATTCAACAAATAAAGTCTTTAATTATTGTGTAAGGTGGCCTCATGTTACTGGGAAGTACAAGGACAAGTTATAGGAAATTGAAAAGGATCTTGTCAGGATTAGACAAGAATACAATATGTCTTCAAAAATGGATGGGGAAGTGAAGAAGAAGGTTCATGCTCTATAGGTTGAGCATGAAAAAGTTCATTCTACTAGGAATACTCTTATAGATTCCTTCTGGAAATTCAAGGACCTAACTGAAGGGAGATTAGAGAAAATGATTGAAGTTCTCAAGACAGGAGAAAAACTGGAAGAAGTGATTACTATTCCTAAATATCTTGTTTAGATTATTAACAGAACATTAGAGAATAAAAACCTAATTATAGCCATTGGGATTATGGTGAACTCTTGGAAGAAATTCCTTCTAGAAATTAAAGCTAAGTATAAGATAATCTTTTGAAATTTTCAGTAGTTTTCAAAATTTTGTTCCCAACTATAGATTTTGCGAAGGGGGAAGAACAAGAAGTGTAGTATAGTAATAAGGAAAGTGGTTGTAGTAGAATATTTGTCATTGATGTCAAACAGGGAGAGAATGGAGTGAAAAATTACTTGACATCCATAGGGGGAGCAACAATTTTAATTTTAATGTTTTTGGTTTTGACACTTAGTCAAATTTTTCACTAAGTGTTGCCATGAATGCCAAAGTGGGATATTGTTGGCATATGGCTCCAAGAGATCATTTTTGGCTACTTGTGTTGTCATTCATGGAAAATAAAGTTAGCAGTATGATCCATAATGTTAGTATTTCTCCCACCGGCAAGGAAAGTAAGCTTCTTTGTTCTACTAGTAGAAAGTGTGAAGATCGGGGCATCCAGTTGAAAGTCAATCAGATCATTTCACTAGATCACTATCTTATTGTGTGGATCCCCTAGGAAGTTTTCATATCATGTATACTATCTTAATGGTGTTTTTTATAGTGTTGTGTGTTTCATTGTTCAAGTTAAGAGGTTTGGTAGTATGATTCATTGTTTATTCTATCATTGTGGGCGACATGCTTAATATGGTGTATCAAAAATGTACATGAAGAATGTAATCTACTATTTCTTATGTTTGGTACCTTGGTTTGGGTCCCTACTATAATTATAGCTAACTTGTGTAGGTACACACAAGGTTATATCTTGTAATTTGGGCTGACTTAAGAAAAAATATTATTTTGTTGAAAGGTTGACATACATTGATTTTCTATTTTGTGGGTATATAAAGGAGATAGCAAAATCATTTTTATGTATATGTGTGTGATGTGTATGGTGTGGAAAGAAAGAAATGTGTGTGAAAAAAATAATAGAATAGTTGACATTAGAAGATCTGTTGAGCAAATTTTGGTTGTGCTACAGAAGGGTTTTTAGTAGGAAAGTAAAGCAGAGCAAAACAGAGTTGAGTAGAAGTACGAATTGGACAGAAGGTCCAAAGTTTGATTGTGTGCTTCAGTGAAACTAAATCCAAGAATTTGTAGATGTTATACTCTTAGTTCAAAATCTTATTGTAATCTCAATTATACTTGTAAGGTAGTGATCCTTCTCTTTTGAGCAATGAGCTCTAGGCAGTGAGCTTGAATGCAGGTGCATTCCCCTTTTATCATACTTTTAATAGAGTATACTTTCTGGACTAATCTCCACCATGTTTTTCCCCCTAACAAAGTTTCCATGTAAAAATATTTGGTGTTATGGTGTTCATTAATGTCATTGTATGCTTTCATCTATTCATGTGTTATGAATGCAATTAAAGGATTATTCATTGTTGTTAGTTTTAGATCTAATTTGATAATCAAATTAGTTGAACACTGATTCACCCCCCCTCTTAGTGTTCCTAGTATCCAACAAGTGTGTTATGCAAAATTGAACTAAATAACTTGAAAACTCAAGAAGAATAAAATTGAAGTTGTGCACTTGGAAACTTGTTGGGGATCAAATGAAGACTGGAAATGCTACTATTTTTAAAATTTTGGCCCATTAGGACTCATTCACCAATTTGGAAAAATCAGTCCTAGATCAGGGTTTTTGTACAGGAACAAGTTTCTCAAAAAAGGGTATCCAAAAATGCCAAAATCTCAAAATTGACCAAAAATGGGACTCATTTGCCACTTGTAGTGAATGAGTCTAGTTTGGAGTTTCTAGAAATCCAAAGTTCTGCTCTTTCTGTTCCTCCAAGTGCCTAGATTTAAAACCCTAATTTTTAGGGCTGTAAGTGACTTTTTGTGATGATTTTGACCTTGCAAGTAGGCAGATGACTTCATCAACTTTGCAACCTATTGTTTAATCATCTCCAAGCCTTCAAAGCACCTAGATATGCAATCACACAAAGAGAGAGAAAATGTTGATTTTTAGGGAATAGGGGTTTTCCTTTGTCAAACCCCTTTTGGGTAATTAAACCAAAATGATAAAATAAGATAATGAAGCATGAACATAAGATAATGCAATTGGAAACTTTTCGTTATGATAGATCTTCAATTGCTGCAACAATTGATGAAGAATTCTACCCTTGAATGCCTTAGAAATGATCTTGGAAAGCTATCTCAATGACCTTGAAATGCTTAACTCTTGCTTGCTTGACTTGAAAAATTAAATACCTTATGTTGCTTGGATGAAATGAGGATTTGAAAGCTTTCTTATATAGGAAAGGCACTCAGATGGTCGTTATTTTTATCCCCAAGTGGTGCAGGAGCACCTTGCTCAACTTTGTATTTTTTTAATGTAAAATATTGAAATAGGTCACAAATAGGTTCTAGGTGGTCAAAGGATGAGAAAATAAAACAAAATTTCAAAGAAATTGTAAAATTTGTTGAGTCGGTAAAAAGCAAAAATCAAGGAAGAACAAGATTCTTTTTGAGAAACTGAAAGGATAGGTCAATGAGGGAAGTTGAAGAGGTAGTTATTGAGTGGAGAACATATTTAAAATCATGTAAGGGGTGAGAGAAAGAAGATATTTGTATTCTTGAACCAAGTATTAAATAAAATATCCCTTTTTTTTGTATTTGCAGCATTTTTCATCTTGTTTTAGTCTTGTATGGACTGTACATCATCTTAGAAGTTAAATAATTGGTTTGTTTTCTGTTAGGCAGAGTGTTAGCCTCAATTATATAGTAATTTGAGGACTTATTATACAATTTAGAGGGAACAAGAGCATTTTTCCATTGTAATTGTTGTAGCCCTCAAATTGGGGTTTGAGAATCTTTTAGAGGAAAATTTTCCATTCCACCGATGAAGGATTAGGTTGATCAGTGGAATGGATTTATTTTAGTTTCATGTTAGTTTATGTGTGTGTTTGTAGTGCAGGGAAGTGAAGAACATGAAAAATCTCTAATGCTCCAAGCAAAAATTAGAGTTTTCCATATAAGGGTTGGTGCCTACAAGTTACTCCAATGGAAGAAATGACCTTTCTAATGGTATGACAATGATTAATTATGTTTGTGCAGAATCATTGAAGAGTGTTTGTAATAGTGGCAAGTGATTTTTAGGTTTGCAACATGCATTTCCAATAAACCCTCATTGATTTTGTGTTATTCAACCTACAAAAAGATGTTTAATAGATCAATGTGTATTTAAGCCTTTCAATGCTTAAGAATGATGACATACTACATTTTGAGATATATCTAAATAATTTTTTGGGTTCTATGATGTTTTGGTGGTGATGAGAGAGCACTTACTTTGTAAAATAGGCCTAAATTTGTAGCCTTTCCCAATTTACAGTCTAAAATCTGGTAATTTCTTTATGATAAACTATTGAGAGCTTTTGATATGTTATGATATGTAAAAAAGGTTTGTACATGTACATTGAGATTGTGGATATACAAAATTAATGGAAAAGAATCACCCAATTAAGGGTTTTGATGACCTATAAAGGAAATGATGGTTTGTCTGCTAAATCAGAGAATTTGTCAAAACAATGGAAATAATGGTATTTAAATCGCACATCCTGATGATGGATCATGGAGTATGATCCGAAACGTTGATTGCAAAAATCGCACATAGTTTTATCCATAAATCTTGATTATTAATGGTATTTAATGCCTGGAAACTATCTATTTGGTGATATTATTGATGACTATGTGTTTGGATATGGGTTAGAGTTTATTCATGTTGTATTTTATGTGTTGAGCAAGATGAATCTCATGTGGAACCATGGTGACTAAATGCATGAAATTGAAGCTTCTATCAAAACAGAGTATAGGGCAGTATGTTCTGATTAGTACTAACAAAAAGATGATGTTCTATTGTGATTATGAGGTGAGTAGTAGTTGAGGATTTAATTCCATCAATGATGCCTTTGTGTCTTGTGTTTATTGAGGGATGTTGGTACATAGTTATGTGAGTTGAATGAATGAATGAAAACAAAGTTTTTCTGATATGGTTTTATTTTAAATTACTCAATTTTGATGAAGGGTAAGATGTTCTTGGGTATGAGAATGATAGGAGCCAAGTTTGATGTTTTGTGGCTTTGAAAAATGGAATAATCAACTAAAATTGTAAGATTTTTTAATGAAAAGTCAAGTGATTAAGTTGAGATGTTTAATTTGATCTTCTCTAAAATAAGTTTGGGTTTGAAGTACCCTATGTTTATGTGGTTTTGCAATTGGAATTGCATCGACAAGGCTAACATTCATCAAAATTCAAATTAGAATTGTAATTTTCTTGGTGAATTTTGAAAAAGTCCCCAAAAGGGACTGATTCACCATACTTGGCGAATGGGTCCCACCTAAGGGGACTCATTTTCCCAAGGTGGAGAATGAGTCCCACCTTAAGGTTTTTGAGGTGGAGCTTCAATATTTTGAGGTTTTAAAGTGTTTTTTTGAGATATTAGCCAAAATATGCCTTGGGATGCAAAAATAAAGGTCCTAGAGGCCTATTAATAATGATATAAAGGGTGATTCGGGCTAGGGACAAAAAATTCAATGTGAAAGTATGGTTAAATACATTCTACAACATTTAAATGAGGCCGACTTACCCTAAAAGGCACAAGATCCAATGTGAATGAGTAAAAAGCATTACAACACTAGATTCAGGCTAGTTTTAATTTACAAGCCTTCTAGATTAATGTGAGAAGAAAATTAAATACATTTTACAATATTGAATTAAGGGACAAATAGGTCCATTAGACTTAAATTCTAAATAAAAGTCTAGCAAAGTGTGAAAGTAATTTACAACACTTTACAATACCTTTACAAGACATCGATAAATGCATTTTATTAAGTTTGCAAGGGCCCAAGAGCTAATGTGGATGTGTAAAAGACCTCAAAAAACTAGATCAAGGTGAAGTTAAGTTCAATTTGAACCATTAGTCTCTGGCACCCTAGACCTTTCTTGCACTTCTAGGGTTTTTCACCTAAAAAAAGAAAGTAGGGCCAAAATTCTAGTGAGGTTTGTTGGAAACAAGCAACACTGAGAAGGGGGTGAATCAGTGTTGTGCATAAATTCAATTTTATTATTTTGTCCTTTAACTTACTTAACCATTCAATAAAAGAAACAAGCATCAACAGAAAGAAAATAATCACAACACCATAACACTAGAATTTTTACATGGAAATCCTATTAGGGGAAAAACCACGGTGGATGGCCAATCCACAATATAATATGAGTGTACCCAAAATGAAAAGTACAGAATGGGAATGCACTTGCATTCAAGCTTACTACCCAGAGCTCACTACTCAAAATGGATGGGTTCACTACCCTATAATTATTTGGAATAGATCCAAAAGAGTGAACTGATGAAGTAGCATCTACTATGCCTGATTACAGTTCTTCTTTAGCTCTGTAGGTAATCTTTTGTCCTTTTGACTCATTCAACAATTTTTCTCTACTCTACACAACTTGCATGGTAAAAATCCTAATGCACAAGTGAAACTATGCATAATCACCTAAATGCCCTTTTGATATTCACTAACCACTACCACATTCCTCATTGGATACATTAAATGACATCAAATATTATATATATATATATATATATATATATCTGCATCTAGAAATTAAGTCGCTATAGGTTGGATTTGACAAAACTTGGAAATGTTATCAACTATCGGCCCATATCATAAAAACTTATTGATGTGCACCCATACAAGTTGGCTAGACAATAGCTTAGACCCATAATTAATATTTTTTAGATAAAAATAGTTTAAATAATTGTTCTCTATACATCCATAACACACCACATTCATTGAGTCGACCATAATGAGCAAATAAACAAAAAACATCCTACAAGACCTCCAAGCTCATATAACAACTAATGCAACACCAAAAAATTTATAATAATATAACATGCATGCTCAACAAGAAATCCTAGGGATCCACAACTCAAAATGATGATCCAGTGAAACTATTAGACCAAGTACCCTGTTCTTCAACTATTCTACTAGTAACACACAATACTATCTGCCAGTATGACTAGATACTAATCTATGGAAAATGGAAATGAATCTAGTTACCATCAATGAAAACATAAAAATCCATATGACAACAATCCCCCCCTTTGGCATTGATGGAAACACTTAGTGAAAAATGACTAAGTGTTGAAGCTAGTAAGTACACTGCCAAAATTCAAAATACTACTCCCCCTAGGAATATTAAGGAATTTTTAACGGTACTCTCTCCCTCTTTGACATCAATGAAAAATTTGGGGAATCCAAAATTGCAAAACTATACAAATATAATTTGAGACTTACAAAAATTTGAAGAAATCTGCGAAGTCATTCTTCAATCCACTTAAGTTTGAGTCCCAAACACTTCTCAAACTCTCCAAAATTCTTATATGACCACAAAGAAGATATGACAAAGTTTTTTTTGCTTCGAGACTTACCATATCAGGAGCATCTATAGCATCTTTAGACTCTTTCAAATAATTCACCATTACCTCAATATTTGTGCTTATTAATCCCCTAAGTTCACAAACTCTCCCAATAATCCTTTCATTTTCAAGTTGTAGACTCTTTATTTGGTTGAACAAAGACATTACCTTACTTTCTTGTTTACAAACACTACCAGCTAATGGGTCAAAGGTACTGGAAATAGTGACCAACTGTTGTTCAATGTATTTCACCTTCTTCTCATTTTCTTCAGTAAATTGCAACAAGACCAAGCAAGATTTGTACACTTTTCCTCCTTCAGACAAAGTACTTTGAACATTTTTCATGCAAGTACCTAACAGGTCTTTGTCTTTGGAAATCAATTCATTTCGGCTACTAAATCTCTTTTCCTTGAACTCTTTTTTCACCTTAACCAAATCTGATTTCTCAAAAGATTCAAAATGAGATTCTACAGAATTTACTAGTTTCCTTAGCTCACTAGAAGAGGAACCTAACAGGTCCATAGAATAAGTAGGAATTAATTTCTGTAAAACTCTAGATGCAAGATTTAGCAGTTCACTGTCCTCAATGTGAGATTTTAGTATCTTCTCATTGCCTTTGGCTTGAGAAATTTTAGTGACCTTCAACATCTGAATTGGATAAAGAGTGGATAGATTAATTGAGCTTTCATCGAGCTCAAGATCTGACTCTTCCTGTTGCTCCAATAGATATCTCTTCACTTCCTTTGTTCTTCTTTCTTGATCCTTTTCTCTTTCAGCCTTGGATTCTGATTCAAGATTGACTTTAGGCATTTCAACTTCTTCAATATGCATCTCTTTTTCCATGGCTAACACCTCAATAGGGACCTTAGTTACCATAGGTGTCTTTGTATTTTCCATATTGGGAGAAGTCAAAATATCCTCAAATTCTAAAGGATTAGATACATTCATGGTCTCCTCTTCCACATTCTTTTCTTTATCTATATTTACCTCCACATTTACTTCATTTTCTTGAGCATTTTCAGTATCAATTTCCTAAATGTTAATCTTATCCCTTGACAAAAATTATTCAATAATTTCTTTACTTTCATTGACAACAACATTAGTTTCACCAATCATGAGTTTATTTACTCTTGTCTTGCTCTTAAATTCCTTTTTAGATTTTTTAAGGAATTAATCCATCTCTTCAATTGTCATTTCTGAGCACAAATTGGCAAGAAATATCTTCCTCAGATTTTCTTCTTCAATTCTAGCACCCAACCTCCTAGATTCCAAAACTTCATACAGACTTGTAGGCAAACCAAATATGATTTCAACAAGAGCTTTATTAAAACATTCAAGTGCTTTATTATAGCTTCTTCAAGAATTCTCTTACCAGATTCATCAAAGGTCTCATGCAAATCACAGAGTGGGTTGATATTTCCATCTTTCACTGCTGCATTCTCAACTTCCTCAACAATCATACTGGACTTGTCAACTTTGGCCTTTTTCTTTTCTTCTTCTCCTTTACCAAAATATTTTCTCTTGTTCAATTTGACAACCTAAGTCCTAGTATCCTTTATCTCTCTTACTAATTCTTCTGAATTGGTCTCTTCCTCTTCATTTGCAACACAACTTTGTAAGAACTTGTACTTTTATTCTTGTTCCTTTTTCTAGAAAATATGGCTTAATTTGACTAAGCTACAAGGGAACTCTTGGTAGATCTAGTTTGAACAGGATATGTTCCCAGACCAGGTGATTCTACATTTTCTTTCTTTTTAGCTAATTTAGCTTCATCTCTTTGCCTTCTCACTTCTTTCAGTTTCTGCACAGGAATTCCCAAACTCTCTGCAAAATCTTATGTCTCTTTCCTTACCCTTCTAAATATCATGGGATTTTTCAATTCTAAATGAACCTGCAAGATTTTCTCTGCATAGGTACCAAACCTTTCTTCTCCCTGATCCAATGGTGAATTTAGCAGATGTATTACACACATCTTCAGAATGCTCTCATCTACTTCATAACCCATAGGAATGATCCAAACTATTCTAGGATCAACAGTTTCCATATGGCACTGGTCAATGTCTACCATGAAGCAAATAGTGTCCTTGTATTGTTCCACTATTGTGGAAAGAATTTTCTCTCTAGCGTGCATTACATTTTGAAAGATTTTAAAGTAACCCCATAGGATTGTGTTGCAAGTCAATCAATCACCCAGTCTAAATAATATATTCCTTATTTGAATAGCTACCAATTCATTATTACACCATTGAGCTTTACCAGCTCCTAGAACTGCACCAGAGAAGTAGAACATACATATCAATAGGTTACCATATTTGAATATGTTTTTATCTTTCTTGATTTTTCCCAAATTCTCCAATAATTGGCTTTTGAGTAGTTCATATAGGTCATAGTCTACGTTCTGTTTGACCATCTCATATGCTACATAGATAGCTATGTCAGATACTAACTCCACCCAGCTTGAGTGATAAATCTTATAGCCATAATAATTGATGCAAACCATACATCCACTGTGGCAACATCATCTATTGTCATTTCCCTTTTGTCCCATTGTAATCCAATCACATCTGTAACCTTATCATTTTTCAAAGACTTCAAAACTACAAGTCTACTGGTGGAATTTAGACTCATAACTACACATATAACTTCTTTTGTGATTTTAAATGACACTTGTAACCACATGAATTCATCATGGACATGGCTCAACAAATATCAAACCCATTCATCTTCTTCAAATGTGGGGAATTTCAAATTTTTTGCAAATTTCTTATCTTCTAGGGTTTTAAATTTTAGTTTCATAGTAAATCTACTTGCATTATGTGATGAGAATACAAATCCATCAAGTCAGAGGTTCCCAAATCTTAAATATTCACATGCACATAAGCCCTAATATCCTCAATATGTAGAACTCTGTACAACACTGATAAAAATGCACCTAAGGGCTCTGTATTTACATACTTATACAAATTCCATTTAAATTTTGGATGCATCCTATCAGTAACTTTGACTACCAAAGGAGTAGACATTATTGCAATCACAAAAATTTACAAGTTTTCAATAAATACCTTTTGGGGATGAAATGGATTTTGATCGTAGATTCTCCTTTAAGCTTGAATCTCTCCACAAAATTGCAATGATCACTTCAAAGCTCTCCAAAATTATTTTCTCTAAATTCAATATGAAAAATGAGGTTTGAAGCCATTCTTTTATTGTCCACATACCTAACTCTATTAATTTGTAATAAATTCCCTTTCCCTAACTCATCCGGTTTCCTTCCTTTCAGGCACCGAGATAGATGACTCTTACATGAATCTCTAGTATTCTTCACTAATGCTTCTAACTAGTTGAACAAGATCTAAAAAACATAAGCTCTCATACTGGACACATCCAAATTCCAGTACCATTCACCTGCAAGAGGGGATTTAATATTTTTTCTTGATAGCTCCCCCCAAGCTAGAGGCCTGAAATTAATTCCATGAGAAATTACCAAAAGTTGCTTCTAGTGAAAGTGAATTTCCTTCTACAGAGGGATTCTTCTTCACCTATTTCTTCTGCATTCACTTGACTTGTCACCATACTTATAGAAATTAAAGCACTGACCTGTGATTGATGGTTTACTTTAATTCATTCTACTCCTGCACTGAGAAGCCATATGACCAAATTTGTTGCAAACATAACAATAACCATTAAGTATTTGAGCATTTGGTTTCCTTACTAGATTTCTTCTTGCTCCTTTCATCTAATTTCATTGTCTGAATCTTCCTTGTCTGCAGTTCCTTTGTCTAGTGTTCCTTTGTGCAAGGTTCCTTTGTCTAGATCTGGAACTTTCTCCTTCATATCCAAGACCACATATGTCACCATTAGTTCTCTATCCTTTGATCAATTCATCAAGTTTGGTTGAGCTTACTTTTAATTTCTCCTTATACTCATTTTTAGTAGCAAGTTCATCTCTAAGATCATCAAGCTGCTTTTCAAGCATTTCTTCATTGTTCTTGGATTTCTCTAATTCATTATCTAATTGGCTACATTGTTTATATTTTTCTTTCAAAGACTCTGCAATTTTTTCTTCATTATTCTTTCTATCCTTAATCTCCTTGGTCATTCTCATCATGATAGATTCCATCTCATGCTTCAAGGCAACATTCTCTTTGGAGATTTTTTCACATTCTTCTATTTTCTCTTTTAGAGCTAGACTGATTTGTTCATCATCCATGCTTTTTCTCTTTTGTTTGAGTTTCCCACATAACTCCTTTCTTTTCTCCCTTGATTCATTGATTTTGTCTTTCAATGACTGAATGAACCTTTCTTCATTATCAAGATTCTCTTGCAGTTCCTGGTTCTTAGATTTTGAATGGTCTAAATCATCAAATCCCACCATAAGTTTCTATTGAAGACTACTTGTAACCATTGAAAAACACTTTCCATGATATCCTCAAGCTGTAAGACTTATTTCAAGGAACCTGCTCTGATACCAATTATTGGAAACAAGCAACACTGAGAGGGGGGCTGAATCAGTGTTGTGTATAAATTCAATTTTATTATTTTGTCCTTTGACTTACTTAACCCGTCAATAAAAGAAACAAGCATCAAAAGAAAGAAAATAATCATAACACCATAACACCAAAAAATTTATGTGGAAACCCTGTTAGGGGAAAAACCATGGTGGATGGTGAATCCACAATATAATGAGTATGCCCAAAATGAAAAGTACAGAATGGGAATGCACTTGCATTCAAGCTCACTGCTTAGAGCACACTACTCAAAATGGATGGGCTCACTACCCTACAATGATTTGGAATAGATCCAAAAGAGTGAACTAATTAAGTAGCATCTACTATGCCTTATTATAGTTCTTGATTAGCTCTATAGCATAATCTTTTGTCCTTCTGACTAATTCAACAATTCTGCTATGCTTTGTACAACTCTCATTGCAAAAATCCTAATGCGCAAGTGAAATTGCACATAATGCCTAAACACCCCTTTGATATTCACTAACCACTACCACATTCTTCATTGCATACATCAAATGACATATCAAATATTTTATATATATCCACATCTAGAAATTAAGTCCCTATAGGCCAACTTTGACAAAACTTAGAAATATTATCAATTGTTGGCCCAAATCATGAACACTTATTGATGTGCACCCATGCAAGTCAGCTAGACAATAGCTTGGACCCATAATTAAATGTTTGAACATAAAAATAATTTAAATAATTTCTCTATATACATCCACAATACACCACATTCACTGAGTTAGCCATAATGAGCAAATAAATAGAAAACATCCTACCGGACCTCCAAGCTCATATAACAACTAATGCAACACAACAAAATTTAGTAATAAGATAACATACATGCTCAACAAGCAATGCTAGGGATCCACAACTCAAAACAATGATCCATTGAAACTGTCAAACTAAATACCCTATTCTTCAAGTATTTTGTTGATAACACACAATACTTCACCTTATCTACTGGTATGACTAGATACTGATTTGTGGACCATGGAAATGACAACATCAGAAGCCATATGCCAACAAGGTTCACTCAAATTATGAAATGTACGATGTAATTTAGACTAAGTGGAATTATCAAACTCTAGTTATATGAAATAATTGAATGATTATGCATACAAAACCTAAGATTTATGTAATTTTGGAAAACACAATGTGATATGCAAACAATAAACTATGGATGAACAAATGCAAAATGGAATAGAAAAGGGTTGAATCAGAGTGCACCTAGGTAGAGATTGGAGAATATAGAATCATTTGAATTCTATCTAAAATCATAGAAAATCACCAGTGGGACTCATTCACCACTGATGGCGAATCAGTCTCGCTTCTAATAAAAACTATCAAGAATGGGTTTCTAAGTGTTAGGATCCTGAATTCAAAAAAAAATATATTTTCAGCCTTAAGGTGGGACTCATTTTTTAATAATGGTGATCAATACTCTCCCAAAATTCAAAGAAATCAGGTGACAAATCTGTAGCACCAGATCTAAGGTTGTCTGCTTGTTGGGTTGTAGAAGTCAAATCTACAGAAAACAGACAAAATGTCTTCTCCAAGCTTGAATTGGGATGTAGTTGACTAGAAAAAAATTTTTGACTTCTTTTCCACTTTTTAACACCTAAATGATTGTCAAATATACATAAACAAGTATGCAAACACACATGCAAAAGGGGAAAAATGGTTAAGGGTTAGGTTATAGGGATTTTCCTTGGTCAAATCCCACTTTGGTAATCAAACCTTTAATGAAATAATGAAATGAAGGAGAATGATAAACATATAACATGAAAATTCTATCAAATTATCAAACCCTTGTTGAAGAAAATTTGAAGATATATCAATAGATGCTCTAAAATGCTTGATTAATGCTTGATTAAGTGATTTAATGTGCTTGAATTCTTAAATGAATGATGAGATAAGTGAACTTGATGAATGGGGGTTAGAAGGGGTGTAAAAAAACTTATTTATACACACTTATGCCTTAGTAACCCTTTGATAGCTCATCACAGGTCGACATCAAGTAATTTTGAATAAAAACCGAAAAGGAAATTTGAAAAAAATTGAATTTGGAGCCAAGAGGAACTCATTTTCCACCCATGGCAAATGGGTCCCACCTTGGACTTGAAAGTTGGTGTGAGGAATTAAGTTGCAATTAATGTTTTTTGTCAGGTTTACATTAAAAAATACACTTAATTAAGCCTTATAAGGGAAAAAGAGGGTCAAATAAAGCATAAGGAAGGTCTAATTAGTGAAATTATGCCTAGAAAAGCATGAAATCTTTTTACAAGACTTTACAACACTTCAAAATAGGACTTGTTTAATGATAAAAAGGTGATTTTTAGGTGAATTACAATGAATAGAGCCTAGAAAAGTGTAGAATTTTTTTGCAACACTTCAAAACACCTTCACAAGACACCATTATTTAAATTTTAAAAACTTAAATGTGCATGTTCAAGCCATACTCATCAATAAATCAAAGAAAAATAGAGCAAACATCATGAATAAAGACCTAAAAGGCCATGGTAATGATAAGGGGCCATTTTTCTATGACACATTTAGCCCCCACTTTAGTGAGAGGATGAACTTGCTTCTAACTCACACTAAAGTAGCCATGCATATCAAGAAGGATGCAAATGCACTTATGTTAGAAAGATGGAATGAGAATGATCAAAAGGGATGATTAAGCCCCCAAGATGAAGATCCCATGGAAAGGAAGACATAAGAACAAAGGAACACAAGTGTTAAAACAAAGGGATAGGATGAAGTTTCAATCATCTATCCAATTAGTTATGGATTAGATCTAGATTGTTTGTTTGAAAAAGAGAATGCATACTCACTCTAGGGCAATAGAACTCATGGCAGTTCACCAGGTGAGAAGACCCAAAATGGTAAGATACATATGCTATGTTGTATGCACTCACAATCACATAGTTGGCTATGGGGAAGTCATACTATTAAATGGGCTTCTAGCTCAACCATATTAAAGTTATACCTCTTCGTAACTTTAACAAGGCACCACAAAAGAAAATGCCAGTTCATGCTTCATGAGACAAGAAAAGCTACATTTTCTTAGAACTCATGAAAAAGGAGAAAAGGTACTATAGGCATGCAAGTTGCATTATGCAAGGTGGAAAAAGTGTAAAATGCAAAAATGCAAAAATGTAAAAATGTAAAAGTGTTCAAAGGAGTCTTGTTAAGTTCATGCAAGGTCTACCACTTAGGGAACATTGTGTCTAATGTTTCCTACTGAGGAAAAATTAAAGAATAAAATATTCTCAACCTCGGGGATGTAGTGTGTCACATTAGGTCGCTAAGAGGAATGTAATATGCTAAGATATATCACACTTATGAAGGACATCACACCCAATGTTGTCCACAAAGTGGCAAACCAAAAAAATACCCTAATTGAATATTGATGCAAGTGAAGTATAAAATGAAGGATGCAATTGAAATCACAAATGTAAATTGTTCTAAATTTAGGTTCACCAAAATGAACCATTGATTTTTTGGCACCTTAGACCTTTCTTGCAATTTTATGGTTTTTCACCTAAAAGGAGAAAGTAGGGCCAAAATTCTAGCTAGGTTCACTCAAATTGTGCAATGTATGATGTAATTTAAACTAAGTGGAATGATATAATTCTAGTTATATGAACTAATTGAATGATTATGTATGCAAACTCTAAGATTTATGAAATGTTGGAAAATACAATGTGATATGCAAACAATGAACTATGAATGAACAAATGCAAAACATAATAGAAAAGGGATGAATCAAAGTGCACCTAGGTAGAGATTGGAGAATCTAGAATCTTCTAAATGCTATATGAAATCACAAAAAAACACTAATGGTGAATCAGTCCTCTCCAAAATTTTTGAGAAGTTAGGGAACAATTTTGTAGCACCAAATATGAGGTTTTCTACTTATTGGGTTGCCAAAGCCAAATCTATAGAAAGTGGAAAAAATGTCTTCTCCAAGTTTGAAGTGGGATATAGTTGACTTGAAACACTTTTTTGACTTCTTGTCCACTTTTCAACACCTAAATTCCTATCAAATCTACATACACAAGTCTACAAACACACATGCAAAAGGGGAAAAATGGTTAAGGGTTTGTTTTTAGGGATTTTCCTTGGTCAAATCCCACTTTGGTAATCAAACCCATAATGAAATAATGAAATAGAGGAGAATGATGAACAAATAACATGCAAATTATATCAACTTACCAAACCCTTGTTGTAGAAAATTTGAAGATATGTCAATGGATGCTCCAAAATGCTTGATTAATGCTTGATTAAGTGATGCAAAGTGCTTGAATGCTTGAATGAATGAGTGGATAAGTGAACTTGATGAATGGGGGTTAGAAGGGATGTAAAAAAACTTATTTATACACACTTGTGCCTTAGTAACCCTTTGATACCTCATCACAGGCCAACATCAAGTAATTTTGAATAAAACCCAAAAAAAAAATTTGATTTTTTTTTAATTTGGAGCCAAGAGGGACTCATTCGCCACCCATGGAAAATGGGTCCCACCTTGGACTTGAAAGTGGGTGTTGGGAATTAAGTTACATTTAATGTTGTTTCTCAGGTTTACATTCAAAAATACACTTAATTAAGCCTTATAAGGGAAAAAAGAGGTCAAATAAAGCATAAGGTGTAAATAGTGAAATTATGCCTAGAAAAGTGTGAAATCTTGTTACAAAACTTTACAAAAATTCAAAATAGGACTTTTTTAGTGATAAAAAGGTGATTTTTAGGTGAACTACAATGACTAGAGCCTAAAAAAGTGTAGAAATGTTTTACAACACTTCACAACACCTTCAGAAGATGCCATTATTTGAATTTTAATGACTTAAATGTGCATGTTAAAGCCATATTACATCAATAAATCAAAGAAAAATAGACCAAACATCATGAAAAAAGACCTAAAAGGCCATGAAAATTACAAGGGGCCATTTTTCTACAACACATTTAGCCCCCACTTTAGTGAGAGGATGAACTTGCTTCAAACTCACACTAGAGTAACTATGTATATTGAGAAGGATCCAAATGCACTTATGTTAAAGCAAGATGGAATGACAATGATAAAAAGGGATGATCAAGCTCTCAGGATGAAGATCCCATGGAAAAATATACATAAGAACAAAGGAACACAAGTTTTAAATCAAAGGGATATGATGAAGCTTCGATCATCTTTCCAACTAGTTGTGGATTAGATCTAGGCAATTTGTTTGAAAAAGAGAATGTATACTCATTCTAGGGTGAAGAACTCATTGTATTTTGTTAGGTGAGAAGACCCAAAAAGGTAAGAAACATACAATAGTTGGTATGCACTCACAATAACATAGGTGGCTATGGGGAAATTCATGCCACTCAATGGGCTTCTGCTCAACCATATCAAAGTTATACCTCCTGAGAACTTTAACAAGGAACCACAAAAGAAAATGTCATTTCATGCTTCATGAGACAAGAAAATATTCATTTGCTTAGAACTCATCAACAAGGAAGCAAGGTGCCATAAGCATGCAAGTTACGTTATGCAAGGTGGCAAAAGAGTAAAACATAAAAATGCAGAAATGTAAAAAATGTAAAAGTGTTCAAAGGAGTCTTGTTAAGTTCATGCAAGGTCTACCACTTATGGAACATTGTGTCTAATGTTTCCAAGAGAGGAACAATCAAAGAATAAAATATTCTCAACTTCAGGGATACAGTGTGTCACATCAGGCTACTAAGGGAAATGTAACGTGCTAAGATAGATCACTCTTATGAAGGAAATCACACCCAATGTCGTCCACAAAGTGACAAACCAAAATAATACCCTAATTGAGTGTTGATGGATGTGAAGTATAGGATAAAAGATGCAATTGAAATCAGAAATGTAAAGCATTCAAAGTGTCGGTGCACCCAAATGAACTATTGATTTTTTGGCACCCTAGACCTTTGTTGCACTTCTAGGGTTTTTCACCTAAAAGGAGAAAGTAGGGCCAAAATTGTAGCTAGGTTTGCTTAAACTATGCAATTTATGATGTAATTTAGACTATGTGGAATGATCTAACTATAGTTATATGAACTAATCGAATGATTATGTATGCAAAAACTTAAGATTTATGCAATGTTGGAAAACACAATGTGATATGCAAATAATGAACTATGAATGGAAAAATGCAAAATAGAACAAAAAAGGGATGAATTAAAGTGCACCTAGGTAGAGATTAGAGAATCTAAAATCTTCTGAATGTTGTCTAAAATCATAGAAAATCACTAGTGGGACTCATTCGCCATTGATTACGAATCAATCCTTCTTTTGATAAAAACTATCGGGAATAGGTTTTTGAGTGTTGGGATATGAAATCTGATAAAACTTAGATTTATAGCCTTAAGGTGGGACTCATTCACCACTGATGGTGAATCATTCCTCTCCCAAAATTTTTACAAATCAAGGAACAATTTTGTAGCACCATATCTAAGGTTGTTTGCTTGTTGGGTTCCCAAAGTCAAATCTACAGAAAATGAACAAAATGTCTTCTCCAAGCTTGAAATGGGATGTACATAGTTGAACTGAAACACTTTTTTGACTTCTCGTCCAATTTTCAACACCTAAATTCTTATCAAATATGCATACACAATTCTGCAAACACACATGCAAAAGGGGAAAAATGGTTAAGGGTTAGGTTAAAGGGATTTTCCTTGGTCAAATCCCACTTTTATAATAAAAACCTTAATGAAATAATGAAATGAATGAGAATGATAAACAAATAACATGCAAATGCTATCAACTTACCAAACCCTTATTCAAGAAAATCTAAAGATATGTCAATGGATGCTCCAAAATGCTTGATTAATGCTTGATTAAGTGATGCAAAGTGATTGAATGCTTGAATGAATGAGTGGATGAGTGAACTTGATGAATGGGGGTTAGATGGGATATAAAAACACTTATTTGTACACACTTGTGCCTTAGTAACCCTTTGATACCTCATCACAAACCGAGATCAAGTAATTTTAAATAAAAACCCGTAAGGAAATTTTATTTTTTTTGAATTTGGAGCTAAGAGGGACTCATTCGCCACCCATGGAAAATGGGTCCCACCTTGGACAAAAATGGGTTTCGAGAATTAAGTCACATTTAATGTTTTTTGTTGGGTTTACCTTAAAAAATACACTTAATTAAGCCTTATAAGAGAAAAAAGAGGTCAAATAAAGCATAAGAATAGTATAAATAGTGAAATTATACCTAGAAAAGTGTGAAATTTTGTTACAAGACTAGAAAACACTTCAAAATAGGAATTTTTTAGTGATGAAAAGTTGATTTTTAAGTGAATTATAATGAATAGAGCCTAGAAAAGTGTAGAATTTTTTTACAACACTTCACAACACCTTCACAAGATGCCATTATTTGAATTTTAAGGACTTAAATGTGCATGTTCAAGCCATATTGCATCAATAAATCAAAGAAATATAGACCAAACATCATCAAGAAAGACCTAAAAGGCCATGAAAATGAGAAGTGGCCATTTTTCTATGGCACAAAATTTATCATTAATTATTCCTAAATCAAGTAAGGTGCACTTTTTTCAACACTACATTTACATCTTCACATAATTTAGGATGCTTGTAAACTAAGTGGACCTAATCTAGTGTTGTAATGTGTTTTACACATTCACATGGGATTTAGGGCTCTTCTAATATAAATAGACTTAATTTTTCCTTAATTTAATGTTGTAAAGTGTATTTATTTATACTATCACATTGGATTTTTAGCCCTCTTGCATTTATAACCTTTATATCATCATTTATAGGCCCCTATGACCCCATATTGTGCATTTGAAGGCATATTTTTATCAAAAACCCAACAAGATCAACATATAAGCTTAATTTATTCACTCCCCAACACTTTAGGACCAAAATTAGCCCTTGTGGGACCCATTCACCACCTTGGGTGAATAAGTCCCATCCCGGTGGGACTTATTCACCCAAGATAGTGAATGAGTTCTATTTGGCCTATTTTTAAGGTTCTAAGTGGGAAAAGTAGATTTTTAATTCAAATTTCTCCTATGTCAGCCTTGGGGATCAAATTAAGAGTCATGTGAGTGGATTTCCTATATAATCAATCTTTCAAATTACTATTTCATCATGCATTCGTATTATCTTGAGTCAAGCACTCAAGAGTTAGGCACTCCAGGTCTTCACAAGGTCATCAAGATAGCTGTCAAGATCATTTCTAGGACATTCAAGGGAAAATTCTTCATCAATTGTTGCAAAAATTTAAGATCCACCATCATGTCAATAATATTAACCAACAAGCATTTTATTGAGCTAGTGTTGTGATGTAGCATTTAAGATCCAAGATCAATCATTGCTCCATTCCTATTTTCAAAGATCAAGATCCACATCCTTCATGGCCATTTCATGTTAAGTTGTAGATTTACAAGACATCATCTACAAGGTATCATTCAAGGCATCACTTTTCATGTTTCATGTCCTATATTACATGCTTCATGTCCTTGTTTCAATGTCTCATCATTTGGTTTCATTACCTACAAGGGGTTTGACCAAGGAAAACACTTATTACCTAACAATCAATATTTTCTCTCTCTTTCTTTGTGTGATTGTAGATTTATGTATTGGAGCTTGAAAGATCATTGAAGATTATGTTACAAGATTTTTAGAGTTGTCTCTCCATTTTCAAGGTCATAATCTTCACTAAAAGGTCATCTATAGCCCCCAAATCAAAGTTTTAGATTTGGGAACCTAGAGGAACAAATTGAGTAGACTAGGAAGAGTAGATCCAAACATTGAATTTCTAGAAAATCCAAACTAGACTCATTCGCCACAGTTGGTGAATGAGTCCCACTATAGGAGTTTTTTTAGAGATCTTTGAAGATTTCGATACCCATTTGGCTAAAACTAGATCATGTGTAGAGACCTAGTTATGGGACTGATTCACCTAGAATGGTGAATGAGTCCCACTAGGCTAGAAAATTAGGTTTTTTTAGGATTTCAGAGCTCCATTCCATCTCGAGGAAGTTTCTAGGTGCACACTTTCTATTTTATAGTTTTCTATTATGCTTTTTTTGCATTTCTAAGTTATTTAGTGAAGCATTGCATGAAACTAGGTTTTCCATTTCATCTTGGATGTCATTATCTTTTCCAAGTTTAATCTTTGTGGTGAACCCCTCTTGTAATCTGAAATCATACCCTATGACAGTCTCTTAATAGATCTCTTACCTTTATTGCACTCTTGGATTGAGATCTCTAGGGAATCCTTGAATATTAGTTGGAGAAAAGTGATGTTCTATATCTTAAACCTTAAAGCATCCATTGTTCAACTAATCATTTTGGTGAACCTACATCTAGAATACCTTATTTACTCATTTGCAGTCTATCATCATCCTAGAATTAGCTTGCATTAACATTGCATTACATTTTGCATAAGTTAGTTGGAATTCAAGGGTTTATAATTTTTTCATTAGTGAAATTTCATATATCTTACATTTTTTCATCTCAAATCATATAAAATTTGCATTTCCATTTAATCTTTAGGTCATCCAACATAAAAAGCATCTAAATCAATTGAAATTTTTTGAAATTTTTGAAAAAAACCCTAACTGTCCAAAACTCTTTTGCCACCTTGGCCAAATCAATCCCAATCCATATTTTAAACCACCATTAACAACATTAAAAATCTCATTTTTGTGCTTCCTAAGCCTCTTGGTGACATATACTATAAGTCTCAAAAGTCTCGGGGACATCTGTTTTATGCATCTTAGTAAAAAACATCAAGTTTGGGTAGTCATTTTTGAAATCATTTCAGTTGCAAGCTTTATTAGCTATGAAAATGCTCACATTTTTGAAACTTTCATCATATGGATAAAGGTACTTTTCACTTTTCGATATACAATGTTTACATTCTTAAAAAATTGCATAAGTTTGGTAAAAGTGCTTTTCATTTTGGGATATACATTGTTTGCATTCTTGAAGTTTTGTATACATTGGATATACATTGTTTGTATTGTTGAAACATTGTACAATATGGTTAAAAGTGCTTTTCATTTTAGATTAACTATTGTTAGTACATTACCTTTCTAGGCATGCTAAGAAAAATTTCATGTCCCGTCCCTATGAGAGTGTTTTAGTGAAAGAGAATACAACCTTGGACATTGTTAATGATCATATTTGTTCTTCTCCTAATATCTCTCTTATTGGTGAAGAAGATATTTTGGGGATAGAAGAACCAATCAATGAGATTTTTGAGAATCCTAGTTGTTCCTCTCCTTCTACCTCTCTTATTAGGCAAGACAATGATGAATAAGGAGACATAGCAATAAGTGTTGGTGTAAATAAAATCTTGTACCTAGTTCATTCATTACTAGGTGACTTATTTACACATGTTAAGTTTACTTAGGTCATAGGAAAGAATCTTTCTAGAAGGTGTTAGTTGTCAATAGTTGTTATCTTGTCTTTTGACTTGTAACACATGTGAACCGAGGTAAGTGTGATTAGTTTTCTCATGTCATATGATTACGAAACTTGTCATAATCCTATGACATCTTGCATCTCCCCTTGGCTATATAACCAAGGGATCTCTACTACATTGTTCACAAACAATCATATCATTAAATCATATTCATAATAATATAGTTTATTCTTTTCACATTCCATTCTCTATTTGTGCTTTCCATTTGGTCTCAAGATCTTGGCAACCATAGCCAATTCTAACATTAAATAGTCTTTTTTTGAAGAGAGATGGTGTATATTGAAAAGTTCAAGTCAAATCTTGCTAGTACAAAATTTAGCTCATCATTGCTTCTAAAAGGTTTGAGAAAGTCAAATTTTCCTTTTGTTTCATCCAAATTGGATATATGAGGCTAAATCTATGAGGGTTTGAAATTGAAGAGTGGTTTCTAGATCTAGAAGGTAGATACATTTTTGGACCATTTTGGGTCAAATCTTGCCTTGCCATCATGTCTAGAAGGGCCAAAACCCTAAGATTGACTAGCAAATCGTTCAAATAAGAGCAGTTGTTTGGTGAGGAATTTTTTTTCCCCAAGGAGTCGTATGACCCCCCAAGTGTCATAATTACATCTGTACATTTTTTTTCAAAAAATAAATAATTTTTTTTTTTAGAAAAGTAAATCTATGCAATCAAATTTTATTGTAAAGTTCTTTTTATTCCAAAATAAATAAATTGAGGGTTTCTTTAAAAAAATCTTGTAGACATACCTAGTCTATAGTTGTACAAGGTATAGTTGTACCCGATCGGGCCAATTTGTTGCAACTTGGCACAACTTCATTTTCCACAGACCCCACCTTCACCCAACACCCCACTTGGATTTCTCTGGTGGTGAAACCTGCAATCTCGCAACCACTATTTCAAAAAATCCAGTGGAAATTTGAAAAGAACTGACTGCAAAATATTCAATTGAAATATTCCATCCTTCCAAAGATTCCATCAGTGGCAACAAGGAGAGGTATATTCTGGTAGTTAAAAAGCATATTCTAGCTAAGGGCACATTTTTTAGTGATAGGTGGGAAACTGTCAAATTTAAGATACTACTTGCATCAACAGTACAACACCGTTGATGTCAACAACCTTTTAAATTTTTTTGCACCCCCTCTCTTCTGCATTTTGGTTTTCATAGACAAACATTGAAGCTTCATAACTCAGGAAAATGACCTCCTTTTTTTGTACAATATTTTTTGATTTTGGCTAATTTTTCATTCTCTTCGTAGTGGTGTATTCAATTTTTAGTTTTGGTGTCTATATTTTCCAAAACTTATAGATTATCATAGGTGTTGCTACTGTGTCTTAATTTTGGGAACTTCAAGAGCTCATATCTTGCTCCTATAGTAACATTTTTGTGTAGATTTTTTTTAAAAGTGCATGATTTTTTGTGTACTTTCCACTGGTATGATCAAATTGATCTCATTTTTTACCAAAAATTATACTTGATACCGTGGCCTATTTTGGCATTTGTAAGAACTAAGATCAAAATACCACCTTGTTATTTCTGGAAAGTAGTAACTACAAACACACTAAGTATAAACTACCAAATTAGATATTTCTTGGGGGGTTTCTTGATTTTATAATTTGGGGGGTAATCTTTTACCTTTGTTGGCTTTTGTCTCTTGATTGGTCTATTGTGTGACTAAATTGAGGAGTTTAATATGGGCAGAAAAAAACATCCTACTGTAAAATGGTTAAAGCAAGGGAACTTTAAGTCTTGGCAAGATGGAATCCTAACACATTGTAGGTGGCTTAATCTTTTGGAATATCTCTATGGACTAGTTCCTCAACCTTCATCAAAATGGAGGAGAATTGTGTGGGACATAAAGACTATAAATCATATCTTGGGAGTAATTGGTTGTAGTTGTGATATTGATTAAAAAATGGCCACTGATGGTATTGAGATCCCTCATGACCTTATGACCAAACTTTGGGAGATGCATGGAGACTTGAATGAACCTCCATTTCCAAAGGATCCTGTTGTAAATTGTCTTATTCCACTTGCAAAGTTTCAACCTATTGATGATAAAAGAACTAAAACACTTGCTGATTGGGAAAAGAATGGTAGTTTTGAGGACACAAAACCTTCTCATTCTCCTCCTATAGAGACATATACAGAGACTTTAGTTTATATGGCTCCTAATCCAAATATAGAGGGTTCATCTTCTTCATCTATGAGTCAACATCTTGAAGTTGAGGAATCTTGTAATCTAGCATTGGTAGAATCATATACTATTGGACATGATGATGCTTTTTGTTCCATATTTTTTGTTTCCCTATGATTCAGTGCATCAGGACATACATAGTCTTTTAGATTTGGCTATTTTGGATGGCTTCTTGATAGGTATTTCAAAATTGTTCATAGATTTTTATCTTGTAGATTTGGGGGACATCATTGATGACATTCATCTTCTCTTTGATGAAGATGCTCCTTCTTCAGTTGTTGTGAGGGAACACTCTGAACCTCTTGTTTATTTTCTACTTGATCATTCTTTGCAATTTGAAATGAGTGCAAATACTTGATTTGTTTTGTAGATCTATGACAATTACGTCTAAATGCCTTAACATTTACAATTTTAAATCCAAATTACTTAATTGAAATTAGTACGTGAACATAATTAAATAAATGGAAATAACAAAGTGATGAAAATAAAAATGAAAGGAGAGAAAATGAAAATAGAGTAGATAACATAGTTAATTGTAAAAATGACTATGTCTCTGAGCCCCTCTCTAATGAGTGGACCGATCTAATTAATTCTCTAGAAAATTAGTACATAACTCTGGCATGGTTTATCCTTGATTTACAAAGAAAATTTGAAAAGCTCCTCTAAAGCACACAAGAACAATCTCCTTGAAAGCACAAGATGAGAGAAAAATTTCATGAAGATAATTCTCCCAAGTCACCACTTAGCCTTTCCCATCCTACACTACCCCCTTTTATACAAAAATTTTACCCAATTTGGCATTCAACCAAATGATTTTCAAAATATACTAGTATCACCTTTACAAGGTAAGGAGTTTAGAAAATCTCCCCTATTTACATTAAAATCACTAAATCCCCCACATAATCTCCTTTTAATAATTTAGAGCCCTTAAATATATTATCTTTCAGGCTTTACAAGATTTATTTTAATTTTTTACAATCAATAGGATATTTGTTCCTTCAAAATATAGAGGGTATTTGTTGAAATAAGGGGATAATAGAGTTTTAGATTTCATCAAAACAAAACCAACCCCACATTATACTCATGACTATTCATTGGTGTAGTGGTAGCCAAGCATTTTTGGGCCGGGGAGGTCAGCCGTTTGATCCCATGGCCTTCCAATTTAAAAATTGAAATTTCAAGTGTAACATGCCAAAAGAAACTGGGCTTCATTTATAGTTGAGTGTTCCAACCATGGCGTAGTGGTTAAGTGAACCATTCAAAGTGGAGAGGTGGCAAGATCAAATCCCCCACCCAACACATTTAAAAAAAAACTTGAAACAAACTCAAACCATCACCAGAGGAAGCATACGAGAGTGCCACGTGTCTACCAAGAGGGATGCCACCCCTCCGTTAAAGGAGGTGCCATGTTACTAACATGTGGTAGTACATAATTCCATAGTAGGAGAGATTGGTCCACTTTGTCATCCATATCGTACAGATTGTTGAGTCATCATACTGATGTCATGCTGACTTCATCAGCTATAGGATCAAAATTCAACCTTCTTTACGCAAACTTTGACTTGTTATAACTCTTGCAAATGGACTCCAATTCATGTAAAATGAATGGTGTTGGAAAGCTCTTGACAAGCTCTTTGTGATGACGCCAACTTTGACTACTTTTGGTGATGTCAAATTTTGGCCTTTTTTTGGCTTGAGCCCCTAAGTTAACTAATGTTTGACCAAGCATAACTCGAGCGTCATAACTTTTTTTGACTCCATTTGAGTTGCATTGGAGTCAGGGTTCTGAGCTCTTTCTAATGATGCCATTTTTGGAGAAAAATAAGAAACTTCAATTTTTGGTGAAGATCCTCCAAATCAGTCCTCCCCAATAGAGAGCTTTTGGACCTCTAAAAGCTTGATTACTCAAAAAGTAAGTGAGGGTAAATTTCCCTCACTTTACCAATATCCATCCATTTTTCCTTTCTTGGATTCATCCCCTTTAGTTTCACTCTAAGGTATTCAACAACTCCTCTTCATGAAGTCCTGAATTTCCTATCTAAGATGATATCCTTTGGCCACTCTGACATGTACTTTGGTGAAATATCATCAATTTATGGAACTTGAATGTCTATGTCTTCATCCAATATCATTGGAGGCTCATGCAACTTCAAATTCCAAAAATTGGCAATTGAATAGATGCACATGTATGGAGGAAGATTGAGGAAAAAGGAATTGGATCCAATCTTTTCCAAGATTTCAAAGGGACCATATTGAATTAGGTTGAGCTTCCTTCCTTCACCTTTCATTCTTTCCTTACTGATGTGTAACCAAACTCTATCTCCAACCTAGAAATGGTGATCACTAGGATGCCTATCATGTCGAGCCTTAGCCTTATATTTGGCTTGACTCTTCTCCAACTGTGCTTTCATTACTTAATGAATTTCTTGGGCTTTCTGGATAAAATTTAAAGCCTTCTTTGCATCATGGCATCCATCTACAACATCATCTTTTCCAAAAGAAAATTCCATCAGTGTTTTAGGCACATAACCAAAGCAAGTCTGAAAAGGAGAGCTCTTTGCATAAGAGTGTTCCGTATGGTTGTAAGCATGCTACACATAATGAAGACTCTCATCCCATAGCTTGGGATGTTTGCTACAGTAACTTATGAGCAGATGCATAGCTGTCTTTTTTACTACCTCTGTCTGTCCGTCAGTCTATGAATGGAAGGTTGTACTCTTCTTTAGTTTGGTGTCCATGAGTCCCCACAAAGCTGACCAAAATTCCCCTAAGAATGAAGAATCTTGATCTGATACAATAGAAGTAGGTAACCCAAAATGAACCCATACAAATTGAAAGTACATATGAGCTGTCAATTCAACAATGACCTTTTTTTACAAGGAATTAAGATACACATTTTGTTGAAATGATCAACTACTACATATAGATAATCATGTCCCTTCCTAGACATAGGTAAGCCCCCAAAAAAATCCATTGAAACACTTTCCCATGGATGGGGTGGTGCAGGTAGAGGTGTGTACAACACCAATTTCCTATTACTAGGCTTAGTTGTTGCACACATGTTATAGTTTCTTGCATACGAGGCCAATAAGAATACTTTTGTAGCTGAGTGATTGTCTTTCTCACCCCATAATGTCCTACAAATAATGAGGTATGTGCTTCTTTTATTACCTATGCTTGTTCATCTTTTGGAATGCATAACTTTCCCAAGTGATACAAAATTTTATCCTACACATAGTAACCTTTCTTGTCTACATGTTTTCCTGCAATTAGAGCTGAATAGATTTCCTTAAAGTATTCATCATTAACATATTGTTCCTAGAAACTTTCATGCACCATGGAACTATTTTTAAGGATAATCAAAGCATTCATAGCATGAGGCCTATAAAACATATTTGATACTTTTTTATGGGTACCTTTCTTATACTTAATTACCAAATGAAACTATTGAAGAAAACCCATCCACCTAAAGTTCCTACTTTTTTGCAATTTGGATTGTGAATGCAAATATTGAAGTGGCTGGTGATCAGTTTGGATTACAATTTCTTTCCCCATTAAGTAGTGTTTCCATTTCTTAACACTTTGAACTAATGCATAAAGTTACTTATCATAAGTAGGATAGTTAATTACTACACCTAAAAAGGTCTTAGAGTGATAGCAGATTAGTTTACCTCCTTGCATTAACATTACTCCAATGGTAAATCCACTTGCATCTATCTTGATCTCAAATGTTTGATCTAAATCTGGTAAAGCTAGAACTGGTGCTGTGCTCAAATTTTCCTTTAAAGTGTTGAAGACCTTCTATTGTGGACCTCCCCATTGAAAATTTTTCTTCGTACTTGTCAATGTGTGCAATCATGATGCAATGTAGGAAAATTTTGCAATGAATTTCCTCCAGTATTGGACTGCACCTAAGAAACTTTTGACTTTAGTGAATGTACTTGGCTTAGGACATTTTACAATAACTTCGACCTTTGTAGGGTCTACTTCAATTGACCACCACCTATGACATAGCCTAATTACATTAAGGATGTCTTAGTGAATTCACATTTAGACATCTTTACAAAGAGTTTTTCTTTTCTCAATACATCAAAAAATTTCTTTACATGACTTACATGATCTTCCCAAGTTCAACTAAATACAAGAATATCATCTAAATGAACTATGAAAAAATCATTAATAAAATGACAAAAGACATCATTCATGACTCTCATAAATGTAGTTGGTGCATTGCAAAGCCCGAAGGGCATGACCAACCACTCGAACAGTCCCTATGTTGTCTTAAATGCAGTTTTCCAAATTTCATCTTTTGCAATTCTTATCTGATGATATCCATTATGCAAGTCTAACTTAGAGAAATAAACTACATGTTTTAATTGATCAAGTAAATCATTGATTCAGGGAAGAGTATACCTGTTCTTTACCATTATCCCGTTCAAGGCTCAATAGTCAATGTACATTCTCGAAGGCCCATCCTTCTTTGGAACCAACACAATTGGAGAACCATAAGGAGATGTACTACGATGGATGACTCCTTTTCAACCAACTCATGAACTTTCTTTTTGATTTATTCATTCTACAAAAATGATAAATGGTACATGTTGATATTTGGAAGAGGAACATCCTACTGCAACTAGATTTTATGTTGTATCTCTCTCTTAGGTGACAACCCCTTTGGATCCTGAAATAAGTTATCATAAGTAGAAAATATTTTGACCATCTTAGTTTTACGCTTTGGATCACACCCATTAAATGCTTATGCTTTTTCATCCTCTTGAGGTTTTACAAGAATTAATACAAAGATCCTACTAGAATTGACCAACCTTTTCATTTGACAAACATTGACTAGTGCAAGATTAATCTTAACTTTGTGTGCAAATACAATGTATTTTATCTCATCCTTAAAAATATGATACTTATTCTCCCCCTATAAAATATTGCATTTCTGTCATACATATAAGGACTCCCTAACACAAGCACACAATATCCAAAAGAACATCTACCTCTACCTCATCAACAAAGTTTGCAGTGATAGAAAATTTCGATTTACATTGTTTTGTTACCTATAGTTGAGCATCATTGCAAACCCATCCAAGAGGATGTGGCTTTGGATGTGGTGTTTTAGCTAGATTAAGTTTCTTTACAACCTCTTTAGATATTAAGTTGACTTGAGAACACATATCAAACAATGTGTCAATCTTAGTGTGCTTAGTTACAACTTGAATATGAAATAGTTAATTTCATTGTTTATCAGATTTAGGAGTAGATAATTTACTTGTACTTGCATAAGAAAAATTTGTATCAGGGGAGAGAATTATACCTTTCCCTTTACCTTGGAACTTGGTAGCTGGATTTTGTCTTTCATCTCTGCAATTTGATCCAAGATCTTTTTGAATCACTGCAACAGTCTTTTGCTTGTGTTTATTGCCTCTATATCCTTTTGGCCTTAATTCGAGATGCAACTTCCAACACTTTGAATCATCATGCCCCTCTTTCTTGCAATGGGAGCATGTGAGCTTATCACCCTCCTTAACTATAGCTATCTTCTTCCCTTTTCCTTTATCTTTGTATTTTTCTTTACCCTTATACTTCCCATCATATTTAGATGGTTTATTTGAAAAATTACCACTAAAATTGTTTGTTGAGTAGTTTTCACACACACGCCTCACTGAAAGAAGGGACCCTCTTTCACTTTCATTCCTAGTGTTTTGGCCTTTTGATTTTTGAGGATGTAGCTTGCCTTGGCATGAGCTTAAATGTTTATCTTGCTTTGCTAAGTGATTCCCCTGAGTTGCACATTGAAAAATGTAAGTTCTGAACAAAGTTCAGGTTTTTACTTCACTTCAAGATTTTCTGCTCCATCTGGATTTTCCCAGATTTCACTCAAAGTCTGGAAAAGAGACTAATGCTGTAGTTTGGGAAATCTGGGACTTCACAAAATTCTGCATGGACTGGATTTTTCCGAGATTCCATTTTACCATTGAGTTTTTGAATTTCTTCAGCCTATCTTGTCGACGACATTAATGCACCTAGGTACAATCTCTACGACATGAGTGTGGTTGAATTTACAGGGATTTTGCATCATTTTAAATCATCTTTTGTTTTGTATCACTCTTTCATCTGAGATTTGGTGATTTGGGAATTCGAATTTCTTGACTTGCTTGCTGAGGTGCTTGGATTTCTTACATTTAGTTTGATTTGGTCGCTAGGGCATCTGAGTTCATTGCTCATTTTCCTCATGGTCGATTTTCATCTAATTATGGTATGTAACTATGGTCCCTACCTTTGAAATGTTAATGATTGACCATTTTATGTCCATTTGAGAGCCTAATTTTGCATGTTTGACAATTAAATGCTTCAAACTAGTGTTGTGTTTGATGTTTGAGGTTTCTTAATTCCTATCTTATATTCTGACCTAGTTAACTAGTTGGATTTTAGTGATATCTACATTCTCAAATGGTTCCCATGCATTGCCCTATAAGTTAATGTTTCAATTTGGTTTGGGTTAGGGTTTTGCAAAGTCTAGTCCAAATGGCACGCTCTGAGTTAGTCTACGGGTTTCACTTTTAGTTTGTCGATCAAAACTTGTTTAAGGATGATCCACAATTCATTACAAACCTTGTTTAGTGTGTTTGAGCTCAATCCAAGTTTAATCTGAGCTAGTTCCTTTCACCCATGTCAGAGGTTTCAACAGTCAATCTAGGGCATCATTGGTTTGTTATGAAAATTCATCATTTAACACCTAAAGTAGTCTTGATCCAAAGGGGTTGATAGAAAAAATGAATTAGATTCAAGTTGAGCTCAGGAGATTTGAGATTCATGGACATTTGATCATTTGAAGGAAAAATCAAGTGTTGTAATGGTTTTCTAGGATTCTGAGGGCTTCGCAAAATTTTTGCATCCCCGTATTTTCACGGATTTTGTTTAACCTTCAATATTCTGGGGAGTGCATTGAGAATTCAAAGTTTTGGGGACTTCACAGAATTTTGATCTAGACAAATTTTTCTAAATTTTCTAGGAAGCTTTGTCGAACTTACAAATTGGATGAATTGGATTAATTTAATGATGAATTCTTAACATTCCATTCTTTGAACTAAAGATTACATAATGTTATATATTCCTTTCTTCATTTTGATGATCTATTGTTGATATCTATGCCTTCTTTGGGAAAATATGCCTAGTCCAGAATTTTGTGAAGGTTCTCCCAAATTGGTTTTCCCCGGTTAGATTGGAATCCTGAAGTTCTCATTTATGATGATTTGTAGTTGATTTCATGGTTTTCTTATGATTTTGAGTTGATAAATATGTTATCAATAATTGGATTTTTTATGTTAGTATTCGATGGATGCAGGCTGAATCTAGCAAGGTAGTGGTTGGAAAGGCTAAGGGTGATATGGAGGGATCCTCTATCTTAGAAGCAAAAAGAGTTAAATTGGACATAAAGAACAGGATTCTTGAAAGTAAGATAGCCTCCCTCTGGTCTAAAGTTTAAGATACAAATGTGGGTCGATGGGACTATGAGGATTTTAAGGCAAGGATGGCATAAAAAGATCCTCCATTGCTAGATAGGAGACTAATGGAATTGGGATTATCTCAATGTAGCAGGATTTCCCCCCAACAATTTAGTGTTATGAGTTGGTATTGGAATGTGCCTGACACTATGATAGGGATTCACAAAGGATATTCAGCCCTCAAGGGAGGGTATTGGCTAATCTTAACCTTGTCTATATTGCATAGACTTTTGATATGCCAAAAAGATCTCATGTAGTATCATTTAACATGGAGATAGCTAAGAGCTACTGAGGAGGAGACTATTAAGTCATAACAGGTTATAAATTCTTGGCTTGAAAATCCAAAGTCTCATTTCCTAAAACTGCCTAAGTAGTTGCATAGAGAAAATTTTAAACAAGAAGTCTATGATTCCATCACATTACTTAGCTGGGTGGTAGACCTAAAGAGTGCAGGTATGTTCAAGAATTGGATGCTTCCTATTATTGTGAGGATGGAGCAGGAGAAAATCAACTATCACTGGGTAGGAATCATCAGTGTCATGATTTATGAACAAATTTGCAATGTGTTGCAGACCAAGAAATTCACCATGACTTCTTATTTAGTGTATGCACTTGCAATAGTCCATCCCTATAAAGGATTGAGCACAGGAGGAATATTTGGACATGATGTAATTATAAGGTTTATCCTCAATTGCACTTAGGAAGCTCAAGTTACAGGAGGGTGAATGATCCATTCACCATGAACATCAGTAGATTGCTCCAAGGTGCAGAGCATGTGAGAATATCAGATAATGCTAAGGAGTTAATAAAAAGGTATGGGGCTTGGTTCATATAGTTTCCCACCTTCTCTTACATAAGAATATATGGTTGTCAAAGGGCTCCATACAGGCTTCCAAGGTATCCCAAAAACCATGTTATACTTCTGGAGGTCACAAGGCACATATGTGAATTTCACACCATTGTAAAGAAAGATAAGAATAAAACTAGATTTGGTGGAGATTTTCCTTTGAAGATAGGTACGAGAAAAGTATGCCCTCCAATTAATTCAGACCAAGCTTCAGAGGAGGAGATGGGCACTCTCGTGTTATCCTTCCATTCCAAGAGGTTAGGTTTTGATATCACTGGAGAAGCACAAAAGAAATCCAAAAGGGAATGCCACCATAGAAATGACATAGAGGACTACTGGGCCAATTGCAAGGATGATTTTGAGGTAAGAAAGAAGAAATTCTCAAGACTCCCAGTTGATGTGGTCAGGATGTATAGTGTGAAAATGGTTCCTGATCAGGTGGAAGATGATGGAGACTTAATCCAAAGTCACGATTATGAGCCAATTAAGGACAAAACAATTGCAGAAGTAACCTAGCTGGAAGAAGAAAAAATTGAATTAGGACAGATCATGGCCCCTATGATGAAATACACCAAGTTGTGGCTCAATCACAAGGTGTGGGAACTTGAAAGTGAAGGTGTGCCATGTACGTAAAATCTGATGGGGAATATAGAATGTCATTCCACTTCTAAGGAGTCAGTTGAGTAAGATCCTAAGGGAAAAACCAAGGTGGATTCTCTCTTTAAGATTAAGATCAAAGGTCCCTAGGGAGAAGAGCAAGAGAAATAGAGGAAACCAAAAGCAAAGTAGAGGACTGCTACTTCAAAGATAGAAAATCTGTAGAGGAAGAACTTGATGAAGGAGAAGAAAAGGACAGTTCCCCAGTACCAAAAAGAAGGAAAACAACAAAGGGTGAAGAAATAAGGGTGGACCTTCCGAAGAGAAAAGTGAAATTGATCAATCAATAGTGGTAAATGTAGAAAGTTCTAGAGAGAAGACACAAGTATATACAAGGAGATCAAGAACTCCTTTTTGAAGGACAGTGTGTGAAAGAAGGATATTCCTCCAACAACCTCTATTGAAAAACAACATAAAGAGGCATCTCCGCCCCATGAACCATATGGTGCATTAGAGCAACAAACAGATGTAGAGCACCCATCAAGTGCAGAGGGAGGAGAATTTCAAGAAGGTGAGCTTCATAATGCAGCTGTAGAAATTGAGATAATTCTACGGACTCCCTTGGTGACTTATGAGGATTCACCCACTAGAAGTGAAGAAGACAGACCTCCTCAGAGAGAGGAAACACCTGTTAAGTCTCCATCACCAGTTCATGAAGAAGAGGAGTATGGGAAAGGAGAACATGATAAAGATGACGAGTTTCCTTAGAAGCTAGAATATACACACAAGGGTTAGTTGGAAGAGGTGGGACAAAGTGAAATACAATCAGACTCTGCTATTCTAGGTTGGCTTGATAGAGAAATAAGGAGAATTTTTTTTTTTTTATGATACCCCTCCCAAATGGGATGAGCTACTAGAAAAAATAGGAAAAGGTAAAAGAAAGAAGAAGGCCATGGTCATCTCCAAGATCGAAAGGGATGAAGCAAATAACATAGTGGTCCACATTGCTACTCCTACCACATAAAAGAATAGAGATGAGGTTACTGGGAGTGATTATAACATGCAAACTATCAACCTAGGACCCGCTTCCACGGAGTAGGATATTGAAGAATATGAAGGCTCTAGTGCAGTAATCTTGGGTAGGTTGAGGAAAGAAGTGCAGACGAGGCAGGAGTTGAAGAAAGAGAATGAAAGACTTAAGAAATATTTGGAAGAATTGATGAAACCCTTGCAAACCATTAGCTGCTAATCTTCTACTATGAGTTTCCTGCCACAAGAAACCATAACTGATCTAGAAAGAATGAAAGCCACTACTCTTGCAACAAAAAACTAGTTACAAGGGGTGCAAACTAAGGGAGCTAATGCTATCAATGACATCCTTTGAAACAGAGGAGATGCAATGAGGGAAATAGATTGGTTGAAAGATGTATTGGTTCAAGATAAAGAGGATGTAGATCTCCTGTTGCAGAAGACCAAGACCATCATGGAATACACTAAGGATAAGCTGGTGATTGATGGAACTCTCCCTTCCTCCAGAGCTACAAAACCTTGGGAATGGTTTGAAGCTTTGCAAATAAGGCAAAAGGTTTTGAAGAAGATATATACGTAGAGGAAAATTGAGGATACCCTGACTGATATCTATAATGGATGTATTTCTTTCTGTGAGGTTATGACAGGGAGAAGGAAGTTTTCACTGAAGCATTTGAGCTTAGAACAATTGAGAAAATGGTGGAAAGATATATATTCTCTAGTTAGTGATGATCCAGTTACTAAACATCAGTTGGAAGATGCAGCCACCTATATTGCAGTCATTGATAAATATCAAACCAGTAGGGTTGAGTGGGATAAGTTGGTGGAGCAATCAAGAGAAAATATTAAATCTATCAAAAGGATAATTAAGGTTTTATCTCTGCCACCTATAGCTAACTTGGACAAGGTACTTTTGATGGTGCATGATAGGGTGGATCAAAATAAAGACAAAGGGGAAATCAGTTAATGTAAGGTTACATTAGAATTTGTGCTTCCCTATTATTTTGGATGGATTGGTCCGAGCTATATTGAAGATCCTAGGCTGACCTGGATGGAGTTCCTGTATTTAAAGCATATTATATCTTATCTTGAATTTCTCTTGGCTAACTTGTTTTATGGCCATTCATTATTCTTGTAAATTCTAATTAGGCCGACATGCCTTTGGGGGTTTTCTATTAATATGGAATTTTTCCTCATTTGTAAGGGATAGATAGATAGTTTGATACTAGAGAGAATTAAGCAGTAGAGCAAGAGATAGGAATTAGTTGTTTTCAAGCAAATATTGTAACAGAAATCTGGAATTGTTGCTTTAGTGGATAATTTGATGCAAGCAATGACATTGTGGTTTGGTGCCATAGTTGTGTTATTCTTATCTGGCATGGTTCTTGTTATTCTATCTTTAGAATTTCTTTGAAAAATAGTCTATATCTTTGATATTTAGAATTCTACATGACTCAATGGTGTTTATGGTTTGATGCTTGAATTGTTTGTAGTGATCCTTGGTCTATACTTTTTGTAGCTAGTTGATTGTTAGTTGCTTTGCAAAGTTAGCCTAGACCATATATCTATTGTGATTAGATATATTGTGATTAGATATATGTGATTAGATACATTGTTAGTTGTTTGTAGTCATCTCCTTAGCTCTTTATCATCCTGATGATGGATCACTGAGTGTGATCCGAAACATTGATGAAAAAACTTAAACACAATCAAAAATTCAGAAATCACAAAATCTTAAACATGATAGATTGTGGAAATCTCATAGCATTAATCTATTGTGATTAGTTCAATTGTGAAGATTTATTCATTTCAATTTCCTTAGGGTTTTCTTGGATAAATTTTCATGATCTAAAAATCTTTAATACCTTAGAAGATTGCACTATTTCTATGAGATTGTAGATTTATCTGGGTCAAGCAGGAATTAGTTTGTAAGGGATTGGTCCATTTCAAGTATTTCATCATCTGCATTGTTAATCTTAGGAGTAGTTTTAATTTTAGGAGTCTCTCTAAAACCATTATCTTTTGTTATTTATTTTCTCATTTGGGTTAGATTTAGGATTGAAGTATCATTATATTGTCAGATCTAATAAATTAAAGATTTAGTATTTGCTTGTAGTAAGGTCCCTTTGTGATTACCAGCATTTTCACATTTATCACTGAGTTGTTTATGCATTGTCAAGACCTGACATTAGAGACCTTGGTGTTATCTCTTGAGGGTTGCTGATAGATATTTACCTTTCAAGAGAGATAGGATACTATATTATGTCTGAGTTGTTGTGTAGAAAACATCATCAACAGATTGGTGCTAGAAGGAGGGCCTGAATAAGCTAAGCTGGATCAATTTCTATCTACCATCTCTCCTGAAAGATTTAAAAGAACTAGATCTACTCCAGGGGAGGAGGAATTTCAAGAATTACTATTGCCTACTAGGTCAAGAAGGAACAATAGAAGGGGAGAATCATCATCTACCCAACCATCCCTATCATCTCCATCATCGCCATCTTCATCAAGTTCATCTTCATCTGAGTTCAACAAAATTCCCATTCAACAACCTCAGCAAGCCATAAATCATCCATTACCACCCCCACCTCCGCCAATAGCTTTTCTTTCCAATAACCCATCTCCATTGACCTTTTCTAATTACAATGTCATGCCTAAGAACCCAAAACACTTTTGTTCTAAGTTCCATGTTAATGATCCCAATAGAACTACTGAGGAAGACATTAGGATCTTTCAAAATTTCCTTAAGGATAGAGGAATTAATCATGAGGATGTATCATGTAGTATCTTTCCTTATTCCTTAGGAGAAGATCCATTCTATTGGTACAATCATTTTCCTGCTCGGTCTATTCGGAACTAGACTAAATTGGAGATAGCATTTCTACAGAAATTTAGGATCCCCATTAGTCCTAATGAGCTTTACCTTCAGTTCACCAATGTTAAGAGAGAATCCCATGAGCCCATATCAACCTTTAACAATAGGTTTCATCGTGCCTACACCCGATTACAGGCTCCTTATGTTGTTGACAAAGCCATTGCTTTAGATGTTTATTATGAAGGTCTTGAAAATCTCACAACCACCTTCATGAAGTGGCTATATAACCCTCCCACCACCTTGCTTGATGCATATACAGAGGCAGTGAATGTTAGCACTACTTTAAGACAACATTCTTCTAGGCCTTTACCATCATTAGGACCCACTGCTCACCCTGGACAAATCCTAGCTCTCAACCAGGCTCTCGCCAATCACACTCCAATCATGAATCTAGTCCCTCAATTTCCTATGGTCCCTCACCCAGGGCCTCCAGTGAGTCAAGTTCCACTTGCATTCAACTACCCCTAACAAAATGCAAATCGGCCTCTTCAGCTTAAAGAAGAGGCAACCACATAGATGTCCATAGTCTAGAGGCCCCTTCACCACCTCCATTCCACCAAACAACTTTACTATGCCTCCAAATCCTTATGCCAGCAATAATCTACCATATCTTCTGGTGTCTAGGCAATATTTATCTAAAGATCAAGGACCTATGGACATGTCAAAACTGAAAAGTGTTGAAGCGAACAAGGACAAGGTGGTGGAATACCCAAAGGAGACCCTTGTTGATCTTAGTGAGGAACAAATGGCCATATATGTTGTGGAAGAACTTAGAAATTTAAAGGTAAGCCTCTCTACATTTGAGTTATTGAGAGTTCTAACCATTAAGAATGCAATTATGGGAGATTACAATGCAAATTCCATATCACAAGATAAATCAGTTAGTGAAAGTGTCAATAAAGCATCTAGTTCTCAATCGGTAGGAAGGAAAAATTAGATTCATAATCAAGTTCACATGCCTCCTGGAGATAAAGGAAAAGAGAAAGATAGAACTCAAGTTGCTTAAGTGGATACTCCCTTAATTCTATTTCAAGGGAAAACAAACACTCCTCCATTCCTAATCTCTGTTCATATATTTGGTAAGAACTTGCACAACTATTTTATTAGATTCAGGTGCTTCCACTAATGTAATGCCCTTTGGTGTCTATAGAGCTTTGGGTATTACTCCTGTTGATTCCCAAAACAAAGTTACTCAATTGGATAGAACTGAAGTTAATGTTGTAGGGGAATTAAACATGATTCATATGCAGGTTGCTTCTGACCTTAGAATTCAACAAGTTATGAATATATAGGTGGTGGATATACTTGATGCTTATGGCCTAATTCTGGGAAGGGACTTCACTAGGGCCTTGAATGGATATGTCTCAACTAATCACTCTCACATGTGGCTTCCCCGGAAGGGCGTGTCAAACTATATTAGAATTGAAAGAGAACCCATAATGAAATACATGATCACATAATATCAAAATACCTCCAATGAAATTCTGATATCAGAAGTAAGTATGGGTAATTACATGCTTGCAACTCCTTTTGAGGAGTCAGATGTAGAGGAAGTCCTTATGCTGCATACAATTCCTGTTGATCTCACAACAAAATCCAGTAGAATTGAAGCTCTGGTGGAACCAGTTGAAAATGATGATGATCATGAATATAACTAGCTTAGTTTATTAGATAATTTCCAATAATTCATTCAGAAGTGCATTGAGGATCAGATTCAGTTGGGTAGGGAAATGAATTTCAGAGATTTTCTCTTTCCAAATTGGTGTAAGGTCCATAATGCCTCTCATTCTAAATTGGATTATTTCTTATGCCAAACTGCAGTGGAACAAGTGTAGAAATGTATCAATCCCATCCTAGCAGTCAAAATCAATATCCAGAATGTTCAAGAGGGCCCTAAAGGGAAGAAAGTGGTGCTTTCTGAGGGACCTTCTAGTAGCAACAGTGTAAGAGATACAACAAGGAAGTCTATAGTTACTGGTTGTTGTAATTTAAGGTTTGATGGATCTAAGTCGAAACAAGGAGCTAGAGCAAGATTTGAGTTAATCAGTCCAAAAGGTAAGACTTTCTTTGTTGCTCATAGACTTCAATTCTATTGCACTAACAATGTAACAAAATATGAGGCTTTGGTCCATGGGTTGTTAATGGCACTAAAGAAAAAGGTCAAGATTTTGCAAAGTCTTTGGGGATTCTGAGTTAGTGGTTAAGAAAGTTAGGAGAAAGTACTCTTGTCATGATAGAAGAATGACGAATTATAGACACAGAGTATGGGACATTATTGAAGGATTTGATGCCTTTAATATTCAATTGATACCACACAATAAGAATAAAAAAACATATTCCCTTGCTTAGGTAGCGAGTACATTGCAACCTTTGTTGCTTTCCTGATTGAAGAAGTTTATAGTGGAGTTAACTCCAGTGCCTTTAGTACCTGACAATGCCACCAACTTCTAGGTATTTGAAGATAAGCATATTTTGAATTTTATGACAAGTTCAGATGTTTTTGGTTCTCATATTATTGATGAAACTAAACCTCAAGAAGCAGAGATGGATATGGAAGGAGTAATCAATTTGAAGACTAATACTATTCCCAGGGGAATGGTGTAGTTAGAAAGGATTTTTTATCTGGACAAGGTTAGAGATCAAGAACAAGATGCCAACAAGGAGTCCATCAGTGGATAGTGTGAAACATATAATATGGGAACTCGTGAGGATTTTAGGAATGTCTTCATTTGTAAAGTATGTACTCCAGAAGAGAGGAAAGGAATAATTGACACATTACATACATATCAGGATGTGATAGCTTAGAGTTATGAGGATTTGAAAACATATGACACGTCAATTATAACTCACACTATCCCTCTAAAGCTAGGAGTAAAACCTTTCAGGCAGAGGCAAAGGCCCATGAATGCCTTGTTTGAACCCATAATTCAGAATGAAGTACATAAGTTGTTTGCACAAATCATATTCCTAGTCAAACACTCCACTTGGGTTGCGAACTTGGTTACAGTGAGAAAAAAGAATGGTGAAATCAGGTTGTGTGTGGATTTTAGAAACCTCAATAGGGCATCAAAGAAGGACAAATATCTAGTACCTTCACTGGATGAAGTACTTTAGATTGTCAATGGTTCTCAAATGATGTCCTTTATATATGGCTACTTTGGGTACAACCAGGTTATAGTGCAGTATGAAGACAGGCATAAGATTGCTTTCACCACAAAATGGGGGAATTTTTCCTATAGGAGAATTCCCTTTAGTTTGATTAATGTTGGAGCAACATTTTAGCGGGCTATAGACATTTCCTTTAAAGACATAATTGGTAAATGCATAATCATTTATATGGATGATCTGACAGTCTTTTCCAAGAAGAGAGGAGACCACATAGAGAACTTATGTAAAGTGTTTTAGAAGTGCAGGGAATTTGGTATATCTCTCAATCCAAAGAAGTGCATCTTTGGAGTTATTGAGGGAATGTTATTGGGACATGTTATTTCAGAGAAAGGAATTGCTATTGACCCAGAATGGGTGGAAGCTATACTTAAGATCCAGCCACCAGCTAGAAAGAAGGAAATGAAGTCATTCTTTGGAAAAATCAAGTTTGTAAGGAAGTTCATCACTAGATTCATTAAAATAGTCAAGCCATTGAATGCCATGTTGAAGCAAGAATCTAAGATTGAATGGATTGCAGAGGAAAAATAAGCATTTGTAGAAATTAGAAGAGCTATTGCTGAGGAACCAGCATTGGTAAGTCTTGATTATGAGAAGCCATTTTACATATATTCATTTTCTTCTGATCATTCTTGTGCTGGCATGTTGACTCAAAAATCTAATCAAGGGAATGAGCACCCCATATAATTTATGAGTGCAACACTAAAAGATGTAGAATTGAGGTACCCAAGTGTGGAGAAATAGGCCTATGCCTTGGTCCGAGCTGTGAAAAATTTTAGGCATTATTTTCTCAGAAACAAGGTCTTTCCAATAGTTCCTGATCCTATAGTCAAACTATTATTGATGCAAAATGAGCTAGGAGAACGTATAGAAAAATGGGTAACCATGTTGTAGGAATACAATATTGAGATTCAACTCATGAAGCTGGTAAGAGGACAAGGGATTACGAGAAAAATGGCATAAATGGGCCCTAACCTTATAGTCCAGCATTACAATCTTGAAGATGTTTCTCTAGGGGGCTGATATGATATCATCCACTATCTATTGAATCAAAGGTGTCCTGATAATCTTAATGCTATACAATAGAGGGCACTACGTTTGAAGAGTGACAATTTCATGTTGAAAGGAGTTGTCTTATATAAAAGGAATCATGAAGGTATATACTTAAGATGTTTGGGGCAATAGGAAGCTGGGAGAGTCATGGCCGAATTTCATGATAGATATGGTACTGCCATGGATCTACACATTCCACTACAAATCATATTCTAAGGGCTAGTTATTATTGGCCTACACTATTCAAGGACACACACAATCATGCCAAAACTTTCCATGTGTGCCATACTATAGCAACCAGGGAAAAGTATGCAACTCTTCCACTTTAACCGATCTTTGAGGTAAAATATTTCGCATAGTGGGGGATGGAATTCATAGGTCCAATCAATCCACATTCTTCTATGGGTTACTGATTATTTTACACAATGGACTAAATCTCTTGTATGCAAACAGTGTACTTCTGAAGTGGTAATTGATTTCATTGAATCAGGTATTATCAATTGCTTTGGATGTCCTTTATCTTTAGTTTGTGATAATGGTCCTACATTTGCATCATTGAAATTTTCTAATTTTTCCTTTGATCATGGGATTATAATAAAATTTTCCTCCAATTACTATCCACAAGGTAATGGTTTGGGTGATTCTTCCAATAAAAACCTCTTAATAGTCATCCATAAGTTACTCAAGAAGAATCCCAAGGATTGGCACACTCAACTTAGATTTTCTCTATTGGCAGATCATACTAGACAAAAGACTTCCTTAGGGACCTCCCCTTATCACCTTGTGTATGGCCTAGAACCTATATTTCCAATTCAATTGAGGATCCCTACTTTATAGTTCATTAATGAATATTATGATGAAGAAAATAGGCGTGAGGCCTGCCTACAAGAGTTGTTATACCTTGAAGAAAGAAGAGATGAAACCTTAGAAAACTTTGCCAAACATCAGGGCATAGTCAAAAGGTGGTTTGATAGAAGATCCAAGGTAAAAGCCTTTCGAATATCTAACTTTGTTCTCTACTGGGATAAATCTCATGACCATAAGGGGGAGAATGGTAAATTTGACAAGCTTTGGCTTAGTCCTTATCAGATTTTAGAGATCCTGGGTGATAATGCTTTTCGCCTAAAAACTGTCACTAGGGGAAGATATCCCACTGCTTGTCAATGGGCAGTATTTGAAGCACTACTTCCAATCTTGAGCTGTTTCCAGCTCTTTCCTATACATAGTTAGAGTAGGTTTCCTTTCTGCTTGGCTTGCTTTGCTTTGCTTTGGTTAGAGTAGGTTTCTTTTCTATTTTGCTTTTGGTTTGTCTATGTTTTGTTTTGGTTTTGGTTTGCTTTTAGTTTGGTTTGTTTTTGCTACGCTTTTGCTTTGGGGGTCTTCTTGCTTTCTTCTGGATGTGTTGCACTTGCATGGAAAATATACTTTTATCTAGGACTATTCTGAGTATTTTATTGGTTAACTTTAATCATGTATCTTGAACAGATAGTTGAGATCTTTGTTATTGTCACGTAGTCTAAATGTTTGATTCAAGGAGGATGGGTCACTGATTTGATTTGAATTTGAAGTATTCTGAAATCTTATATCTCTCATACATCTTAAGAATCTTGAGGTTTTGATAGGGTCCTTGTGAGGTCTTGTCAGGTGAAAAATCCTATTTTTGCATCAGTGCCACTATGGTTCTCAGCCCTGAGTTTGAACTTCATTGTTCACAGGTTGAAATAAATTTAAAAAAAGTGGAAAGAAAAGAAATATAAAAAGAAAAGAGAAAATGTTGAAAAATCAAAAGAATGAATTCAACTTATCAGGAGTATCTGAATATCTGTATCGGGGCTATGCATGCCTAGTTGGAAATAGAGCTATGTTCGGCAGAGTTAGAGCGATAACCTCATCGGGGCTATAGATGCCTGACTGGCAGCGAGGCTCTATCCAGGTTGCTTTTGAAGTTAGAATCTTTACGTAGCCTGATCTGATTAAACTTGGTTTCTACAATAGCTCAAGGAGGGAAATGAACTCATGTGCACACACTTGGATTTTCAGTTTATGGAAGGTTCAGTCTACCTTTGGTTCTGATTCTTTAATCCTACATTTTGATTTGTTTGTTTGATAGCGAGATCGAACCTAGAGATTCTTGGTTCCTAATTTCAGTTTGCCACTTAAATGCTCTGAAGCATTTCCTAGCAGAGTCACCACTTGTTGTGTAGTTTTCACACACATGCCCCGTTGAAAGCAAGGAACCTCTTTCACTTTCATTCGTGGTGTTTTGGCATTTTTATTTTTGAGGATACCTTGCCTTGGCATGAGCTTAAATGTTTATCTTTTTTTCCTAAGTGATTCTCCTCAGTTGCACATTGAAAAATCTAAGTTTTGAACAAAGTTATGGTTTTTAATTCACTTCGAGATTTTTTGCTCCATCTAGATTTTCTTGGAATTCACTCAAAGTCTGGCGAAGAGACTAATGTTGTAATTTGGGAAATTTGGGACTTCGCAGAATTTCACATGGATTGGATTTTTCTGAGATTCCATTTTACCATTGAGTTTTCAAATTTCTTCAGCCTGTCTTGTCGATGACATTAATGCACCTAGGTACAATCTCTGCGGCATGAGTGTGGTCAAATTTAAGGGGATTTTGCATCATTTTCTCTCATCTTTTGTTGTGTATCACTCTTTCATTTGAGATTTGGTGATTTGGGCATTCAATTTTTTTGACTTGCTTGTTGAGGCACTTGGATTTCTTACATTCAGTTTGATTTGGTCACTAGGGCATCCAAGTTCATTGCTCATTTTCCTTGTGGTTGATTTTGATCTACTCATGGTATGTAACTATGCTCCCTACCTTTGAAATGTTAATGATTGGCTATTTTACGTCCATTTGAGAGCTTGATTTTGTATGTTTGATGGTTAAATGTTTCAAACTAGGTTTTTGTTTGATGTTTGATGGTTCTTAATGCATATCTTATATTTTTCCCTAGTTAACGATTTGGATTTCAGTGATATCTGCATTCTCAAATGGTTCCCCTGCATTGCTTCATAAGTCAATGTTTCAGTTTGGTTCAGGTTAGGGTTTTGCAAAGTCCAGTCCAAATGGCTCACTCTAAATTAGTCCATAGGTTTCACTTTTAGTTTTTCAGTGAAAACATACTTAAGGATGATCCACAATTCATTACAAGCCTTGTTGAATGCATTCGAGCTCAATCCAGGTTTCATCTAAGCTAGTTCCTTTCACCCATGGCAGAGATTTCAATAGTCAATCTAGGGCATCATTGGTTTGTTATGAACATTCGTCATTTAACACCTCAAGTAGTCTTGATCCAAAGGGGTTGATAGAAAACATGAATTAGATTCGAGTCGAGATCAAGAGATTTCAGATTCATGGACATTTGATTGTTTCAAGGAAAAATCAAACGTTGTAACAGTTTTCCAAAATTTTGAGGGCTTCACAAAATTTTTACATCCTTGGATTTTTCCTAATTCTGTTTAACCTTCAGTATTCTGGGGAGTGCATTGAGTATTCAGAGTTTTGGGGACTTTGCGGAATTCTGATCTAGTCAAATTTTTCTGAATTTTTTGGGAAGCTTTGTGGAACTTAGAAATTGGATGAAATGGATGAATTTAATGATGAATTCTTAACATTCCATTCTTTGAACTGATAGATTCCATAATGTTATATGCTCCTTTCTTCATTTTGATGATCTATTGTTGATATTTGTGCCTTCTTCGGGAAAATCCGCCTAGTCTGGAATTTTTTGAAGTTCCTCCCAAGATTGGTTTTCCTGGGTTAGATTGGAACCTCGAAATTCTCAGTTATGACGATTTGTAGTTGATTTGATGGTTCTCTTATGATTTTGAGCTAACACTTTGATAAATATGTTACCAAAGATTGGATTTTTTATGTTAGTATTCGATGGATGTAGGTTGAATCTAGCAAGGTAGTAGCTAGAAAGGCTAAGGGTGATATGGAGGGATCCTCTATCTCAAAAGCAAAAAGAGTTAAATTGGACATAAAGAACAAGATTCTGGAAAGTAAGATATCCTCCATCTGGTTTGAAGTTTCAGATACAAATGTGAGTCCATGGGACTATGAGGAGTTTAAGGCAAGGATGGCACAAAAAGATCCTCCATTACTGGCCAGGAGACTAATGGAATCAGGATTATCTCATGTAGCAGGATTTCCCCCTACAATTCAATGTTATGAGTTGGTATTGGAATGTGCCTAGCACTATGACAAGGATTCACAAAGGATAGTCAGCCCTCAAGGGAGGGTATTGGCTAATCTTAACCCTATCTCTATTGCACAGACTTTTGATATGCCAAAAAAATCTCATGTAGTAGCATTTAACATGGAGACAACTAAAAGGTACTATGAGGATGAGACTACTAAGTCACAATAAATTATCAATTCTTGGCTTGAAAAGCCAAAGTCTCATTTCTCAAAACTACCTAAATAGTTGCACAGGGAAAATTTTAAAAAAGAAGTCTATGATTCCATCACATTGCTTAGCCGGGTGCTAGGCCTAAAGAGTGTAGGTATGCTCAAGAATTAAATGTTTCATGTTATTGTGAGGATGGAGCAAGAGAATATCAACTATCACTAGGCATAGATCATCAGTGTTGTGATTCATGAACAAATGTGCAATGTTCTCCAGACCAAGACATTCACCATCACTTCTTATTTAGTGTATGCACTTGCAATATTCCATCCCTATAAAGGATTGAGCACAAGAGGAATATTTGGACAGGATGTAATTTATGAGGTTTATCCTCAATAGCACTTAGGAAGCTCAAGTTACAGGAGGATGAATGAAGCATTCACCATGCACATCATTAGATTTCTCGAAGGTGTAGAGCATGTGAGAATATCAGATAATGCTAAGGAGTTGATCAAAAGGAATGGGGCTTGGTTCATATAGTTTCCCACCTTCTCTTACATAAGAATAGATGGTTGTCAGAGGGCTCCATATAGGCTTCCAAGGTATCCCACAAACCATGTTATACTTCTAGAGGTCACAAGGCAAATATGTGACTTTGATGCCATTGTAAAGAAAGATAAGCATAAAACTAGATTTGGTGGAGATTTTCCTCTGAAGATAGGTACTAGCAAGGTATGCCCTTCAATTAATTTAGCCCAAGCTTCAGAGGAGGAGATGAGCACTCTCAAGTTATCCCTCCATTCCAAGAGGCCAGGTTTTGATATCACTGGTGAAGCACAAAAGAAAGCCAGCATGGAATACCACCATAGAGATGACATAGAGGACTACTAGACCAATAACAAGGATGAGTTTGAGGTAAGAAAGAAGAAATTATCTAGACTCCCAGTTGATGTGGTTTGAATGTATAATGTGAAAATGGTTCCTGACCAGGTGGAAGATGCTAGAGACTTAATCCAAAGTCATGATTATGAGCCAATTAAGGACAAACCAATTGGAGAAGTACATAGGCTAGAAGAAGAAAAAACTGAATTAGGACAAATCATGGCCCATGTGATGAAATACACCAAGTTGTGGCTCAATCACAAGGTGTGGGAAATAGATACTAAAGGTGTGCCATGCACCTATAATCTAATGGGGAATCTAGAATCTCATTCCACTTCTGAGGAGTCAGCTGAGGAAGATCCTAAGGGAAAAACCAAGGTGGACTCTCCTTTTAAGATTAAGATCAAGGGTCCCCAGGGAGAAGAGCAAGAGAAACAAAGGAAACCAAAAGAAAAGAAGAGGACTGCTTCTTCAAAGATAGAAAAATCTATAGAGGAAGAACCCGATGAAGGAGAAGAAAAGGACAATGCCCCAGTACCTAAAAGTAGGGAAAAAACAAAGAGTTCAAGAAAGAAGGGTGGACATTCCAAAGAGAAAAGTGAAACTGATCCTTCAACAGTGGTAAATGTAGAAAGTTCTGGAGAGAAGACCCAGGTATATACAAGGAGATCAAGAACTCCTCCCAAGGATAGTGTGCTAAAGAAGGATATTCCTCCAACAACCTCTAATGCAGAACACCATAAAGAGGCTTCTCCACCCCATGAACCATATGGTGCATCAGAACAACTAGTAAATGTAGACCACCCACCAAGTGAAGAGGAAGGATAATTTTAAGAAGGTGAGCTTCATAATGTAGCTATAGAAATTGAGAGAATTCTACGGACTCCCTTGGTGACTTATGAGGATTCACCCACTATAAGTGAAGAAGACAGACCTCCTCAGAGAGAGGAAACACCTGTTAAGTCTCTATCACCAGTGCATGAAGAAGAGGAGTATGGGAAAGGAGAACATGATAAAGATGACAAGTTTCCTTAGAAGCTGAAATATACATGCAAGGGTCAGTTGGAAGAGCTGGGACAAAGTGAAATACAATCAAACTCTGCTATTCTAGGTTGGCTTGATAGAGAAAGAAAGAGAAAAAAAATGTTGTGGATGATACCCCTCCCAATTGGGATGAGATAGTGGGAAAAATAGAAAAAGGTAAAGGAAAGAATAAGGCCAGGGTCATCTCCAAGATCAAAAGGGATGAAGCAAATAACATATTGGTCCACATTGCTACTCCTACCATACAAAAGAATACAAATGAGGTTACTAGGAGTGATTATAACATGTAGACTATCAACCAAGGACCCACTTCCATGGAGTAGGATATTGAACAATATTAAGGCTCTAGTATAGTAATCCTGGGTGGGTTGAGGAAAGAAGTACAGACTAGGCAGGAGTTGAAGAAAGAGAATGAAAGACTTAAGAAATATTTGGAAGAATTGATGAAACCCTTGCAATCTATTAGCTCCCCATCTTCTACTGCGAGTTTCTTGCCACAAGAAACCATAGTTGAGCTGGAAAGAATGAAGGACCCTACTCTTGACACAACAAACTAGTTACAAGGGGTACAAACTAAGGGAGATAATGCTATCAAAGACATCCTTTCAACTAGAGGAGATGCAATGAGGGAAATAGATTGGTTGAAAGATGTATTGGCTCAAGATAAAGAGGATGTAGATCTCCTATTGTAGAAGACTAATACCATTATGGAATACACTAAGGCTAAGCCAGTGAGTGATGGAATTCTCCCTTCCTCCAATGCTGCAGAACCTTGGGAATAGTTTGAAGGTTTGCAAATAAGGAAAAATGTTTTGAAGAAGATATATAAATAGAGGATGCAAATTGAGGATACTCTGACTAATATCTATAATGGATGTATTTATTTCTTTGAGGTTATGACATGGAGAAGGAAGTTTGCACTGAAGCATTTGAGCTTAGAACAGTTGAGAAAATGGTGGCAAGATGTATATTCTCAAGTTAGTGAGGATCCAGTTACTGAACATCAGTTGGAAGATGTAGCCACCTATATTGCAATTATTGATAAATATCAAACCAATATGGTTGAGGGGAATAAGTAGGTGGAGCAATCAAGAGAAAATATTAAATCTATCAAAAGGAGAATTAAGGTTTTACATTTTCCACCTATAGTAGACTTGGAGAAGGTACTTTTGATGGTGCATGATAGGGTGGATCAAAATAAAGAAAAAGGGGAAATCAGTTAATGTAAGGTTACATCAGAATTTGTGCTACCCTATTATTTTGCATGCATTGGTTTGAGCTATATTGAAGATCCCAGGCCGACCTAGATGGAGTTCCTGTATTTAAAGCATATTATATCTTATCTTGAATTTCTCTTGGCCAACTTGTTTTATGGCCATTCATTATTTTTGTAAATTCTAATTAGGTCGACATGCCTTGGGGGGTTTTCTATTAATATGGTATTTTGCCTCATTTTCAAGGGCTAGATAGATAGTTTGATACTATAGCAAATTAAGCAGTAGAGCAATAGCTAGGAATTAGTTGTTTTCAAGTAAATATTGTAATAGAAAACTAGAATTATTGCTTCAGTGGATAATTTGATGCAATTAATGATATTGTGATTTGGTGCCATACTTGTGTTATTCTTATCTGGCATTGTTCTTGTTATTCTATCTTTAGAATTGCTTTGAAAAATAGTCTATATCTTTGATAGTTAGAATTAGACATGACTCAATGGTGTTTATGGTTTGATGCTTCATGTGTTTGTAGCGATCCCTGGTCCATAATTTTTGTAGCTAGCTGATTGTTAGTTGCTTTCCAAAGTTAGCCTGGACCATATATCTATTATGCTTAGTTCAATTGTGAAGATTTATTCATTTCAATTGCCTTAGGTTTGACTTGAATAAATGTTCATGATCTGAAAATATTTAATACCTTAGAAGATTGCACTATTTATGTGAGATTGCAGATTTATATAGGTCAAGCATGAATTAGTTTGTAAGGGATTGGTCCATTTCAAGTATTTCATCATCTGCATTGTTAATCTTACGAGTAGTTTTAATTTTAGGAGTCTCTCTTAAACCCTTATCTTTTGTTATTTCTTTTGTCATTTGGGTTAGATTTAGGATTGAATTATTATTATATTGCTAGATTTGATAAATTAAAGATTCAGTATTTGCTTGTAGTAAGGTCCCTTTGTGATTACGAACATTTTCACATTTATCACTGAGTTGCTTATGCATTGTCAAGACCTGACATTAGAGACCTTGGGGTTATCTCTTGAGACTTGTTGATAGAGATTTACCTTTCAATTGAGAGATAGGATACTATATTCTGTATGAGTTGTTGTGGAGAAAACATCATCAACAATGTTCTTACCCCTTGAATCTAAATGAGTAGATTGGACTAATACTTCATCCAAATTATTTGGAATCAACATTAGAATAGTATGTCTTAGGTAAGAAAGAAAACCACGTATGTACTTAAGTAGTGTATCCTAAGTATACAATGGAAAATTTAAAGCAATAGCCCATTTTCTAAACTCAAGGGTGTAATCTTAGATAGACTGACCCTTACCTTGCCTAAAGGTTTTCCAATTCATTTTTAATTGTTGCATATAACCTAAAGGATAAAACTACTTTTTAAGGGAATCAAATTCCATCCAAGTCATATTAACCTTACCATGGTGAGAAATTTCCTCTTGAGTCCTACTCTCCCACCAGGTGAGAGTTGTACCTTACAATGAAAGAGTGGCTAACTAGATCATAGAAGCATATTCTTTTAGGCCTTGAATCCTATAGTACACTTCTTCCTGCTAGATCCAATCATCTAAATTTTCAACATTTAACTCACCACAGTACTTAGGGAATTCAAATTTTACATCTAGTTTAATAATAGGATTAGAATTTCTCTTGAAAGGATTACCAATAGTAGAAGAGTAAGAAGAAGAAGGGGAAGATGGAGAAGAAGGGGGAGATTGATGAGATGGAGTTTCTAGATCTTTTCCTTCTTTTTCCTTTTGATCTTCCTTCTTTTCTCACTTCAAAGAATCTCCCTTTTTCATGTTTTTTCTTTTTTGCATAAAGCTCTTCCACCATAGCCTTCATGTCAAGAAAGGCTCGTTGAAATTATTTATCATCAACCTCTAGCTTAGTACTTTTCCTAGCTTCTTTTTCTTCCATCATTAGCAAAGTCCTTCATTTTCCAATATTAGTTTTGTATTCTTCTAGTTCTCCTTCACCTCGTTGTTTCTTGGAATGTTTTAGCATCCAATTCTGCAATACTAGTCACACAAAGCTCTAATACCAAACTTGATTTGATTTACTGATCTATGACAATTGTGTTTGAATGTATAAAATTTACAATTTTAAATCTAAATTACTTAATTGAAATTAGTATGTTAACATAATTAAATAAATAGAAATAACAAAGTGATGAAAATTAGAATGAGAGAAAGGAAAGAAAATGCAAATAGAGTTAATAATGAATTTTGACATAAAAATGACTGTCTCTGGGGCCCTCTCCAATGAGTGGATTGATCTGATTAATTCTCTAGAAAATCACTACATAACTTTGGCATGGTTTCTCCATGACTTACAAATAAATTTTGAAAAACTCCTCCAAAGTGCACAAGAACAATCTCCTTGAAAGCACGGGATGAGAGCAAATTTTCACCAAGATAATTCTCCAATTCACCACTTATCCTTTCCCATCCTACACTACCCACTTTTATACAAAAAATTTACCTAATTTGGCCTTCAACCAAATGATTTTAAAAATCTCCCAATATCCCCTTTACAAGGTAAAGATTTTAGAAAATCTCCCCTATTTACACTAAAATCACTAAATCCCCCACATAATCTCCTTTTAATAATTTAGAGTCACTTAATATATTATCTTTTGGGATTTACAAGATTTATTTTAATCATTTACAATCATTAGGATATATTTTCTTTCAAAATATAGAGGGTATTTATTGAAATAAGAGGATAATCGGGTTTTACATTTCATCAAAATAAAACCAACACCACAATGTACTTGTAACTATTCATTGGTGTAGTGGTAGCCAAGCATTTTGGGGCTGAGGAGGTCAGTGGTTCAACCCCCTATCCTTCCATTTTAAAAACCAAAATTTCAACTATAACATGCCAAAATAAACTAGGCTCTATTTATGGTTAGCGCACTAGTCGTGGTGTAATGGTTAAGTAGACCGTTTAGATTGGAGAGGTGGGGGGGTCGAATACCCCCCCTTAATGTATTTTTTTAACAAACTTGAAATAAACTCAAACCATCACTGGAGGAAGCATACAGGAGTTCCACATGTCCACTAGGAGGGATGCCATGCATCCATCAAAGGAGGTGCCACGTCACTGACATGTGGTAGTACAAAATTCCATGCCACCTATATGATCAACTGTATAGAGAGACACATGTTAGCCTGAGATTGGTCCACTTCATCGTCCATACCGTACAAACTGCTAAGTCATTGTGCTAACATCATCAACTGTATGGTCAAAAGTCAGCCTTCTCTGTGTGAACTTTGACTTGTTGTAAGTTGTGCACATAGACTCCAATTTGTGCAAAAGGAGTGTCATCAGAAAGCTCTCGATGATCTCTTCGTGATGACACCAAATTTTACTACTTTTGGCAATGTCAATTTTTGACCTTTTTCTACCCTAAGCCCTTGAGTTGACCAACATTTGACCAAGTATAACTAGAGTGTCATAACTCTTTTTGAATCTGTTCATGTTGCATCGGAGTCAAGATTTTGAGCTCTTCCTAATGATGCCACTTCTAGAGAAAAGTGAGAAACTTCAATTTTTGGTAAATATCTCTAGATCAATACTTTTGGATAACATTTTTAGGAGGCTTCTTTGTCTTCAGAGGGGATATCTTTCTCTTTGGATCATGTTCTACATTCATCTCTACTAGATGTTGGATTGTCCTCTTCGGCGATGTGGCCTAGAATGCCTATTTGGAGTGTGACAACTTTTGACATCAACATGGAGACATCTCAGCATGCTTCAAAGACATTATCTTCCATCATTCATCTTCCTGACATCTTGCATACATTCATGGTTTTGTTTCTTCCTAATGGGAGGAACATTGTTCGACAAGATTGGATCATCTTTAACATTCAATTTTGAGCTTCTACCATCATTGCAGGAGACTCAACATTGAGGGGGGACTACCTTGTATCTCTATTCTCTCTTATGGGGGTGGCTTTTTCCTCAAATGGGGTTTTGGCCTTCTCATTCTTCATTGAGAGAATTCTATTTTGTATCTTTTATCTCACTTTTGGGGAGGAGTTTGGTCCCACTAGGTTTTCTCCTTTTCTTTGTTTGTGAGAGATTGTATTTTCATTACATGTGCATGGGTATCTAACATGGCCTAGTAGTCAGGACCCATATTTGTGTCATTTTCTTAATAATTTTGTACTCCCTAGGTTGCACTTAACAGGGGGTGTTGGAGTAAATAAAGTATTGTGACTAGTTAATTCATTACTAGGGGACTTATACACACATGTTAAGTTTACTTAGGTCATAGGAAAAAATCTATCTAGAAGGTTAACTCTCATTATTTGTTATCTTATTTTTTGACTTGTAACACATGTGAACCTAGGTAAGTGTGATTAGTTGTCTCATGTCATATGATTAAGACACTTGTCATAATCTTGTGACATATTTCATCTCACCTTGGTTATATAACCAAGGGATCTCTACTACATTGTACACAATCATATCATTGAATCATATTGATAAGAATACAAATTATTCTTGTCACATTCCATTCTCTCTCTTTGTGCTTTCCATTTGGTCTCAAGATCTTGGAAGCCATAGCCAATTCCAACAATAATTAATCATGACGATAACATAAGACAAAAAGAGACCACTAAAACCTACCCACATTCATCTCCCAACATCTTATCCTCTTGTGATGATGAGGGGAATATTTTTGTGTTAGATAAAAATGTTGGCCTTTCCGTTGCACCAAAAGATTGACCTGTCAATGCCCGATACAAGCTTTAGTTAAGATCCACAGGAGGCGGTTAGGCTATGTCACAAACCCAAGCATTGTGCTGCAAGGAAGACCAAGGGACACACCATCTTGCAAAAATACCCCAAACACAAGTGAGGGGTTTGAACCTATGACCAGCTCTACTACCAATTGTTGGCCTTGCCATTGCACCAAAAGATCAACTTGTCAATGCCCAATACAAGCTTTAGTTAAGATCCATAAGAGGAAGTTAGACCATGTCACAAACCCAAGTATTGTGCTATAAGGAATACCAAGGGACACACCATATTGCAACAAAGAAAACCTTCAAGGTACATTACAACCCTATTTATGTTCCTTCCCCCACCTCTCCTATTTTGTAAGACATTATGGGACAAAGAAATGAAACTATGGACCATCATGACAATAACATTTTTTCTTCTCCTAGTATCTCTCCTAGTTGTGAGGAAGATACTTTGACATTAGAAAAAACAATAGATGAAGGCCATGAGAGTCTTATTTTCCCATCTTCCCCTAGGAAAATAATTATTGAACAAGGAAACACCATCATTGAATAGCAAGGCAATTCAACCATTGATCATTCCCCTACTTGCGATGAATTCATTTTAGAAGAATCTACCTTTGAAGGTCATGAACATTTAGTTCGCGATTCTCCTGAGAACTCTCATCTTAGGGAGGATATCATGGTGCAAGAAAATTTGAACATTGATACATGTAATGAGGCTTCCTTAGGTGAAGTGACATTAGACTTCTCTTCACTAAGAGATCATGTAAATAAAGACAATATTGTTAAGGTTTTGATGACACAAATTGGATCTCCTTTAATTAGTGAGCTTCCTAAGTCACATCCAATTAGCGAATCACACAAGATAAGATACTTCTTGAAATCTAAGATGCAATATAACAATGTTTTGTAGCAACCAAGATATAACACAGTTGCTCAAACATGGACGGGGCCACAAATCACTCCCACAACATCACTATTACCTCAACTTAGTGTGCATGTAGACACGTAAAATATACCGATTGACATTGTGCACCTGATCCTAACTACTAACATTATTTCATCCTGAATCATCCTTTAGTCTAACCATTTAATCAAATTCCCCTATCTGATTAAATTCATCAATATTCCTCCCTTAATTAAATAAACAAGTTATTTAATTAAGATTCTCTCTTTTGTTAATTAAATCAATCAATCTTATCTAATTATCCCTATTTAATTAAATAGTCAATTAAATCTCTAAGTCTATCTATTAAATTAAATAAATTGAAACCTTATTTGATTTAATCCAACACCATCTCTTTTAATTAAATAAATCAAAATCCTTATTTAATTATTCTCTTATCATATTCTTCTCTTATTTGATTTAAATAAATCCATAAATTTGATCAAATAGGTCACATCATCTAATCTCTCATTCAATTAATCAACCCTTGATTAATTTAATCTCCTGTCATGTTCCATCCTCTAGATTTTGCAAGTTGCACATGAAAATAGATTTAATTCATTTATTAAATCTCTATTTTCCTCACAAGGCATCTTTTGGAATATTCTCCAAGTTTGAATTCAAAAATTCCAAGTGGACATGTACATCCAACAAGGCAATAACTCCATCTTACATGTCCTTTTCCTTGAGCCAAGTGGCATTTATTGCATTTTCCATTCCCTCTTGCAAGTCATTTCAACAAATTTGAAATTCAAAAATATGCATTTATTGGCACAATCCTCAAAACTTGCACATCCTCCATCCACTCATAGATTGACAAGTGGCATATTTCCATTGGATGAATGTTAGTCCCACATTCCTCAAATGTGGACATTCATCCATCTTGGTATTCTATAAATAAAGAGCTTATATCCTTATTTTATCATCCACAAATTATGCAAAGTTACCATGCTTAAATATCTATCAAACTTCATTCATTTCTATTGAATCATAGCTAGGTTTTTGCAAGTTTTTAGCTTGGAGCATTCTTCAACATCATCAAAGTGGATCAATCATCATCATCATATTAAGCTTGCATCATAGGGATTGGGAAAGGGCCAATTTTCACATCAAATTGGCACCAATTCCCCCATGGGATCATGAGTTTGCAAATTTAAATTAGGATTCAATCTATTTTGTTGTTTTCATTGTTCTTTTTTTTCTTCCTAATTTGAATTTTTTGAATGGATTTCATGGGGAATCCTTGTTCTTGCTTGTAATCTCTAACTTAATGTTTTTATTCATTGTGTTTTGTAGGTATTAGGATTGGGGTTCACATAGTGCCTAATGTTGAAGAGCTTAAATAGACTCTTGCTAATATATTTTTGTGGCAACTTATTCAACTATCACCTACATACAAGTGTCTATTTCAAGAAATATTGCAAATAAAGTAGGAGGAGATCCAATCTTATATGAAATTGAATAATGTAACATCCTCTTTTCATACCACACAAGTCACATAGTTAGAAATCACATTCCCTAAATATGAATTACCCCCACTTGAGATTCAAAACAAAAATGAAGCCTTGATGATAAAGGTGATCATTAATGAAACAATAGTTAGGTGCACTCTCATAAACAATGGAGTAGAAATTAATGTTTGTAGCATTTACCTCCAAGAAAAAAATGGCATGGATGAAAGGATCATTCAACTTAATTATGTTCATATTCATGGCTTTGACAATGTTAATAGGTAACCACTAGGAATGATCACATTACCTATTAAAGTCAAACATGTAGTGTTGCCTACCCCTATCCATATCATGCAAGGACCCCTTTCACACAATCTTCTCCTAGGGAGATGATGGATTCATGATATGAAAGGAGTCCCCTATACTCTCCACCATACAATGAAATTTGAATCTAACAACAAGATATACATGGTTGACACGGATGAATGAAGCTATGAATCATATGATCACAACACTTCCAATTCCCCTAATATTTTCATTCCAAAATAAAAATTGAACCTATACAAGTTGATGCTAATCCTTCACCTAAAAAAAAATATTTAGTGATAATTTGGGGTCATTATATTTTACATCTTGTTTCAATAAGGAATCCAAAATCTCATCCTCATGGTCCAAAGAGTCATATACAAATGATTCATTTTTAGATACAAGTTCTAGTAACGATTGGGGTTTGATAGCTTCCTTTATAGGAGAATGCAAAATCTCACAACCTAAACCAAAACAACCTTGTGTTTCATATACTCATCTTGGTTGAGCATCAAAAAAATTACCCTATGGTGGTGATGGGGGCTTCTAACTCCCATCCCTCATAACTTTAAAAAGTATTTGTGTTTTCATGAAGAAACTGATCCTTCTCATAAACATAAAACCTGTTCATCTAAATTGAAAGATTGTTATTTTAATGCATACAATCAGCCTCCTAGACATGGATACAATGAAGACATGAAGAAAACTAACTTACCACACTCTTTTAAGAAAGATCTAGGGTTACCTCCCTTATCTCCATTTTCATCTAAATCCTTATCATTCAATTTATGCATGACATCTTGCACAAATAAAGGAACATATTCTACTATTAATAAAGAGAGTATCTTATCAAGACTACTCCAAGATCATTTGATATCTCACCCTCCAAGAACATGAAAGAAATTTTCCTACAAGAATTCATTTTGTGCATATCATAGAGTTCATGGTCATTCTACTAATGAATGTAAGGCTTTAAATAACAAAATTCAACATCTTAGGGATTGTGGTTCTCTCCCTTATGTTGAGGCACCTAGTTCCTCTAATTGACATTTAATTCCATTCTATTTAGCTCATCCTTGCCTTGCACTAAGTGGGGGCAAGGGGTTAGGTAGCCTTTTCCTCATATGCCACTTGTCATTGTCTCTTTTGGCTAGTTGATCACCTTTTAGGTGCGTATAAGAGAAAGCTTGGGATGTGGATGACATACCATAAGTTGGCTTGCATGTGACATAATACCTTTTAGATGGCATAGCCTATCAGAAATATATGACTTAGCATAGGGCTTTCTAAATAAGCTCTTAGGTCTTCTACTTTAATGAAATTTCTCATAGTAATGGCAACCACTTTAAAGTGGGGCCATACATTGACACTCATATTTCATTATGTGATTTTCTTTATTCTTGTGATGCATCCCTTTCTTGGTGGTGTCATTGGGTTTGATTCTCTCCAAGAGTGTGATATTTATTTGACTTGTCATCTCTTGGAGGCATTAGGCATAATGTTCCCTAAGAAGAGACCTTGCATGAACTAAGAAAAATCCCTTTGAACATTCCTTACACTATTTTCACACTTACAATAATCATTATATGGCCACCTTGCATAACACAATTTGCATGCCTATCGAGCCATCCTATTTGTACATGAGCTCTTAGCATATGAATTTTTTCTTGCCTGATGATTCTTGAAAATAATTTTTGTATGGTTTCTTATTAAATTTATCAAGAGCTATAACTTTGGTATGGTTTGAGTGGGAAGCCCAACCAAGGTGTGAATTTCCCCAAAGCCATTTGCATGTGTGTGAGTGCATACCATCCATGAGTGTATGTGTCTCACCTTTTAGGACTTCTCACCTGATAGACAACTAGGAGTTTCCTCACATCAAAGTGAGTATGCATCTTTTTAGACAAAAAATCTAGATCTAATCCACATCACGTTGGACATACAGTCAAAGCTTGATCCACCTTTTCATTTTTTCTTATTTTTGTTCTTCTTATAGTTATTGACATTGCATGATCATGTATCTTGATGCTACATATCATACACCTTATGTGTGTCCTTTTTATGTTTATGTTATCTTGACTTAGGATATTAGATCTTGGGAGCTTGACTACCTCCTCAATCTTTGTTATTCTAGACCATCCGCATTAGTATGATTGGACCCCTCTTGAATATCTAATTTAGTGTGATTTTGAAGCAAGTTCATTCACTCACTAAAGTGGAGGCTAAATGTAGTGTGGAAAAATGTATCCCTATGCATTTTCACACTTGATTAAAAAATAATTAGTGATAAATTGGACTTTATGTCACCTTGATCTAGTGGTGTGAGGTGTTTTACACATCCACATTAGGTCTTGGTCCCTTTTTATGCTAAATAAAACTAACTCTACCTTAATTCAATGATGTAAATTGCATTTATTTACATATTCACATTAAATTTATGAGGCTTGTAAACTAAGTTGACCTAATCTAGTGTTGTAATGTATTTTACACATTCAAATGGGATTTAGGGCCCTTCTAAGATATATATACTCAATTTTTCTTTAATTTAGTGTTGTAAAGTGTATTTATTTACACTTTCACATTAGAATTTGGACCCTCTTGAATTTATGACCTTTATATCATCATTAATAGGCCCCTATGAGCCTATATTGTGCAACCCAAGGCATATTTTAATAAAAAACCTAACAAGATCAACATATAAGCTTAATTTCTTGACTCCCTAAAACTTTAGAACTAAAAATAGCCCAAGTGGGTTCCTTTCACCACCTTGGGAAAATGGTTCCCATCCAGGTGGGACTCATTTTCCTATGATGGAGAATGAGTCCCATTTGGCCTATTTTTAAAGTTATGAGTGGGAGAAGTGGGTTTTTAATTCAAAATTATCCTATGTCGGCCTTAGGGATAAAATTAAAAATCATGAGAGTGGATTTCCTATATAAACAAGATTTCAAATCATTATTTCATCATGCATTCATATTATCAAGTCAAGTACTCAAGAGTTAAGCAAGGGTATGTGCAAGATTATCATGGAAAAAAGGGCCCTTAAGTGGAAAAAAATTAAAAAAAATCAGAGCTAGGCAACTTGACATAAAAAAATTGAATAAGTTATCTATATTATTTCAAAAGTATGTAAGAATAGAATCTATAGAAAATTTAATGTAATTTCTAAACTACTAGGTTTATTTAAAACAATAAAAAATCTATTTGGTGAAAATTTGAATTTCAATGTAGTAGTACTTAAATTTCAGAGAAAAATAAGTAGTTGTCTGTCTGACCACCCTAACCACAATAAAATGGTCATATTTTTTTATAAGATTTTAGACATAAGTAGAGGAATCATGTCCCAAAGTGATGCATATTTTTTGTAATTATTTTCCAAGTAAATAATTAATTATGAATTTTTTATTACAACTTTTAAAAAATATAAAAACTTGTATGTCTGACCACCTTAACTTGGTCAAAAATTCATGAAATTAAATTTTTCTTTTTATAATCCTATAGAATGCAAAGCATATAATGTGACACATCTTTTAGATTCAAAAAATGTGATACCATTTGAAAGCTATAGATGTTTTTCAATTGGCCTATCAATTAGGACTTTAGTTGTAATTCAAATAGAAAATGAATAATAATTATTTATTAAATTTAAAGTAAAGAATAATCTATATTGATGGAAATATGAGAATATCCTTTAAAAACCCTTTTTGTTTCATCAATTTTGGGTAAAAAAAAGTCGTCAGCCACATACCCTCCACATACCCATCATATCGCCACTTTTTGGCCCATCATGATCCTACACATACCCACAATCCAAGTCTTCACAAGGTCATCAAGATAGCTCTCAAGATCATTTCTAAGGCATTCAAGGGAATATTCTTCATTAGTTGTTGCAAAAATTCAATATACATCATCATGTCAAGCATATCAAGCATCAAGCATGTTGTTGAGCTAGTGTTGTGATGTAGCATTGAAGATCCAAGATAAAAAATTACTCCATTCCTATTGTCAAAGATCAAGATCTATATCCATCATGGCCATTTAATGTTAAGTTGCATATTTGCAAGACATCATCTAGAAGGAATCATTCAAGGTATCATTTTTCATGTTTCATTTCCTATGTTTCATGCTTCATGTCTTTGTTTCATTGTTTCATCATTTGGTTTAATAACCTACAAGGGGTTTGACCAAGGAAAACCCTTATTCCCTAACAATCTACATTTTTGTCTCTTTCTTTATTTGATTGTAGATCTAGTTGTCTTAGAGTTTGAATGATCATTGAATATTAGGTTAAAAGCTTGTTGGAGTTGTCCCCCCATTTCCAAGGCCATAATCTTAACTAAAAGGTCATCTACAACCTCAAAATTAGAGTTTTGGATGTAAGAACCTAGAGGAATAGATTGAGCAGACTAGGAAGAATAGATCCAAACTTTGAATTTCTAAAAAATTCAAAATAGACTCATTCACCACAAGTGGTGAATGAGTCCAACTATAGGAGTTATTCAAAGATATTTCTATATTTGGATGCCCATTTTGTTGAAACTTGATCCTATGTAGAAACCTAGATCTAGGATTGGTTCACCTAGAATGGCGAATGAGTCCCACTAGGCCAAAAAAATGAGTTTTTCAGTATTCCAGAGCTCCATTCCATCTCTAGAAATCTTCCAAGTGCAATTTTTTTTTTTTACTATTTTCTATTCTACTTTGTTTTCATTTCTAGGTCATTTAGTGAAGCATTGCATCAAACTAGGTTTTCCATTTCATCTTTCATGCCATTATCTTTTCCAAGTTTTAACTTGGTCATGAAACCCTCTTGTAATTTGAAATAATACCCTAGGATAGTCCCTTAGTAGATATCTTACCTTTATTACACTCCTGGGTTGAGATCTATAGGGAAGCCTTGAATGTTAGTTGGAGAAAAGTGATGTTTTATATCTTAAACCATAAAGCATCTATTTTTGAACTAATTAGTGACATGGGATTTTATGTCCTTCAAGAGCACAAAATTTCTTGGCATATGACATTCCTCTTATTGGTAATTTTATTACTTGCTTTCCTTAAGTTGTGATTTTTTTATCCTTGTCTAGTCCTCTCTTGGTGATATTGAGCATGATGTTCCCTAAGGTGAGACCTTTCATGAACTAAGAAAACACTCATTTGAAAATCCTATTGTATTCAAATGGATAGCAAGCATAACACAATTTGATTGCTTGTCAACATGAGTGCCTACCATAATGAAACTTGCTATCCTTTTTGACCAGTTTTGTGGCTCCTTATCAAAGTTATTAGAAGGTAAAAGTTTTATATGGTTGATGAATAAGAGTCCATAGACCTAGCATGACTTTCCTATCATCCACCTTTTGGGGCTCACCTAGTGAATAATGGATTTCACTAGCCCATGTAATTATATTTTGTTTTCATAGTAGACAATTAGTTTCCACTTGTGAATGTTTTTGGAAAAACAAATAAGGCTTGATCCATACTTATTGGAAAAAAAGTCACCCCTTGATTCACCCCTTATTATTTTATTTTTTCATTAATTTTGGCATTGTATGATTGTGCATCTTGTCTTGTTGTTTCATATTTAACATAGGCATGTGTCTCTTTGTTCCTTTGTTGGTTTTCCATGAGGTCTTAGATCTTGGGGGCTTCATTACCCTCCTTGACCTTTGTTGTCTTTTATTTCCAAGAATTATACAATTAGACCTCTTGATGCTTATTCTTCTACTTTAGTGTGATTTTGAGCATAGGGGTTATCCTCTCACTAAAGTGGGGGCTAAATCTAATGTTAGAAAATGTAATCCTTTACATTTTCACACTATGTTTGGGTCCCTTAATTAAATAGGAATTAATTAATCTTCTAATTGACCAAGGAAAACCCTTGTTCAGTAAAAAATAAACAACTTTCCCCTCTATTTTTATGTGCATATTTAGAGGTGAACAAGGATTGAAGATTGATCAAAAGTAAAAAAATTCAAAATTGACAATGTTGTCATCAATGTTTTCAAGCCACAAAAAATCACATAAAAAATTTATTTATGAATTTTTTTACTATGAGATCCAAAGGAATCGAGAGTGTAGATCTAGGAGTAAAGGACTATCAAAATAGATTTTGTATCCTTGTAGTAGGACCCATTCACCATAGAGAAAATTAGTCCAAGGAGGACACTCAATAGAAGCTTTTGGTGAATAGTAGACAATTATATATTTCCCTTCTCATATTTACTAGAATTTTGGTGTTTCTATTTTTTTATACTTCAAATTGATGATTCAAGTTTCACATTGCATAATTGGATTCATTTAGTATTTTTCATTCATTTCCCAAAAGTGAAATTTTGGCATATTTTCCTCATCTTGTCAAGAAGGAAAACAAAAAGATCTCCAATAGGGTTAAATCACCTAAGGGTTGAAATTCAATCCTACCTTTTCATATCTCTTTTTCCTAATGAAATTGATAGAGAAATAGGGTGCATCTCATATTTCAACCACATCTAATGTCACCACTTTTTTCTATGTTTCAATTGATAACTAATCTAAGAGATCCAATGTGGGCCATCTTGCAAGAATTATCTTTGAAGGCTCTTAAAATTGTCTAAGTCCAATGTTTTTGGGCTTTTAGGCTTTCATCACCTCTCTACTCGCATGATTTTTTCATCACTCACAATCCTTCCTTTACTTCCATTTTCTTCCAAGTTGTTAGGGTTTTGACCTTTGACCTTACCCTTTACCCTTTATTGCTTCTTTTTGGTAAGGTGTAAGCCTTACCTTTGAAGCTCGAAGCTTTGAATATGATTTTCAATATTTTTCTAATTGTTGACTTGTTGAACTTTGGGGATTGTTCTTCCCTCTTATCACTTTCTATATTTTAAAATAGGAGGTAAGCCTTCCTCTCAATCCCTGATCCTTGAAATTTTTCTTTAGCTTTTAGTTATCAGACTATCATCTTCCTCTTTCCTCCATCTCACCTTCACTCCTTCCTTTAAAAATTCAGCTAAGTGTTGAGTTTTGGACTTTGGGCTTCAACCTTCTCCTTTACCTCTTACCTTTCTTTGGTAATAGGTAACTCTTTCCTTTGATATCTAATGTTCCCTTCAATCTTTTGGTTAAGACCAAATCTTTTAGGAATTAGGCTTCAGCCTTCCCTTTTAGCCCTTTTGCATTTTTGATAAGGCATAAGCCTCCTTCCTAACCTTCAAAGCCCAAAAAGGATGACCTTTTTGGACTTCACGGTTCACTCTTGTTTCTTTCTTCCTTATTCCTTCTTCTAGCATGTGATAAGCGGTACTCCTAAAGCCCAATCTCTGATGGTTTAATGCTAATGATGCGTAAGTAGTATGGAGCACACTTGACACCAGATCCTTGATGAAGGATATTCTTTTTTGTAGCTCTAGATCATTTAATGATGAAAAGGTTTCTTTTTGGGCTCTATACTTTGACCTTCCTATAGATTTGATGTGTTTTCTAGGGGACACCATTAATACTCAATCCAAATTTTAAGTATCCCATTTTAATTTTTGTTCTTCAAGGATGACATTTATTTCTACCCCTATCATCTACAAGTAGATTTTATGGGTTCCCATACTCATTTATTGCTCATTATTGACCTTTCTAATAGATACATGCCCCAATCATGATTTTAATAGGATGGCTTTATAATTTCATGCACATACTTCATTTTTAGCCATAGCTAGGATTATGGTTCAATTTTTGGTTCCAAGTTATGCCTAATCTATAAATTTGCAAGAAATGTATTCATTTCAAGTGTTATTCATTTACGCTCCTCTCACATTTTTCTTTGGCATAAATTATATTCTACATTCTACCATTGTAAAATCTAGCTTTATGCCTTATATTAATGAAATCTAACTATTGGAGTGTAGAAAAATGCATACCCTTTCATTTTCACACTCATTTGGGCATGTGTTGCTTTATTTATGTTTCTTTATGGCTTAATTGGTCCTATTTTGCATCCACAAGCCTAATAAGCTATTTATTTTTACAAAAAATCCCAAAAAACCTCAATGATAAATGATCATTTAATGTTTCTATTTGTGTCCTTGATTTGTGGACTAGGAATAAAACACCACCTAGGGTGTCTTTTTCTTCCATGGGTCTTTGGACCCTAATTTTGAAACCACCAAAATAGGTCCCTTTTTGGAGTTTGTGCCCCGAGAGTTGAACCTTGGGACTAAGATGCCACCTAGGGAATCTTAGTCCTCCTTGGGTTATTTTTGAGATCCAATTTCAAATTTGGGTGGGATTTAGCCTCCTTTAATTAATGACTTCACATGTCAACTTGGTGTGGTGTAATTTCAAGATATGAAAGCATGAATAAGTATAAATACAAGGCTCCTCCACCCATTTTTCATAACAAGCAATCTAAGTATCCAAGCATTCAAGAGAATTTCATCAAGCATTTGAAGCCATCATCAAGATTCAAGCATCATGTCAAGGGTTTAGTGCATCTATTCATGTTGTTGGGCCAAGATTGTGGATGTAGCATTGAACATCTATTTGCAACTATTGTTCACATCATATCCAAGGATCCAAGATCTACATTCTTCATGGCCACTACATGGTAGATTGTATATTTTCTTCACAAGACATCATACAAGGTGACATCATTTACATATTTCATATTTCATGCTCCATTTCATAATTTTGTTTAATTACCTAAAAGGGGTTTGACCAAGGAAAACCCCCATTCACTTATAATCAATGTTTTTCCTCTCATGTGTGTTTGTATTTGTAGATCTAGGTTGAAGACTTGAAGATCATTTGGATTGCAAGATTAAAAAGTTCCAAAGGTTTTATTTACAAATTTGTCATCTTCACAGAAACTCACCTACAGATCAAGTCTAGAAGTTTCAAGACCTCAGATCTGAGAAGAAGCAAGTACAAAAATTAGCCTTCATGACCACATTTAGAAAGTTTAAAAATTTAGAACTAGACTAATACACTACTTTGGGTGTCTTACTGCTCCATAGGGTATTTTTCAGAGATTCTTTAGGATTTTGTTCTAGCATTTGAAGACTCTGTATTTTCCTTGAAAAATAGCAATGAGACTAATACACCACTTTGGGGCTCTTAGTCCTCCATAGTAGTTTTTAATAGCTTCTTTGCACTTCTAGAGTCCTTATCACATCTCCAAACTTCTCAGGTATACATACGCTAACTTGGTGTAGCTTAATTTCATCATTTGCATCTCTCATTTAGCTTATTTTAGGTCATTTTTCATATCACATGTTTTCAAAAAAATTCTTTTTCAAGAATTTTCTTGGTGGTAAACCCCTTATAACTTAAAGAACCCCTTCCTAGGACCCTCCTAGTTGAGAATTGGCTCACCTTGTGAGGTTGTTAGTCAATTCAATTAGGACTCTTAGGAAATCAGTGAATGGTTGAGTGAGAAAAGTGTGATATCTCTTTAGGTATCCATTTTCCCATTCATCATTTTGGTGAACTTGACTTTTAAGCATTCATTTTTTATTTGGAGTCCATTAAAGTCCTTATATCTAGATTGCATTCATTCTTGCATTGTATCTTGGATTAGTGAATTTGCATCTAGGATTTCTCATAATTATATTAGTGAAAGTGCATATAGGTTTCATTTTTTTGTTCTTCCATCATTTAATCTCATTTAAAAACTAAAAAATGCATTGTTCATTACATTTAGGAACATTCTTATTGTAGTAATTTGGTGATTTTTCTAGCAGAACCAAGCAATTTTCTAAAAAAGTAGCTAACTCCTATGATGAAGAATTTCTAGGTTAGTGGCCAACACAACGAGCATACGATTTTATGGTCCTTACTCCACTTCAGGCTCTGTGAAACCTGGCAGGGTGATCCTAATTCTGTTTTTGTGAAGTATATTTGATTAGTAACACATTTATACACAGATTGATTCCTATTTACTGCAAATAAAATTGTTTTCACTAAAGATTTGGCAGATTTTCAAGTGAGTGACCAGCTATTTGCTAGGAATTGGGGATAATCTCCACCTACACTATCCTTGAAAATATTTTTAATTAAATTTTGTCTTATCTTAAGTCCAAGGCTTGAAACACTGCTTGTTCATTTTATTCATCAATTGGAGCAACAGGGTCAAATATGTAAGGATTAGTAATTTACAAATTAATCAATTTATAAATAGGTGGATTATTTTCATACTGTTTTACATTTATGAAAACTCGTTGTGCTTGAATAATTTACATCTTATGAATCCTAAGCAATTCCTTACAACGTTTATAACCTTATTCAAGCATTTTTTATTAACTCCTTGAATTAAAGATGAAAACAAAGTAATACATTCAAATGAAACATCTGAAGACAAATGATAACACCATTAGTATTTCATATTTATAACTCATGAGGAACATACATAGGAGAGTATTTGATTCTAGACTAATATTTGTTTTGATATTAGTAATTTTTGTAAGACTTATTTAAGATTGCTACATACAGGATTTCATATCCAAGACAAACTACTAGCCTATTATCAGTATTCTATTTAAAGTGCCTTTCCTAAACTTAGCTTTCACCTAAAACCCTATTGAGACTTCATAATCCGAGCTCTATAATAAGCCCTGAAATCCCTTTTATAGAACAAGGGAACAACAAGCATCGAGCTTAATTACATTTATATTTCATTTCATTTGCACCAAAATTTGAGACATTCCTAGTTAGTTTCATGCAATCATTTAAGGAAAATGGAAGAGTAAAAGACCACATTCCATATTCCCTGAATGAAGACACGCCAAATTCTTAAAAGGTAGAGTTTGTTGCAACCATGTTGAATCCTAATCCTTTTTTACCAAAGAATATTCTCCAATAGTAGCTCCAACAAAAACTTGTATATCGTCCAAAAACAACATACACACCGCCAAGGTCATTTATTCTGACACTTCTCCTGCACACCACCCTGAAAAAGTTCCATCTCAACACTAGAAACAAGAAATCACATGAGTGTTGAATACGAAAATCCTAATAGAAAGGGCATGGTTTCATAAAAAAAAAGGGGGGGCACAATCATCACTCTGAGTCATCAACCTCAAAGGATACTCACCCTTGTTTTGCTCATGGTGGGACTAGAGAAATTGTCACCACCTCCTTGTTAGAATTCCTTGATGGTACCAGGGAGAGGGGATAATAATCACCATCTAGATTAGTGTCACCCTCACTATCTGAAGGGTTATTATAAACCTCACATGGATAATTACATCCTTCCAAATAATCCTTACAGTACTCACTCTCCTTCCTTGCCTTCTTTTTGTATTCCACCATCATCTTTTCTTTTTCTTTGACCAATTCTTTTGAAACAATTTGGCCTTGTAGATGGAAACCCTTTTGGTCATCATACTTCCTAAATTTTTGGAGTCCCATTCTACCTTTTGGCATATCAGGGTTTCCTTGTGTTTCAATCTCGTCCTCAAAAACATTTTCCTCTAACTCAAGAAAACTCAACTCCTTAGATTCTAGAACTACCATGGTAGGCCTATTTATCTTGAACAATAACGTCTCCTTAGGAAAATTAAATACTCACACACTTCCTTACTAATCCATTCCTCACATTTACTATAGATTGAAATATGATGAAAGAGGACAACAAACAACCTACTTTAAATAGGAAATTTGAGGGTATCTGTAGGATCATGATGGGCCAAAAAGTGGCAATATGATGGGTATGTGGCTGACGACTATATTTTTACCCAAAATTGATGAAATGAAAAGGGTTTTTAAAGGATATTCTCAGCTTTCCACTGATATAAGTATACTTTACTTTTTAATTTATTAATTAATTATTATTCATTTTTCTATTCAAATTACTTATTAAAAGTCATCATTGATAGGTTGATTGAAAAACATCTATAACTTTCAAATGGTATCACATTTTTGAATCCAAAACATGTGTCACTTTCTATGCTTTGCATACTATAGGATTAAAAAAATAAAAATTGAATTTCATGAAGTTTTGACAAAGTTAAGGTGGTCAAACATACGAGTTTTTATATTTTTTAAAAATTTGTAATAAAAAATTCAATATTGATTATTTACTTGGAAAAAAATTACAAAAAAATATGCATCACATTGGGGCATGAGTCCTCTACTTATATCTTAAATCTTATAAAAAAATATTATCATTTTATTGTGGTTAGGGTGGTCAGACAGACACCTACTTCTTAATTTTTCCATGAAATTTAAGTACCACTGCATTGAAATTCCAAATTTTCACCAAATAGATTTTTTTTTAAAACAA